>JACDQD010000001.1:19235824-19970500 GCA_019843655.1 Lethocerus indicus
GACTGTTGTTGGCTGTTCAGTTTTTATTTGGAATACTTTGTTCTCAGGCAGAACAATCGGAGCGGTCGGGAGGAGTACAGGAACAGTGCAGATGTCTGTTCTGAAGAATTTTGCTGGATTACAGTGAGATATTTGATGTTTCTTCGTCTTTGCTCTCCGTTGCATAGAGCATAACGTTGCCGGGAACACTTCAATTTTGTGCACACTATCGATTCGTGGTTACTACCACATCGGGGCTCATGTTTGCAATAGCTCTTGGTGTGTCCGTAATTTTGACATCTGGTACACTGAACTGTGTCCCTTTTATGTGGTTCCTCCACTCTTATTTGCGTGTAATATAGAAACTTTATTTCAAAAAATTTTATGTTGTCTCTTCCTGGCTCTAGGTCCAGGAAAAATAGGTAGTATGTTTTCGTAATTGGGTGGTGGGCATTTGTTATTCCCCTGACTTTGAAGCCCTTCGCCTCCAGTTCAGTCTTTATATCTTCAACCGGCGTGAGTGTAACCCTTCAGTACCACACGGTACGCCCTCTCATTCGAGAGTTGGTATGTGCGGTAGCTGATGTTCCTGTTGTTGAAGTAATTGATGGCTTGGCGGTAGCTGTTTGGGGTCTTCGTTTTGATTAATGTCTGTGTTGTAGTTGATTGGCAAAGAAAATTTTCTTTGCCAATGAGCGCGGAGAGGTCTTTGCACAATTTACCCATGTCGGTTAAATTGTGTATGAATATTGGCGGTGGCTTGGGTGGCGTGTTATCTTGGCTTGTGCTTGTGGTGGGAGTGTCTACAGGATGAGGAGGAGAGATAGGAGGAGGAGGAGGGGTGATTTGGCCAGAGGTCTTATTTATTTTGCGGGAGGTGATGTGGTCGGTGGTGAGCTTGTCGAGAGGTGGGGAGGCGAGCTTAGTCCGACGGGTGTTGTGCAGGTTCCTGTTCCTGTCCTGTTCTTCTTGCGCGTCCGCTTCACTTTCCTCTTGGACCGAGTCAACATCTGTGACGATGTTGCGCTGTCGGTCTCCGACGTACGACACGCCCAGCACCGTTTCATTCCCGCTCATTCTTCGGGGAGACCTGCAGGCTATTCTGGCCTGGGTCGCTCAACTTCCAAAATTGTCTCTGCGGTGACGGGGATCAAACAAGCGTATTTGAGATGGAAACCCGATATGTATCCGCAGGGCTATCAAAGATACAGAGATACAAAGATAATTTTATTACTATAAATACAATATTACAACGATAACGCTATAAACAAGTTTTGTTAAGTGTATGTATTCCGGCCTATTGGCCTTTTACATTTATATTCTTAAATATTATAATACATTATACATGATTTTTTTTACGATATTGTTTGTTAGTCGGGAAAATACACAATAAAAACCTGAGGACCTAGACTACACTCTACATTCACTCAAACACACACACATTCGCTCACACACTTTGCACTGCACTTTGTACTTGCTACTTGGGTTCACTGCTGCTCGCGAAACTCGATGTCGGCGCACTGATCTCTAACTGGTGACAGTATACGACCGGTCGTATACCGTCGTTAGCACTATGCACTATAGGCACTTTAGCTGGCTCATCCACAGCTTTCACTACACTGTTTCACTTTCACTTTGGTTGGGGTCTTAGCTGGGCGTGAGGACCCTCCTCCAGGTACGTCTTTGGGTGGCCAGTGGGGTCTTTGGGGTAGCTGGGAGGAAGATGCCAGGGATTTGGGTGATTTGGAGTTTGTCTCTGTGTTTGGTCGTTATTTTGTCTATTATTTCGTCCAGTTTGGTGCTCCAAGTCAGTGTACGTGTTCTGTTCGTGTTCTTGGGGTATGTCGAGGGCTATACGGAGGCATTTGTTTCTGTGATTTGTAGTTTTCAAGTGTGTTGGCCGCTTTACGCCAAACGGGACACGCGTAAAGTAGGGAGGGCCTGATTATTGTTTTGTATACGGTCAGTTTCGACCTCTCATTGAGCACCTTTGACTTGAGAAGACAGTAGAGTCTTCCTAGTTTGCTTTGGCCTGCTGGTTTACAGCCCGTATATGAGTTGACCACAGCAACTTTTCGTCTATGTGCAGTCCGAGGTATTTGACCGATTTCTTTAGGGGCACGTCTGTGTTCCGGATTCGAGTACTGTCGGTTTGTTTTCGTCGTCCGGGGTTCGTAAAAGAATCGCTTCAGTTTTCGACGCGTTAGTCTTAATTTTCCACAATTCTAGTTTACTCGTTATTTTCTGTACGGCGTTTTCAGTCTGTCAGCAATTTCTTCGGCGATAGGCTCGAGGAGTAGAGGGACAGATCGTCGGCGAATGCCGCTAATTTGACTCCTTTCGGGATATCGGAGATGAGGTCGGCGGTGTATAGGTTGAATAGGTGGGGAGAGGACGGATCCTTGAGGAACGCCTGCCGGGATAGAGGCGGGCTTTGAGATCGAGTCGTTGATTTTGACTCTGATCTTCCTGTCTGTGAGGAAGGAGCGCAGGAGAACGCACATTCTGGTGGACACTCCCGCATTGTGCATTTATAGACGAGATCCGTCAGGCCATACCGAATCGAACGCTTTTCGCTGTCTAGTATTACTAAGAGCCAGTCAAACACCTCAATCCCTTCGGTTCTGAATGTCGCTGACGACGCGTGAGTTGGTCCACTGTCGAATGTCGGTTTCGGAATCCGAATTGAGTCCGGGGGATAATTTCGAGGTTGTCGATTTCCTACGGAGCCTGGTCAATATTATTTTTCGGTGATTTTCGAAAGGACGGGTAATAGGCTGATGGGGCGATAGAGCTTTGATGTGTCGGAGGTTTGTTGGGTTTCGGATGGGTATGAGCGCCGTTTTCCAGAGGGCAGGGAAGTGGCCTCGCCTCAGAATTGCGTTGATTATGTTCGCGAACAGTACTATGGCTTTACGGGTAGGTTTTTTGACTGCGGCGTTAGTCAAACAGTCGATACCTGGGGCGGTCCTAGTTTTTGTCTTGCGGATAATGTTTAGGATTTCTTTGGGGGGTGGTTTTATTGGGGTGTCCGTTAGACTCATACCTGCGGGAGGGAGGGTCCTCGTTGTGTTTCCTCATTGCCTGACATCTGTCCTGCGTTGTCTTCCTTATCGTCGGCCGGGTCCTCTGCCGCCGGGTTCCTTTGATGCCTCCTTCGGGTGTAGCCGGGTCAGGACTATTATTTCTTCACGTACGCTATTTTTTCTGGTTGTTGGCGGCTCCTCTGTCCACCGTCTCCTTGTGGATGTTGGCGAAATACGCTAAGAGCGACTCGGATTTTCCTTTGTCGTCGAATATTTTATCACCAGTATCCGAACGTAGGGTTGGGACGCTTTACCTGACTTATTTGTTAGGTAGCGTATGATTTTCCAAAGGCTTCCGTCAAAACTCGCTTTCTGGACTTTGTTCTCCCACATCTCCTTTTCCAGTCCAGGATTTTGAGTTTTATTACCCAGCCTATTGGTTTCTCTTTGTCTTCCCTGTTCCTGTGTTTTGCCATCGGCTGCGTGTCCTATTCTTGACGGCAATTAGTTGTTTGATATCGTCCGGTAGAGCTGGTGGTTTTATCGTCGACGTTCTAATCGGAATCGCTGTACGTATGGACGCTTGTATGGTTTTCGTTAGCGTCTCGATTGCCTTTTCAATGTCCTGGTCCGTAGTCAGGTGGCATCGCGGTTGCGGTGGCGTCGTTGATCGTTGTCCTGAAGAGGTCCCAGTCGGCTCGATGGTACTGCGGGACCGGTTTATCTAAGCATATTTCCGGTCCGTGTTGTACCCGGAAGAAAACCGGCAAGTGGTCCGACGATCCGAGGTTTAGCACTCGCGTCCTGGCTATTTTGTGTCCCCTATTAGACAGGATGAGATCCAGGTGGATGGGGTGTTTCCGTTGTCGGGTATGTGGGTGTGTTTTGGGGAATCTCGATGTGGACGTTCCTATTTTCGTCTAGGAACTTTTCAATTCGGTTCCCGCCGCGTTCCTTCTGATGCAGTTCCAGAAGGTGTGTTTTGCGTTGAAGTCTCCCGCCACAATCGTCGTTTGTGGGCAATTTAGCATTTGTTTCAGGGCGAGGTAGTCCAATTTCGTCGTCGGTGGTTTGTAGACAGCGACGAAGTTAACCGGTCTTGTCTGCCCTTTAACTTGTACTCCCACCGTCTCCATATTCGATTTCGGAATCGGTATTTGTTGTGGCGAAGTCTGTTGCTTATTATTATCGCCACCCGCCTCCGGGTGTATCTCGATCGCTTCTGTAGATGGTGTAACCCGGGAACGAACGATTCTTCTCGTAGATGTGTCTCGGTGAGGAGTGCTACGTCCACTCTATTTTCGATGATGATTTGGGAGACTTCGTTGAAATGGCTTAGTAGTTCTTGAGTTGTAAACTAGTCCGTTTAGGACCAGTTTACGGTCGAGAATCTGGGCGGAATTTATACAGGACGTCCACCCTGTCTAGGCCGCGCGCGGATTTTAGGTCTCTTACCATGTTCTTCACGATTCCTATCAACCTGGTAATGTTCAGGGCCTTTAGTTCTGGCCGAGGCTTCTTAGTTCGCCCAAGAAACTCATGGGATCTTCTTGTTGTCCGCTCTGGGGTGCCTGGGATGGTGGTGGTGGTGGTGGTGGAGCTGTCGCTGTCGCTGCCGCTGCCGCCGCGTAGCTTCTTCCCGGTACGATCGGGCTGGCCGGTTTATAATTTTCGGCTTGTCTTGCGTTTGAGGCTTTTGTGGCCTCTGGACTTTTCTTTGCCCGCGATGTACCTACTGCGGGCTTCGCAGGTTCGGAGGCTCGCTACGTGGTCGCCCCGCAGTTTGCACATTTGACTTTGTTTTGGTGCGGTCGCAATCGCTAGCTCGGTGGTTCCCCGAGCATCGCACGCACTTTGGTTGAGGGCACAGTATCTGCTGCTGTGCCCGAATAGCTGGCATCGGTAGCACTGTGTTACCGCTTCCTGCGTCGTGAATTTTCCACTCGCACCCGGTGGAAATATATAACGATGTTTTGAAGTCCTTGAGTTGGACTCGTTATTTGTTATTACGACGAAGGTTGGGAGGGCCTCTTCTTTCCGTCGCTGTCTGTTTGTTCAATTGAATTACCTGGTGGGTTCCAGGTAATTGTCCTTACAGTCGTCGAGGATTTCGGCGACTGGGGCTGAGGCCGGAGTCCGTGGATTACCCACTTCTTCCTCCTTTCGCTCTTAAAAGCGAACGTATGGTGGAGGAGGTTATTCGTAGAGAATAACTCTCTCAGCGCCGCATGATCTTCCTTCGTTTTTGGGTGGACTTGTGTCGTCCTCCCAGTGCTCTTGAAGATCACCTTGAATTTGGTGACCCTTTCGCAGTTTGCGATGAAAGTTTTTATGTCAGCGATAGCGCCGCTGACTACGATAGGAGGAATCTGTTCCCTCCTTGATTCTGTTTCTTCAACGTCTACTGGGAGGACGTTGAAAGGGTTGCTGGTCTTGACTGGCTCCATCTCTGCGTTGTCTCCTCTTCAACCTCTTTTCCATCGTGGGAGTTTCGTCCCACTCTGGATTTGTTTTGTTCGATGCACTCACTGTTCACTGTTTGCTAATTATCACGCAAATACTAACACTACACTGACTGTTAACTGATCTGTTGTGGGTGGGGTTGGGTGAGGGTGTCTTGCTTGCTCGCGTTCACAATGGGACACCAGGTATAGGTGTGTACCCTTCGGAGGCTGAAGCTCGACTTATCCGCAGGGCTATCTCTACTGGCCGGGTTAAGGCACTATCCCTACTCTACCGTTACCCGTACAGTCTGAGTCGGCCCGCGACAACAGGACGGTGAACACTTTTTTTTTAACAATGAACGCAACTTGTCACAACAAGAGAAAAAAAAACGCACGATTAAACACTATCACGAGCACATGTCGTACACGAAAATTCACAAGACAATGATCACAATAACTATCCGAAAAGATAACTTGAAAACAGAGCAAGTTCAACCACGTGCGGACTGCTAGGCGTCAGACAATGGAATCGTTTTCAGAAATAACGGTGTTTATTCAATCCCGTGAGCATTATTGGCGATTCTGTAATTTGAAGTGGGCACGTGTTGCATTCAGACGAGTGTATCGAATTTATTTATTTGAAATACCGTCCAAATTGAAATAACGTCAGAACTTGCTTCCTCAACGACGCATTTAAACGTTTAAAACACGCTTTTAAATTTATTTATAACCTTTTAGATGTGTTATGTCCCAATTGTAAATTACTTTTTTTTTAGCGCTTTTTATATTTAAAGATTGAGCTAAAATACATTCATGCCGTTATCAGATCTAAAAAGGCAGCTCAACGCGTTGATTTTAATTTTCTAAATTTAATACGTGAAAATATTTTCTAGATTTCAACGTCAACGCAAATATATATGAGCAAAGAAAAAAAAAAGATTATTAGGCCCGTTTTGAACTGAAAATGAACATGACTTTTCAGTTCGGGATATGAAGTATATTTCCGCTGTTATTCTTGGCGGAAACTTCGTTGGGAAATTGATATTCGAATACATGGGGTTCAATAGAGCTTCAGGTAGGGCGCGTTCCCGGATACGTTCGTTATTAGATGCGCCCCCTTATGTCGAATGCCGCTATCGCTGGCAGTCAATCATAATGTGAACTCGCAGACGTTCTGCTGTAATTCAGAAATGTTACATTTTGCATTCACATTTCTATGAGGGAAAATTATATTACGCAGTTTTATTAATAGCGTAAAGTTATATTGAAGCAGCGACTGCAGGAACGAAGGTTTTGCAAAACAAAATGTCGACGTGATGAAAAATGTGAGGGGAATATGTGGAAATATACTGCTATTTAAATGCTCGCAATCAGTTATATATATATATATATATATATATATATATATATATATATATATATATATATAGGTATAAATTCTAGGGTTCGGAATGGTCACTGTAATTAATAAGGATTAAGGAACTTTGATCGTCACTCTGTGCATATGTCATGGCATATGACTTGATGCATTTTAAAGTTATAGACAATTTATTGGAGAAGTGTATAACTTATAATCGGTAGGTTTATAACCGAGTCTATAACTTATTTCTCACAACGCGTTCAGGTTTTATTTAAAAATCTTCGCTGAACGTGTTTTCGCCCAAAATTTAATATTTCGAACTTCTGGTCTGATTCGGAACATGGGGCGGGCGGGTAACGCGGAATCAATCATAAAATTTGAATTGATTTAAAGCGGACCCCGAGTGCACAACACGGTGAAGAATCGCAGGTGGGGGCGGGCTTTTGTGCCTTCAGACAGGTTTCAACTTAGTGGTTGACGGCCGGAAACTAATAGCCTATTATTTTGAAGCGGGAAAATAATTAAAACTTGCCGCCGGGTCAACTGTGTCGGCAATTATGTCAGCGGCAGAAAACTGGCGAGAAAGTATATCGCGATTTAATGTTAAAATATTTCACCGAAGGGCCGTGAACAAACGGCCCACGCGAAAAGTTCTATAATTATCATGCAGATTGAAGTGACAAGAATTTCTTTAGACTTTCATAAATTGGATGTTACCTAGTTTTAATAGTTTCTTGCGTCCGTTGTTATGATCCGTTTCTTGTAGCTACTGGATGAATTTCAGGTAAAATCACAGCGCTCCTATAAATACTATTCCGTACCTTACACTAGTGTTTTTCAACTACATAGATTTAAATAATATAAAGTAATAGAAAGAAATATATATAAGAAATATAAGTAATATAATAAGTAATATAAGTCGTTTTCACAGTGGTAATAGTATGAGTATTTTCAATCATTCGTGTTCAATAATTTTTATAATTACCTCTATGTTTATAGGTACAGAAGGGTATTTATAATATAATTTATTGTAACCGGGATGATTCTTTAAGGGAATATTACTTTCTTAAAATGTAAATTGAGCTTTCAGAGGTCAGTCGACGTGACTCATGGGGTCGAAACATCGTTCTACCGTTGCGATTTTCGTTAGTTTTATCGCCAGTAGCATTCCGTCCGGTTTAATTCTACTTGTCGGAAGGGGCGTGTGCAACTTTTGTGTGAATAGGATGCAGTTAATTCGACCAGTTCGGGTGTAGTGGGGAGTGGGCCGTTAAGAGGTTGAAGCCGTCAACCGGTTATACAATATGGGTTGTTACTCACAGTAAGGACAATACCCTCCCCTCCCTTTTTTTATCACCAACAAACAAGATCCTGGGTGGATGGTGGATGGTTGATGGTGGGCGGTATGGGAATCAACGCCGGCAATATTACTCTGGTCAAGCCTCCCGAATGAGGACTGCAACGACCGGGCACCGATTAGCATCCAGATCGCACTTCAGTGAAGCGCCGATAATATTGGTTCCAGCCAGTTTCTCTCATCTCCAGTAGAAGCGAGATTGTAATCCTGCGTCTAATTACGCTAATAACTCCATAATTATTTTGGAAACCTGTTTTTTGGCCTGCGAGGGGTTGGATTAATGTAAATTTCGTGTTCTTCTATCTCCTCTCGCTGATATGGTCTTTGCTAGACCGGTGTCGGCTGCCCGCCATCTTCAGTAGCGGTGTTAGGCATCCTGTTTGCGCTTTCACTGTCACTTGTACTGTGGTGGTTATCTGTTTGTCATTATATATATATATATATATATATATATATATATATATATGTGTGTGTCATGGGTCGACGGAGAAGTTACCCATAGGATAAAGGCACCAAACATAAACACGAAGATTCGACAAAGCTCTTTGTCTGAATGGAATGATATATTGTGAGCCGGGCAGTGTGTTGAAGTAGAGTCCTACTGTTTGTCTCGTAGCCTATCGAGTTGAATAGCTCTGTATCCGTAAGATTGGTCTAATTCGGTTGTATTTTACTTGTACGAATAAATTATTTCTTTTTTCAAAATCGCGTTGTCGTACCGACCATTGTAACTGGTGCTGAAACCCGGGAGTTGTGATGACGGGATAAATTAATCGGGTTAAATGTACCATCCGTCATTGGATTCCGTTCCTGGATGCGGACCTTGATAACTCCCGAATACTATAGAATTGGGCTGAACATATAGCTAATATATACTCCCAATTGGCGTTGGTTCCTAATTTAACTTTTATCCTTACAGAAAATTCATTGTTATCCTCTTTAAACTTTGTTCCATTCAATGATCAGTATACAGGTGGTGTGGTTACTCACCACTTGTATTTATCCGACGAAATAAACATTACTAAATCTTTGTCGACGATTGTAAAAATGAAAGCCAAAACATGATCAATTTTCCGGTTACCCCTTAAATATCCTCGGTATATTAATTGTTTAATCCTTATTGAAAATGAGAAAACTGACCTTACATTTCCCCGTCCATTTACATAGCCCGATGTCTCATTGATTTATCAATTGTAGTTACTATGGACGAATCGAACCTACACAGAGGGGAGAGATTCAACTAAATAAACACAGTTCATCCCAATCGGAGGCTTGTTTTCGGGTTTATTGTTACGTTTATTGGTTTGAAATTGTCAGTGATTAAAACTGACGGCGGTCTCCGTTATGTGAGTACTGTTCAGTGTTGCAAATTGTATTTTCATGTATTGCTCTTGAGCGGTTGGGAATATTATCAACAGAATACCGTAGGTATCGCGTGTTTCTGTCTCCTCTCGCTGGTTTGGTCTTTTGCCAGACCGGTTTCGGCTGCTCGCCATCTTCAGTAGCGGTGTTAGTCACTGTTGGCACTTTGGATGTTTTTCGGGCATCCTCACTGCACTGTCACTGTCACTTGTACTGTGGCACGAAATCAGATCTGTGACAGAAACACACGAAATCCACGGTATTCCAACCCCTCGCAGATCACAAAACAGGTATGTTGAATTATCAACAGAAGTAAGCATGACTATTCTCCCATTTTAGCTATCAGCCCTGCGTTCAGTCATTACAAAATGATAATGGAGAAAATCTAAAACTAAACATTTGTAGCGATAACATTATTGTTATACTTCACGTAAAGAATTGGCAGTAATAGTTGTTAATAGGCATTGATAGTTATTAATTATTTTGAATTCTTACTTTCATAACTCTGCTAATAATTGTTCCGAGATCTGCTCGGAAAAGAAATGTAAATTATTAATTTATAAAATAGTTTGTTCTGTAAAAGCTCGTAGCCGCATTTTAATTAAAATAGAAACCCGATTGTGGAGTTGTACCTGAAAGATGTTGGAAAGAGCTAATATAAAACAGGTTATTCCTGACCCTTCAATGTGCTTCAGTGGGTCTGAAACATATCTGATATAGTTAGAATATTCAATTTTCCAAAGTTATTTAATTTGTCGAAGTCCATCTAATGGGATTATTATTTCGAAAGGCAGGAATAATCTGGCGCCTTGCTTTATAAGCATTTTATTTAATATCGGGAAAATTGGCAGAATTACCGAGGGGGGAAAATATCCGTCTGGAGAAATTGGCTAAAAGGGTTTTTGCGATTTAATCTGTTAATTATTATTAAGGCTGTAGGATGAAATGAAGGGTCACATTCTGAGATAAAGCAAAATTATACTGCCACACAAAACAGCATTGTGCAAAATTGTAACAAATGCCTTGTACTGAGAGTATTAAACGTAGTAATTAGATTATAACAAGGATTTTTATTTTACTTTTCCCTGAATTTATGTCAAACAGAAATGAGTAGTATGTTTAGAATAAATACAATTTCGGATTGAAGCCATCAAAAGTGCAATGAATGTATGGCAAGGGAAAGGGCGATTTCGCAAGAAAAGAGAAAAGGTATCTGTTGAATTAAGACGAAATACATTAGTTAAGACTGAAATTTTAAGTAACCAGTCGCCAGGCAATGTTGAGAACAAACTGCTGATTTCAACTCTCATCAGGGTGGAGGGAGAGAGAGAGAGGAGAGGGAGAGAGAGAGAGAGGAGGGAGAGGAGGAGAGAGAGAGAGAGAGAGAGAGGAGAGGAGGGAGAGAGAGAGGAGAGAGAGAGGGAGATGGAGGGAGAGAGGGATTATGCCAGCTGGCATACGTCAGGACACGGTAGGAGAACAGCCGCGCCCACATGTGGAGGAAGGTTTTAGTGAAGGAAATTATCCCGCAAGCTTTCCGTACATCCCCCTCCCACCCTTCGGTTTCCAACGAAACTACCTGGTGAATATAATTTATGTTTCCCATCGAAATGATTTTATTATTATTTTTTAATTTTATCATCGTCTATGGAGACCCCTGGATTATTCTGTGGAGTCTGCTGTAAGTCTGCAATTCTGTCTTCTTGACCAAACGTAAAGAAAATTCGTGATGAAGATCTGTTGTACAAGTGGGAGGGGGGGACCCTAGAAAGTAATTTGAGTAGGTTATTTTAGTCTATGCACTCATCTGGTTTACATCAATGAAAGTTTGGCTTTCACATTCTAAAAATAAGGCCGGAACTAATTATTAGGTTGTTACGAAAATAATACAGGATTTTCCTTGCTTGACACACACTGGGTAATGAGCAATGTTGTTTACTTATCATATATGTCATATTGAAGATTTTCTCATGCACCTTCCTTCAATGTAATCCATTTCGAACACACATTTAATACAGTCAAAATTTGGGCTCATACAATCAAAAAATGTCAAAGAAGGATATTTGGCAAATTTACTTTTACGTAAGAAGCCATTAATTACAGAATTTAAATTTAAATCATATTATTACCCCAACTAATTGTTTACCGCTCTGACGTTTAAGGTAAGTGTTATAAACAGGTAACCTAACATCTTTGGGTGTGGGTATTGAAGTTGAACGACGACCTCTGTCACTTGCCACTTTCCCAGTTAATAATTACCGATCATAAGTCATTTCAGAGTAACGATGCTGTTCAATTTAAATGTAAATAACTGATGAATGAATGATTTTCTATATCTCTCCCACCGTGTTTCTTTGTGGGTAATATCGGACGTGAAATAAAGCGGCGAAATTTGAGTTGATTAAACAATAAATTAAAAACAAATATTTTACCTAGCTGTGATTAGAAACATGTTACGTGAGATCAAATATTAGTTATGATGGCTCAGAATTGTGGCGAATTGGGAACTGGAAAATGCTGAATTTGTCCGGTTATCGGGTATTTCGGATGTCCCCAACGCTTATTCGAGTTTCAATTCCACTATACTTTTTTTTATATCGTGCTTTCTAATTCTAATCTAATTCTGAAATCTATCAAAGTATATTGTTTTCTTATTAGTTGTGGCTGCAGTTCAGAACCTAAATATTTTGTTTACAACCGGATAACATATCATAAATAAAGAAAATTATACTTTTATTAACCGTCCGAATTATGTTATTTTCTTATGAATAGTAAGGCATATAAATATAATACAGGTTCCAGAAATGCGTCGCAACATGTTGTCAATTATATTGTGATTGCATCAAATTTTACCATGTTTTCAATTCTAGTTATCTGTGTAAGGGCCTATGTTTTATTTTCTATGGTCTGTTCTTATTTTATAAACAATTTTCCTACTTTCTTATCGGTGTTTTGTCCAGCGAGCGAGGGGGTGAAATTAATTATGCTCCCGACGATATTTAAATTGAAATTGAATTTATTTAACGTGTAGACAATCGGTTTTCAAACATCCCACAACGCCGTATTAATTTTCGACGCATCATAAAGCTATCCCTCCACTCTCTGACTATGTTAATTAAATAACTAATCAGACTGCGGTTTCTCCGCCCATATAAATGGTTTCCAGTTTATTTCCCGTGATAATAACGTCGGTAATTAGCGCGTTGAAGTGCCCGAAAAGCCGGCGAATTCGGGATAATGAATATATTAAAGCGGAAAATAATATAAAGTATGATACAGAAAATCAGATACCCACTTAACCCGAAAAATATAGCCAATAAATCAAACTCCGCTTAAATATTAAAGTCCATTGTGATCATTACGTTATTAACTTCATATTCTGAGATATCTGTTTGGCGGGTGGCTCATGTTTCGAGAATGATGATTTTAACATAATAAATTACGGGATATTCAAATGTATTCTAACTCTAATATCTTAAATAAGCACGACTGGCGCTTTTCATTGAAATTAAAATTCAATTAACATATTGGCCATTTTTTCTCAAGCGTGTTTTACGCCAATATTCAAAAGTTGAACTCTGAAAGAGTAGGGCGAACGATTCAATAGATAAATCTGCGCTCTATTACTTATTATTTTGACACTAGGTGTTGGAATCTTTTTTCCTCATATTGTGTCATACGGGTTGCAAAATGTCCTTAAATATTTTTCCATCCATCATTAAAAAGTACTAAATTATTATAATTTACGAGGCATTTCGTGTTTTAACGGTATTTGTTGTAAAAGCTTTCATTTTCTCATTCATTTTCAGTCGGGTTGTTTTTCCCCTTACTGCATATCCATCTTTCCATCTATAGCACAATCATAACACCCGCGGATTAACAGATGGAAAATAATAATGTCACCTGCGATTGATATCAGAGATGGTTCACTGGATAAAATTATACAGTCTAAACAAATTGAACCGGGAATTTGACGGAGTTTTCCTCAATTAAAAATTTCAGCCAATCCCGTTTTGGTCCAGAGGAGACCTGTTCGGGGTGATTGTTTAAAATATTCGAATTGGATCACAATCGATTCGCCTTTATTCCTTATTCTATAAAAGGTGATTATTTAATTCAACTTCGTACATTCTCAATTATGAGAAAAAATCTAAGTGACGTCAATCGATATTTGTCACTGTCTTCATCCATTCCGCCGATTCCTCCTCTAATGTGGCATTTTGTCCCTATCTCCATCTCCATCTCGATATTGATCCGCTAACATAACGCTTCCTGTTAGCTTATCGGAGCGGGTTATAAATTCCCAGTATCGGGGGACCGAATTCTCACTCGGATAATTCGGATTTCCCCCGTCTATCGAATATCTAGAAAATAAGTTTTTTTCGTTTTTTTTTGAATTTCTAGGCTCAGTCTTCTCAAATAATGCAGTCGGTCTGAAAAGCAGGGCGTTCATTAGAATGGGAGCCATTCATCCGTTTAACCGGCCCAACCCCGGTCTTGTTTATGATTCTTCGTGACACACTGCGGAGTTTTCTAATTGTTTTCTAATCTGTTTCCGACGAGAAAGCGAGATAAATAGACTGGCTGTAACGTATTCCGATCGTCCTCTTTGAAATTGCTGATGATGCCCTTGTCGCGAGATAGTTCTAAAAATAATCATTGTTTTTTGGAACGAGTTTAAACTAAAGCGATTCCATCACTAAATAACTACAGCCCACCAAACGCAATAACAACGGTATTTGGTCCAATATAGTGCATCTAATAAAAGGTTAAGAGTTAGTTATCGCCCAAAAGTTCACACATCGACATCATCCCACACGAATATTTGTTAATTAAAATTATTTTTTCCGTAACTGAATATAGATAACACAATGCGTTTCCCTAGTTGTTTTCACTGGATAATGACTCATTACACATGCGATTTTAAATTTTAACTGGCTCGCTTGGTATGCTTAATGGGCAGCGGACGTGTCTAAGGTGGCTGTCGCCGTATTAGTCACAGCGGCGAGATAAAACGGCTGGTGAGCAGAAGTGGGGGGTGACTTTTCCTGGAACGATTCCATTTCCTCGAGGCTTACGTTTTATGTAAGATACGTATGTCCGTATGTCTAAGTGTAGTGTTATACACTAATAATTTATTGTTTGAACTTAATTTTGACCTATTGCGCGGTAAACTAACCATTAGTTTGTCATCGTCTGTTGACTTCCAGTCTTTTTAACTTTATGTGTTCATTCCAAATCCGTCTTCTGTCTATGTAGAGGCCCAGGTATTTTACCTTATCCGCCGTGGGTAGGGGTGTTTCGAATGGGAATATTGGGGGACAAGTGCCTCCTCTAAGTGAGAACGTGACGTGTACACACTTGTTGAGGTTTATTTTTTTCCTCATATTTTAACAGTGTTTGAATCAGGTTCAAATGATTCTGTAGGTTGTAAGAAGCAGTAATAGGACTTGGATCTGAGGAAAGGATGGCTTTGTCATCGGTAAATGATGCTAGAACAGTGGAGGGATGTTGTGGGATGTCGACCGTGTGTACCGAGTATAGGATTGGACCAAGAATACGCTCCCTCGGGGGAATCCGCCTCTGATTCGGAAATAGGCTGACAATTCAGCTAGCTCTGGCTAATTTGGGAATAACGATCGGAGAGACAGGGATTTAGGATGAGGTAATATGTAGAAGGTAAGTGATATTCAATTTCCAGAATAGTTCTTCATGCCACACCCGGTCAAAGGCTTGTGGCTAATCTAGTAAGGCTGCTGAACAGTATTTACTTGTTTTAAAAGCAGCCGCGATGGTGTCTACAATGCAGTGACATTGTTGGATGCTCGAATGTTGCGCTCAGAATCTAATCTGGTGATCAGGGAGGATGTTGGAGGAGTTTAGGATGGGGAAAATACGAAGGAGAAGTAGATTTTCTAGTGTTTCGTAGGGCCAGAAGCAGGCTCATAGGTCGATAGAATGACGCTAGATGTATTGGTCTAGATGGTTTATGTATCATTTTGATCATTGAATAGTTTATAATTATTGTATAGTTTAGTTGAATAGTGTATAGTGCTGGGAAGTAGAATTCACGAAAATAGAATCCATTGGGTGTAGTTTTACCCTTAAAAACAACTGCTTACAATCCAAATGTGCCGTAAAGTGCCGTTCCAAAATGCAAGTAGCGTGGCGGCCGTATAAAATGAGATTAGGTTTAAGGAAGGAAATAATTGACGGGGACTTTCAAAATCACCGGAGGTTAGGGTCCGGCATAGCATAGAGATGCACAAAAGTGTAGATAGGTCCGCGGGCCGATTGTAACATTACAACATTTGTATCGTGTAAACCATTTCCTATTTACATTTAACGAGAAAATATTTGTTTCTTCGAAGTGTTAAAATATGTTATAGTCACCGAAATAAAACGAAAAGGGGAGGGGTTAAGTATAATAATCCCATATGTATAAGTGAAATTTCATGTTTTAATTTAATGTTTTTATGCGCATAATAATAATCTTCTAGTCGAGAGGAAATCGGTCGAGTGAATTGTATTTGCTTCACTACCTATGTCATTTTAAATAGTTTGTAACTACCAATAATAGTTAATTATTATTTTTATTGCTAATTCCGTTTGTTCTTTTGCAGGCAAACGTATGAACACCACGTCGCCCCGAGGGCCAACTTGGAGGGGAATTGATCGAGGTAGGCCCTTTGGGGGTTCAATAAATTATTTACTTTAATTGATATATTATTCCTTACAAAATCTAGTTTCAGCACGAATATCAACTTATTTGTATTATCATCTACGAAACCGCATAAGGCGTTAATGTTATTATCCGTTATAATTATTAACCAGCGGTTTATTCAAAATTTCATTAACAGAAATGAGTCTCGCCGTTGCTTTATCGCCCACCAAAATATTTATTTGCTAAGTATTTCAAGCTTCCTACGTATTTTTATGATAATTAAACAGAAAATCGTTTTTATAGTGTAGTCATTTCTTATGTAAATATTTGCCCGAAATCAATATCTTGGTGCCGACAGGGTTTGTCCATTCCCTCATAATTCGAAATACTCGACGATTTTATGATGGAAAACGCGGTTCGAAAGGGAAAAAACGTTCATAGGGCTATAAAACTGCGTCATGTCTAGAAGTAGTATGGGGGCTAAGCGGAAAATACAGCCTCTCCTTATTAAGATTGAGGTCCTTGCTGTGAGGGTCAGTTTCTAGGGCAGCCAGTTGAATAGACAACTTGCCTACTATTATTTCTCTTCATTTTTTATTTACCTTTGGTTCAATCTTATGGAAGTTATAAATGCAATTATTTCTTCTTATGGCGTAATGGCGTAACAAAAATAATACGTTAGAGATTCGCACGCTATTACCCTCTCGTTACTGGAGTTCCCGAACATGTTCTATACCTCGGTATTGAATTATTACTGGGAGCGTTATATACTGTTTCTGTTATTTGCGAATAGATAGGAAAACTATAAGAGATATGACAGTATGTCATAGGAGAATAAATTTCAAAGGTCCTTTAGCGACGAGCTATTATTATTTTATAATATTAATAAGGCTCGATTTCCGATTATGGTTCTTGACTTTTTGGTGAGGCGAACTTTTGAATACAATACGGGTTAATCTGAAATGGCGCATTATGAATTGTTGAGCCCACAATTGCATAAACTTGCTAGCTGTTTAATACGGACAAGTGAAGGTACAATGCTGCAGCAGAGGGACGGTGTATAAGGCCAGGCTAAATATTAGAAGCGGGCATACTCAAAGAGAAAGTGTTAGGAAGGCCGCTAAAGCAGACCGTTAGTAAACGCTGGTCGGCTTTGAATATTAGGAGTGTTCCCACAGAAACTACGAGCAAATTACGGTTTCCAGTCATTCCTCTCTGAGTTTATATACGATAAACTAAAATTCTAAAATAAGTCCGAATATAATGTAAGTCTAATCTTGATTCTTATTTTTTTTTATTTCAAATATTATTATTTTTTATTTCTTATTATTCTTCATTTCGAGAGTACTCGATAATATTAGAAATATCACCTGCGTTTCTTAAACCAGTCGTGTATTATCGTTATATTTGCATTCGAAATCCGCACATTCGGTAAGAAATCGGGTCAAACGGTTAACAGCGATGTCGAAACTCCCTCCATCTGTGTTATCGCATTCCATAGTTTTTACGAGTTGAACATTAGTTAGACGGGAGTACTTGGGCGTATTCATTTCGAATTTCGAATTGTGTTTAAAATGAGGAAACATATTTTCAGTGCGTATTTTCTTGCATTTATCGCGTGTCTGTTGGAAGGAGTCCTACAGAAGTGTTGGTTCGATAGGGAAAAGAGTTCAGGAAGGTAATAAACCTGAGGTTTTAGTGTGGTAGACTGCAGGCTGGGCTTTTAGCTCTCCCTCTGTTTGGTTGGAGAAAACTGCACGGCGGAACGAGTTGTGAGCGGGTGGACGTACGTGACTGGGAGTAGTCTCGGCTGCATTACGTAACCTCCGGAATCGGAATTCTCTGAATTCGCCCCGATTCTGAAATAAAACTGCATTCTGGGATAAAACGAATTGAGATTCTGCCGATAAGAAAAAGAACGCATCGACCGTCCGTAAAAACGTTGGGCTCGAAATGACAAAAAAGGGCCTACCGTCGCAGGAATCTCGTTTGGTGAGGGTATGCAGCGCAGCAATTTGTGGTTCTCGCCACCGTCTGTTTCATTCCGCCAATAAACTAGTGAACCGACGCAGGTTGCCGCCGGACTTTGCCATAGAATGAACGAGAAATACACGTAACCGTTGGGAAGAGAACGAGGGTATAATCTCAGTGAAAGTGCCATAATGAGAGCCAACAAACACCGGCTGATTCGACTCATTTTGCGGGGAATACATTTCAAAGAAGGAAATTATTCTTGTTCGGCCTTTTCTGAATTGCAGCAAATGCTGACAGACTGTGGCAGTAATAATATCCAATCTCAGTCGGGGAGGAAGCCGATATCCGATGATCGACCCAATTATTTTAAGAATATTGGTTTCAATTACTGACCATCGTCTGTAGCGCGTGTTACCCATCAGGACTGACACTGCAGTCCCGCAGTTATTCCGTTATTCCAACACACTGTTTCTTTGCTGCAAATATAATTATTCCTTCCTTTGTTATAATATTGAAAACAATTACAAGTGCTCGATATCACTACTATCATTCCTATGGAATGACGAACTCATTTCAGAAAGCTCAAAGCGTCGGCTACTTACCATTTTCTTGTTATTGTTACAACCCCAATTACAAGGGTTTATTGTGTTGTCGGGAGCAGACAAACGGGGGAAAAGGGTGAAAACCCTTCCACTGGAGCTCGCTCGGTTGATTTCCAAACCGGAAAAAACACGGTTCTTCCCGTAGTATTACGCGATCCCACCGGATGTTGGTGATAATTTATATGCATTCGTTCTAAATGTGATAGAATATCAATGATTTAAAGACGAGTAAAATATTAAATGTTTAAGATATTCATTCGATTCTTAGAGTTCATATATTTGGTAGAGTGGAATATGTCTGCGTTATTTACGGAAAAGAGTGTGATCCGTCTGTGGCATGATTAAGGCCGTGACTGTGTTGAGAGGGTCTAAAGTGACCTCATTGTTTGGGTCTTAGAGTCTTTAGAGCGTCTCGCCTCGGCCTCACACAGAACGTGCTCTTCAGACGGGGACTTGGGGTGGTCCCCGAGCCGAAGTTTATATTTTTATTCTCCCTCCGTTTGAAGCCGCCCCGCTTCAGAAGGGGGCGAAAAGCCGGTCGGCGAATGGCAATCGATTAGCCGAGTGCCGTCGTGCATTACTTACATCTTCAATTTTTAATAATCCCCGGTAGCGCCCAAGTTTTCATTCTATAGATGGCGGAAGCGCCGTCTGGTTCGTCGAAAGTTCATTGTAATTGTTTCCTTAAACACTATTCTGGGATTCTTTTATTATTACTGCTTTCCATTTATTTGTTTTCCTTCCAAAGGTAAACCGGACAAGACAAAAAAAGAAAGGCAAGAATGAGTCCACGATGAAAAAGTGCGAATTAATTAGAATTTAATGTTAAAGAACCAGTCGCTAGGTGGTATTAAGAGCAAAAATTTCGCACATGGCACCCAGAACAGAGAACGGACTAAAAAAAACTTTCAAAAATTTACTGTTCGATATTGCAGTCGTAAGTAGCGCAAATGTTTTTCCTCATCAAATAATTATTTACTAAAAAATCTATGGTTGAACCCGATATCGGTGTACTGTGTCCGAGATGGGGGGGGGGAGCGCTAATGTGGCCTATTCGGCTATTAATTAGACGTTTAGAGTTAGAATTAGACGAGATCCAATTAGGTAGGACAATGAGAAGGCCTGGCTGTGTTGGGACGGGGGTGAGTATTAGAATTTTAATTAGATCGGGAAAGCCCCCTAAACCGGTTTAATTACGTTAATAACGTTTCCGGGTTCCGATAAGTCCGCGAAGACTGAGTTTGACGCCGAGTCAGCGGCGTCAGAGGAGTAACAGTTTCGAATGTAATCCCGGCCAAATTGGAAAAAGAACGCTTCCCGGGGGAAATTTCATTGAATTTTAATGGCCACCCACCACTTCTTCGAGTCTAGGAGAAACAATAATCGAATCTCGGCAGATTCACCGGCAAACCTCTCCCATTATACTTAACCCCGCCTGTTGCTATCGCCGACAATGGCCCCTTCAGAATGTCCCCATTATTTCTCGCTTCAGAAAATCTACACCGAAGACAATACTAGCCCCGGAATTGGATTTACAATATCGGATTTTTTTTCGCATGAAACACATTTTGAGTTCATTGCGCGTGTTTTCCGACTTAATTATAATTAGAAAAACGAAAATATGAAAATGAAAAACAATTTTTTAGTTCTAAAATTATTTAAGGAACTATTACGCAAACTATTATATTTTTATTATAAAAGTATGTCTGACTATTAGTCGAATAAAGGTGTAATAACAAGTCGCACAGGATTCAACAGTTTGCAGATACCAACATTTCATGTAACGATTAAGGTTAGGGGGACAAAAGGACTGGTAAGTTGTTTGTGTTGAACTAAAACAAAATTCGGTACAAATTGAATCCCATTTCAAACATTTTGGTTACCAAACAATTCTGGATATGTTGCGTACCTCATAACCGGCGGATGGGAAAAATCCTCCATTATTCAGTTCCCTGCCCAATAGTTTATAGCGCGGTCCGCAGATATGTTGATAGGTAAGATTTATCAAATTAACGTCCCTTCCTCTAACCCAAACCCCGCCCATAACCGTATCAGTTACAGCCTGTTAACGGCCTGTTGCCGTTCTGATATTACGACATAATTGGAATTTAAATGGTACCGTTTTTACGTAGTTTAATGTTAATTCGAGCTGTCCTCCGCCGTTTCGATGACCGGAAATTAATTTCAAGTTCATTCGACCGAATGGATGGAATAGAAGGGATGGACTAAATAGCATTATCTATTGTCGGTTTTTCAAGAAATATTCGTATAGTTTTTCTATTCTCGTGTAAAATACTCTTACTTTAAATGTAATCAATTAGGTTTTGTCACTACTAATTTGAAATCGAAGCCGCTTAATAATTAAGTCTGTCGGGCCAAGACCAATCAATTACAGGAGGTCAGAGGACAGAGCCGAACAGTCAGCATAGGGATTTTACTTAGTACTGGATTCGGTAATTAAACGCCGTTGCATAATGTGTCGACACCTAGAAACTTAACAGACAAACTGTTTAATTGTATAAAAAGAGGGGTTATGTAATTTTCAAAGAGGTGTGACTGTAAGGAGCGATGAATAAATTCCATTAAGATCGGACAGGAAAGGGGCGAGGTAGATTCGAAAACACCTTAAAATATTACTTGTTTTTTGAACATTGTAATAATAATCGGCGCCTCAGTTCACATCTAATTTGACATAGATATAATGCGCAATAAAGATATTTCCCGTTTTTTTATAGTAGGGACGACCCAAGAACAATATTATAACAATGTAACAAATATAAAGAATGTTATAGTATTATTGTTCCTATGTTTAACATTTTCGACACCTTCCATACTACTTGGATCAATAAATTATGGATAAAAATAACAAATTACCTAAAATGATGTAAAACTTTTTTTACCTTATATTTGTTTTTTCTCAGTTATTATTGATGGTTTTTGGTGGTTTTTTTTGCGAAATGTACGGTTAATTTTTGTTCATTCTTCACGAACGCGTCTTAAATCTATGTACGATAAGAACTTTCGAAAAATATAAACGTATCCAGTATAGACCACGTTCTTCAACTGTTGTACGATCTTCACAGAAACCAGACGCCATCGGCTGTATATCATACCTCGTTAGTACACGGTATAAACTCTTGTAATAAATGATATTTTTCTTTAGTTTTAAGACGTTTAATTCACATTCTCTTTGGAGTTCCGTTTCCTCCCCCCACCGAGTGAGCCAGTTTCCAGCGAATATTTCATACGCGGAGTTGTTAACCCGACGATGATATCGCGCGACGCATTTGGGGGGGTCGGGCACGTCTCTCCCCTCTGTCAGGAACTGATCAACATTCGGAGTCACGGAGTCTATTCGGCGGAGGATCAAAGTGCACATTTTTGTAAAATGCATGCTTACCCGATGTAGAGAAATACGGGAAACGATAGAATGACGTAAAATAAAATATAAAATTTCTAAATTGACATAAACTTGAATAACTAGTTTTCTTGGTTAAAATAAATCATCGCATTCCTTCCGATGAATGTATTAATTCCAATAAAGTGGTTCCGAACGTCCGAAAAACTAGGCGCCTGTTATCTCATACCGTCACTGCGTGAAAATAAAGTATTATTTTTTAGTCGTTTGAAATCAACCGAAATTCTCTTTTGAGACCCGCATTCCCGTGCACCCGTTTTTAGCGAGGGTTTGGAATGAAGTGTTATCCGTTCAGTGTTATCGGTCTGCACAAATACGGGGACGGGCACGTAGCGGTCCCCTCAGCCAGGAAATGATCATTATTCGGGGTCGGGGATACTATTGTACGCGAAGGATCAAAGAACAGACGGCTGGTCGCCAGATAGACGGGGTCAGTGAGTGGTCACGCGTCTGTGTCGGGTCCTGAAAGTAAGCAATTAGCCGTCTCCGGGGACTGCGTTCGGCACCGACAAAGAGAAACGGGGTGCCTTCAGTGACCGTGTCTTACGCGGTCCTCCTCTTGGAGAGCACGCTCGCACAACTGGACGCCTCAGTCTCACTCTTGCCGCCCTTCCCGTTGGACGTATTTAAGAGAGTTTCGCGACCGCCGCGCCGTGATTAAACCCTACCACCCCTCCAAACCCCCTCAAAACCGGTAGGTCGATAACATCATTCCAACGTACCGAAAACCGAGATCTTAATCATTTAGAATTTGCGATCGGAACGAAAATCTGGCATTCGAACCCGGCTCGGGAGCCGCTCTAACCACCTGGTATTTTTTAAACTTAGATTAGAATTGTTATAAACTCTAAATTTTGGTATGAATATATACTCTTAGTTATAAAACAGTGAGAATCGTGAAAATATTGTCTTTAAAACCCTGATTTCAGCACTCAATTTTGTACGATTGACATATTTTCCCCAGTACCATTGATAGCGGTTGAGGTCCGGCCTTGATTAGTTGCATATTTTAAGAAAATAACGAGTTCAAATACTGTCTATGAACAAAGGACAATTGTTTATCCGGTAAAATGGCGAAATGCGTAAATAGTTTTAAATAGTAGTAAATAGTAAAGTTTCATAGCTCAGCCGGCAACGCCGGTTCGAATCCTGGCGGCGGACTGAATTCATTCTCCTTTCGTATTCGTATTAAGTCCATACGATGTTATGTGCGATTCTCAGACCTCTCCTTTCGTTTGTTTTCGATAAGGGACGCGGTCGCGAGCGGTTATAACCTGGCGAGTGGTGTTAAAAACTGTTATAAACTGTTAAAAAACCATTAACATAAACACCCTTAAATGAAATAATTTACAGTTTTCATCTCTTGAGGCTTGTGACTCGTTCCGGTTTTGTTCATTTATCCGGGTTACTGGAAATGTTTCGTAATTTTCAATAATATATAATTAATCACGATAAAATTCAGTCGTGATCGGAATTTGAATAATTTAACGATTAGCTTATATGGCGTGCAAAATGTTGTTTTATTTCTTAATTTATATGCGCAGTAATCGATTATTAATGAACTTAAATAATACAGGTTATACATAATTATACATTTGTTTGGGAGTTAGGGAGGCTTAGGAGTATCATCGGTCGTGCGGTTTTCTCTCGTTACTGGTCTTATTTGAGCTGGAATATTTTCGGTTTCCCGCTATCGACAGTACCATTCCGCCAATGATGTATGGCAGTTCGGGACTGCTCGTTATATTTCCGACTGAATGATACTGCAGCCGGAAAACGAAAACAGTCTAGCTTAAAGTATAATTTGAATTATTCCCCTTTCGACGCGTTTATAGTCCATATAGTTGTATAGCTCAACTGGACTAGTATGAACATTAGTTGTTAGAGAGGTGAGTGAGGTGGATCTCTAAGCTAAAAATGTTCCGTGAGTTATCACCAGTTTCTGGTACATCCATGATTGATGCCTCTAACATGTCTTCCTTGCACCGGTCGGTGCTGATACTGCAGTATCTGGATTACGTAAGTACAAGTGTAGTTATTTCCTGAACAACTTCATCGCCTCGGAGATCATCCGATATGAATTTTCTCTAACTAACTGTGTGCATCGTAGGCACGCGGATATAGCTTTTAAATTGGATCGATCAGAAACCCGACTTCAATTTGTTTTGGACGCGTAGCGACCCTTTCTTGGGGGACGCGTTCAACTGAGGGATTCGACCGGTGATTATCGTTACACAATGGGCCGGTCACGAATTCCAAAACCGGGCTCGCCACTCCAGAAATGTTGGTACGATACAAAAAATGGTAAAAATAAATAATGAAAAAACCTCCCACCCACCCCCCCCCTCCTGTCGTTCCGAGTCCGTGGCCCGTCGAATTCGGAATGACCGTCCCGAGAAATAACTCGGGACACGCTCTTTACACACAAAACTGCAGTTGGACGCGAAGTGTCTCGTCATTATTGGTTTCCCAGCTGATGTGTATTCCCCAACCGCTTCATTCCATTCCATTTATTGCAATTATTTGTTAGTCCAGTTCCCCCGGACATGAAAATGTAAGTAGAACCTCATTGGAGGTTGACATATTGATGTGTTTACCACTAGCTTCCGGTGGCATCGTGTAATACTCGGTTAGCAGGGGTTGGCCATTGATATTCTTGGATTGTGTCTGTGCTTTTTGAAACCGCCTGAGCGGGTCCCCGGGTCCCTGCCGGGTGTTGTCTGATTCCGATATTGCGGAACTCATCATCGGTTGTTACAACATCGGGGCCCGAAGGGTAGGTCGACTTGGGGTCCTCTATAAACATGAAGGTGGGGTATCGCACAGTTCGACAATTATCAAACTAGCTATATATCTTACCGCAATCATACAGCGTTTAAATTTCTAAAACAGGTATTTAAATTAATTAAATCTTAATTAGTTACGAACTAGTTAATTAATTACGAATCTAATATCTATGGCAATTTCGTTGCTGGCACCACCTATGCTGGAACGAAGATTAAACTTGTCGACGTCAAAAGTCTGTTAATCAATTTAGATTAGTGTGTGTTTCTCTATGTAAAGAAATATTTGATGTTCCGTACCGATTGTTTCGGTTTGACGTAGGACGTCTAACTAGGTGGGGACCACTTTCGGCCAACCGCCCGTGACAAAATTGGTCACAATTAAACTCGTTGTAACGTTAAAATTACTCGTTGTATAGTAATTTTGTTAGTATATTCCTGAACATATACGTATATAAACAGCGTGGTGTCCAATTTGTCTTCAGTGCAACATGTGGCCCGTATACCTCTTCCGTAGTGTGTTAATAAATTAGATATAATAAAAATTTATTTTTTGAAAACGGTCCAAAATTGAGATTATAACCGCTTTACACCGATTGAGGCGAAGTGAAAAGCGGGTAGGAAAAGCTAGATTATCCGGAAAACGGATCAGACTCCGTTTTACTCGGCAAAGAAAGGCGTGTGACTCAGAGCCCTTTTATCTGACCTTGGGACCGGATTCCTGCTTCCTTTCTCGTCCTGAACCCAAACTCCTTTGGACCCATCCTTTCCCTTTTTCACAGTTTGATTCTCGGATAATTTATCGAGCCCCACCGCTTCGACGAGGCCTTGTATACTGATAATACTATTTATCATCGATTCCCGTCACTATAGTTGGTGTGTGGCTAATGGGGCCAAGCATAAATTTATTGTAGTTTTTCCCATCTTCTGTCTCCTCTCGACAGAAACATACCTTATGTGTCAAGAAACTGTGAAGGCCTGGGTTATAACGAGTCTATATGTTGTCGAAGACCATCATTCATTTCGACTTCTCGTCATCTTCAATAGCGTTTCAAGAAGAGGCTACTGTTATCCACGCGCTCCTAAATACCTAAAGTGTATTGAATTCAATTATTAGACAATTAATGTAGACTAACACACATATTTATAGTGAATACATATGCCGACAAATTAGGACCGAAGAGTTTCGTAAATAATTAATTAGTTATTTAAGACGTTTATTATGACTCCGTCATCAGGCTTATCTCTTGACAGGATCTTGTTGACCATTTTCTAAAAAACAAATTCCTGATTTAATGGTTTGTTCGCAGTAAATTGTAATTTATATTTAAGTTCGGGGTAATACAAAGCGGGCGCTCTGTATTATTGCGTTTGTGCTTTGGACAAGGGCTATAGAATAGGGTAATACTCTGTAATTAATCTCGACACGGGTGTATGCATGCGGCTGGAGGGCTGGGAGCTCGCTTGTACCGTGCATCTGTTTCAAACGATGTCGGACCTTTTTTGACCGCATCTGTCTATTTGCACGGTGCCGTATTTACACTTTCGTCCAGTTCAGGCAGTAATTAATTTCGTGGCGGGCTCATCTTAAGGTGGACAAATTTGTATATACTACATACTTTGGAACTATTTTTCCAATTATTCCAATGTACAAACAACCCAGAAATCTGTTTCTGTACCGGACTTGTATTTTCCAGAAGAAGTTTTCATTTGGGGATAAGTTAGAATTTGTAAATGAAACTAACAGCAGGAATTCTGGAGAATTTCCATTACTCTTGACATTCCATATAATTAACTTTATTCAACATTGACGATGTTGAAAGAATTGATTGTTGAATTTAAAGATGTTTTAAACGCTGTTAAATGCTCATCAAGAGTTTAATCAGTAAATGTGGGTGAACTTGAAATCCATCTTGTTTGATTTTACTCCCTCTTTTATACTTCTTGTATATAATAATAAGTTCTTAACTCTTTCCTTCCTGTTGACAAAACCTTAATTTAATAACTGCCAAACTGTTTCTGCTTCTCGTCATTTTCACCATAGAAAAACAAATATTTACATAATGTGTGCTCAAATCTTGCAGTTAAAATATATGTATTTAATATATGATCAAATATAACTAATTTTCTTATGCTTAGATTTCATTTAATCAGTGTTGTTCTTTGTATTGTTTAACGAATCCAGTAAAAAAGATATTTCGTTATGAAAGAAGGGGAAAAGTGAACCGCTTTGTTATGTGTCCAGTAACGCTCAAAAGACAAAACAATGCTATAACAGCGTTGCGGTTTTGATTGAAACACAAGCGTCCAAATTAGTATACAATACCATCAATAGGAAAGCCGGTCTTAATCAAATGAAGCCAAAACAAGTTAGCACCAACAAAGGGGAAAATAAACGCGAGGTTAAGGTGTTTGCTTCAAGAATGCTTACAAGTTTACTTAAATGTTTTAAAAAAATATTTCTGGGAACCTTTTTTTGTAAAAACTACAATTTTTGATTACCCAATACATGTGGATGAACATGGCGATACGGTTTTATATTATAGGTAAATATAAATGTCAGTTCATTATTTTCATTTGTCTCATTTTAATTTAATTACGTCAATAAGAAATTTCCCTTTCCCCACGATGATACCTCCGACATTGTGGAATTCTTTTCTTTTATTCTTTTTTTCCTACCAATTTTTTATCTTTTAAGCAGATAAAATTCCAGCTCCCGCCACGTTTTTTCAATTCCGTCATAACAAAAGTCCGTGTTCCGGCTTAAAAACGAAGCCCCGCCAAATTGTCCGAAAAATATTTTTAATTCCCGTTCTGAAATTCAATAACGCAGATTTCCTGATGACTGCATCATTCTTTTACACGTGTTGGCGGAGAATTCCCGTAATCAAAAAGTGCCGCTCCACCAAAACCACATCAATTTTCATAGCGGTATTCAATTAAATTTTTTTGTTATTTTTCATTTACATGTAGGAAATAAAATGTTCTTTATCAAAAGTTTATTACTTTCTTACTAAATATATATTTGATATCATGTTACCATCATTTTTAGCATTATCCTAAAGAATCCGTTGGAAAATTCAACCTTGCCTAAAATAGTGAAATCTGGTGTAAAATTAAATTACGCAATGGCATCAAGGTAAAAATACATTTGAAAATAAAGACACTTCATTTATCTTTATTCAAATTCTCTTTTATTTGTCGACGCTCCCACCATGTTTACCCAATCCGGTCATCAAAAAATCAATGTTCCGACTTTCAAAAACGAAGCCCAGTTCGCTGGCAGTTCAATTGTTCAATGGCCCTTCAAATACATATTTATGTGCACGGGGACGTTCCGGAAATGGCACTTTTCCGGAGTAATAAATTAATTGACATCTATTTCACGGCTATTTTCTGCCACCGCCTTCAATTCGAATTAGGAAACGAATTAAGTTTTTCCGACGTCCGGCTCCTTTTTTATCCAGCCGCGATTCATCAAGTTATCCCGTTAAATTGGCGGGTGTTTTTCCACTCAATCGTTTATCTGGATTAATTACTGAATTACAGGTGAAGGATTAAAATTGATGAATATTTTAATTTATCTCCTACAGCGAATTGTTATGTGTATCACTACACCCTTAAGGACAAGGTATATATGATTTTAGCGCGTAATCTATTTATCAACCAGCCAATCTGTTGTCTTCGAAATAGATTAAAATTAATGAACATTCGAATTTGTTTTGTACTGCGAATTATTTTATAAATAATTACATTTCACGTTGTCTCGTTGTGTTTTCAACTTTTTTGGAAAACATTACTGATCCATTGGGCTGGCAAGTTATTGCGAACCTCATAACTCACGGAATGGAAAAATCCTTAATTATTTAGTTGCCGGCCATATTCAACAGATACAATTCTTCGTAGGTACAACTGTGAATATAAAATCATAGTAACTATGTAAAAATAAAATATAAAACCTATTTTTTATAATCACACTCCTATTTGGGTATCTAAAAGGATATGTGATATATTGTGGCGGATTTTATGATTTCAGTTTAAGGAAAAAATTATGCGTAACAACTTTAAGGACTGGGTTTTTGTCATTTTAATACATAAACTATTTGTCAGCCGGAAAATTTATTGCCTTCTGTATTTTTTGGTCAATCGATCTTTTTGTCACAATCAATTTATTTTCATTACTCTGTTCCATGTTGGGGGAAAAATATATTGAATGAAAATTGAAAACGAAGCCGCGTGAAACGACCCTCAGCGTCGTGAAATATTATTCTCGAGTATCGGGGTATTTAAGACGCCCTCTCGACCGGTTCTATTTATAGGTATCGGCGCCTTCCTAATAATTCCTGAGGATCATGAGAAAAGAGCGCAGCTATTTTTTTCTCCTTTTTCGTCGGGGTGGGTGAGAACCGCGCGATGGCCGGGAGCGATTCGTTGGGGGATTTTTATTCTCGAATGGAGAGCACTCGGCCTCCCCTTTTTTGCGTCGCCGAAGAAATTCAATTGAAGGATTCTCCACGGAGTCCGCTATTGGACTCGGTCGATTACCCGGCACCGACCGACTCGCATCTCGCTCTCCGATCCGTCTCTTCTGCTATCCCTTATTTTTGACGCGACGTGGGATATTATCAAAATATTCGTAATCGGATTTGTTGTTATTATAAATATATATAATCAACCAACCAGCTATACGGTCAAACCAGCTATATTTTTATATTTAAAATTTAATCGAGTTCATCAGTTCATTCTGGTTTTTGCGCTGTATGGACGTGTTTCAAGTCGCTCTCTGCTATTATCGTTGCATTAACTGTTATAGTCCCGTTTCAGTGTTACTTTGGAATGCTGACGGTTTGAATCGGACCTCTAACAGGGACGGATTAGACATATCGCTACACGATTATACAATAGACATAGCACTAATTACAGGGGCACACATTCCTTGGCGTTCTCACATCAGTCTCGCTGAGTGGCTAATCGCGGGGGGCTCAACTCTGCCGAGTCTACCTTTCATAATATCGGAACATTACTCCGTTATGCCACTCTGTCGATGATCTTTCCTCCGTGTGTGTGTGTGTGTGTGTCTACTTTATTTAAATATTCGATGAGAATAGACAGGCGTATAACAGGAAAATATGAAACTGGACGCCTTGGATGGGATAAGCGACCCTCGTTATGAATTATTTTCACTAAGTAGTCCCTTGAAAGCGAAATAAACGACCCAGCTAAACAAACGAAGGAAAGGCGGTAGTAAATTATTGAAATGTAGGGCTTCAGGGACGTTCCCGCATTGCCCTATTTCACTCCGGTGAACTAACAGCGTCGACAGGATGCTTCTTCGGCAGCTGAAAAAAGGACTTTACTGCAGGAACGACTGACTTCCAGTTATTCATGCCGCAGAAATATTGCAATCATGTTCCCCGAACAAGTATTTTAATTTATTTAATTCACAACGGTTCTTGTGATCTTGGCACGGTGGTCTTTCACTGGACCGGTTTCGGCCGCTATTTTCAGTAGATGATTTTCAGTTGGTTGGTGAGTCACTTCGGAATTTTGGTTACCTGTGGGACAGCATACATGAATCCAATGTTGCAGTTTTAGCACAAAGAGAAGAAGGCCGAACTAAATGCCACAACAAACAAACAAAAGAACATAAGCGGACCGTATAAGACTACCACCACTGTAAAAGTACAACCGAAACTCCCGTACACTACTGTATTCCGAATCATTTAATTTTCCTTTCCAATAATAACTTACAGACATTATTAGTAACAAAATCGCTAGAATTAAGTTATAACTTTCAAGTATCTCCTGTTGAAGTCTTGTTTACGGGCAAGTTCTTCCGAGAGCGGTAGATTTCGGGCTTGATTCGATCATTTATGATCGGGCGGAGGAAGTTGTTTTAAATAAACTTCAAGATATTTCAAGCCCCATTACCGAAGACTCATTCAGGCACTTAAATAGGTTAATCAAGACGGCAATAGGTGGGTCGGGCGTTCTTTGTAATTACAATATCCGGATTGGAGATTTCACGGCGACGAGGATACGTCGAAAAAAATTTAAATTGACCCTCCAAAAAGGGGTAAGAAAATACATCGCCCAGTCTCATCGCCAACGCTAAATTTTGACAAGGGATTGAGAAACGATACAGTATTAATATTAAGGAAAATTTCATGTTCTGTATTAAATTACGTCTTGTTTCGAAACGTTGTCAGCGGAACCTGAAAGATTAGAATTGTGTGGTTGAAATGTGATAAAGAAAATATAAAATATTAATCTGGCCAACTTATTTGTATATATGTCTCAGTACCTGTTCTCCCTATAATTAACGCGTATTGAAAGAATTGTCTTTACGATAGAAAATCAATTTTCCTATTTCTTCTGATTTTGATCAGTAAAATTGTTCATTTGGATAGCACAACAGAACGAATTTCGTCCGGGAGCGAGTTGCATAAAAATATGTATCTCTGGAAGCTCCTACACGGGCATCTGATTTTATTAAGTCTTAGCCGCCTGACTGGTTCCGCCGGTCTCTTTACTTCTGCGTTCGCGTTTTTCCTCCATCGAAGTAGACGCATTAATATTTTGTTATTTCCGTTCCCGAATATAGAGCCTTATTTTGTGTGTGTCCGGGCGTGTTGAAATCTCGACCAGATGAACTGAACTAGGTGCACGCAGAAAGGATTTTATTCGTAAAAATTGAAAAATTCGAGTATTTTCTGTTGGCATTGATGATAAAGTATCCTCCAGCAAATTGATACGATACTACATTGGAAAAAATTATATTCAATATGTATCGAGGTATGTAATGATAGGATGTGATGTAATGATAGGATCTAATAAGATGTCCGGTTTATAGACTGTATCGTATGATAATTTTTGTTTTTAAATTCTCCTTATTGGCGCAACTGTATAAAACAATAAGTGACATTTCTATTATAGTACGATTCGAATATTTATCCTCCGAGATTTAGATGGGGTTGGTCGGTTAGTATTCTTAAGAATTGACCTAGCGGTTTGAATTTCGTCGTAATTCGAGGTTTTGAGAGGGAGAGAGCACGGATAATTAAGAGAGAAGTTCGGAGTGGTCTCTGAGAGAGAGAGAGAGAGAGAGAGAGAGAGAGAGAGAGAGAGAGAGAGAGAGAGAGAGATTCGCTCTATTGGAAATTAATTATAAACAGGATTATTATTCGCGGGCGGCTTATGCTCGGTCTTTCTCCTCTACTATTTAATATTCCTGCAAACCAGAGTCCCGGACCCGGGTTCCTGGAACGACGATTAATATCGAAAATGGCGTCCGGGGTGGGCGGAGGCCATTGGCGGATTTTCAGCCGTTGCCAAGCGACCCCTATTGTTTGCCCCTCTCGTTTCTAGTTTCTCGGCTCGAACTTTATTGCGTTCCGCATCCCCCCCTATTTCCATTTTCCTCCCGGGAAGGCCCTAGAATACGTGGGATGCGAGGACCGAAGACCCCCCTTCCCCCAACCGCATGAAATGTCGATGTGTCGAACTACCGTATGACTGCAGTCGGGCGATTTTAGATCGCGAAATTTTAGGGCTGAACACGTTTAGGATAGTAAATTTCGTAATTTTTTAGATTTTCCCGGCCGGATTTTTCATATTACACCAATTTTCATGCGGCCCTTCCGGTGATTTTAATATCTTCAGCTGTGGAACGTGCGAAGTTAGTAACGATTCTTGTACATTTCGTTAGGAAGAATTTTCCAAGGTTTAGTGTAAGTTATTATATATATTTTCTCTTTGGCTACATTGAGACTCGTGTATTCGAGTAAAGACTTTTCTTCGCTGTTTTATTTTCACAACTAAAATCAGCTTTTTTTTTATAAATCACAAAAAGCAGCTTTGATGTTCACGGAGCACTAACAACGTAATTTTTTTTAATAAAATTATTACGCCTTCTTAAGTAGAAAATGCGACTTTCCCGAATAATGTCTCTTGCCTTCTTCCTAAACCAATAACTTTTTTCAGTACATCGTAAACCAAATATAAAAATACCTTATTTTCATAAAATGTACATAGGCCGTTTACAATATACAAATGTCGGTTAATAATCGATACCAACCCGCAGGGCTACATTTATATTATGATATTGGAACTTAAATTCGGTATGTGCCCAATGCTGATATGATAATCGGGAAAAATGCCCTCTGATAACACGGCCCCCGAGTTCGCCGGAATAGTTATCAAGAATGATTTAATTCTTACGAATAATTTTATTTAATATAGTTCATATTCTGTTTCGAGGCGTATGGTTGTTAGAACTGTGTTACATACTTGATACAGCCCGGCGCCATACTTGCGGGACCACACCCTACCCAAGAAAAATCCTACTTAAACCAATAAACCGATAACTGGCGATCTAATAATCAGTGTAGGGATTGCGACTAAGTATTAATTAGTATTTAGGTAATGCGTGTTTCTTTCTTTTAAATTTTCAGTTTATTCTAAGAATTACCTATTTCCAATTTGAGACAAATACGCATACTTTATTTTCTATGAATATTCATTATACATTTTAGACAATACATTTTGATTGTTATATGCATTCTGTCCCACGGGTCTTTCTATATTTATGTACATAAGTATTAAGACTAAAAATACTTGTATTGTGCACGATGTTGATCCGGTAATCGGGAAAGTAACATAATAAAAACATGAGAGCTCCTGAGGTATTTCAGGGATGGTTCTACAGGAGTAAAGAACACTTTTATGTACATTTTTCTTCTCGAATCGTTTATAGCAAAAGCGAATTAGCCTTTTGAACATCGCTGGTTGTATTCGATCGATTCAGGAAAGTTGAATACCCACTTTTTTGACAGCTTATACTCGCAATGAAAACATTCATGAATTAATAAGAAATATTTCATTATTTTTCCATCGAGTAGTCTCGGAATTGTAAACGACCCTAGTTGAATTTTTATCCATCTTAGATTTTAATATTCCACGCTTCCGTATTTCGTCTTAATTCCTTTCGTTGGAGCCATTATTTCCTATGACATTATAACGAAACCGGTTTGAGGTTTTTAAATACTGAATCGGCCGCCCCGTGTCTTGACCGCGTGTGGACGTAATTGGCGTTTTGGGTGGAACAACTGTGACCTCGCCCGGTTAACCGACTGCGGGGTGTCTACTTTCACTCATGCCGCCGGAATAAACATGTCGGTCTCTTTCATTTCATAACACGGTCATGAAGGCGCCGGGTTTTTAATGCCGCGCTTCAAAATCCGCGCGGTGCCATTCCGCCCCACCAGTGTCTTTACTGAATAACGGCTAAAGGTTCAAAAACATTCCTGCGGGAGCCAATATTTAATTTCTGCTAGACGTCATCCGAATATAGTTCCACCGTAATTCCTTCTCTATCCCGGTCTATATGAATATGGATGCAGGATTATATTTTATGAATGAATTTGAAAAAAATTACCTACCAACAAATTTAAAATATCGAATATTAATGAAAACAATTCCAAATCCGCATTCCTATTTTCCAGTCAGATTTATTGGAGAGTTCTATTCAATTTTCTGTTTCTGTAGCGAGATTTTAACATCTTTAGCAGCAGCGTTTCAGAATACAGTGAAAATATAGAACATTTTAACTTTTTTACGCCGATAAATTAATTTTTATTATATGTTAAACGCAGTAAATTTTATTGTATTAATTGTTTGCTTATAATCTTTCTTTAGGATACTGACTGAACCATTCAGTGAACATTGTTTTCTTGTTGAACTTGTCTGCTGCTGCTAAGAAAAACGGGGATGTGAACGTAAATACTTAATTTTGACGGAATTACCGTGGACGTCATTAGCTTGGAGAATTATGTGGCATATGGCGCTTAGTGCGAAGTCGAAGATGGCATTCTAAATTAATGGCATTTTCGAATGTTCTATTACAAAAACAAGATTTAGAATAGGAACGATTTCTTTAGTAAATTCGTGAGAATAAATAGGTGATTGTAAAACAGACCGGTTCGAAGGAGGTCGATTTATACATCTTTGAATTCCTATTAAATAAATGTTACGATACTTCAATAATAGAACTTCAGAGGAATATGATTTACGATTGTAGACGCTTCCAGATTTGATAGGCTATGGGCGATTAAAGAACGGACCCGTATCATTTTTCTTATCATAATAACCGTAAAGCGGCAGTATTTCCCAAAATATTCCTATAAACCGTTTTTGGAATGACGGTAGTTAATAATAATTATGCAAATACCGTTCCATTGTGGATACCTTCCTAATTTTGGCTAAAAAAAATGTAATACCCTGTCTTGAGACAGGGTGGTCTACATCCAGACACGTCACCGTCTTGGTGCGCTATCTCTCGCGAGTGGAGCCGAACCTTTACCGAAGAGGTCTTCCCTATTTATATCACTTTAAGAAACAGCTTGCGCTTCGTTTTCCGACCCAGCTAAGAAAGCAATAATCAAGGGTCAATTATCGTTTATGTCCCGTCGGCGCAAATTCGTTACCCGTGTCGATGATTGAACGGATAGTCTTCAGTTTGAAAGGGTAATTACTACAAATTCGAAGTCAGGAAAATAAATATGAATTAGGAAAGCATTTTTTAAGATGATTTATCTACTGTCGGGGGTCCGAATTTGATCTAATTACTTGAGTTCTTTGAAAAAAGAGACTTTGGTTCTTTGTTTTTAAACACATCTAATATCGTGTCTTGGCCGCGGTCATGTTCTGTTAAACTGCTGGCTTAGGTATGGGAGTGGGGTCGAAACGGCTAATAGGGGCGAAGCAGTAAAGTCCGGAAAATGGTCTGATTCCAATAAAGGGTTCTAAGACCCCCCGCCACAGCCAAAAATTAACTGAATCCCCCTCGACACTTTCTCAACTGTCCCATCACTCTGAGGTTTTACGAGGGAGCTGTACCGGGTACCGGTAGTTGAGTCCAGGTTAAACTCCGGTTTCCTATTACTTTTATAGGGTTTGTAAACGTCGTAGGCGGGATAGGGTTTAAGGGACAGGGTGAATATCGGAAAACCCGGGTAAACTGGCTGGAAAACCTAACCGCTTGTTCGTTATTTCCCATTATTGTGACTAACTAACGGTCGGAGTGGCTAAAAAATAACAAAATAGATGGCCGAAAATAATTGTGAAAAATATTGGTGCCAAAGTATCAACAAATTTTGAGCTTTCGTAAGGGAACCGTGATAGGAAAATAGTTCCACCGTAACACTCCAACCACGGCAGGAGCGGACCACATCATTAAGGGAATCGTTAAGGTTGAATAAAATCGGGTAAAATTTGCGTGTTTAATTTAATGTCTAAACCGACATGTCTAATTTAATGATTTTCCTATCACTCAGGGCGCTCTACTATAACAATATGAATAATCAATCCGCCATTCCATAAGTATTTGAGGCCGACATATGTCGGTTTAAACTAAATGAAAATAGATAATTGTCTAAAATGGGATGTTCAGGGTTGATTTTAGCAATTTATTTCTGGTGTACTCTCTCCTGATTGGCTCGTAAATAACCTGTATATACCGTGAATCGTAAAACCGTTGTCGGTATCAAAATTTGTTATCGCAGCGTGCACCGTTAGTGCTAGACACATAAAACATCTGTAGCAAGAGCCCATTATATTCTGTCTGAATTTAGGATGAAAAGTTAAAAAATCTCGCCAATTAAATTCATTTTTAACTCGATTATGTCCAAACAACCGTGATCTACACGGTTCAGGTGGGTCTTTAAAACATCTGCAATGCGGTTGTTATAATATATATAATTTTGCCCCGATATAATAATTGGATAATCGTTTGTGTAAGATGGGTTGAAACTGTAAACTTTATCTGTTTTTACAAGGGGTAATATAAGCAGATTAAGCCTGTTATCCTTGAGCTTAGCGAAACTGCCGCTACCTTCCTGTGGAAAGTATCGGAAATCACTCCTAGGTCAAATACATTTTAAGAACTCTTCGAAAATATTTATTGCACGTAGTTACAGGAATAGCATATCTTCGTGTCGTTATAGCCAATGTATGTATGTACTCCCGAGTCATGTGACCATGGCGGTATTTTCGACTCCTGAAAATTATAGAAAATTTGGAATTTGTATTTCTTAATGGAATATTCTCTTTTTTTATAGTGAAAACATGTAAGAAAAACTGACAAAATTTTATACCTGTTTGCTTAATGGGTCCTAATTTTTTATTTTTAACTGCACTGCATGTACAAACTCACTATTGTATACGTCCGGTGGCCCAAGACTCATCCACTGCACACTACATACAGAAGAATTACACACTAACGTGTAAATTATACTGCTCGCAAATGAAGACATTATGACACATGATGGGTTCCGTCCCTGGTCTTTCCTAGAAAATGGTAGCTCTAAGGGTATAAATAAATAAAAAGAGAGTCGATTTCGTCTTCTTCAGTTTCCTCTCGCTGGGTTGGTCTTTGGTCCTCGCCACTTTCAGTAGCGGTGTTAGTCACTTTGGCACTTTAGATGCTTTTTTGTCATCCTCTTTGGGTATTCCAGACTAAAAGAGAGTGTTGTAAACGTGTGGGAATACAGGTTTTTAGGTTCAGGCGTGGGCAACGCCAAACAGAATGGAATCATTCGTTCATTCATTTACTCATTGATAATATAAATCTATATTAACTAACCAAACGCTACTGGCTATGGGGAATAGACGGAGCTGCTCTAACTCGGGACAAGGAGGACTGCTTGAATGGTATTTTCGTATGTTCTATCTTTAATTTATCTCAGAATTTCTGATCGAGCCTTAACAATTAATATGTGAGAATTTCATTTTTGAAAAACAAATAATACGAGTACAATATTGTACTCGTATTAAAAGTTCGTTAAATTTTGATTCGTTAAAGATTTATTTGAAATATTCAATGTAAAATTGTTCTATGAACTTGTTTTATCCTTGTTTGAGAGGAGTAAATCATTATTTAATAAATAACAGTAATCCTCTCCTAAGTGTTTTCCTTCGTTTAAATTGCAGTTATGACGTTGAAGCCTAGAGTAATGAGGATCTGTTATAATTAGAGCAATTCGAGAAGAGGAAAAGGCGAAGGCGATTTTAAATCGGCTTATGTGAATGGAGGACTTATTATCTTTAAATTTAGAAGTGGGAGCAAACTTCAAAATAAAAATGGGATTATTAAGAAAAGCATCGATGAAGCGTCACAATTGTATGAATTAGATATTGAAGAAAAAGGAACAAGCGGGTAATTTGATGTTTGATTAAAGAGAAAAATTATTTAGTTTTCACGAAGCAACAGGCTGAGTGTCTCGCGCGCGACCTGCTCCCACTTTCTCTGCGCCCCCCGAAGAATCTGCAGAAACCGGTCGGAAGAGGTCAATATTTCCTTATCACTATCTTTACCAAAAAAAGAATCGGAAATATAAGGTCCAGGTGGCCAATTATTAATTATTTAACTTGATATTATATAATCACTTATTATTATCAATTTTATCAAAATTAAAATCACAGTTTTATTTATATGTATTTATTTCATAGCGTTATGAAGTGTTATTCCATTTATTCATTTACAAAGGCGGTAATTAAGATTTCAAATCAGCATATTTTATCCAACATTATAGCTATTCATCTACTCTACTGAGAAGACTTCAAAGACCCCGATTATCATCGGGATTTTGACTTTGAGTTGTGCATTTATGTAACCTGAGAAACACGGATTTTTCGGACAAACCATGAAAAGATAAATGACATGTTACGTTTTAAATGACATATTTAAAACGTGTTTTTATTCTTGTTGAATATCGTAAAAATATAAAAGAACAGATTTGAGAACTATACCCTTAATGAACTCGCCCCGTGTTAACGAAACAACAATAGGGTCAATAAATACTTTAAATTTATAACCGTTTAATCTTTTAATTAGCGGACATGCATTATGCCAAGTAGGCGATGTACGGAAAATAACTGAATCATCCTCGCGTGCCAACTCGATAAATCCGCCGTTATCGCTAGGGCGTGGCCGGTCGTCATATAGCCGTTTTTCTGATACTTATTTTAAAAGAATCTCAAATCCCCACTTGTGTACGGGAATACTCAGGAATTACAAAATTGTAATTTACCCCTAGGTATTGTTTTTACATTAAGCGTTATATAAAATTTAAACAATTTTGAAAGCGGAAAGCCTTATATTTCGCATAATACGTTTTATTTAATATGGATTCGAGGAAGTTAAAGAAATGAGGACCCATAGAAAGCGGAGTAAATTAAATTAAAAGTATATCTGATTGTTATCCAAATAAAATTCGCCTCAAAAATACACGTAATATAAGCGATATACGTATTTGGTTTGTTGGCTGCTTCGAAATTAAACAAAATCGTCCACATATGTCATTTAGTTTTACTTTCGTGTATTTGCCCTGTTGAGCGGGAGACAACAGTATTATTAATCTCTTTAATTAATAATACGTATTGTACATATTGGGTACCGGCTATATTTTGCCGAGAATAAAGCTCGGTCCCAATTTTTTGTTTAGCCTAGGCAAACTCGGAAGTTTGTTCTGGATCTAATCAACGGGGTTCAAACGCTAATCGGGATTTTATGAGAGCGGAAGTTAATTCCCTTTGTCGTAAGACGACATTATTTATTAGTGTACATTTACCCCGAACAGGGCGGCATTCCCGATAATTGCAAACCCTCAAAAGTAGATTCAAACTAGGTAATGTAGGCATCCACGTGTCCCTGATATTAAATTAATATTTTAGAATATATTAAAATGAGTACTGATTCAAGTACCTATATTTGTACATATGGCGAGATCTTGTGTCACTAACGAACGTATGGTGCGTAGGGGATTTAACGACCGACCGCCAGCCTATATTCAGAAGTCCCCCTAGGGTACCGTATTTATCTTTGGCCGTCTGATCCTAAGCTCTGAATTCTGAAGAAAGTTAATCCACGTTGAATTAACGATATTTAACAATTTGTTAGACCATGAGCATTTAATGGCGTGGTTGGAATTATATTTTATTGATTACTTACTCCCTAAAATTACACATTTCAACGAATTACATCTAGTGGCTGCTCGAATTCCGATAATCCAAGCCCATTAACAAAAATCCCACACCCCCCCTCAACACAAAGAAGACAAACAACACCCCCCAAAACACAATAAAAAGAAACGTATATATAAACACGACAAACAGACAACCACCACAGTACCACCGGTAAATGTGACGCAATCTGAGGAAATGGGGTTTTGTAAAACGTTGTGTCGGTCGCTAATGTTACAAAAAAATATATATCGTCGCTATAACCAACGTTAAATGCGATTTTATATTAGTATCTGAGAATAACGGGAAGGTAATAGGTTTAGCAATAGGTGTAGAAGCGTATGGGACGGTGCATTAAACAACCCGTCCTTTTATGGCCGGGGTTTCAATCACGGCCTTGTACAAGCAAAACCTCTATTTCCTAGGCTTTATACATTGAATTTTATAAAGAAGAGCTTTATACAATTATATTTATTCACTATACACGTTTTATATGACCCGAAATTGCTTGCATTCCTTTATTATCCATGTTTTATTCGATAATTTACAAATAATTACCTGGACCTAAGAATTCCAATGCAGAGAAAGCATTATGTGATTAATTCGTTTTTTAATATTTCATTCATTAATTAAATCATAATTATATTATATAATGTATATAATTAATTAAATTATTCTAAGTTTTTAAGCAATTATAATTTCGCGTTCGTTGGTTTGCAGCATTCACTAAGCGTCCCGAATCCATTTCCGATATCAATAATATACCCTAGTTCGTTGATACTAATCTGGCCTATGTGTTGTTAGCCTGACAAAACATCCTAATCGGATTAGGTGGCACAGGAAAGGTGTACTTTATTCGGGACACCTAAGCATCTCTATTAATGAAAGAATAAGCTGACGATGAAAATTTGTAAATTAGTTCAGAAGAGAAGGAGAGGTAAAAGAAGCAGTCGCCGGGCAATATTTGTCTCACTCGTCATCCAGAAGACAGACAGGACTAAAAAACAAAATCAAACTATAATTACTTCCAGTTAGCAACTTAGGACAGAACTTGCTCCAACAATTGAGCCTATTATTATTTATTGTGTAGTTTAATCCCGAACCTTATAATGAGAATATTTTATCTTAGTATTTGTTATTCCTATTATTTAAAATGCTGAACGGGCGATGATTTTTCAAGCAATCCAACAGAATTCTTTTTTTAATGCTAGAAAGTAGATATTTGAAACGACAAAACAAATGCAAACCAAATTATAATGACTACATGACTATATATTTGTCAAGATAATAAACAATGAGCCCACGCAGGTACCTACGCATCAAATTTTGAGATTTGGCCGGGTAGGGGGGGGATTACAGTATCCAACTTTTATAGATCGCAGACTCAAGTAAGGGAAAATCGATTTATGAATGTGGTACGTTTCTTATAAATGGTCAGATTTTTTTAGTCCCGTAATTATTGCAATTGTTGGCACTAACGTTGTACACATTTTAAGTGACCAAGCATGGAGACAGTATACTACACTTGTATATCGTCACGGTAATTCTGTAGACACGTACGATGAGGATCTGTAAGATTTCAATTGCTAGCAAATTTTTCTTCGTGAAAACCATACAGTATTTAATATTTCTGCGTTAGTAAGAACTGTTCGTATTATTTCAGTTTTCCTTTTTTTAGGAACTCCCATTTATTTTCTTTAGCTCGCTTTAAGGAAGGGCTTTCTGTTCGGGATGAAAATCATTGTCGGGGGGGTTGTTCCAGGTATTGGGCGCTGCTGGCGGTTTCAACTAGCTCATCCGGCGGCGCAACGCCGAGGTGAGAAGTGTTCGCAGAATCCTCCTCTCGCACGTGAGTTTAATGGCGTAAACCGGCAGTTCCCCCTTTGTTAATTATAAAATTGGTAAGCTCAAATCCTATTAGCGGGGTGCTGTTTCGAAGCGCCTCTCCCGACGCGGTATCGACCATGTACCCCCGCCCCCTCCCCGCCCGGCCGATGATGATTTGCGACATCCCATCTACCTTGACTTAAAACTGTTATCGAATCGGGCCTCATTAGTGTAACATAATTACACGCTACAATCTTGAAAATCATGCCTTTTTAGTGTTGAAAATGAGACGGCGCAGAATTAATTCTCATTATTTCGAGATCGTCGTTCGAGAGCGCTTAATACCTCCTTTCACGAGGGCATAAGGAAATGACGCGCACTATAGGAAACCTAAATAAAAATAAATGTTTTCTATCATGTCTGGCTCTAACGGTGTGAGGAACTAATTTCTATTTACCCGCGATACACATATCACGTAATATTTATTACAGACTGCCGCATTCGGAAGTATAAAAAAATCTTTTTAATGACGCAAGGATGTATTAGTTGAAACAACATTGCAATTATGTATAAGTAAATGCGAAAGTCCACTCGGGGAATTTTTTGCCTTTTTAAAAAGCACGTTTTGAAACTTGTATTTTTTTTGTCCCATCTCCCTCCCTCGTTTCTTGCATTATACATGAGCCTAATTGATTAAATAAGTTTCGCAGCACACAGTACAGTGGCAGTCGACTTCAAAAGACTTCGTAGTAAATAGAATAGGTTTGAGAATCTCACCAATTGAAACCCTCGTCGCTTTTAAGTGACCGTGAAGTAAATTTCATCATCATTTAATTTCGCTTAACTTCTCCTGGAGATTACTCGGGCGATTCCTTTAAACAATTGTATGCTATTCGTAATAACGAACATGGTCCATATAAGATTATCAATACGGATTAAATGTAGAGATCATTTACTCGTTTTGTGATCTTCAGTTTCAATATATGAATTCACTTATAATCTCGTGTGATGTGACTCATCAACACGTATCAAAAATAAGTCATCTTATACTATTATGGCATTAATGTTAGCAAATAAATTGTGAATTTCAGTGCACTCATTAGAATTCGGTTCGTTAGTCTCTTCCGTACCATCTTCTTCAGATGGGTTGACCCGGTTTCAAATCCTGGCAGGCGATCTATTTATCAATTAAAAATGTCTAGTTATCAAATAAATCACAGATATTTTGCCGTAGTCATCTTATACACTAAGGCCAGATAGTAAAAAATCCGACTGAAGAACGAGTCATTTAATTGGTAGATACATAAGTCGTTTGACTGTGTATACTACTGTATATATATATATATATATATATATATATATGTACATATATATATACATTATAATAGTCTTGTAGTTTAATCTCAGTGGTCGCATTTAAAAGTAACACCGTATTTGTAGAAAGAAAGATAACGATAACAGTAACGAATCTATTATGTAACTAGTATACACACACACACACACACACACACACACACACACACACACACAATATATATATATATATATATATATATATATATATATATATATATATATAATACATATACACTTTGTGGTACCGATAGCTTATAATAGTTCATTTTTTATCATAAGGACACAATTAAAGCACGTATTCGTAACGCACTAACATGAACATCTAGTGTTATCTTAGAACACTTAATTATGATACAAATGTTTTATCGTGTGTTAACAAAAAGACATCTAGAATTGAAAATGAAGGACTTCTAAAGCGGGTATTCATATTTTCTTAGCTTGTGATTCATTTAAGGTGTTGAAATGAAAACAGATACAACTAGTTTTTATTCGGTTTGTAGTTTTTATAATTTATACTGTCTACTATATAATTACCGTTATTCGAATAATTCATTTTCGAGATTAATGTTTTAATTTTTATTATCTTTTATTACTTCACGGTCGTAGCTCACTTTAGCTGCACAATTATACACCAACTTTACAACACCCATCAGAAGTACCAAGTCCTTAATTGTACCCAGGGATCCTTCCACATCTGGATATTTTGTCTTTCGGAGCGTATAAATATTTTCCTCGCGGCCCCTCTTGGTTTAAATGTGTGATCTCGTCGAAACTCTGTCGAGCGGAACGGAACGAATTAGAAAGTGAGAAAAAAATAAATTTCTACTTTGAAACAGAGACCAGTGTGTAGACGCCGATCAAATGGGCGAGTGGAAAATCGGACTGCAGCCGAAGACCAACCGAGGTGTCGATTCGAGTTAACCGAATCTTACCATCTTCGAGGTAAGATGGTACAATTCCTTGTGACGACCCTCAGTTATTGTTAGAATCGCAAATCTAGGGGCCGCATTTAAATCCCGGGTATGTATAACCCGCATTGTTGTCGGGCGCAACGTCTCTCGGTTTTACCTAATTTATCCGGTTTTACCCGGGTCTTCAGGCGAAACAAAGCACGCCTGATCTTTCCTGATCCTGAACTTTCATATTAGAGTTTTCCCGCTCCGAAAGCCCCTAGGGATAATTGTGCACCGATTATAATCTGTAAATTTATTTACTCCGAACCATTGTGCGTTCAGTTTTATAAATTTCATCATTTGTGCAAACAAAATTTAGCTGTACCTATAAACATCCTGAAAAAAAGAATTAAAATCGATATAATTAGTTCTTCAGCTCAGGAGCAAACAAATATAATTATATCGTCTAATAATACAGTGACGCCCATTATCTTAATGATATTGTATCGTTCCGGTAACCTAATGGATAACGCTATATAAAAAAAACTCGTTCCTAAATTTTAACGAACTTCTAAGTAAACTACTTGCGTGACCATTCTCTAAAATTCATCTGTGCTGAACTCATTTACATACTTTTAACGGAATATTTAACATTTTATTCAAATTTGCAGTTGATCGGATTGTTGCAAACCCGACGCCGGGAATCGAACACCAAGAGCGGCGCCCATGGCGGGAACGTTATGCCAAAATTGAGCCGGTACGAATATTTTCGTAATTGAATATTCAAGTAATTGAAAATAATAATCGATCATATGTCTCTCTATTAACTCCGGAAAACTCTACGTAGAATAAGAGGGAATAACGGGACACTCGGAGTTCATTTCATGTTAAATAAAGATAATCGATACCATCGGATCCTCGACTCCAGGACAAAGTAAGATAATTTTTGAATAATACTGTTGTTTATTGTTAAACAGCACATTATTTTCATGTAACTGTTTCCTTATGGATTCATTCTTAAATTTTCATAAAAACTACAGTTTACTTCTTAGTAAACTGCTTCTTATTGTAAACATATTTATTATGGCCTTCCTTCATGATTCACGCGTACTGAAGTAATTTGCATAGTTTTAACGGTATTTTTATTATCCCTCCCATCGATCGAACGGTTGGAACAGCGATGCCGGGATTCGAACCCAGGTATAACAGGCGTGAGACAGGATAAATAAAAGCGATCCCCCACTCCTCCTGTATTTAAATAGCACGTTTCTGTGAAGACCCGGATGGGAGCATGCTCGGTTTCCCGGCTCGCCTTGAGCGACGCGGAAAGTAACGGTTCAAGCCGAGGAATGCGCTCCTTCGGGAATTTTTTTATTTTTATTAAAAGGCCGCGGATCTATTTGAAATTTGTACTGCTCGCCTGCGAAGTCACGCGGACACCGCACAGCTGTCGCTTCCAGCGCTGGCTCTACGCCTCTAGTTGAATATTGATTCAAACTGAGTAATATGCCCAATTATCTACAATAAATTATTTTTAAACGAGTCTTATGGAGGCAGGTTTCAGGAGAAGATGAAAGTTATAACTTTAATTTCATTGCAGTATAACAGCCCTAATATCAATAATTAAGTATTAACGTTGACCTTTATTTACTCCTATTCAATAGATTCTTATTGGGTTACTGTAGAAGCCCTGTAATAACAATAACATAATCCAATTTACTTCTGAAGTAACGCATTCCTCTTCATCGTGGGCTCGGCTCATTTTTGCCGTTGGTTTCTAACCGCAAATGTTCGTCAGAGATACTGTTTCCGAGCAAAGCACCCAATTCCTATTCCTCGTCAGTGATACACCGAGGTAAAAAACTGTAATTACGCAATATCAGTGCAAACATGATGCTTCATAAGCAGCCGCCAGTCGGAAGCAGCTCACTGTATTACTGATCAAAATGCAAAAATTGTAGAAATAACTGTTGGATATAAAAAAATTTAAACAATATTTTTATAACTCCGTCTTTGCAATTCACTGCCGTTATATAATGTCGTTTAACATTCGTTTGATATGTTTATACGTACCAGCTGCCTACGCAGTTATTCCTTATTATTTGGAGGGCGGAAGTTATTTTACAGCCATAATATCGGGACGACCGAGTTATCGGCCCTACTATCGGAATTTAGTCTTGTTGAGACTTTTATACACCGTAAAAGTTATACGACACATGCGACCGGCTACTATTGCCGCGCTCTGATATATTGTGAATCGTTTATTTGGAGCTTAACATGTGAGCGCGGGCACTTTTCATTATTTCAGTTTTAGAGTTCTCCCAAGCGCGACTCGAGTTACGCCCTTCGGTATTAACAAAAAAATAACATTTGGGCGGCCGCGTTGGAAATATTATTTTTTATTCGTTTTTAGTGCCGCCACTCTGGAACATCCTTCTGGAAAAACCAATCCACCTACGACGGGAGGGGCCTTATACTATAATATATTGCGCTAGGATACCGAAGTATTATGTGGAATTAAAGGTGTATAAGATACAGGAGAGCGAGGGAAGATGCAATCTCGGTCGGCTCACGTATCCTCGCAGAGAGCCGAGAAACAACTTTCAATATTCTGTAAAAAGGATTTTCCCACCATGCACTCTTGCCGCGGCTCGATAATTAAACACTAAAGCGCTAACCTAAGATTGATTTTATAGATTGATAAATTTCAATAACAATTAGACACAAAATTAAATGTAAAATAAATAAAAAGTTAAACATTTATCTCGAGTTCAAGAACAACCATAATTTCCAACAAACAAGAACAAGCTAATAACTTCAAGCTTTAACCTTTTCATCTCGTTTACTAAATCCTAAATATTCTTTTAAACAAATAATGTATAACGTATAATGAAAATAAATCATTCCTGGATAACCGCGAGCGCTATTCCGCTTAGTATCATTCCCTCGTCATACCTTATGAAGTCTTTCTTCTGTCCTATTCTTTTTCTTTGTATTTTCCTGTCTAACACCAAAATTTTTTAAAAGATATTTTCTCTAAAACGATGTTGAATTTGAACAATACCCAAATATTTCTTTTAAATTTTTACGTTCTACAGCTATATAAGTTTCTTTCGGTGAAGTTTATTTGACTATTCCATACTATTGCTTCTCTAAATTTCATAGTCTGCCCACTCTCCCGTTTCCCCTTTCGTCAGGGCTCTATATAAATAACCGATATTATCGACATTGGCGACAAGTGTAATACCTATCCGCTCCTCTGCCGTTTTTGTATCTGTAGGAGTCCTTCAATGCTGCATTTGCGGGCGGTGACAATAAATGTTATTGAAAAGGTGTGCAAATTTCAATGGGGCCGGTACCTGACAAAAGTTCTTGAGCTTGGTCCTCCTTTTTGAGAATAACAAAAAACATTACGTCCTAGAACCGGCAATATATACATTTCTCCGGCGAACCTGTCTTTTTACCGGAGCATTTTCTGAATCGCTTTTCCGCACTGGAATGGAAATAATTGAAAATCAGATGCCCCCTCGAAAATAAAAGTCACTTCGAGAAAAGAGATTTTTCTACAAAAAAGAGTTATGAAAAGAAGTTCATTTTATTGAGAATATTTTGGTCCCCCTTTCATTTTGTTTAGCAATAAGGAGTAATGAAAACAAGGGTACAAACTGTAAAACATTATCAAAGATATGAATTTCACCACTCCCCTTCTTGGTCCACCGGTTTCGACATAACTCCATCGTCAGTACCCAAATACAGGGATTAGTTAGTTTTATGATTACCCAGGACGCTTTGAAATAAAACCCTCTGATGAAAAAAATGGGACGGTGGCAGAACCGTTTGTTATAATAAATAAAACGTCACTGACCCGCATTTCACTCACCGCAATCAAAAATTTTACTCTAACTATCCAAAAATCCGCGTGCAAAGTTTCCAAACCTCTAAAGCCGTCGCCTACCTTTTTTCCTTAAACCTACCCCAACATATACGTCTCCTCATAACTGCAAAAAGGCGAGCTCGTGCTGTTTGGAGGCGTACTCGTTATCCCTCTGATCGCAACAGATTTCATCGTCTATCCCGTGAGTTACACTGAACTCACGTCCCTAAAATCCGAAAGATAACTCTTACGTAACCTCTCTCTCGACTCAATACCATTCCATGTGGAAAGCCACAAAACGGCTCCTTTGCTATCCTACAACGAGTATACCTCTTCGCAAAGGCGATGGCTCTCGGGCTAGAACTGATGCAGAAAAGGCGGCCGAGTTTGCCAAGATTGCCAGAGATTCCAATCAAAAGTCCTTCGTACCATCCTTAATGCTCCCTGGTATGGTTCTAACCAAACAATCCATAATGACCTCAACATACCAACAGTCGACGAAGTCGCTAAATCACGCTTCCTCCAATTCCACTCCCGCCTCCTTCCACATCCAAACCCGCTCGTTCAGTCCCTTTCCGCTTCTACCCATCCACTATCCCCACCACGACGGCTTAAACGCCACTGGCCCAGAGATTTCCTGTAGGACTGAGACAAGCCAAAAGTACCATCACTGGATGGCGTCTTTATACAAGTTAAACAAGTCCAATCACCCAAACAACCGCCATTGTACATATAACTGTAACAGTTGATAGTACAAAATAAATAAAGTTTAAAAAAAAAAAAAAAAAAGAGTTTGCCAAACACCTGACCACAACCTTTAGTCCATATCCTGATTCGGATGTAGATCTCACCAGTTCTGTATCTGAATTTCTCTTATCACCTTTCCTCTCGCTCTCCCTCCTAAGGCTATTCAACCCTCAGAAGTTGCCTATATTATCCGAAAGCTGGCTGCACGCAAAGCCCCAGGCACCGACCTGATAACATCTGAGGTACTTCGACACCTTCCGAGGCGAGCGGTAATACTTCTAACGTACCTCTACAACGGCATCCTACGTACCACCTATTTCCCAATCCTATGGAAATTCTCCCTGATCAAGTGAATCCCTAAACCCAATAAAAAGTCCGTTCCAACCCTCCTCGTACAGGCCAATAAGCCTTCTACCTCTGTTCTCAAAAATTTTCGAGAGAATCCTCCTAAAACGCCTCCTCCCTATCCTTAACTCCATCGAATTAATTCCTAATCATCGATTTGGATTCCAACCACAACACTCTACCATCCAGCAATGCTTTCGCATTGTAGATCACATATTCTCTGCCCTTGAACTTGGCACCCCGGGTTAATGTTCAAGCTCAAAAATATCCTTCCTAGTACATACTACCTCATCCTCAAGTCCTACCTTGAGGACAGATTCTTCAGAGTCAAAGAAGGCGCAGCATTACCCGACTGCTGCCAAGCCGGAGCGTCAGTTCCACAAGGTAGTGTCCTAGGTCCACTCCTATATACAATTTACACCGCCGATATCCCTGCACATCCTTCCACAGTCCTTGCCACGTTTCCTGACGACACATGCATTCTTACTACCGACCCAAATCCTGCAATTAGAACTAACAACCTCCAGGAACACCTTCCAACATATACAATCATATTCAATATACATGTATAACTGTAAGGACGACTGTGCAAAATAAAAAAAAAGTTAAAAAAAGGCTGATCTGATTAACTACTCGGATATTGGAATTAAACGCCAATTTCAGATTTTCGTCGTGCAATTTATTATTGTTATTGAAATTTCTTATCTTTAAGCTTTGTCTTTTTGAATTAACGCCGGGCGACCACGTTGGCAATTCTAGCAATATTCATTTTATTTAATACGAAATATGAATGTTACAGGGGAAGACAATTTCATTCACTCAACTGAACTGAACTGTGCAATGTTGAGCGACAACTCGGTTCTTTAAATTACTAACTCGAATCTACATATATTTTTTCAGTTTTGTTTTCTTAAATTCCGTCATCGGTTAATTCGTTTGCCACGAACATACATATAATGACAGTACATATAATGATTAATATCTTTAATGAAGATATATTATATTGCGGATAGTTTTATTGTAATATTTTGGCTTTTTTATGTAACAATCGGTATTGACATGAAAAACGTCCCTAATTATATTGTTAATTAATTTAACACCCTCACACCGTTAATTTAACCCTAGGCCAAACATGGTATATTTTTTCTTAATAATCTTTTCATTGTATAAGTTCTTGTTAAGTTTAATGGCATTGCGTCAGAAAACTTTATCGATAATAGTCACTCTTGACTTTCACCGTAAGAGATCAGATTAAAAAATATCCTCGAACGTTGTCCAATATTTAAAGTAGTGTCGTTTCCGAAAAATTATATTTAATGCCGTAGAAATGACCCCCGCTGGAAGGCGATCCAAAGGGTAGGAACACGGTTCATGTTATCCCGTTAATACATCCGTTACTCAAGTTGGTGTCTTAGGCCCTCCCATCAGTCGCCTACTCATTCCCCGTCCCAACCTCAATCCCTAGGTTACAGTATTTCCCAATGATCCATTCTTGTCTCACTTCCGCCCAGTTTCGAGTGTGTCCTCCGAATTGAAAATATAACTGGCGAACAGTTTCTGCCATCTAGAAACCGCGCGGTAGTGCATTCCTGTACGGGCTCATAAACCGCGTGTACAGAATAATTACACGCAGTTGTAAAACATTACTTGGGGGACCTACCGCTGACTCTAAGGAAATTACAACGCTTGGTTTTTTTTGTTTATTGCCTTTATGTCCCATGTTGAATGGAAATGGCCCACAACAATCATTTATTTTCAAATGATCGTGTTTTAGTTTCAAATTTCGATCAGCGTAGACTTAATTCAAAGCTAAGGAATAGCGATTATAAGTGTAACTCGATTGTAGTGCAACTACACTATGCTCTAATAAGTTGCTAGTTGCTAGTTGTGTTGTAATTAGGTAAAACATTTTTGTACCACATTGGTGCAATACTGTATTTATATTTTTTATGTAGCAATAAGTTAGTACTCCCATGAAAAATTTCTTGAATTATATTGTTCATTAATTTATATAATTATATATATATATATATATATATATATATATATATATATATATATATATATATATATATTATTATTATATATATATAATTTATCAATAAGATATTTATTAGTATTTCTGAACGTTTTCAGTACTATCATTAATCAATTTTATTATTTATAGTTTTCTTGTCTACTGAAGGTTATGCACTTTGTAGTGTCTATATTTTATGTAGGTATGGATTAAGGGTTGGAGTAAATTATCCAATTTACTGTAGGGTGGAATATTTTATCCAATTCTACAGACATGCATTGACATGTTTAAGTAAGAAATGCACATACAAGTGTTATGGGATATACAATTATATTCCCCGAAGCCTGAATTTTTCTATCTGTAGGAAATACTAGATACATTTAGTATATAAGCAGATAGAATTTGATATTATTTTCGAAATTTGAACAATTTAAAATGTTTAATAACAGTTTGGTGGTTAGTAGGGATATGTCATTAGGTTTTTCGCTTAATAAACGCGAAGTTTCGTACAATGAAGCTCATTCTGACCAGCGGCAAATGTCCGCGGGTAGCGTCCCATTATTCATCTCCCATTCAGAACCTATCTATACAATTTTCATTCGGTTAGATTTTTTTCTCTCGTTGAAAAATAACATATTGGGGCTCTTTCAAAAGGAGCGTTGAGGAGTTTGGTCGGAGTGTTGATTTTCAACAAATTGTTTCATCGTTTATCCCAACGTTATTAATAATTTTTAATATTAACTTAAATTTATATTCCTTATGCAGCGTTCATTGATCACATAGAACTCCCCGATAAGGACTGAGTGTTCACTCCAGGTGTTCTCTGAATGTTGAAAGGTCCGTAAAATTTTCATTCGGATAGATTTTATTCTCTTGTGGAAAATATTTTATAGGATGAACTTTACATAACCTATTTACCCTTTATTTAAATAGTAAGTTAATTTCTAATTAAATCATTTAATTTTTTAAAACTGTTTTATTCCCTTGTGACAAATAGAAGATAAACGAGGAGAGCCCCACTGGCTTTCCCACTTTGTTTTAATTTTATTTATTTTTCCGGTATTTTCCTGGTACGAGTTGAGGTCGTTTAATTAATCTTTAACAAATTTTGATGGGCTAAAGTGCTGCTAAAATATTTCATCGATCAAGGTGGAACGGATGGATGATTTGTATGAAATATTCGCCGGCGTCAGCCGTTTTATAAGCTTTTGTTTATAAAAAATGCAAAAAATTTAAATTAATTTTGCTTTCTCGTTTTCCCCAGGCTCGAGCCGACTGGGAGGCGATTGGAACGGAATTATATGGCTGGCAAACAAGATTGTCTAGGTATGTATGTGACCCTATAATAGTAAGGTAATTGATTTAACGTCGGTGGGAGTAATTTTGAGCTTGCGGGAGGCCGACGGTCATTTGCCGCCCCGTCGCATCGGCTATCTCGCATCACACTCTGGGCCCGCGCCCGGGTCCAAATGCGACATCTCTAATTAATTTTGGGGGCCCGGGGGTTTAACGCCGGCTGTACACCTTAGCGGGTCCGTATTGTAAAAATCTCTTTATGACGTTAAATATGCCCATGATATGTTTACGATATACACAGGTACGATAACCCAGATGTACCGGCCCGCAGACCGGCTATCTCCACACTAATGTTTGAAATATGGCTAAATTTTAAATACTGAAACCAACAAAGAGGGGGGTTAATGGATGGGTGGTGGAGGAGTGTGACTGAATTAGCAAATTAGGATGAGGAACTTAAGGAACCGGGTTTTTGGCGTCTTCATCCTATGTTGGTATGTTGAGGTCATGATGCATTGTGTAATTAGAAACATACCAGCGACCATTCATGATCTCAGATAAGGACTAAGTGTCCACTGTACTTATTAACTGCGGTGAAAGTGTGAATAAATTCCGACAATAACTTCTCACCGACTTTTCAATATTCATTCTAATCATGAGTGATTACTGAAAAAAGAACTCGTTAATCGTTAAAAACATAATTATAAATGAAAAGCTTTCTTTCCAGTGTAGTTATAATCAACAATTTCATTAAGCTAATTCCTATTCCTAAAGTTGTATAAGAGTTATGATGAGGGGTCCTTAATTTAGAGCTAATGAGGTAACGCTAAATGTAGCGCTTCTCGGATCGGGACTTTTGGCCGTGCAACACACATCTCTGTTTTCCTTCAAGTCAAAATATTAACATTTTCACGGCAATAAATTGGGGGCTCCCGCTGGTCGTTAACTCGCTGTGAGAAAGATGGTTCATTCTTAAAAAATAAAAGAAAAAATTATTTTTTTTATCGCACCGGGCATTAAATTGGTTCACTCTCCAGCACGCGGACGTTTGACAGTAGCTTCATTACGGAGCCGCAAGACCCACCCTCCCCTCGCCACTTAACTCTTTTCAATATTACTAACTCCGGTATTCGTTCGAATACTAAATTACTACGTCCGGGAAAATAAAATTCCGAATGAATACCGTCGTAATTCTAAAATCTAAACGCTTCCTTGCGGGAATCGCTTTCATTGTCCGTAATTCCACGGCTTCGTTTTTCCTATGCCTGCATCCTCCCCGCTGTTTAATATGAAGCCCTTCTGCGAACGAATATTTAAGGAAAATTTTGACACCGGTCTGATTAACTTTGGTGAATCTAAATTTAACGAGGCCTATTATTTTCATCCCGTTGGAAGTACTGATTTATCGGTGAAAAACTGCGTTCGAACCCGACCCGGCACAAAATTTTCCACTCGGACCTGAAATAATTGGCACGATTGTGTGATTATTGTAGCTCTAGAAAGCAATAAAATATAAAATGGGCTGTGTGCACTTGTATATTGTATAAACAATGCAACGAATTTCCCGTTATAAACAGCGGACATCCTAGGGTATAGTAATAATTATCTACAGAAAGCCGGAATTCAACGTTGCATATTATAACAAGAACTGCAACTAAGCAGTAAAGTCCCCGAAATGAATTTCAAATAAAATTTTCGTTCGACACTTGTATTCAATGCAATATACCCAACTGATATGTTTAAGGTTTATGTAAGGTTATAAGAAGCTAACAATAAATATTTAAGAACATATTGACACAAACGTGGTAAATATAATATTTTAAATAAAGACTTATAATTTTCATTCGATTCGATTATCCCATTCATTTAAAATGTTCTAAGATAATGTTCGTCAATTTTCCTTGGAAATTCGGCAGTAACAATCCGTAGACTTTAGTCCTCTAAATTTCTTGAATGTTCGGTCTCAAAATCATCGGCCGGATCCAAAATTAAGGATACTTATTATCGTCACAGAATTGTTACCCATCGCGCGTCCATTTGAAGTACTCGGCGACTTCGAGCGTATATTGCGCACGACAAACCCAGATAGTGAAATATTCACTGGCCGGTGGGTTGACTAAAGACCGACTTTAGCCGAGCTCCCGCTCGGCCATTTCCCGTGACTAAGTTAAGAATAAACTGTGAGGGGTAGATCTGGCGGCGGATGCGCAGAACTCGAACGGATATAGAAAGAAGAATCAGATAATATTTAGATCTTTATTTCATTAAATTGTAGAATTTATTTCGTTAGCTAGTAACATTATATTTACACGTGAAAAAATAGTATTAGTTTTGGTCTTTGAAAAAAGATTCGATTAGTTTTTTTAACATTTAACTAGCTACTTCTTAGCTGGCCACTACGTGGCTAGAATTTCGTGGCGGTTTTTATATAGATGGTTCGGTGGACCCCACAACTCGATTTCGTAGGCCTAGTTCGGCTTCAAAATACAGTGTTAAATTATTAATTTGTACGTAAATGATAGTTGTTATCTGTCGTCTAGGTGTTTAGGTAGCATATTGTAATGTCGTATCGTTTCTGTGCGTTTGAATTTATATGTGGATTTAAGGTGTTTTCTGTCCAACTGTAGCCTAGTTAAACTGTCAGGCATCTTTACTAAAAATCTTGTCTTCCTCAAGTCGAAAAATAAACTTTCTGCTACCGTGACAACGCGGGTCGATTCATCAATGATTCAACATGAATTCTATAGCTCCAACAATGCCAGACAGACATTTCCGTCAATATTTGGTTGAAAAAAAAATCCATGTTTTCGCAACGCGGCAACATATACAAACACGGTTTGTGGATCCGTAAACTCGACATAATTCCCCATCTTTCGATACTATGAAGTCTGGGATTGTCTTTCCGGAAAGGTGCAACATATTTTATTTCGTCACGGAAAAACACCGCTAGAGTTTTAATATATAAAACAAGCTAGCTCCCTCCCTATTGGCCAGGGTTTTTGAATTCAGAAGTCCGGAGGAGAAATTATTTAAGGAGGAGGGAGGAAAGGGGAAAAGTGTATGCCTGACTGTCTGTCCCTGACGAAATTAAGCAATATGTCGCACCGTTTCAGAAGGTAGGAGCCGCGGCAGTAAATATTTAAATATCGATATTAAGATCAAAGTTGGCGTTGTATTTGTTATTTGGGCGAGTGGGATGGTGATGGGAGGGTGTTGGCGCGGGGGCGGAAACATGATATACGGGGCCGACGCCAGGGGCGCCAAAGTCGGTTCGATCGTGCCCCTTCGGTCGGGTCCGTAGGTACTTTAGTGGTTGGTGCGTTCCGCCGGCATTCAGTTCTTCACCAGAGCTCAGCCAGCCTAGTCCTCCCCACATCGGACCCTCTCTACTCAACTCTCGGTCGTCCCGACCTCGCCCCAGGGCGGTCCCCAAGTCGAACCGAGGAGGAGCAAACAAATCGCGATGGCGTCCCCATCAGACTCCTACGAGCACCGCTATCGCGAGCGCGGCACGTGGTACGCTAGGACAGCCGACATGTTCGCCTGTCTCTGTCAGTTTTGCACTTGGTAAGTCCCCCCAATGTTAATTCAGCGAATGCCTGTTCTCGTCGCGATCTACTTGAAATTTCGCGACCCCGAGCATTCGCCTGGAACATAGACGGACCCGCATGCACCGCTCGGCTTCCTCCCCTAAACTTGCCCCGCGATGACCCGGGTCCACGTAGGAACTTGGCGTACGGGAGTCATTGATCCGGTAACCCTGCCGGTTCTCGCGTCTTCGAGTCCGGAGCCCGCGGCATCGATAATTCAAAATCGTCGGCCGTACCTCGATACCTCGGTCTTGTCGATTCGGTGTTCTCCCGGTTCCGAACATTCGTCGAATTCGAGGAATTCAACCTCGCATTCTATTTTTAAAAAAATTCCGGACGTCGGTGGCAAAAAGCGTTTTTAAAGTCGTTTTTAACCCTATCGGAAGAGAGAAGAGAGCCCGAGTCCACTCGAACGGGTGGCGTGCTATAATTTAACCCGTCGATTACAGTTGTAGATAATAATATATTTCATTTGCTTTGTATTTTTCTAAGCGGGTATAAAGGGGCATTTGCGAATTTCAAAGTTAAAAACACAGGTGGGATTCACCTGGGAGGCAAAATAGCTCCATGTTAAGCAATGAAACCCCTTTATCACCGTTGACATGCTTGTAAACAGGAATGAAGGTATGCGTAGAACTCGTGCGAATTCCCTCCTTTTTCTATCTTAAATCGTAGAGTACGTATCGTTAAACCCCATCCGTGGACCAATCGGAAACTGTTTCCGGGTGTTTTTGTGGAAAAAGAAATTCCTCTTTTTTATTCCACGATTCGACACTGTCGACATTTAGATGTGAGATTAGTTACTCTGTGAACGATATGCGAGGCGTTCTTCGCTTTTCGGTACGTTTTTGCAGAGACGAGTCACAGAATTGGAATTGGACCGTAAAAGAGAAGATTTAAGTGACATTTTAGTGGCCGATGTTCAAAATGCGGCTGTCACACAGGTCCTTCGCGGTTTTCAAAATTGGGGCGCATGCGCACAACTGCTCACGAAAAACCGCCGTTCTCCGAGCGGGAAAATCATCCCGCTCGGTTCTCCCACCGAATTCGTGAAAAAATAGCTGCGGGCAACTTTTCGTTACCGGATCCCGTTAAATGATCCCGTAAAACCGACGGCCGGAATAACCGTCGAAATAATAATTTTTACCTCCGCGAAACCGTATACCTTCATTCCGGTTTAAAAAATAATTAAATCTAAGTGCATGTTCGAATGGCCGAATGAAAAAGTAGAGTAACATTTTGTGGTAGAGAATGTCGAATTTTAATCTGATATAGATTTCAATAGTAGATTTCAATTTTAGAGCATCGTATCGAAGAATAAAAACACCGCCGCAGTTCCCGCAGATGTCGACCGTTTTAAGTAAGAGTTTACGAATGTAAACTTCAACTAACTAATAATTCGTATATCCTCGGCAATATTCTACTCTACTTCTTAATACCGGGGTCCAGATACCTGACAATATCCCAAAATCACTATCGTACCGAAATTCGGCGGTTTTTTTGTTCCGGGTACGAAATTATAAAGCAAATATTACAAATATCATCACTTTAAAGAATATACCGACAAATTCAATATACATACTATTAAATTAAATCAGAGATTACGAAATAAAAGAGAATTGTAAGCAGCTATCGGATGTTTTTTCGTAATAATTATATAGTTAATAAAATGAATATTATTTGTGGGTGAGATATATTTGTGGATGAAACTAATCTGTTGGGGGGTGGGTGGTGGTTGGGTAGCGGCAGGTGGGAGGGTTGCGGCCAGCGAGACCCGGAGCTGTGGCCCGAGCAGTATGGCTAGGTTTACGCGTCGGCGAACAGGAGCGGTGAGGTCGGCGGTGGACCGTCGGCACTGATAGGTATGGGGCCGATCCTTCGGCACGAGACCCGGCCCCACGCCGCCGCACGGACCCGGCGGCACAAGCGGAGACCGGCCGAGCCGGCCCCTCCGCCCCCCAGGAGCCGTCGGGACCTTCCTCCCAATTCGTTCGGCCGCCGACCGAAACCCTCTCCCGCCGGTCCCTCTCGGCCTCCGGACACCGTGCCGCCTCCTCCCGAAGCCGAAACGGTTGGCGCCGACGCGTCTCCCTCTCTTCCTCCTCCCAGCTAGACCTCCCCTCTCCCATTCCCCCTAGACCTCCCACCCCCTCCCCCACCGGCTTTCCGTCTCTTTCCCTCTGTGCGTTTTCGCTCCCCGTCCGCCGTTAACGGAGCCTCTCCCTCTTCGCTATGGCCGCTTCCGACGATCGTCTCGACGTCCTCTCGCCGGCCCGCTCGCTCCCGGAGTCCGGCCGGCTCTCGTACACCTTCTCCCTACATGTCTCGGCCAACTTCTGTTTCTGCGGCCGCGAACGTGCCATACACTTTCGTTTCATCGTCACCTTCGGCCTCTACCCCCGGAGCTATATGCTTTCTGCCAACGTCTCCTACAGCTATTTGCACTTTTCTCCGTCTCTACGAGTTTTTGTCGTCCGCCTGGGTACCACCCGCTATGCTCTCGACTTCAGTCCTCTTATCGGGATTACAGATGTACTCTTTTCACTGTTTCGCGCCCGGCAGTTAGCCTAAGGGCAGCTGTATATTATGTTCCTTATGTAGTTTAGATCTATGTCTGAAAATAATTAAATTATGGTGTACTACTTAGTAGTTATTAGTCGGATTTTGCGACGGTATTGTAAACGCCGTCGAATTATATTGTTTTGTGCCGGCGACTTTGTACTCCGTTTTTTCGTTTACCGCGATCTTTAAGTTTTATGTAGTTATTTTATAGAATTAGTAAATTAGGATCTTATTGTTAATTAGTGTACTTATTCCGACGATATCACTATCGCTCGGATTGTTCGCATACGAGGTATTATCGTTTCGCTGGTACTTAACATTTCTGTTATGAGCGAAACGATTAGTTTAGTCTTAAATATGTTTAATTCTTACTCAATAATAAACACCTGTATATTTGTTATCGCGCATGGATCTCTACATAAAATAATTTACGGTAATAAATGCCTGCATAATGTACGTGTCATATATTGAGGTATCATCACCTCGTTTTCCGTGATAGAGATATCTTACTCTGAACGTTTTAATAAACTGGTTTCAGATTTTATCAACTGTTTTCGCGAAATATTATTATCGTTTCGAATTTATAGAGTTATATTCACTTTATACTTACATATTTACTTAGATTTGAACGACGATTTGTTCTGTACTAATAACATGTATATGACTACATACACTAATTCCAATATAGGGCACCTTGTATCCTCTGTGTTTTCACTGTGTGTATTGTATCACGTCTCGGTTCCGAATTTGTCTCCATTATTTACTTGTATGTTATGTAACGAGGCTTTGGCTAATCGCGTCCTCTTATACATTAAAAGAAGAGTTTCTTAAGTTTGTTGTCATTCGATGACCTATTTCTTTACAGAATCAGCTCGTACCCTTATCAATCTTGACGTCTCCGGGATATCTTCTCGCGGTCCCATCCCCGTCCCGAAAGTTAGGCCGCCATCAGTGCCGTTATTTCATCAATGAATCGATTTTCCAATACGGTTCTCTCTAATTAATTTAAAACATCCCAGACCCTTTGGAAATGATCGCCGTTTGTGCCTCGCTCGTGAAATCGATGGTTGCCTTCATAAAATTCCATTATTTGGAATCAATAATAGAAAGTAATATTAGGATTAAGCCGTCAGTTTCATTATCGATAAAGCATAAGAAACCGTCCATAAAAAGAGTGTTCGAAACAGTAGTCGTTATTTTTAATTATATTAATAGCTTTATAAGTCTCAGTTGAATTTTGAATGCAGTTCGGTGAGACGAACTGCGACTATTGACGCCGGCCTAAATATCCGATTGACGACACCGAGTACATCGTATCTATCGGATTTGTACAGTGAGGTAATTAAGTCGCGGTCTATAGACCGCCGTCCCTGTAAATGTGCCACTAAACTTTAATATTTGAATGGGTTGTCATCTCCATTTCTAGTTTTCGGTAGCTGTTTCAAGTTCGGTGTGGGCGTATTCTATTTGTTGTCGGTTTAACTCCGGTTCGGCAGAATAATGTTGTTTAACAATATTCTTGAGGGTAATGGCGTTGTATTAACGAAAAAGAAAATTGTCAGGATTATATTCAGTTTTATTACCTTAAAATGACCCGTTAATAGGGCAGGCAGGAGAGAGAGCAAGAATTCATAAAACATACGAATTTAATATTTACAGTTATTCATTTATACGTCGTAATATAAATATATATTATTAGAAATAATATTTAAGTATATGTTTAGAATTAGGTTTGGAGATATAGCAAAAATTGACAAGTATCTCCAGAGTGATCTTCGTATAGTTCATACTCTGTTTCCTTTATACGTGCAAGACCCCCTCCCACTACCCCGCCACTTCAGGCTGCGGAAAATGTTCATCAATTAATAATTGAGCGCTTAGCGATTACAGCGACCAGAATATTATGCAGGTAACCTTGAATCCCTTCAATTCAGCGCTCATAAAATAAATATTGCAACTTGTGACTGAATTAAGAGGGAAATACGATTTAAAATATTAACAATTTAAAAACACTATCCATTTCAATTCAAACAGAATATTTTGAAATATACCTATATCTGAGTCGAAGGATGGATTGCACTCCAAAAGCTGGGTACACCGTTGCTTCCTACGTAGACTACTTGTAGAGGACTACTTGTGTGGAAGAAGCGGAAACCAGCCCAGTGTGGAGGGAAGAGGGAAACGCCGGCGATCTCCTGGGAACGCTCGGCGAGCACTCAGCGCGGATTAGCAAGTTTTTGGAATTAGCTTCTCTTCCGATCGGTATAAACTAGGAATCCGGGTAGGCTGTTTTAATCGAATGCGGTTATCATTCAGGACCTGACACGTTCAAACCCCCAAAACAATTTTGTTTTGACCCCACCTTTTATTTTTCCTTTCCGTCTCGGCTTCAGGAACGGACGAGTAGTTTCTGACTACTAAGTGTGGCGAAAAGCCGAAACGAACGGTCCATTCCGGAGCTGATCCGATCGCGAACTCTAAGCATATTTCAACAATAAATATAAGCGGCGTATCACACGATTAAGTAAAATACAATTATACATTTGACATATTCTAGAAAGAAAGTTTGTACCGACGACCCCTTGTCTCAGGTAATAGGAACATGAAACGATGTATCCCTGATGTTTGTCTCAATAAAATTTTACTACCCTGACGACTGTCCACTGATGGTAGGAAGCCAGTCGATTTGTTAAATACCTCGGCCAGAATTTTCAGAACAATTTGATTTGTATTACCCTTGTACTTTTCCCTAAAAAGAATTTCACACTGTTGGATGTTTATTTGTAATCTAAATATAAATGTGTACAAGTGTTGATTGTTTTCGAGAAGAAGTAATTCATTCATGTAACTTTGTCAAAGATGTCTATTTGTTATAAATAAAAAAATAATTGTTTCGATATTATTACAAGTCAACCTTACCTCTCAGGAGGCTATTAAAAACGCTCCGATTGTTTTGTTGTTACCCCCAGCCCGATTTTGATGTTTTTACCTTTCAGAAACATACGATAGCCTAGCATTGCCGGATTTGGCGATAGTTTGAAAACAAGTTTTCCAAATTCACACTTCTTCGTGAGGACGTACGGCGTGTTTTGGGCGGGACGCTAATACTCAAGGGCCCGACCTGCTCGCTGAATCCGTAGAAATAATTCAACTCTGAACGGTTCAGACGTCGACACTCGTCTTGAAAACTTTATTTTCAATTCAAATATACGCTTAAATCAGGAATATTTTTTAATAAAGTAAACATCCGTTTAATTCATTAGTAGAGGGACAGGTTAACATAATATGAAATTCGAATCTATTGTAGGAAAACATCGCTCGTATATATTCGATGAGTCAAGGAATTCTTCAAAAGGTAGATCATTTTTGAGGGAACACAAAAATGATTCCGATCTTAACATTTATCTAAGCCTCCATCCAAAGAGACGGTCAGAAGTTTTACATGGCACGGAATAACCTGTTTATTTCACACTATCCAGACAAACAATATATTCAGAAAAAACAATTTCACTAACAAAAATCAAACTAAACTCACCTCAGACTAACTCGAATAAATCTATGGGAAATCCGTGAGCGTAATAGTTAACTTATGACATGAGTAATTGAGTTAAATAAATGCTTAACATCTATATATAATAACAAATTGTTTTGCTCTAATTAATATCTGTCAATAAATTAAACATGTATAGTGTTCAAGTAAACCGGAAAACAAGATTCCTTTTAATTTTGGCCACTGGTCGTTGATAAAGGAATGAGCGTTTGAGCGTGAGGAGTTGGTAAAGAGGATCGGGAGAACTCCCTCTCTGAGTAGACCCACTTTCGACACAAAGAATGTTGTCTTAGCCTTATTCATTCTAGTCGGTTAACTGGGATATCGCTTTCCGTCCACTTATAAAAGTCTGTAATTAAACTGAAATGGAATAGTTAAGCCCACAACACCGACTTAACCTGATAATAGTGTATCGTCGACAATATATGATCTTCTGAAACTATAATTCTTAAATACTGGAAATCAGAAAGTTATTTTTTGCGAAGGAGTTTTCTGTCGATTTTTATGCCCAAATCAAACCATGTCGTCCAAAGCGGCGGAGCTACAGTACAGACTATTGACACGTCCACAGAGCTGGAAACCACCCTACATGGAAGGTACGATAAGGCGTTCAAGTAGAAATAAAAAGTTACATCCTTTGATCATTTAAAAGGTTAAGAATGGGGAAGTAACGCATATTTGAATGAAGTACCGCAGTTTGGTGTGTTTACAAGTAAATATAAAGAGATTATGAACGCCCCTTTGCAATCCTGATACCTCTCTGACTCACTTAATCACTCCAGTGTTGAATGTTATGTTAAGCGTTTTAAGTGTTTAGGTTAGTTTTAGTTTCCCTTTTCGTTTTCGATGTTAAACAAATGTATGGATATGGCTGTCATATTAGAAATTAGGAACCAAGTTCGCTATTCCAAGTATTTAAAGTAATTTAAAAAATTGGTGTTATGTAATGCTCTTATGTAGTATATCGTACTATATACCGTATAAGCTTGGGTAACAGCGGAGATGGGCGTGGATCGCAAGGAAGGAAGAGACTGTTGGTCGCGCCGGGTTTGACCAAACTGCAACCTCCGGGACAGAGAAACTTCCTCGACTGCAGAGAATTTAGATAGAACTTGTACAAGACATTGTTAATGTATCGATGTTGCCCACGGGCAATCAGAATTTGTAATAAGTTTGTACGCTTTAAGCAATAAAGAGATTCACAGTGTAGGAAAGTAAGAACATTGAACAATATTGTGACCACGGTATGGGTTCGTTGTGGATTGTGAACTTTGTTAGGCATTTTGTAAAGTTATTGAAAATATGGAAATGTGAGTGTTCATTAAATCTTGATATTCTGGAAAGGACTTATTCTTACACCGAATATCCGTCCACCGTCCCCAGTTCCGTACGTAGGCCTCAGAAGTCTTGCTCGAGGGCGTCTTGTGAGTTATTGACAACCCAGGTTAGCCAATACGTCAAATGGTTTCAGAAAATGCTATTATCTAAAATGAGAACGGTTCGGAGGTGTCCCAGGTGAGACCTATGTGACCACCTGAGTCAATATTTCAGGTTCTGCTTAGTATCAGTTGTCTTATCACATTAGTTAATATGAAGGTAAGTCGTTAAGACTGCACACTCTTGGACAAATCACTAGTCAAGAAAGCATGAACCTGGCTTTCGGTTGGCTCGTGTAACCTTCCGGTTTCAATAGCAGGTTATCTTAACCAATCCATAGCACGTTGGTAACAATGTTCGCATACCCCAGTGTAGAACTTCCGTGAGAGGTTATCGTCGTATGTTCCGCTCCCATATCGGATCTGAGCCGATTCTCTGTGAAGTGTCAATTGGTAAGTAACCAATTTTTGGTGAAAAGCGCATCGATCACCGGCCGGTAGTTTTGGGAACCTTTGTCAAAACCCTCCGACCTCTGTCGTCAGTGTTCGACGCATCAGGTTATGATTGTCCGTCGTATTGGTCAGATGGTAACAGTGTACTTATTAGCCCAATACCTCTGTGCAGAACTAACCTTACTCTCAGTCCGTGTCCTGCAGGACGTCTGAGTCCGTCTTCCTCAGAATTATCTACCCGGCAATGTACACGTCTCTTTCGTTTTAGGACCCCATTGGTAAGCTCGTTCTTTACTAGTTACATAACCCAACGACAATTATGAAATAGGTATTGGCCTTAATGGCGACGGTGTCGCTGGAGTATTTAATGACTCAAGGCCGATACAGTTTTCAGAACCTGTAATTATACTTCCAGTTTCATATATATGAGTAAGTTGGTGGCACTGTACGTTTTATTAACCCAATTTCTCTGGCAGAACTAACCTTACTCTCGGTCTAGTCGCGTTACCTGCAGGTAGTCCGCGTCCGTCTTCTTCAGAATTGATCGACCGGACACTGTACACGTCTCTTACGTTTTGGGACCCGTTTTACTATTGGTAAGCGCTATCTTTATTATTGGCTAAATCCAACGACGATTATGAAAACACGACGGTGGAATAGGCACCGGCCCTAATGGCGACGCCGTTGTTGCATCTCCCGGTCGATACATTTTTCAGAACCTGCAATTACATGTTCCTCTTTCGTTTATATGGGTTGGTAGGACTGATCACTTTATTAGCCCAATACCTCTGGGCAGAAATAACCTTATTCTCGCTCCGGTCTCCCAATCTGCAGGTCGTCGCGTCCGTCTTTCTCAGAATTCATCGATCCGGCCAATCTACACGTCTCTCCCGGTTTAGGGATCCATTGGTAAGCATTCTTTATTATTGACTCAACCGTAACGACGATGATAGGGGTAGGATGACGGTGGAATAGGAACCGGCCTTAATGGCGACGGTATCGGTGCATCTCCCGGGGGATATAATTTTCAGAACCTGTAACTATACGTCCGTTTTTTTTATGTATGAATACTTTGGTAACACTGTACGTTTTATTAGCCCAATACCTCTTGGCAGAACTGACCTTACTCTCGGTCCGGACGCGTAGCCTGCAGGTCTCTGGGTCCGTCTCCATCGGAATTCCTTGGGGTATATACAACTCCTGCTCTTGTATGTAGCCCCGGTAAGCTATTTTATACCTATTACATAGGAAATATTCCATTAAAATCCTCTTGTAATGTCGACACTCTTGGTCTCCTACTCAGAGCCTACCTTTCCTAACCTATTTAAGCTTACAGATAAACCCTCTAGGCTCAGCATTCATTACTATAGTCCATATTACTGTGAGTGAAGAGATAAGTGAGAACATAAAAACGCTCTCGACGTTATCATGAGCGAAACATACCCCCCGACGTATAGAATTTGCGGAATACGTATGAGAGAATAAATCTGTAAAATGGTATCAGTGGAGTGCTTCAGAGTTAACCATTGCCCAGTATAATGTATTCATTTATCCGCCATCGGTTTCTCCGCACAATGGCCGGTTCAAACTATAATGTCCCTTTTCAATTCAGGTTTCAATTAGATTGTAATTCTGCCCCGTTCAAATTCAATTATTTCCCGTTGCACCAATCCGATTTCGCACGAATTAAATAACTGCGGGGGTTTAGATACGGTTGAGGTGTCGATCGATGATGAGTCCGACTAAAGTCATCATCCGGTTCTCAGGTCTGAACGATCCTATCGATCTCCGGTTTTTTATTTGAATTTAAAACACTTGAAACGTCCGCCTTTCGAGGGGTCTTTCGGTGTTTTCACGTTCATCCATGTTTACCCCACCCCCTTATTCCTTGCCCTTCGTTTGTAAAATATTATACTGTATTCTACTTTACCGATACCTTTGCCCCGAATATTGTATGTACGCGTTATATTTTTGAATTGCACATACTATTTCGTCCGTACACAGAATTGTGCAACGTCTGTAGCTTTGATATCTGTCGACGTAAGCTGTAGGATTGCTTATTCACTAATGCACTGCTGCATTTAGTTTCTCGAAAGTGTTGATTTATATGTTACATAATCGATGTTATAATCATTATGCGTGTAGACTATAAATGCAACTGTACATTTTATTTCTGCGTATGAACATTTACCAGTACCTTATATTTACTTTCGTAGTATAGAAACATATATTAGTAGAATATTAGCAAACATCACGTGTATGATTAGAGTTATTAATTAGTTTCAAAATTGCACGGAAGATGCACCTATTCGTACATACGCTAACGGTAATGCTCTGCCTGCCTACCGATCCCTATTATTTCTGTAAGTGAACACAGTGGTAAATCGAATCAATCTAACGCGAAATTCTTGTTTGAAATACGGGTGACAGACCCATCTCTAGGAATATGACAAGCCAGAGACAAACGAACAGTGTTAAAGTGGGAAATCTAATACTATCGATCTGCTAGACGACAGCAAGCTCTAACATAAAGCACAGCAGCTGTCAGCGCTGTTATTATACCACGGCGACAATTTTTTTTTCTAGTTCATACATTCAACTAATATAGCTACTAGTTATAATTGGAGAAATAACTATCAAATATTCTAATGCTTCGGGTTATCTTGTTAAGAATAAAAGGACAAAATCGATTGAGTATATTAGAAATGCATTGAGAACTTAATTAACGAGTGAGAAATGCGTATAATGGATAGGGAGGCTCGATTTGTTTTTCTATCTTAATTCAAAATTTTAAATAATATAAATATCGTGTTGTCAATAAACGCAAGAACGTTTATAAATTTCCCCCGTTTATGTATATTCTCATTATGTCATCGCGTGTTTAATCATTACGCCTTTAGTATGTGTTACAAACACAGAAACTCTGTACGCAATTAAATAAATGATGATTTAGTTCTATAGCATCATGAACTGACGGGTAAACGGAGCGTATAGGACTACAGTGGCTTCCTGGCGCAAACAAATAAATGTTAACGGTGTTAGGACGAATTAATTATTGAATCGCCACTGAAACGCATCGCGGTAGCAGTTAATTAGGGATTTTTCACTGCGAATTGAGTCATAAATTCCGTAAACGTTTTCACGCTTGGGACGCACAACTATGTGCAGGCAACCGTGAAGCACCGTGACTTTTCTTCCCGTTCGCGTAGGTTCTTGAAATTTTAAGTTGTAAGGGGCGTAGCGTATTACATCAGACGCTATAGATTGCTGGCTATATACATTACTGGATATTAGATGAAAACTGTGTTTACACGATACACTATTACTGTACAACACTGTACTTAAACCGAATTTAAAATATTCAAACCGTACAGTTGAAAATAAAAACGAAAATAACGGACGCACCCTAGTAACCGCACACCGTACTATGTCTCCAACCTCACCCGAGGTTGGTTTTGCTCAGAGTTTGCCCACCACCTAGCCATAAAAAATATAACGTATCTCACTTGCCAATTACACATAATTCTAATCGTACTGTCCAAACCCTGCTATCTCCCGACATCCCAAACGTACCTACCACACGCCTGAAAAGAAGTGGTCATAAACATACTAGAAAAATAGATAATAGAAAATTTCGGGTTTCTCTTCCGTTATTGTCCTAGACCATTTTCCATTTATTCGGCCTCAACCTCGGGACCTTGTCCCGACACCTCGGGAGATTTGTCCTTGACGGGGAAAAAAGAAACTGATGAATCCCGAAATCTGGGTTAAAAACCGACCGACTAACGACCAGCAGCCAAACTGTATTTTTCAGGATCTTTGTTTCTTCCAAGAACCTTCTTTACTCCGTTCCTGGATTCATCCAATATGGGCTTCTCTGTTATGGAGGACGGAGCCAATTCTGGACGTTTCCCGGAAGGGTACGGTCCTTTATTTATCTCAGATTTAATCGTTGCTGCCAGTCAATTAAGACTTGTCCTCCTGTAATGTTTTTGTCCAACTCGGTTTGGCCATTCTCTAAAATACAAATCTGGACAATTTATTCCGATTCCAACAAACTTTCACTAACATTCTCCCTAATCTGTTTTTACAGCTTCCCCAATATAAATTCTCCCCTTTCAAACTATCCCGCCACTCGAATCCTTTAATTCCACGGCTCTCCGCGCGTCACCTTACTAAAAATCCCGAGCCCCCGCCTTAATAGGAAATGACCTCACTACCTATTATAATTAGGGCAGGAGCGGAAGTTTGTGTGGAAAGTACATTCGCGTTATCAAATCGCACTGTAATATAATATAATTTAAATATAATTTTTAAAAAAGAAGCGAATTAATTAGAAAACTGTAACTGCCGGGTGTTATCCTAATACGGATAACCATACGGCCTCCACATGTTCGGGTAATGCGGGCATAGTATAACCTACGTATACTGTTTTGAATGTTGTATGTTTCAAATAGCAATAAATTACTAGGTATTTATGAATGTTTTGATTGATATGAATTGTTGCGTTCTATAAAGATGTTTCTCTTTTTTAATTTTGTTCAGTGGAATTTGCTTTTTTTTAATGATTTATTCGAGTGTATTTAAAAATACGACTACGCTTGTATTTTATTGCGCGTCAATATGCGTTTATTATATTAGGTTTATTTTACAGATAAACGAACTCTTTTCTGGGTTGAATTGTGAATTAATTCAGAAAGCGTTTATGCTATTTCGATTTGACTTCTGGGACGGAAATGATTCATTGCTCAAACCAGCATTTCCGACTTCTCATCCAGCGGTCTTTAAAAAAGTAATTTTTCTACCAATTTCGCTTTTGCTGATTCATTGGCGTTAGTTTTGATTGAAGCCCAGCCGCTTGGTTGAGTATGTTCAATACTTGACAGTACCACCGGCCACCATATTTCTGCTATTATCGTACGACCCGGATACACTATTCCGTTGTAAACGTCACTCGATTCTTCGTATTGTGAATTTATTCTTAAATCGTTTTACTGGGAATGAAACTTATTATATAAAGTATTATTTTCCGGAAATACAAGGTCGTTACTTCGATTTGCCTTCGATACTTCAATATTTTTAATAAATGGTCAACTTAAAATCTTTAAAACGTTTCGTAAATTCAAAAGTCATCTTGTTTCTTGAAATTACAATTTATTATTCGTACTTTTCTATAGTTTTCCTTTACGAGGGGTGTAAATAGTATTTTTTGTTGAAAAAAGGATTTCTGAGAGTCCACTAAAAATGAATACCGTATCTTTTATTGTGCCTTAAAGCGTAGAATAATTATGATAATAGTACTTGTTCGATAGTACAAAAATATTGGATGGAACATTTGGGAGCTAAGTAGGAATGGGATATTAAGGAAATTCGGCTGGTATAGGTTTCTTAAATGCACATTTTGTTAATGAACAAACACAGGATGAATGACTTAACTCAACAGGTGGACAGTGGGGGAAGCATTCATACAAAAATTGAACTTCTGAATTGAATTTCAGAAATGAGATGACGGCATTGTTTTTTAATTTTTTTACAATTTAGAGAGTAGTCAGCGGTATTATTTGAGCCTGTGTTATTTGTACTAAATCTGTGAATTATGTGTTTCATCTATCCAATTTTTCATGACATTTCTTTTTATTTTAACTTCAGCGTTTCTCAAAAATATATTCCTTTGAATATTTGCAGAACAGGATTCCTATTCATTAGCGGAATTCTTAACATAAATCATGACAACGTCCAATAATTAAAATATTTTTTAGTCTATTACACTTTTTTTACCATATTAAGAATAATCTTTGACATGCAGATGTTCACAAAAGTCATAAAGTAAATATATATATATATATATATATATATATATATATATATATATATATATATATATATATATATGCACATATGTTTCATTTAGTATTCTTGTGTTAGTGTTCTTGTTGTTGTATGTGTTGTATTTAGTATTCTTGTGTTAATCGTCGAGACTTTGTCTAGTGTTGTGTTTTATAGTTATATTAAAGGAATACCACTAAGCAGCTTGCTGGGAGCTTTTTATACATAAGGTATTGATAAGGGACCCATGTTTAAAGACAGCCCGTAAGATTCTGTCAACAAAGAAACCTATGGAAGACGCTTAGGAAGCGATTCGAACGAAAAAAATCAATAGATATAAAGGGAAATAGAAAAACACCGAACAAAAAAAACCGAAAAATATTCAAATGAAGTAAAGGAGAGAAAACAGTTTTTTTTTCTTTCCCCCTGGTTCGAACCCAGGTCGGTCTCTCAACACGGGACTCCTTGTTCCGTATTAGAATTTGACTCATTATGTTCACGAGACGATATTGATATCAGGAAAAATATTCCGCGGGCATAATAAGAACATAAATTTAAAAAAAATATTAATACCTCGAGGGGGCCGAATGTTTGCCAATTGCGACTGCGCCGGGCATAGTCAATGGGAAAAAAGAATCCAGATCGTTTGGAACCCAACTTTTTTTCGCTCTCCCCCCCCCCCCATTCTTTTCTATTCAGATATGCGGCATTTAATAAATGCAGCAAACAACCGAGCGGCAGCATTTAGGAGCCGGGGTGAAATAAGGGAGTCTTCATGCCGCGGCTCTCCCCATTAATATTCACGTTGTCCTCCCGATTGATTTATATGCATTTATTTTCCATACAGAAAAATGTTGTTGAATTTGGCTTTTCGAAATGTCATCCCCACCTAAAACCTAATAAACACGTAACGACCGAGAGAGGGATTAACCTTCTCTTTTATGATGCCGGCCGGAGTCTGTGCATTGTTCTACTTTCGAATTACCGATTCAAAATTTACTCTTAAAAATGCATTAAGAAATATAGATATTGAATGTTGAAATCAGACTATAATAGAAGGTAAGAAAAATCTTAATTTCCGATTAATGAAAAATTGAGGTGAGAACAGAACCCAGGATATTTGTAAATTTCCGTTATTTGTTGATTATAACAATTTAACTACTTCTCCTTATCAATCACCGTGAACTATAGGTTTTTAGCAAATAGGTGCAAAAATGTACAAACATCTTTGTTCTTTTAAATTTCTAAATATCTAAGCGTATTATAAGAGACATAGTGGTTCTCGTATACTCTTCTAGTTATACGCAGTAATTCCGGGATTTACTGTTTGCTTTAAATAGATGGTGAAGTATTACAGAACAAAGCAAAAACCCCAGAATTTAGTTAAGCTCGTTCAATTCACGTAACATTATTTGTCTGCAGGTCTGGTAATCTCTCAATAAAGGTATCCTTTTCATTGAATCGGGATTATCAGGAACAGTGAACAAGGATTTTACCGCTTTGATATGTCGAAATATTTGGGACAAGGCAGTTGGTAACTATATTTGGATGTTATAAACTCTGGCTATTTAATAATCTTCGGGTAGAATGAGCTCTTAACAATAGCAGAGCCCACAGATACATGTTAATATATTAGTTACCTTAGATTGCTTCATATAACTTCAAACAGGGTGCTAACGATCCGGTAATTAGTGATCATAACAAGAATGGATTGTCATATTTAATACGGCCTCTATGTGTAATTTGGCACGAGCTATTGTATTAGCCCGTTATTATATTAGTACAGATATTCAATTCGAATAGTCTAATTTGTAATTTGAATTGTATTTCAATTTTTCAAAAATGTGTCTTCAGATACTCTTAAATCGTATTTTGTGGGTTTTATTCCAATTTTATTTGCCAAGCGATGTAATGCACGTAGATGTGGTTTCTTTGATTTACGGTCGACACTGTGAGTTATAATTGTAAAGGGCTAATAAAATACTAATGCCAAGATATTGACGACTTGTTCTAGTCCTTCTTAATCATTTGCCAGTGATAAATGGTTCACAAGTTCAAGATATTAAGAAAAGAAAAATCATTTTCTGAAGAATAGTCGAAAAACATGATCGGAACATAGTTCTTTGCAGTTGATTGAAGTCAACCAGTGGTTGGTTTTTCAACCCGACTCGCGGTTTCCAGTTCCTGGATAACGTGGGGTTGATGGATCCCCGTCCGCATTTTTAGGCATTTGCCCGATGGTGAGAGACGTCCACGCATGTCGGCCGCTCAAAATTCACTCCGTCCCAGTCCTGCTACTGGACTGTCGCTACCGTTTAATCCGAGAGTTCAGAAAAATCTACAATCCCGAAGAAGATCCCGCCTCTTATTTTTATGCCGTGGACAATAGCAACCGAGAAGCCGGCCGGAGGAAGAACTCCAGAGGCCTGGTATCGAATTACTCTCGTGCAGAAGAATAAGGGACCGGAACTTATCCCACCTACCTAATGCGGGCCCCTGTTCTTTAATTATCCGCTTCCGGGATCAAATTAAAAATTAAGAATCTATAAAGGCTCCTAGTATTCTGTTTTAAATTTGACGAGGAAAGAGGGATCACAAGGAATCGGCAATATGCGATTCATTATAATTGGATATGCCTTACCTGTCAGCACAGGCTTCTCGATTTATTTGTTGTCAACGATTTGTAGTAAATTCAAATTTAAGTTAAAAGCCGGCGTTGATCGAACCCTTCATCACTTCAGGCTGTCAAATAACTCTAGAATTATTTTCCGTCGAGAATTCAGTTCCCGTGGAACTGGTTCCCGTCTATAATCAGTGTAGGCTTTTCGTTTAATAAGAAATTTTAATTTGTGGATTTGTCCTCTAAAATTCTATTATCCGGAACCTTTCATTAGCTGTTTGGGAATTTTAACAATTCTCGGTCCGGTGTCCTTTAAATTACACCACAACTACTTTTGTGGGGGATACAGTTACACCCCCCTTTCATTTATAATGAAATATAACACATAACGTGAGTAGTTATTGACAAGCGTATGATATTGTTTAAAACAACGTCTATGGAGTGTCCAGTACTTCGCGGAAGCGCGTAATAATATGTGAGCGGGCCGTTACCTGTTAATTTAAAAATATCTGAACCCTCGATAGAAGGATTCATCGTTTAAGGTTCTCAAAATCGGGATCTCGTAACTGTTGATCGTTGATTGACTCTATAGCCTGCATACAGAACGCTCAGACGCCACACAATAGTAAGGCGTTGATACCGCTGGGTTACAGTCCATGAAGCGCTGGAAACCGTTCGGCCCTCTGTTTTATTGATCATGCGGCTCTTCGCTCAGCCGTCTTAACCGACTGTTCACACATTTATGTGCATTCGGTTTGACATGAGGTGGACCACAAACCTTTAGTTGCATCCATCAGTCGGTTGAAAGCTTACTTAGCTAAAAGGAACTAGAAAGATTCTGACCGTTGCATTTCGATTTCGTCTAATCACGTTTTCGTTTAGTAATATATTTTTATATAGTTATATTTATAAATTAGCAAAAAATATTTTTTGATCCTTCGTAAAATTGTTAACGACCCACCTTATGTATCTCACCGCACGATCTATTACGATTTGAAATCCATCACTCCGATCCTTTGATTCGACAGCTCTCTTTGCGACACTTTCCAATAGATATTATTATATTAGATATTATTATATTTTATATTATTTCGTAAATACTCGGAGATGTTAATTAGAAATGAAAATAACCCTTGACTGTGATTTTAAACCATTCCTATCGTTCATTAACTACACTGTCGTTCCTGGGACACTACTGTGAAACCGTAGGTTCATGGTGTTTCTATCTCCTCTCGCTGGTTTTGCTAGACCGGTTTCGGTTGCTCGCCATCTTCAGTAGCGGTGTCAGTCACTGTTGGCACTTTGGATGTTTTTCGGGCATCCTCACTGCACTGTTACTTTCACTTGTACTGTTATACGTCAGAGATATTACAGTCATATTACGTCCGGTTAAAGTTACAACATATAGGGAGGCAGTAGTAGACTCATAAATATGTACAATTCCCGTTGAGCATTCGTTCAACGTCCCGACGGCTCCCGTTGGAGGTACGTGTCTCAGTGAGACGCATATTGTCGCGCTGGGAGTCACGTAACCGGGGTGGTTCTCGGATGTGTCCTCCACCTATTCGCTTCAGCCGGCCTACTGGGCGGAACAATTTTCAAAACGCTATTTTCGGTCCAACTCGCTCTAATGAAAACTTTACCCTAAGTCGAATAATAAATCAATCCGACTTTGGGGTGAATTCAAATTTGATCCACCGCACATAGTTTATTGAGTCAATGAAGAAATCACTGTAGGGCCATTATCACTATCTAACTTCCGGTAGAATCGCGTAATGCTCTGGGAAGAACCTCCTTTGGCAGTGGGTTGCAGATCTCCTTCCGACGTTTCGGGACTCCTACCGGTTACATGGTCAGCGTCCGACTGAAGACTAGATCAGCTTGGGGTTCTATATATTTATGTATGTGTGTGTATATGTATATATGTATATATATATATATATATATATATATATATATATATATATATATATACTCACACACACAGACGGCCACGGCTCTAAGAATAAAATGTATGTAATTGCTTATGCGATAATAGCGATTATTGCGGTTATAGGGCATTAAATAGAAAATAAACAGCCCGTAACATTCAAAGCCAAGAGTCTTGCTCTGAATATTGATTGACTGAAGGTTACGAATGACCGTGGGCAACAGGTGGATGCCACTCATTAAACAATCCCTTTAAACAAGTCCGTTTTACAATCGTGTTTTCCTTTTAAGCGGGCTTCGTTGTAATTACTTTACTCCCGCCGATAATTTGTTTTTTTTAACCGTCAAAAGGACCGTCAAATTTGTTTTTAACCGACTCACAAATAAAAACTCCCCCTACAGTTCTGTACCAGGTTTAGTTGTTTTTGGAGAACCAGGGGCCATGAGAACTAAAAACTAAGAAATGCATTTTGACATTATTTCTCCCTTTTAATATAGTAAATGATTCCCTGATTTAACATTTCCGCCCAGTAGAACCCGAACCCGACAACCTAGGTAAATGTACATATGCACTGTCAATACTCACACCTATTAATGTAAATTGTAATACAAATTGCATAACTTAATTTTCGTGAAATACTAAATAATATAAAATAGAGATCGAACCAACAGATAATACAATAAAGTAAATGGCCCATTGCTTCATGGTCCAATTATATTTTTGATACAATAATATAAGTACATGTCTTTTAAATTATAGGTAGTGCAGTATTAGTGCTGTATTCATTACAAATCGAGCACCTTATTTCTAGATAATTTATGCTGGAAAATTGAGTTAGTCATTAGCACAATTAATTAGTGCTCCCAAGTCGGAGAGAACTCCAGGAGAAATCGGGATTGCTAATCCTCTCCCTTCGAAACTTGAGCGAACAATAAAGAGAAGGCTCCTGTCTCACTGTATGATAGAAAATTGATTAATGTCGTCTTAAACATTAATTCTACTGTAAAATGATTATAGTGTGAGCGGGGGAAGACTTTATATGGGCATTTAATTCGATTCGTGAACGAAATCGGAATGGATTGTGCGGTTAGATAATGACGGGGCGTTAACTATTTTACGAAAGTTGATGGATTGCGACGAGTTTATTTTGCAGGAGTTAGTCTGCTCCGTGGATGGCCACAACTCGATTCAGTACGCCCGGTTCCAAAACGTATTCGCAAGTAATAGTTGTGATCTGTTGTCGAGGAGTGTCAGTAGCAATTTGTAACGTCGTTTCGTTTCTGTACGCTTGTACGTGATTCCATATATCTTCTGTCTTGGGACTGTAGTCTCAAGTACCGCACTCAATATTCAATAGGCAGCGACCGGTTTAAGAAAACAGGACGACAAGTGGCTCTTCCTTTTCAAGCGTCTGTAAGGTACGTTTGAGATGGGAAATAGTTGGGTTTGGACCGTAGGATGAGGATTATGTGTTCTTCGGGACTGAAGTTTGTTATATCTTTGTATGGGAAGGTCGCGGAGAAATAGGACCTTAAGATCTGTATGTAGGGTGAGGTTGGAGACATAAAAGGGTGCATTGGTTATTTTCCTTAATATTTTCTACTATAAAGGTTGGATTTTGTTCATTTGGCCGAACTCCACAGTTCAAGTCCGCATGTCCAGATTGGTTTAATTATAGTGTTGTACAGTAATAATTCATTTTGTAATCCTAGTTTTGGATTAAATGTCAGTCTACTGCCTGCCTTCTGTGTAAATATCATGTACGAAATTCGGGCCTTTATTTATCTGCGGCTCAACTGTATCGTGTGCGGTCATTTTAATTCTTCTATTTAATTCTTCTATTCGAGTCATTAATTGGACGGGGAGAGGGGGTATATCCTATAATACGATATGAAGGTAGGGAAATAATTGACGGTCTGGGGACACAGAGGTGGTCTGGCGATCGCATAACGAGGATTATCGATTGTTTGATAATTGATAATAACTTCGATTGGTTCTGGCGATGTGGGGCGGGGGTTTCGTCGGTTGGGAATGTATGGCTTTGACAATGGTTTATATTGGTCGGCTCTAGTTGGAGAAACCCCGTGGCAGTGGATAAATACCCCTCCCCCGTCACCCCCGACCCGGCTGAAAGCACGCCCAGAATTTCTACTAATATCCGATCATAAGCACAACATTATTGGCCGGTCCTTTATACCTGGAAATTAATTAACTCGCGTTGTACTGGATTGCAAATATTTTGTACATATAGTGATACATATACCATGATCTCCCCCCTTTTCCACCACCTGTGGCGATGATTCCCGCGCTGTTCCACACTTAGGCCATTTCACATTCGAACATCGAATGAGTATAAGGATTGAAACGGCATTATTAATTTATTGATTTTACACTGTTCCGAAGAACTCTCGAGGAGTTCCGATAATGGAACTCAGTAAGAAATCCGATAACTGGAATTCCCAAACCCGACTCAAAAGAATCGACTGTAAATTTGTACTACCAAGGCCATTACTAAAAAGGCCATCAAAACTGACCCTAGCTAACAAACTCACAATATACAAAGCCATATTAAAACAGACGTGGACATACGACATAGTACTATGGGTGTTCCACCAAGATATCCAACTTGGCTCGCATCCAGAGATTCCAATCAACAGTCGTTCGAACCTTCCTTAATGTTCCCTGGTATGTTTCAAATCACACCGTTCACCATGACCTCAACATACCGACTGTTGATGAATTCACTCCTCATCCTAATTCACTGATTGAATCCCTCTCCTCTGTTACCCATCCTCCATTTTCTCCATTTCTCCCCTCAAGACGGCTGAAAGCCGCTGGCCAACATCCTACGTAGTCCGGATACACGTCTAATGTACCATTATTGGGTTACGAGATATTCGAGCGTTATGATTATGTTTTTCAGCCGTGATCAATAAACAGAAAAAATGTAAAAATTCCCCCCAATTTTTTTTCCGCGGAAGTCGGATTTTAGTTCGGATTATTAATTATATAGAATTGGGTTCGGCGTATTCCTGAGTGGGAGCTCGTAAATCGTTTTCACGTGTGCACTCGACCCGACCGGAGGATCTGGCATCTTGCCGCCAATAGCTGCGCTCCGGGTTGATTTATATTTTTATAGAAAAATGGCGCCTTCAGGAAATAGTTCCTGTTGATTACTTTTACTTTTGAAGCTGAACAATTTGTAATATTTCAATGGGGCGACAGACCCCTATAATGGACGGGTGTGGGATTCCATCCATAGGGCTATCCATCTTAATGAGAGGAATGATTTTATACTTCCGATTTTCTAATCGAACTTATGACTAAGTTCATAATGTGCGTATTCAAAAATTTAAAAAAAATCGTTCCATTCGGATTATAGCGTAAGATATATGTGAAAACATCAAAAATTGAAACCGTATTTTTGTTGGTCATTTAAATATAAGTTTTCGTTTGTAGTAAAATATTCAATTTCGACGTCAAATTATCGATTTCGACGTGACAAAAATATTAGTTATTAAATTATTGAAATCGTTAAAGAAAATAAGAGGCCATGCTGCAGTTGAGTTACCGCAACAAGTCGACGATTGCTTTCGTAACGGATTTCCTTTGTAATTTTCATTGAAAATATTAAAGATCTCTATTGCTACAACATGAGGTGCTTTCGCTTCAAAAACAAACCTGACGAAATAGAAAAAAAATAAAAAAATCCGTTTTTTCGGGCCGGAAGTAGTTTCCCTGTCACTCTCTTGTGGTACATTTGATAATTTCATAGACTATTTCATTATTCTGTCAGTCCCAAAATTTGGAATAGAACGATTTTATTAGCGCAGAAATTGATTTTTTATGAGCGAAACTGTATAAAGTATTGCCCCCAACAGGCGGCTACCAATAGTGAGGGAAGCTTGAATTTATACATAAAGATCAGTTCAAAGAATTAGGTTCTTTTCTTGTCTAGAAGTTACGACTCGGAGCGAGTTATATTACCTTGCGGAATCTGTACAAGTTCAAGAAACACCACCTTAAATCATACTAAGGGGCCGATTGGAAAGGAGGCCGTTTCTTTGTCTTGTTAGAGCGCCTCGGTTCCCCCTCCCCTTGTGAATACCGGCCTTGCCAAAGTTAATTTGCCGGTATTTGAAATTCCGAGTAATGCCGAGTTCCGTCGATTCCATAATTAAATTATCGACTTATTGCCTTTTTTCATTTAAATTTTTTTTTTATTCTTTCGATTCCAATTATACCGGATTTAATCTGTCAAATGAATTCAGTGGGATACTGTTAAATAGGCTAACTAAAATTTAGCTGGCGGACAGCATATATTTATTTTATAAATATTATTACCGCTGCCTTAAATTAATATTCGCGCTCGCCTTTCTATATGCCTTTCCCATAAAATCTAATTATCAGTAAAAATTTATTTTTCAAATAGGACCTCTTAGTTACTTTAGTTTCGTAGGGGCAGTACTCGACAATTAATCGGACTTTATGATCTTAATATTATTGGAAATTTGTTCCTGTCCCTATAGAAATATAATTTCAGCCTGTTAGACTAGATGTGGAGGTTGGAAGACCATCTCGTGGGATTTTCTTTTTTTCCTATTCTAGTTGTAATGGTGGCGAGGAGCCATAATCTACAATACAATATAATAAATTAATTATATAGAAACCGGTTGAAAGTTATGAATGCATAACGCAACACCTGCAGTCGGATCCGATAAATATGTAAAATTACTGAATTACGGCAATGGGGAGGGCAGCAATGAAAATCGGCAATATAGAAGAAGAAACTTGCACGAAAAATGTGTTACACGTACCTCGGCTTCACATACCCCACGGCGGCCGGCTTATCGCAATAGGACAAAACGCGCGAATTGCAGTAGTTGTGTATAAGAATGGGCCCCCCTTCTCCTTAATTTCAATCGCATTAACTTACTGCAAAATTGTTTGAGGAAGTAAAGAATGGGGCAACTTTGACAGACCGAGGGCAGAGGCTTATCAACCCTCAATAGTGCAAATGTTTTGAACTCGGACTGTAGGAAGCTCCTACAAATCACGCGACCGCTAACACGAGCAGACCGTTAGGTGATAATAGGTGGTCAACGATAGGGTCGAATTTCAATCAAGTACCCGGGACGCATCAGACCTTAAGTAGTTGCCGCCCTATATTGGGGTTTCCAATGTCTACTGTTTAGTATTAAAATTTTGCCGGAAATTAGTCGCGGGTCTAGTGTTAATTGGCTCATTATCCGACTCCCACTACGCGGTTGGCTCACATCTGCACTTTGAAAATAGTGATGTGATAGCTCACTAATAATTAAGATGCAAAATTACATAGAGGAATGTATTTGTTAAATATTGAATATAGGAAGTCCCACTGTACTGCCAATAGACCAGAAACAAATTAAAAATTTTTTTTTATTCCCAGGTTTTTGCCGTTTTTTTGTACTTTCAAAATTAAAAACAGAACCCTGGCGGTATATGACAGGTCAATTTCCGGGATGGTTTCGACTCGAATCTTCAGTATAGTGAACTCCAATTCCCGTACTCTTATCTGCCTTTAAAAATTGAATGCCCGTATTAAGTTGTCTTAGTATTTTATATGTGATCAGGCTTCTGACGTGTATCGCTCTGTATACAACTAGCAAGGGTCTTTAAGACCATATAAAAAAGAGATCTACTTTTTATAAAAGATAAAAACACTTTTGGTCGTTTACCCGGATTCGTACACTCTAAAACTCATTTTTAAAAATAATTATGTACGTTCAAACCCGCTGTGCCATTACGAAATTTAATTTATTCATTAATAATCGGTGGACATATTCCGTTTTGTAAATAAGTTTATTTACAAACTACTAAACTAGCTGTTTGTATGTAGCTACTGTACAGAAAATCTTTTTTTTTCGTGATCGCACTAATTTTTTGGGATGAATAAAATAAGGGTCGTATCGTAATGGGTAGGAGTTTAAATAACATTTCGGATTTTCGGAGGGTAGGAATGGAATCCGGCTTTGTGGTCGGTGTATGGATCGGGGTCGTATATGGGAGTCTCCGTACCCAGGTCTGTAAATCACCGAGCTCCACCTCTCTAGGCCCGGGGCCCGCGCGAGAGCTTATGGAAACAAAGCTAAATATACGATTATTTAACTAAAAGGGCTTAAATTGCCTGTACATTTTACGCTTTAACTGTCGCCTTGTAATTTAGCTAAGAAGGAGAAATTAGATCAGGCGTTGAAGAACAGATTCCAGTAAGACCTTTTCTTTTCTTTTATATTTAAAAATATAACAGATTAAAAAAAATGTTGTTCTTAGCTAATTGCCTTTGTATGTCGAGAAATCAGGCGCTTTGATTCTTAACTGAATACACACTGTTAATAAAGTATTCCGTATATTTATATGAGAAATGTAAGACCGACACGAGATAAATTATATTTTGGGTTTTTTAGTTCGAATTCCATTGGATTGGTTAGTGGGAATTAAAGGAAAATTGTTTTCCAGGAAACCCTTGATTAGTTTTGAAAAAAGGGGTTTTAATGAAAGCGAGTATATGATCCATGATGATACCATTCCTTGATATATAAATTTCGATTAACGACGCAAACCTTTGAAAGCATCGGATACTCACGCCAGCGATATTGAACGATTTCAACTGTTGAATCGAAATTAGAAATGTTTTTTAACAAAACATTTTTTCAAATATCTATATTCTATTTGTAAACAATATTGTAACTCCCATCTCACAACCGCACTGTGTAAGTTTGTCCTACATTTTGTACACTTGGTGCAAAATCGGTTTTTATATATTGTCCAATAAAAATTCGTTTCTCTGGAATTATCTTTCATATTCAAACATTTTTACTTTGACTTTTCTGCGGCAACTGGATTATTGATGCTATGTTTTCAGTAGCTGCCAATTGTCCTTTGTTTGAACTTTTAACTATCAGTTTAGCTGACTACCCCCGGTGTACACAATATATCTCAGTACTATTTGAGTAAAGTTATTTTTTAAACTTTTTCAGGATGCATCATAATTATTTCTACCCGTTTTTATGTTTCATCAGTGCGGTATCTTTAAACGATCAATTAAGGTCCATAATCAACGGATTCCCGTATATGTATATTACCCCCTCCACTTTTTTTGCTATATAAGATCTACGAGGGAAATATCATTCGTTTAGGTATTCTGTAAAATTATTTAATGAAATTGACATTTGGTTTGTCAAGGATCTCGGTGGTTGTCTTTCCCGGGTATTATGGTCTCCGGTGGGACGGAGCAAAATTCATAAGGCCGTGATCCGAGTCTAGGTTTCAATCACTAGTGCTACTCCGTGTGGACGGTTTGCGTCGTGCCCCCCTCGGATCTCTCTTTCCAGGCTTTAAGTCAATAGACCGTCTCCCCTTCCGCTCTTAGCAGGGCTTTAAACCTTAATTGCAGGTCTATAACTTCGGACCGCTCGTAATTTGAACTCCCCAATCCGCTGCCACCGCCGCAAACATTTGCTGTCGTGTCTCGAGAATGCCCACTTGATCGAATTTTCGCCGGTTTTGAAATCGGGTTCATAATTATTCCCAACCAGCGGTTGATTTGATCGCTCCTTAACCAAACTATCGAATTTTATAACGACTACGATTATTTAACTTTGGCACCCTCTGAACTATACCAATCACCAGAATAAACTGTAATAATAATAATGAGGTCGTGGTGAAGAGTATGGTTAGAAACATACCAGGGAGCATTGAGGATTGTTCGAAGGACTTTCGATTGGAATCTCTAGATGCCGTCAGCGTTGGATGTCTTGGTGGATACCGTATGTTCCCTTCCGTTTCGATATAGCTTTGTACATTGTCAATTTGTTGGCTATAGTGAGTTTTGAAGTCCTTTTCAGTAGATTCCTCGCGAGTCGTTTGTCTCAATACAGCCCGAGGTAGCGAGGTATCCCTGCTGTTTGGTGGGGATAGGTATATTATTAAAAAAACCGGAGGGGCAAGGTTGTCGGCGTAGTGTGAAGGTGACGCGGATACTCTTAGAGCTATTCATCTTCACCCTCCATCGTTTCCACCAGGACTGGATGTGGGAAAGTTGCTCTTGAAGATTGGTGGCAACAATTGAGGGATATTTGTTTCAGATGAGGATGCAGGGTAGGCCTAGGACATTACCCTGTGGAACAGACGCATCGACTGGACAGCAGGTGTTCTAAGTCGACTTAATGCTTGGCCTTTCTCTGAACCCTCTAAAGAACCTGTTCTCAATGTAGGAATTGAGGATGAGGTAATATGTATTAGGAAGGATGTTTTTGAGCTTGAACAGTAACCCGGGGTGCCAAACTCGAAGCAAACATCGAAGAAGACACCTCAGCATTACTGTCCAAACTACAGTGCGGAGATCTCGTCTACAACGCGGAACCACTGCTGGATAGTAGAATGTTGCGATCGGAATCCAAATTGATGATACGGAATTATGTTAGAGGATGATTGGAAGGAGGCGCTTTAATAGCATTCTCTCAAAACTGTTTAAGAAATAAATGCTCCCTTGTCCACCATTTTCCAGTTTCCTCATTTGTCCTAAAACGAATATACATTTTCGAAGCCCCGAGCGGAAAAAATGCAAATGTTTTTAATGAATCCAATTGACGTGTCGAAAGTGTGGTCCTAAGTGTCCGAAGTCTAAATGCCCTATTAAAGACCTGATACTTTATTTCCACAGTTACTTTAAAACATAAGGTTAGTCAAACAAATTAAAGTTTATGCTTCCCTTGAACTCTTTGTTGGTATTATATATGGAATACTCACGGGGCAAATCTACCACTTGGTATTAGGTAAGCATAAACTTTTAGTGGGTCAAAAATCACGACCGGTTCGCGAATTATTGGGACCCTGGGCATTTAACGAAGCTGTCCCTTTGTCCGAGCCCATTGTTCCGTACAACACCGCACCCACTTCGGTTGCAGAATTAGTACCGGTTCGAGAAGCCGTCTCACCCTCCCCCCGCCTCCGCGGTGGCGATTATTAATCGCATTAAGGGCTCTGCGCGTCTGGAGTCCATTCTCTCGTCGGCGAGGTAGGATTACAGAGGTAATCAATCCCCCTTGACTGGGTTACCTCCGACCGCGGTACTACATTCATACTGCCGTGATTTTTCGTCAAAATTACGCGGAGCACCGAGAGCCCCGTGTAGGGCATTTGTGGGGAGGTGGGAAACAATTATTTCGGTGTGGAGCCTATTTGATCGCAACTAAGATAGGTTTTGCCTACCTGAAGGATATGTATTTTCCCTGTTATGTTTTCTGGTCGTCCTTATCGTAGTATATGATTTTCACAACCACAGTGAACATATACGGCTAGCTAGAACGGTACAGTATATCTTATCCATTTATTTTCGTCGTGTTCACTCTCTGGTGGAGGGAGCTGTTCAGGAATAAATGCTTCCGTGTGCTCCATTTTCCACAACAAAAATTCGATGCTTTGTATTCAATTAATGCAATTCACGTATGTGTCTAAAGTCGAAATACCTCATTGAAACTCTGATAATTTACTTACCCAGTTAATTCAAATGTAAATTAAACCGAATTTCGAGTTTGCCTTTCAGCGACTGTAGAGAAAGGAAGAGTTACATGCTTAATATTTGGTATAGTTCATTGCAACCGCTCTTTGGGTAGTGCGTTCCAAAATTTAAAATTTGATACTTGTGTAGGCAGTTTTCTGTGTAGTGAAGAATAAAATATACTGAGAAACAATTTAATTAACGATAAGCGAATAATTCATTTTATTTAGCCTAGAGGAGCTGGCCAGAAGTGATTTGAATATTGGTAAAATTCGGTATTCCATTATAGGATTATTTTGAGTTACAAGTTCTTTATATTTAATCCTAATAATCTGTAATAATTCAGTAAGTACTGTAATTTTTTGAACTTTATTACTTAAAAAAATGAAAACTTTACTTGTATTTATCCGAATAATTGTTATTCGAATGCATTAACAATTGAAAGATGCATTATTATAATTTTGCAATGTGAAATTGCTGATAGGTTTTGAAACTGTAATTGAAATAATAGAATTTGCGCTAGTTCAGCGACGGTGACATTTATTATTAAAGTGAGCGCCGGATACTTATTATTCAAGATTGGTTGAATGACGGTGGGTGCTTCGATCGGGTCATTCGGGATGAGCTCTCCTCGTAATATAATTGGTGGGACGGTCCGGAGGGGTTCGGTTCAAGCACCGTTTCATCGGACCAATTAATGAACCCGCTATCTACTAACGTGTTGATTCGCGGTCTCAAACCCGAGCTTGTCTCGTCACGGCGCTCATCTAATTTCACCTTTTCGGGAATGGGGATTATTCCAGGAAAAATACCCCATTGTCCATGCGCCCGCTTTTCATCCAATCCTTAGTGCTACTTGGTGCAAGCGGATATCAGTGTTCTGTTTTAATTAACTGGATGACAGATGGATGGAATTTGAAAAGCTAAGACTTGACGTATGCAGGTTAGGTTTGTCCCTGATAGTTTCGAACTTCTGATGACAGGTTATCCCCCTGCATAAAGAAAAGAACATATAAAGTACACAAATACGAGCACCTCTGCGGTTGTCTGGCTAAGAATTGTATGTTCTTACATTCGATAAACCAGATATTATCAATCAGGGGCTTATTCCCTTAATTGCTGAAAAAAGGACAGTGGTCAGGAACTAAAAAAAAAAAAACCACGACCTCAACATACCGACAGTTGATAAATGAATAGAATTTCGGTTCCTAAAGTTTCATTCCCCCACACTCCTCATCTCAATTTACTGATTGAATCCCTCCGTTACCTTTTCATTATCCCCCCCCCACACACGATGGCTTAAACGCCACTGGTCTCGAGATTTTCTATAGCTCTGATATTGACCATTCTGATTGACTCGTTCGGACGGGAATAAATAAAATTGTTAACTCTGGATTGGGCTAATAGAATTTAAAATTCAGTCAGAATCCGCTTTGATACCGGAGTTACAAATATAGCGGCTAACTGATAGCAGACGCCCGTCAATTCAGCTACAAGTTGATTTCACATCATGTCTTCTCTGTCTCGTCGCATTCTTTATTAATAAAATACGGTCACCTATTTCGTGTTTCTTTATACCCTTTAGGCTACAGCAATATTCCCAAGAGTCGTCTCCAATTATATACTATTGAGTACACTATTATATACTTGTAAGTCAATTCCAAACCTAATTTTGGTAATTGATTAAACAGGCGTCTTCTTTGTTACAGGCTGGACCCTCAAGTCAGTCACCCATTGCCCAACCCTAACATTCTGACTATGGCAAGTCTCAAGAAGGTATGAATATATTTATGTATTATTGAATTTGAATTTATTATCAAATGAAGTGTTTGAATATTGACATATATTCGCGAAGTTTTGTATTGGTCGCGAAATGTTTGACGTAGGACTTTAAGGTTTCCCCAGAACCGTAATTTTACATGTCAAACACTTTATATTATGGTACTATTCCTTCTGACTAAAATTCATTTAAACCCCGATTACTGGGGCTATAACAGAATAAAGAACAGTTACGATTGCATTGACCGGAATACGTTTAAATACCCGTAGAATGTACAACTTTTTTAAATGTTGAACATTTAAATAAATGATGGCTAGGTAATTTTGCAGCTTTGCATCTGGGCAAAGAAACCCAAGGATTTTATTTCTTTTCTGGTTTCCCTCTTGAAATAAAATTATCGTTGGAACATCACCGGATATTTTTCCGGGCGTCCATTTCTTGATGCATAATGTATTGAGTAATCTTTCGGAACCGGCGGGAGGCATGAACCGGCGTTAAAGAACGTCGTAAACACTGGAGTTATGATTGGACCATTTTGGAAGAGGCGGTAGATAATATCGAAAATATATGCCCTCATTCTTAGTTTAAATCTCATTTTCTTGGTTTTTAGCCACTTTAGTCACGTTATAACAGTCATCGATTGAATATTAAGGGTACGGTAGTTATATGAGGAAGGGATTTATTTTATGCATGTTTTGCGAGATTTAAGGTGTGCCGATGTTTCTTTCATAATCATGTTATTACCTGTCTATTACCTAAATCCGTCGTGAGTCAACATAACCATAAGAAGAAGTTTATTTAAGTTAATTTGTGTGCAGGTTTAATATTCAGAATGGAAGATGAAAAGTTACATTTTCGTCTTGTTATTTTATACGAGTTTAAAAAAGGAGTGAGTGTTTGAACAGCAACAAAAAATATCCGATTTGGTTTGAAATCGGGCACAAACTTATGCAATCACCCAATATATAATTAACTCTTTCTAAAACATATTTTATGTGCTAGAATCATGCCGTATAGAGTGAAGTAAACAATATTCCTCGGGCGCGTAATAGAAGGGCCGACATTGGTATTTGAGTTCAGCTTATTACTAATTCGCAGCATAACGGGTTGTCGATATTATTGGGCGTGAAGGTAAGGGTTGGGGCTTTCTTTTCATCCCTGCAGACACGAAGGTATAGAAACCTCCAAATAAAGCGTGTATGTTCTTTATAGCAATTATATACCCATACAAAAAATAAATCCTCTGTACAATATTTAAGGAGCTAAACATTGTTTTTGTACGTGTGTGTGTGTGTATATATATATATATATATATATATATATATATATATATATATATACACATATACATACACACACACACACACATATATATATATATATATATATATATATATATATATATATATATATATATATATATAGTTAGCGACAGTGCCGCCAATGGATAAAAGGAAACCTGAGAAGGCATGAAGACAACTGCTGGATCACTCTTACCATCAAATTTTTACTACTCAAAGCCGATTTTGATTTACTGAGTACAAAAATACCCTTTCCATCTTCGATTTCTTTATTTCAATTTTTCATATTTTGGTGGGAATAAATGCCATGAAATTGTTACAGCGGTGAACCTTGTGGCTCAACACACGTAATTACGGTCTTAATGTAAAATTTCCTTCGATGCTTCGGGGCGGAAATAAATATAATTTCCAATTTCGAGAGGCGCAGGAGGTTCAGATGGTTAGACTCCATGCCCCCTCCCACTATTTACTTTACTTAGGCCACTCTTCACGTGCTGTTAACTAATTACACCAATCGTGCAAATTAATTGTCCCTCGAGTAGCCCATTATGTTTGATTCCGATGTTCAAGAAACAACAAGAACAGTGTGGAGATAGACACATTGTTATTGATAGCTTAACGGGATACAAACGAGACGTCTGATATCGCTCTCGTCAGAGATTCCAATAACCCCTTCGGACCGTCCTTAATACCTCCCGGTATGTTCGTAATGACAGCGTTCACCGCGAGCCCAACATACTGACTGTCGACGAAGTCATGAAATTCCTGTTCCTAAAATCCCATTCCCGTCTCACTCCACACCCCAGTTTTGTTGTTGAATCCCTACCGTCCATTGTCCCCCACACGGCCACTTCTGGGAACCCACAAGCTGACGCTAGGAGAGCCGTCAAATCAAATGATCGGAGTGATGGGATAGGTTCGAACGGAAGGAGTTGTTTCGGGAAGTCGCTAATTCACGAACGAACGGGACTCAAATCGCGGTTAGAGTAATTAGGATGACAGATTGCTACGATTGAACTTTGTTTCTGTTAGTGTTAGTCGGTTCGGTGGATCCCCACAGTTGTTATTTCTCAGAAAATGCCGGTTAGAACGAGCGCAAATGTTTTTGGTCGCGCGGACGGGGATTATAATCTGTAGTGTGAATGGGGGTTTCGGAGGAGGGGGGTAAAGCGGCTTCTGAGACGGCGGTATCTCGAGAATATTTTAAGACTCAATAGGGCGGCGGACAATGGGACGTCCCGATCGATGTTCGGAGACCGCGGGTCACGCGGAACAAATAGAGGGAGCCCACGGCCCCCGGCCACCCAAGAAAAAGGACCCCGTCCAAAAATTCATATTTTTCGGGTTCACATCTGGGGGACAGTTTTCCGAAGCCGACCTGTTGAGCGGCTTTTAAAAACGTTTACTGCTCAGGAACGTTTTCCCCGGGACGGTGGCCCCCTCGCTTTACTGTCGGCCCGCGCCGTAAACCGTCTAAATTAAGTTTCGATCTTAATCCCGCGGGTCCTCCCCTCGTATATTGAACACCGTACGCTCTAGACCTCCTTTACGGCCGCCATTCTCCAGGAATTGGCCGCGATTGAAATGAGCTAAAGGTCCGCGTAAATTCCCAGGTTTATAGGGCCTGGATTTGTCGGCCTCCTTTATTAAGTCCGAGTTAATGGTCAGTTTTATTTTCGAGACAGGCTCCGGTAGTTTGCATTCGATTATTAGCAATTTCAGAGTTACTACGTATTTTTTCTTTTTTTCTTGAATTAATACTCTTGTTAGAAGCTGTAATTTATATGTGAAGTTTAAGATTTTTATATGTATATATATATATATATATATATATATATATATATATATATATATTTTTTTTTTTTTGTTTATGATGCCAGTTTAGTGGTCCGCAAGTGTGAGATATTCATTGTCCTTTCAACAAAATATCTCGAGAATGTTTTAATTATCCGAATAATCGCATTTTATTATATAAATTATTACAACGCCCGAAGGGAAGAAGGGACTCGGTTCTGATTGTAAATTATGTTCGTTCTGGATTTATTCGGTTGAATTGGCAATTGTATACGCCATCCGTGCCGCATTTGATTCGGAGGCCTATTCCACCTCCGGATAGTCGTACATTCGAATTACGTCCCCTAGGGATTGTTCCGCCCAATATTAGGAAACTACTCACACCCGCGATACGATGAGGATTGGGATCCGTCACCAAATATTAGAAGCCATAATTACCTACAGGCGACACCACTCTCTATCGTCTCCTCCTGACCAGAAACGAGCTCAATTTACGACTTTAGTTGGGAAGTTTGAATTTGGGGATTGGTAACTGAAAGGACCGCGTTTCCTTTAAACCCAAACTACAGAATGGGGGTCTCTACCCTAATTAAAACATTTCATTTTACATTTTACTCTGAAAATCATTTAACTCTATTTATATAAATTTTTTTTTCACCCTTTTATTGTTACAACTGTAAAATTATACAACAAGCAACATTTATAAAGGCACTAGCTACAATAGTCAAGAATTAGAGGAGAAACCCACAGTTCCCCCCCTTTTTTTATTATATTTTTTATTTTTTTTATTTTTAATTTAATTTTATTTATTTATTTTTTTAATTTTATTTATTTAAACATTTTATTTAAACATTTAGGTCGCGTGGCCACTTCCTTTTCAGGCGTCTGTAAGGAACGTTTGGGATGTCGGGAGATAATAGTAGGGTTTGGACTAGTGGATTAGGGTGATGGTGGAGTCGTGAGTGGAAATTGCTGTATCGTTGTATGGCGACAAGTGCCTCGTCTAAGTGAGAACGTGACGTGGACACACTTGTCGAGGTTTATTTTTATTCTCCACCTTTTTAACCATGTTTGGATCAGGTTCAAGTGATTCTGTAGGTTGTAGGAAGCGGTAATAGGACTTGGATCTGATGATAGGATAGCTTTGTCATCTGCAAGTGACGCTAGAATAGTGGAGGGATGTTGCGGAATATCGGCCGTGTATACAGAGTATAGGATCGGATCGAGGATACTCCCCTGGGGGACTCTACTACTCAAATCCTCTGATTTGGAAGTAGGATGACAATTCAGAGCCTTTATAAATATGAATCGCTTATTCGACATATCTAACGGTTCTCATCTAGGATATGTGTGTTGGTGACAAAGTATTATCGAAAACGAGTTTTTTTTAAAGATAACGTCATTAACACGAGACTAACGCCTGTTCTTATTTACTGATAATCTATCATTTATTTATTGACTCGCTAATATGTGATCTGAGTACATATGTACAATATTACTTAAATAGATCTATCTTCTATGCATTGAATTAATTAACGTGATCGCTGAATTTATCAATTTTAATACATCCGAAAATAATTTGTTAATTTTAAAAATTATTATTAGAGCGATCGAATCGAAAATGGCCGGGAATACCGAAGAAAATGCACCTTATTAACAAGTTACGACTCGGAATCAAAACTTATTATTTCTCGATGTAGACGTTTATTGGGGAACAATCACAAAAGTTTCGCTTATATTGTTCAACATGTTGAACAATGAAAAAAAGCAACCACCTCAGAAGAAAAGTTTCCACGACAACTGCCACTCGATGTTGGCATATTCCACCTTTCCCGGAAACCTAGCTTCTCCAACTAAAACCAATAACTAGGTATTTCTCGTTGTTCCTCTTGTCATTGGGTGTTATAAAGTATTTATAGCGCATTATTAAAAGTGGTTTACGATTTTTATAAAACAATAAATCTTTTATATTGCTATAATTTATTTATTGGCTCAATAATTGGCATATGATGACGAGTATAGGATTTCTCTGTATATAGCTTCTGTTTGATTACCTCCCACTGGACGGTATCCAACCATTTATGCACATTGTAAAAAATAGTTATAGTAAAAATAAAAAGGACGACAAAATAATTACAAAGATAAAACATAGAAATATATAATAGAAAGAATGCGTTAGTAGATAGCTACTAAACATGGGTTTAGTAAGCAAAAAAATGTTTAAGTCCCCTTTTATCTAAACATTTGATGGCACCTTCATAAAAAACAATGTTAAATAATACTTAATCTTATTTGTCGTTATGGCTGCATCAAACGAACTTCCTAAAACAATATTTTATTTACTCATAAACATTTTAATGCGCTTTGTCCTTGTGTGTATACAAATGCATTACACTAAATGTCCATTTAAAAATAATTACAGTGAATACCCACTTGTTGATTCATTTGGATTGACCCTCCCAACCACCTGGTATACATAAAAGCTGCGTGCACGGATTATGTCTTAACACGTTAACCCCGGTTTTCCTTGTTTTCCTTTTCTGTTGTCAATTTCAAAATTTTCATTCACCGCTAAGAAATTTATTCGTTCTCTGTAATTCAATTAATTGATTCAATGAGCTAAAAAGCCAAAACCGGTCTTATCCCATATACGAGACTTGGTATCACGCGTGTATAATCTTCCTTATTTCTGTTTTTTACGAACAAAAGCAGCCCAATCACTTAAACTAAATAAAACAGAACTAGAAACATAAAAAACAAAATTTTGATTTAATTTAGTCTGATCCTACGGTCCAATCCGCTTTTATCTCCTGACATCCCAAACGGTCCTTACATACGCCTGAAAAGAAAGTGGCCACATGATTTTAACATATCAGATAAAATAAGTAAATACAATTTTAGTAAAAAAAGGGGAAAGCCAGTGGGTTTGTCCTCCATTATTGTCTACTCTTTATTAATGCTACTCGAACATCAATGTCGCGTATTGTTATTACAGGTCTGATAATAACACAGTTGAACAAATATATTAAAATTAAATATGTCGTACTAGTGAAAAAAGACGAGTAAAGTGTGAAGGTTTGTCATTCAAAATCAAAATAACCCAAAACATAATCACAGGATGCGTTTTGCCATTTAACAGTTGTTTCTTGAATAGATTATAAGTGAAAAATTATTTCTATTAAGGGGGGAGGGAGGGATCCCTTTGGCTGTTCGGGTAGGGCTGACCATTGGATATAGAAGCGACAATTGGATAATATGCCGTCCCGATGACCGTCTTCCCTCTTCTAAAGTTTTGCGCCTCATTAACCCTTTTTCTTTTGTCCTCTGCACAGTGGACTACGGCTTTATTCTATTGGCTCCAATGTCCGCCCTTGACAACGACTTTACCCTACTAGGTTCAGTCAGTCTTTACACCGTTAATGGCGGACAACGAAAGTTTCGATTCCCTCAACCCTTCGGAAACTTCACCCTGTAGGCATTTAGACCAGAGGTATGAATACGTAATAATAAATTAAATAATAACGAAATTAATCCTTTATGTATTCCAGTATATGCAGAATGTGCTCGTGGAATACAGATAAAATAAATCCCGGGACGCCGGCAGAAATATTTTTGAACCGTTTCAAAAATTTGTTTTCTATTTTGTATTTTGTAATTGGGCAGCATTCTGATACATATATCCCAGTAATAATAAATACTTCAAAACATAAAACAGAAAAACTCGTCAATTTTGAGTGCGTGAAAACCGTTGAGCTCTAAAATACACAACTGCTTTTCAGGTACACGAATGTTTCGGCAACACAAAAAAAGTACAATTTAAATATAAAAAAACGAAAAAATATATGTACGTACCATACTTATCTTAAATTTCTGAGGAAATTATCTGAGTATACTACTAATTTGGGTCCACAATGTTTTGATTTTCGTATCAAAGAATTCCTATACAGATATTGTAATATGTGACAATAAAACGGATTGCAAAAAGATTCAAAATCATATTAAGTTAACAGTGCTGTTGTATTACTTCATAATCTACATTAACAAATTACAAAAGGAGAAGAGATTTAACCCTCAATTGACAAGTGGCTCCGTTTTATTTAATGGCACAGTGTATTTAATTTCTTTTAACAAGCTAAGTCCAATAGTCTGTCCCAACATTTTCTTGGGAGATTATCCGTTAAAATAAATATTCTTAATTTGATATTGTTTAAGAAAATTACCGGAATAAGTCCGGTTCTTAGGGACAAATGTGTTTAATGTCTTTTCCGGAAAGTTTAGTTTCGACGTAAACCCTTTTGAAGTAGGCACTCCCCCTCCACTCCTCCGAGTCTTACATCAGTTGACCTGTCAGGTAAGTATATCCACGGCTCCATCGATCAAATTTAATGCTTTCCAAGTTCTCCGCCAAGTCCCCCTTCTACTGGTGGGGGTTATTTCTAGTAACAGATTCGTCGGACTGCCACTGCATCTGAGCTAAGGAAAAGTTCACGATAAGAGTATATTACTGGTTAAGTTTAGATTTGGAACAAAACAACTATGGCTATAGTTCCTCTACTACAGCTTCTACATTGTATGAATCATAATGAAAGTAATGACCAAATACTAAACTAATTTAAATATGTGTTTGTATTATTTTATTAAAATAGTTTCCTCATTATTGTGCGGCTTTACATCGCATTTGAAGCGAACATTACACTGTCTGAAGGTCTTAAAATAATGTAGTATTTGTCCTATGTACATTTACATGTTTCAATTTTTGATCACGTTCCGAGGAGCAAATCGTCACCCGTAAAATACTGACTTTTAAGGGTCCACCATGTCATTTGTTGTAACGGAAACGCTCATGAAAGGCAAGATTTGTATTACTGCAATTTACACCTTATAATTCTACCAAATTCAGGTTTAATGTTATTAACATTAAATACATTGATTTATTATATAAATGATTTATTGTATCGAGTGTTCTCAATTTGAGGTTCACTCGTGGTCGGTTCACGTTGAATGAAAGCTCAATCCGCCGCCGGGGATCGATCCCGGAACCGCAAACAATGCTGGTAGAATAATTGGGAAACTCCCTGCACTCACAGGTGGGAGGAACACCGCATTTTTCCCGATCTACCGTCTCCTTTCGTCTTTGGCTAGACCGGTTTCGGCTGCTCGCCGTCTTCAGTAGATGTTTCTGTCAGCAGGGTGGTGGGTCACTCTGGCGAATTGGATGCTTGTGTGGCATCCTTTGCGCACGATCACTTCATTTTTTACTGCGGAGGTCGTCTTTTTTGTAATGTTTATATATATGGGTTTTTTTATTTCTAGTTGTTAGTTTTGTTTTGGAATGCCGTTATTCTTATTAGGTCTGTAGGCATTTAGTTAACTGGCTTAGGCCGTTTTAATATTATTGCAGGTATCAAGCATCGTTTTGTTAAACCGCGTTAATGTGATGCTTTCTGTGCAGAATAGCTAAGTTCGCTAACCGTATGATTCTCTCCAGCCACGTGCAGTAAACATGGACAGTTCCTAAAATTATTCAGGATAAAAAAGGCAAGGAAATTTCCATAGTTAACAACGTGGGAGATAAACTCACAACGTAGGTAGGAGCTTGTCTCGTTTGTTTATATCTGTTATGTGAGTATGTCTCGTATATATGCGTTCTTTGTTTGTTTTGGTGTTTGGGCATATCTACGGTATCGATTGAACGATTACACGTTTTTAATAATTTATTTCCGGTCCTATAAAGTTCCGCAAACCGCAGCCGCTCTTCGGCATGCCGAGAAGCGCCATCTACGGGCTACGAGCGGGAATAGTTATTGAGCCCGGGCGAGTCGGTTCAAGTTTCGACTCGATTAGTGCCAACAATTTGTTTTAGACGCCTCGCGATGTCTTCTCGGGTATAATGGAGCCGACCGTTGCGGAACCGACGTATAATGCGATTTGAAACGCGTGCACATCCGGAGCTAGAGCACGGGCGCCGCGGCAATTATCGCTGTTTTCGGACGGCACTCCCCGACAGCTGTATATAAATCCGCCCAGGGAGATTATATCGAGCGGTCGCGATTCACTCGACCGTCCAATGTCGAGCCCGTCGGTAGCTTTCCGTTAGTTATACAGGTGGGGGGGGGGGTTCGTACGCGGGCCCATAAAGCTTCCCTTGGCAATTGTCCCTATCCCATTACCGTCTAGTGAACATTCGTTAGACTCCCCCTCCCCTCCAAATAACCGAGCGATTAGTTTACGAATCTCGATTCCATTAATTTATTTGTTGTTCCTCATCGCCGGCCCCCCGACTACCACCTTACCCGTCGTAGCCCCGTAATTGAATATTCACTCGAAATCGAGGGCGGGTCGACGGAATCTTCGGCTGTCGGCTTCGGATAAACATATTAAGGCTAGAGTAAACTCATTATAATTACTTACTTCCGTTTGAGCGAGATTTAAATTACGGAAGAACCCTAGGACCGGGGGGGGCGAATCGGCAATCCCGGATGTCTTAGGGATTCGCTGAGATTGTCATAGGGAATTTTACCGTATCGAACAAGAGGTCAAATAATTTATTGTAAGTAACTAAAAAAAGGAAGAAATCAAGGAAAAAATGGTTTTCCATTTGCGCATTCCAGCATTCCTACCCATATTCCCGTCTTCATTAAATAAATCATTTTAGCCAATAGTTGGACCAAATTATTTAAAATACTTCTACGTTTATGGATCGGCATTACTGCTCGTAAGCCAGATAGGTTTCGGCCGTTCACCACCCCAATCCACCTATTTACTTAGGAGTATAAGGGAATGCCGAGAGAAAATAGCGCGGCAAAACTTTAAATTTCGAACATTGGAAACAATCGCTGATATTTATAATCTTTTAGATTATAGAATTTAGAATCCAGAGCAACTTCATTCCGTAATTCAAACCCTTTTTCGGTATTCTTTTATATTAGTTATTTTGTTTATTTAATAATATTTCCTTTTCTTTTCTTTTTTGTTTTTAATCCTATATATGGGCAGGAAATTTTCTAGGTAAAGAATGTTGCGGTCTAGAACACTACTGCCTTAGCTTGTAGCTGCGATTTTTGGGTCGGCGGGCCCCAAGAGAATATATAACGAGAGTAGGCCCCACATATGAATTGATTACGACTGGAAATAATTCGAGAGAACTCTATAGAATTTAATTTATTTACTCATTTGGCTAATGGCTTCCAGGGAGGGATACCTGTTCGGAAGGGCCAAAGCCAACTAAGATCGCCGCTGATAAAAAGATCTCCCACTGCTCCGGTCACCCTCCAAGGTTGGCTTCACAAACAGGGCAGCGACGGTCTTATGCTATGGAAGAAACGATGGTTCGTCCTATCGGAGTTCTGCCTATTCTACTATAAAGGTAAGTGCTGTTTGGCTATCTGATTCGTAGAGCGGATGAAACTAATATTCTATAGAATTAGATCTTTCCGTATCGGAATTCAAGTTGGTCGCAGAGCTTTCGTAGTTGTATGTACGAATTTTATTAATTTACAGTCTCCCTGTGACTAACATTTCTTCTCATCTTAACAGTTTTAACAGGTAAAGAAATATATTTTTGTAGCATTCTTTTATACAAATTTAATTAAATTTGATAGGTTTTTATTGGTTATACAAGCGTGGTTTTTTCAAGAACCAGGGAAAAAATAATATCCGAAATATTAATTTACAATAAATTTCTCGTTTAATCTCCAAGTTTAATCCTTTTTATAAATAAAGACCCACACGTGCCCGCTATAGAGGCCCTTGTTTGAAAAATACGGTTAAATTAATACCAACAAATTGTTTTTACCATTCCTTGAAATATGCGCTCTAAATAAAGACTTAGCCTTTTTATACTATATACCTTTAACGACGGAAATCTTCGGAAGAGTTAGAGCAGTTTCATTAAAAAAACTTGAAGAACTGTTTAATAGAATTAATAAGCAACAGAGCATACTAGAGAATGATCCAGATGAGAGAGCCATGATTGTTCCTTGAGGGCTAGATAAGCAAATGTATTGTTATCGCAAATTTTTATAGGAAAGTAAGAAAGTTTCTACTGTTCAATTGAAATTAAAAATTTTTTACCAATTTTGAATAAGGTTTTTTAAAACATTTTGCAGTATTCATCATAATTTTTTCGATTGCTTCAAATGGTTTGGTTTAAATAATGCGGTCTATCCCAAGGATTCATTACCGCACAACACAAGGGATTCCTGTAATTTCCCAGTTTCATTTTCCTTAAATTCTAACCTTTCTTTATTACTTCTTTCAGGACCAGAAGAGGAAAAACTTCTGGGCTCGTTTCTTTTGGCCTCTTACAGAATTTCACCCTGCTCGGCCGAAGATAAGGTCTACAGGAAGTACAGTTTCAAAGCCGAGCACGTCAATATGAGAACCTACTATTTTGCCGCCGATAACCAAGCTTTAATGGCCCAGTGGATGAACGCGTTGAGCCTGGCCTCAATATTGCAAGAAAGGTGCTGCCCCGACCAACCCTCCTTTTAATAAATAAACACACTCCGTTGTTCAGTCGTGTCGCGTTCAATTTTTTACTTTTAAATTGCCGTTTTCGAACGACCGACATGATAGCGAGAACTTGGTCGTTATCCCCCACTTCTTTTTATCTAATATTGGTTACGAACCACCGTCTATTGTTCGCACGATTTTATTTCATTTACCGGTGATTTCAAATAAAAAAAATTCCATTTAGGACGACCGAGGTAAATGTCACAATACGCGAAAAGATTCTTTGAATGGCTTCTTTGACAGAAAAATCCCTCTTCGTGAGACGAATAAGAAAAAATGCTGACCCTTCATTTTACTAAAAAAGCAATCAGTTCCTTGTCCCGGTACGGGGACAGTAATTTAAAGTATATTTACGATTCCTTCGTCGGCCCGTTCTCCGATAATTCTTAGCCCCACGTCATTGATGTTCGACAACGAAATGTTATACGTCGTCGGAAGTTATTAAATTCGTGTAAAAATTTACACGCTGCTAAGGAATTGAGCCGGTATAATACGTATATTTTCCGCCTCCACTCGTCTATTTAGTTGAGTTCAGCTTCTCTTTATTGTAAGTAACGTTCTTCCGTTGTACCTGGGCTATTATTTATTACTGACACCATTCTAGAGATGATGGCGAGAAACCAAAATAAATCCAGCTTAAAAGTAAATAGACGGGTGGAGATAAATCTTAAATTAAATTGATGTTATTCGGTATCGAGGTGTCCTCATAACAAATTCCTTTCCTATTTGTTAATAGCTGGGATGAAAAGAAGCGGAAGACTAAAGACGATTCAGATTGCGCCTACATTCTGAAAAATTGCGCAATGTCCCAAATAGCGAGTCAGAGCGGCTCGATCAACGTGTGGCAGCCGACCCAGTGCCAACCGCTGTACGCGAACGCGCCTCCGAAACCGCGCCGTCTCAACGACACTTCGTCCCCCGAACGATCGCCAGATCGCCACTCCGAAGAGGGCCGGGTCTCGAGGATGGCCCAGCCCCAAGAATACCCGGCAAAGATTTACTTTCAAAACAGGCCGCCTGTTGTCGCCCCCTCAAATCAATCGAACAACGCCGAGCGGAGGACTCCGGACACCTACGGACGTTCGAAGTCGACCGGGCCCCAGCCCGGCAAAGTCTCGGTTTCCAAGTCCAAGTCCTCCGACTACGAGGATGTCTACAGGCGGCAGGAAATCATCTACCAACAGGTCAGGTACAGGAACACGGCCGCTGTCCAACCGCCGAACGCGGTCGTGGAAGCTAAAAGGTTCCCGCCCAGACCGCATAGCGCGGACTTCCTCGAGTACGACGCCAAGAGGCAATACGTGCCGCACCAGCCACCCAACCAATACACCGGCGGGTTCCGACCTCAGAGGCCCAAGTCCAGCCTAGACATACTCTATTCGAACGACTCCCTGCATTGGTCCGAGGAGGGATACGCCAGAAAGATGAGGCAATCCTCGCTCTACGTCTCGCCACAGTTCCAGAACGTGTCCAACTCCTCGAGGGCGACCACGCCGTCCGTCAGGCACCCCCAAATCAATCCGGCGAACTATTGCAATACCAATGAACTGGCGAGCACCATCATGAAAAGTCATTCCGAAGCCATCAAGCAACAGGAAAGGAGGTAGTTTATAGTTTTTCTTAAATATATTTAAGCTGAAATCGTGAAAGTTTTGAACCGTCGGATTAAAAGTAAGCTATTTATATTATTTCAGATGGAGCGAGTATCTGGACTCGAGGGACAACAGTCAGTTCGTAAGGTCGGCGAGCGCGAGGCTTCCCAGACCGCAAAAAGACGATAAGATCGATGATGACACATCGGACAAGAGTTCCGTTACCATGTTTAAACGACGCAACAGCACCGACAGCAGGGACAGCACAACTAAGATCCAACAGGTCATTAACACAAAACTAACTAGAATCCTTATAATATCAAGCACGCCACGACATTTCTATATCTTCGTATAAATATCTGTTAACAGAGGGAAGAATCCATGAAGAGATTACTGGAATGGAAACAGCGCATGCTGCAGTCGCCGCTGACGCGAAAATTGTCCGGGTCTTCGACGCGCGGAACCGCGCAAAACGAACTGTCGAAATATTACAAACATCAAGTGCTCAGAGAGATCGGGCAAGAGACCTGTTGTAGGAGCTCCCACTGCCACAAAGAAAGCGATGGGTCGTACAGTTTGGACAAGACCACGTCCTCGCACAATTTCACGAGCGAGACCACCGTCTGGCGGAACGGTGGCGAAATGAGAAAATGGGACGAAATTGACGGATGCACACCTCCGAACCATTACGACGCCAAGACCCCCCGGAGGCGCACCGATGAAACCGCGAAAATGAGGAGCAGATCGCAAGACGGTAGAAACTCCGTGAGCCGATACAACAGCTATTCATCCGATGATGAAGGTAAGCGAATAAATTTTTCAACCCCCCTCCCACCCACCCACCCTCCCTCCCTCCCTCCTCCCTCTACTTGACAGATTTATCGTAACATTGGATTTGTGAGGTGATAGAATTATACTTATAACAGTATATAATTTAGCATTAACTCCTAATTTATTAAATGAGTTTTTCTTCTTATAATAATTTCAGACAACACTATGCATTTAGCAGGTTATGATGAAGCTTATTTTGGCATGAAGTTTGGCTGCATATGTCTTGTTTCTAAAATAATATAGTAGGCACCGATGACTTTAAAAAATTAGGATTACAATAAATGAATTTATATTTCTTCCACCAATATTATAAAAAAAATTATTTCATTAACTATTATATCAGCTGTGCGCTTAATATTGTCATTACCCGTTTTATAATAATACACATTTGTATTCAAATTATTTTCTTTGCAACTCAATTTTTTTTGAATTGAGTCAATATATTTTTTAAAAAATTAGATATCATATGTTTGTTATTAGATAATTATTTTACTAATAACTCTCATTCAAAGCCTAATAGTTTATGTTTTTAATGTGCATTTGAGACTAAATAGTGTATTACATATTTTAGAATTTAATATATCCTTCTCTTTTGCTGCATAATTATATAGAACCTAGGGGGATATTGCTCTATTTTCATAGATCATATTCCAGATAATAAACATTATTTTTAAAAGTTATTATATTTGAGTAACCAATAAATTCATTTATACACACACAAAGTTATAAATACATGTGCATATCTTATAGGATCAACAAATAAACATAAATGGATAATATTTCCTAAGAAATATTAAAAGTAATTCCATTATTATTTTTATATTATACACTAAACTTTTTTATGTGCACAACATTCATTACTATATGCATTTTATAAGTACTAATCACTGCCATTATCTTTTCTTAAACACATAGCATGAAATTTTTCTCTTAAAGATATTATATATTTTAAATGATGTAACACTAATTAATATGCAAAATTTATGTATGAAAATAGGAAATTTGATTATGCTCAAAATATAATTCCCTAATGAGACAATATTTTTTTAGTAGATACAAAATAATTTATTCCAATATATAATAGTAACTAAAAGTAAACTGAAACAGCCTATGTGGTAAATGTTTAAATTGATAATGATGGAAATATAGAACTGTGATATTCTATATTAAATCTTTTAGGCTGGGGGTATTTTTCTTTTTGTATATTTTATATTTATTTCAATAGTGCATACAGCATTAATAGTTCTTTGAAATTTATGAATTGCTAGAAGAAAATTAGTGAAATTAATATGAGCAATATTTGATATAAATTTTCAGGCTTTAGAATAATTACATAGCACTGTAGAAATAAATATTTATATAATGATCTTATTTATGAGAAACCATTTTTTCAATAAAGAACAAAATTCATTGATTTTTGTTAGAATATTATAAATTATTTTCTATATTGAAGTAGTTATTTTTTTCATTAGACATACAACATTTTTGTACATTATTGTGCAGAGCTATTGGAGTGTCACAGCATGTGCATTAATAATTAATATTTCTTAACCAGGATCAAGATAAAGTTATAAGTCTGCATGTAGTCAAAAACTGTATAACATTTCAAAATTCTACTCAGATATTAGAATTATACTTCATATATAATTAAAACTTTTCTTGGATACCTGTGTGACTACTAAAAATTATTTTAGAATTAAAATTACATTTGCATTAGTAATATTTGTTGAATATTGTTGCAAACTGCATTCTAATTCTACATTCATCTCTTAAATTAAAATTTCTAAAGCAAATTATGATTTCTTTTATTACATATCATAAATCCTCCAACTAGAAATTATATTTCTATATGATATATATATATATATATATATATATATATATATATATATATATATATATATATATCTGTGTGTGTATATATATCCACCTATTTATATAAAATGGATTTTAATATATTTTCCATTCCAATTTCAATTATAAATTTACATCTGATAATATAAAAACTATTTATGATGGCTTTACCTACTCATTTTAATTATTACATTTACCATATTGAAATATCCAGATTGAAGTACTATCGGGTGTTTCATTCAATTACAATAATATTACAATCGGAAACAATGATATATGGCATGTTTGGCACATCAATATTTGACATGCATGGTTAACATTCCTATTTTCTGACGAAAATTAGGAGAATGATACTTCATGATAGTATTTTGGAAATGTTTTCAAATTCTGCTTTACTAACAAATGGATGGTGCTATGTGGTGAAATATGGATGCTTTCACTGGTTACGAGGAGCAGTCTTCTGTACTTAGCTTGAAGTGGTCTGCATGTGGAAACTATGGTGAATAAACTACATCAATATGCAGTGGATTCATACCAGCGATAATAAATTAGTCTCCCCTGTAACATCTTGTGTAGGAAAACTAATATCAGTCTAGCATGTAGCATACTACGCTTCATCGCATGGTGCAACCTGGAAGTAACTAGTGAAATAATATAAAAGGCATTATCAAATGTATTAATGATTGAGGCTGATGTACAAGAGTAATAATCTGTAATCCAAGAGATAATTGCCAGTACATTAACAATTTTTGAATAGCTCTTGCAAAAAGCTATCTCAACAGAGATTGAATCTTCAGATTTAATGAGCTTGTTCTCACAATTGTATGCATTAATATGCTACAGGCAATCATTGTATTAAATTTTGTAAATCAAGAATTCATGAAAGTTTGTAATCAATTCACATTTGGTGTTATTATGTGCCTTTGCTAATTTTCAATATGTGGTACAGAAATAGAGGAATGCCGGGATCGAGAAGCAAGGAAGCGTTTTCGTAAATCATCCCAGAGTGGCAGGAATCGATATAACAGCACTGAAGGGACTTCAGCTCCAGATTATGAAAATGTCGAATCTTCGGGTCATAATAAACCTAACAGGGAGAGACTCGAATACATTTCAAACTATAAGTGCGACGCAGAATTTTTAAATAGTACAAATAAAATAGGTACTGATAGCATGGACCGGAACGTACCAAAAATATCGATCGAAGTAGTGACTTTACCTCAGAGCTACGAACCAAATCGAATGATAAACATTCAATATGACGACAGGTTCACAGTCAGTAGCAAACACTCGGACAGTGGATACGATACTCTGCAGCACGGACACTTATCCCAAGATTCTCAGATAAGCGATCTCCTAAAAATTCAGTACGATGGGAACCCAATGTCGAACAGAGTCTCAACATTCCCATTGCAGACAAAATCCGTTTCCGATGAAAAGTGGGGACTAAAATTGGACGAGTCGCGAGTAAGAAAAGAATTTTCTTATCATTACATAAAATCTGATAAGGAAGAAAAATCAAGCAGTCCAAAACCCGGGTACAGCCATCAACAGAATATCGTTCAGAATAGAATAAAGGCATTCGAAACCAGCAGAGATAGTGAGAGTGAAACAACTCCAAAGGATAGATCGAAAATTCAAGACCTGCTCAAATTATCACCTTCGTTGTTCCAATCGATCGATGACAATTTACCGTTTCTGAAGGATTCCGAAAGCATATCGCCCAGTGATCAACACTTCGCTAGGTCTACGAGTAGTATATCGGAAGAAAAGTGTCACGCTCAGAAGAAGAGCGACAAAAAGAGTGAGAACGGGAAGTCGGTGCGCGATTTACTCGCGGACTTTGAGAAAAAATCACAGCTGGCAAAAGAAAAATTAGCCGTCGAAGAAGAAAATAGTAACGCTTCTCCCGGAAAGAGGTATGTATTCAGTGACACCGAAGCGCTTCTCTACGATACGTCCAGCGACGCCGATATGGATACAAACGAGAGCTTGCTGTCCAACTTGAAGAAATCCAGCGTTGTTTTGAGCGACGAAGAAGATAGAGACGACGAAGTGGCCGCTGTTCTGGGAAAGCAGGACAATTTCATCAGCTCCTGCCGCGACTTAGGAAGGAAGCGGGAAACCGACAGAAGGAAAAGGAAAACTTCAAAATCGAGTCTCGGCGATGCAGCCTACATGAGGCTCAGTATGGCTGAATCGATGGTGACCCACGACGACGTCGAGTCCAATTGCAGCACTCCATTGACCGTATCTCACAAAAAAGAAGATTCGATATCGAACGAAATAAATTCGGATAATCACGAAGAGCATTATATGCCAATGACGCCTAGGAAGAAATCGGTTCTGTCCCCCACCAGCGACATCGTTTCACATTCCCATAGCAATTCGACATCGCACACTTTGATCATAGAAGAACTGTTGGGCGGAGAAGAAGAGAATCCGTACGTGGAAATGACGGAGAAAGGCGCTGGGATCTCTCTCCTGGCGCCCGACAGTACCGACTCTCTCTTCAGGCCGAAATTGCAGACGGGTCTCGTGAACGCCCACATGGCCAATCCGGAAAGCCCGAGATATTGTGAAATAGGAAATAGCGATACGCACTACGAATTTATATACAAGCCCAGTACGAACCAGGAACCAGTTTATATGGAAGTGAATTCGATTATGGAAGGAATCAAAGGGGAAGGTAACGAAAGACACAGCGACGACATGATAAAATGCCAGGACTCTATTCAAGGGAGGGAAGATTCCGAGGAGAACGAACTGCAACAGTTGGTGGGAAGACCTTCTCTACCGGACATCTTGAATTCTTCAGCACCGGCTTTGAATCCGGATTCCGTGAAATCGGACAGTTCCGACGCGGACGACGAAGCCTCAAAAGACTTGGATTCGTTGGACGCCCCGCGTCACCCGAGGTTCAGCCTCTCCGACACGTTTCGCCCCGCGTCGTATTACTTAGGAGCCAGTATAGGCGAGAGAGCCCTCATAGGGCTCACTTCCGAACACCAGGATTCGTCCGATAGTGATCTAGTTTCCCCTCCTCCCATACCCACTAGCCCTCCCCCTTTAGAGGACTTGGAGACTTCTCTCGATTCGACCATGAGCATGAAAAAGGCCTCGCCTCTGCCCCTGAAAGCCGAGGCGTGCTTAAACGATAACGGCGAAAATTTATGGACCCCAACTCCTCTTAACGGTAAGGATTTCAAAACGGTGCAAAGTAGAATCGGTAACTTAAGATCGCCCAGTAGGCATCTGGAAGAAATAAGTTCGGAAACGGATTCCGTTGATTCGAACAAGAGGGAACAATTGCTCAAGCGCAGACCCGTATCCGCCGATATATTGGATAGTTTAAGCGAATCCAACTTCATTATATCTTCGCCTTCCAGCGGTAGGAAATCGGGAGGCAGTGATTTAGATTCGGTGGGGAGCAGGAACGGTCTGGCGGTCTATTTAGAAGACGGCGAAAATATAGATTTCGATCAGTATTTGGAAGACCTACAAGTACCCGATCAGTCGTCCTCCAGCGTCGCGAAAGATTTGAGCTACGAGGGCTTCGGGATGTGCATCAAAGACAAATACGATATCAGGGACGTTCATTGTATGGATATGGAACAGAAATCCTTCACCGATTTGAATCAAGACATCGACGACCAGTCGAGTCAGATAATGTCAACGTCTCTATCGACTCCTCTACCCGATAAAAAGTCCTGCGATTCGAGATTCAGCGAGGTCCACTACGAAAACCTCCAGTGCGTTTTCCCGCCACCTCCTCCCAGCGAGATTTTAGAAGAAACGACGAGTAACGAAATGAATATCGAGGGCAGATTATCGCCGAAGGAAACGAGCAGCGAAATAACGCAGATAAGCGGTAGAATAACTTTAACGCCGAATGAAGACAAACAATCGGGCGCTCCTTATTACTATTCGGATATAATCAAAATAGACGGGACCGCCAACCAAGTAGATCGAGCGTTTCCGTTATCCAGTTCGCGATCGCCCCGAATACAGACGTTGAACAACCAAAGAGAAAGCGCTATAGAAGGCTTAAATAAACGCACCGATATCGGTAGGAAAGTGAATCGGATCCATCAGCATTACTCGTCTCAAGAAGACGGGCTCGACGAAGCCTCTCGTTTGGCCGCCGAACTGAGGACGGCCTCCGCTCATCTGATGGTTATCGGAGATAAAACGGAATTCGACGAGAAAAATATTTACGTGTCCGACACGTTGCAAAGGCAAAAAGTGAAATCGACCGTGGGAAACTCTCTGTACAGGTCGCAGACCCCGGATTTCCACGGAGACACCAGAAACCTGTACCCGTTCGGTATCAAAGACAAGAGCGTAGCCTCGAGTTTATCGGCGTCGATACGAGGGACTTCGGAACTTCAACCGCAGCGGCGGACGCGATCTCTAGAAGGACTGATAGACGAGTCGGAAGATTTCCGTTCGGAATTGCGACAGCATAGGGTTTCGCCGGGAAATAAAATATTCAGGCTGTTGCAGACGACTCGACAGCCATCGCCCACTGATCGGGGGTTGTCCGTACAGAATATATCTCCGTGCTCGCCCAAAGTGAGGGTCCCACCGCCTCCGCCAGACGTCTGGGAAGAGGACGCCCTCTGGAGGGAGAACCTGAGGAGAGTGAGCATCCGCCATACGAGGTCGCTGGACGACCTGGATAGGGACTCCGGGCCTTCGGGCTCGGAACAGTCGAGGCCGGCGGATCCGAGCAAAGAGGCAACCTACGCCAACGGCAATATAGCTTCCAGTTGGAGATCGAGCCGGCGACAGTACGAAGACGATTATAGAGAGGGGAGGAAAGCGCAAAAGGGGCCGCCCGACGATCGCGACGACGGGGTTCACTACGAGCGGCTGGTCAGGGACACCGAGAGCCTAGAGCGTATTCGCCGAGGACAGTCATACATCGACGGCTACGTCTGGGACGAAGAGCACGAGACCTTCCGGAGAGGCGACAAACCGCCCAACAATACTAGAAAGCCGGCCCAGTCTTTTTTAGAAGCAGGCTTATACCCGACAAGACCCCCTTCGTTCGAGATAGACAGGGAAAAACTACGCCAGTGGGACTTGATGTCCAGTGCTCCTGCCGGCATGTTAAGTGCCGCTCGTGCCTCGGGCAAGCCCTCCAGGCCGACCCCCACTCCTCCCAACTCCCCAGGTAAGCGCCCATGAATCATCATATAGTGCCATTCTTCCAACTTCTTAACTTTTCTCTTTTGGTTTCTCATCCGCGATTCGTCGGAGGGATCGTCCGTACGATAGTGCGCTGCTTAGAAGTTTTCGACACCGACCTCTCGGCGTTATAAAAAAAGAAAATTTACTATACCGTAAATATCTTCGTTTCCTCCGCAAGAAACGACGTTTGCTCAGGTAATTTTTTTTAATAGCAAGTATATTCATTCGCACTCGGAGTCACAGACATGCTGCTAGTATTATTTAACACGAGGGTTAACCGAATCATTAGTTGCAACTCATTAACACATCTACTGGGAGACTGATAGTCTCATTTAAGATAACCCTATTTATTTGATGGGCTAACATTTGATTTAAATTATTTCTTCGTAACATGTAACAAAAAACCAAAATTGTGGGAGCGTGGTCTGTGAATTTTAAATATGGGCAGTAATAAGCGGTAATTTGTCGTATAATTTTCCATCGTATAACAAACTTGCAAAAATATATTCCGTGTGTATTTTTCCGATTTATATTTTGCCCGCTTTGTTTTGAAAAATTTCCTTATGAGGATTACCCTCGTCATATGGAGCGTTCTAGTCCATGAAAATATATTGATATTCGGTAGTTTCATATTTTAATATTTCTAGTGAGGAGGGGCGATATGGGTGTTTACTGAAAAGTGTGAAATGACGGTTCAGTTGATAATGTCTAAATGGCGGTTTCTTTGTGCCGGTAATTGTATTATGAGCTGAATTCCCAAGAGGGTTAATAGGCCCTTTCTTTCGCAACAGTGGATCTCCCGACCCAGATCCATCAATCATGTTTTTTCTCCGATTAATAGCAGCTTCCGTTTATAAACGCTAATTCGATACTTAAGAAACTCGTTATCGAGTTAAATCGGTTAAATGAAGCCAGGGGGTATAGACTCCTTTTTTTAAAAAAAGTCCTTTCTATCTTTAAGTACCGGCTTTTTTCTGTGTATGTATCGTTTCTCAGATAATTTCCGTTATAGGATTCTGATTTCAAGTATTTGACGTTCCCTTCTAAGTGACGAACAGTTTAATTGAAAATAATTTGAAACAGATTTTTTTCACTGTATTTCTTGATAGTTATTTATGCAATTCGAAGGCCTAGATCCTATATAATCTACTGTCCAGGTTGAAGCTGCGAGATTTTAAAAAAAATTGCCAATGAAAGATATATAGTTTTAACCAGAAAAAATAATGGATAAATTGTAGAATTCTTTTACTGAAATAGTGAAAATAAAGCCTAGGTTGGTAAAAGATAAAATTATTACTTTAAAATACCGACGCAAATAATCTATCACGATGGGCATGACAACATACTTTTCATATATTTAATGGGTAGTTAGAAATAATATTGTTTTTCGCATCAATGCAAATTTTATATCACTTCCTGTATCAAATGGTATGGTTATTGTTTTGATAGTACGATTATAAATATGAAATATTTTTTCTCAAATACCAAACGAATTTAAAACGACCGGTATATCGTTAATATTTACCCGGGAAAGTTTACAAGATCGGCGGCCGGACTTGGTGTTATTGCCAGGCTCGTGTTTTAGCGAACGCGCGTTTGGGCCCAGTTCCAAAATGTCATATACATCATTATATAAGAATTGATGCCTGCTAGTGTCAATGACGTACTCTTCGGGTTTTAAATAATTCGGCGGGTCCCACTTGTGAACCGATTCCAAAAATGTTTTTCGTTTATTTTCAAATCAATCCTTAGTCCGACCGGTCTAAACGGTCAATTTGTTTCTTTTTACGCTCATATTCCATCGCCGAGCCTATTCACCGTCGGCGCTCTTTCGTGAATACGATAAATGAAAAAAGTGAAAAATCAACATTTTTCATTGTAGCATCTTTATCGGGATGATAAGACACTTTTTATATGTGTGTGTGTCAGAATTTATTATTTATATCTTGTTAAGTAATTTAATTGGTAATAGAAAACTTGTTTGAGGTAGCCCATGCATCGCAAGCTTAAATGATTATTGGATAAAGTGAAGAAAACAATTAAATTGTTTTTTCACGCAGATTTACATTCAAGAGTGATGTTAAAATATAAAAAACTGACCACTCGTGACTCACTGAACCTCTTATGGCGGACGGACTTCGGTTAATGGCGGGTCCCTCCAAATTGCATTTGTTCGCCTTAATTGCCCTCGTGAAAATTTCGGTTGAAAATATTTTCCGACTGGATAACTCATTTAGCGAGAGTGCAATCAAGACGATGGGACGGACCCGATCTTCGGTTTACGGGGTGCGGTTTATTTTCTCCCGCGTTTATTTTAAGAGTGTTTAACTACAAATTGAACGATTTCTATAAAGTAAAGTGCAGGTAACAATTCTGTTTTCAGCCGGTATGTTATTTCAGAATTTGATACTGAAATTTCTATTACCGGGCTCCAACAACAATCCACAGAATGTTTGAAAATCATATGAATTGATATTAACAGTGAATACTATCGTTAAGGTTACTGGACGCGGTGAAAACAACACATAATTATCTACATGAGAAATTCAGGCAAAACGACACGCTGAATTTGTATGTAGAAACCAGTATCCAGAGAATAGAATAGATATATTTATGATGTATGTATATGATTTGTTTCGAATTTTGTTTCGAACCCCAAATGCGCACCAACAAATTAATATTCTGTTTTATTAAATTATATCAGAACGTTGTGGACGTAACAAATAAATAATTGGCGATGCTCCGGAGGATTATCGTCGGTAAAATAAGAACTGTATCATCTTGCTCAAAGACTTCGTCCGCTTGTGGCTTCGCCGTATTTCGTTAAATCCTGTTTATTTAGTGTTATTTTGTTATGCGTCCTTTGAACATTTTCCGATGTCCATTACATCGGGGGATTATTGAATCTAGCCGACAACTGTAATATAACGTTTTATGTTAATTAGCGATTATAAAACAATATAATTATAGGGACATCGAGCCTGTAGTTTATTTAAAATCAACAATTGGAAAATAATAGGTAGACTGTCTATTATCTACAATAGAATGCTCGCCGGAAAAAAGACCACCTGTTGAACTTCACTTACACATGTCCACATTGAAAGAACATTTAAGAGGTATCTTAGAAAATCCTTTTTCAATAATTATTTTAGTTTTTTTTTCTGCCCGTCTGTTGAGGAATAAATTGAAGCTTTCATAAATCGATCGTGAATTTTTAGTTTTTCTACCTTAGCCGCCATATTTCTCCGATTATTAAACGATTATAAGTTGAAATAAATTGGGGCGAAGATAATTTTGGAATTATAACGTGATTGTAATTAACATGTTAGAAAATATGTAACATTTTATCTCTTTTCAGTCCATTACCAACGACCGATAAAGAAATATGATATTTTGTAGTCAACCAGGGCTGACAATTAAATTAACTATCGCATAATCCCAAAAATAAATGTAGAACATGGGGCTGCTGCCCTGGCGTCATTTCTGGCTTTGAATCTGTTTCGATCTCTTAATGATAATTTTTCTGTTTTTAATATCAATACCATGGTAAATAAAAGAAAGACAGATTTAATGTTTTATATCTAAATTAACTCTTTAACAAAAACGATTGCGATTGTAATAATGTAAACATTAAAAACGGTTATTACCTTTTAAAAAGACAAAACCTTTAAAAACTGTTTTTGCCGAAAGTATTTGAAATGTAAGCATTTCCCAATCGTGACGTAGTTCCTGGACTCGCCGCTGCTGCAATATGCGCATGGACTAGACAGCGTAATGCTAACTCAATATTGCATTGATATTCCTCAGTTCGAAAATTGTTTCCGTTGTGGCGACGCTTATATTCTATTCGCGGCGGAAAATTGTATATGGTGTCAGGGTCCTGTTTACCCAAAGTCGAGCGAAAATTCTACGAGCGATTTGCGTTGTATTAGTGTAATAAAACGGGAAGGAAAAACCCTTTCAGCCATTCGTTCGATCAATCCCCTTCCTTGGTAGTAGTCGTTCTGATAACATACATCCCGAGTAACTTACATCTCTCTCTGTAATGCCAATATAAAGACATTGGTTAACGTTTTTATAATATAGCAATAGTATTAGTTCACTATTCGTTGGCACAGGAATCTGAAAGTTATACAGAGCTATCGAGATTCGGACTGTGTTGAGTCCTCGCTTGTTGACGATTCCCGCCTTTACTTTCCCGCCTTAGAAAAGTCCCGCCAGATTTAGTTCTTGAGATAGCCGCTTTTTAAAGATGCGCTTCTGTACATCGGTTACCGACCAAGTCAAATTACGCGGGGATTTCAACTACCAAATACGTCCCGACTCCGTTTAGGAGGGCATCATCGGAATTGTGGCGTTTATCCTGTTTTTAATTATTTAAGCTCTTTAAGCATTCACAATTATGAGCCTGAAACTATGACGCTGAGAGGGCCACACGGGGTTCGAACCCGGTACTTCTATTTTAGTTACAGTATACGAGGGTGATGTGATAAGTAAGGTAAATGTATAAGGTGTATACTTATTTTACAAGCTTTGAAAAAAATACTTGTCGACGGGATTAAAAAAATGGAAACTCTCCGAAGCAAGTTATCCCTGAATGGAGATAAAATAGAAAAATAAAAATAATATTGTTCAAAAAACGGTGTTAAACCATTTTTCTTACTATAATTATCAAACACCTTCATAAACTGGTTCCCCCACCTTTTTTCTTTTTATGTTAATTTTTTGTGGTTTTAACATTACCGTAGAGTACCGTGCTGCGGTATTATTTTTATAGGATATTTTTTATATCAGAAAATCGGCGCGTTTCATTAATTTTCTTCATTTAATTCAAGCCTTTTTCGACTATTAGGTATCATTCGATTATTGAGTAAATGATTAATTGTTACGAATGAATTACCCGAAATGTGGACAATAATTATTACCTGGAGTAATGTTCTAGTTATGGACTGATTATTAAAGAGTTCAGGCTGATTATCCTTTAAACATCGGGAAGATAAATGTGCGCGAGTTTATTTCTTTAGTCGACTTTTTTTTACTGCGTGCTCATTACGTTTATTAGTTCGCTTAATGTTCGATGGCGGAGCAATCAAATCATTAAAAATACCTCGCTAGTATCTGAACCGTGACGGGTAATAGGAAGGTAGGGATTGTCCCTACCGAATTTATTTTCAGTTCTCCTTCTCTTAGCGGTTAACTCCCTCAGCGTTGGATTGAAAAACTATGCGAAGAGGTATTAAACGCTCTACTGAACCAGATTTATATAGAACACTGAATAAAAATAGCCAGCCTCCTTCACTACTATGCGGTTGTAGTTTCTATTACTTACAATACAATACAATACAAATAATAAAATAATATTATCCACTAAGCGCGGGGAACGCTTACACGGGCACGGGAGTACGTACGGGGTCTTCACGACCCCGCCAGGTAATATCAAGGAATTTATGGCGTACAGTCGGGTCCGCTACTTTCGAGAAGCGGTTCGAGATCGCACAGAGACCGAAGACATGGTTGAATATCGTTTATAATAGTTTGCCTATATTACTTTTCTGAAGTATCCTTAGCGCCGCCCCTAATAATAATAGCGTCACGCCAGAAGGCCGTCTTGGATTTGAAAGAAAATTAATCGATATTTCCGTTCGGTCAGAATTCGGATAATGCACGTATAGAACGACTCGAGGTTTTCCTCCGTCCGACCGAAGGTTGCGCACCTGCTGCCCGATGTTTAGTTGGACTCGAATCGGAGTACGTGATCTAAACAATAACACAGAGTGTTCAGTAACACTCGAGTTCAAACGTAGACGGCCACTTTATTAATCACCCTCCAATATTGTCTAGACGGGGGTACGACTAGTCGGGACTGGTTTTTCGGCTCAAGGTGAACACTTGGTGAACACTCCAGTGTTCGTTACTAGAGCAAAATTATATTCGTCGTAGGTAAAGCGGCGTTTTGAGGCTTCAAAAAAATAAATATATAGGCACTCAATCTAGCATATTATAATATATATTATAATGCCTAATGTCCTCATTTTTAGTACTCTAGTAGTGTTCTGGAAGATCCGCCTAGCCATAAATATTCAAATTAATGTTTATTTTATAGTGAAATCATAGTATTTATGAAAAATGATACCTAATGGACTTGCTGAGTTCCTTTTTTATATAGAATAGAATTCTTAATGCCTCAATGTATTCGTTCTGCAGAAGATCGCATCATACTTTTTTTTCTTTCTCTCTCTTAATATTTGTCTTATTTCGACAATCATTCCCCCCAATGAGTTGTCATTTGAGGACTGACATTGGGTGGCCACGATATTGAAATTTCTTCTTTATAAAGGTGAAGCATATTGCCTTCTATAACGTTTCTCGGCATGACTCGATGGCTTCCTAGCCGAAATACTCAATAATTCCAGGCTTGGGAAGGTTCGGATTCTCACTAATCAACCAGAATTCCATAGTAGTGACTATATTAGGCCCCATTGTTATTAATCTTAAATGAGCGAAGGTTTCTGCCACTATAACCTGAATTATTCAGCCTTGTCTGCTTTCTGGAAACGGACAACACCCGAGAGGGCCCGGGATGTAAGGGGCCAACCCCTGCTAACCGATCTCCTTCCCACGGTATTACCCAGTCCTACCGAAGTTAGTGATAATAATTTATTTTAATTATTATAAGATTAATAATCTTATTTTAAGATACAAGTCTGGGGGTCCGCGACTTTATTTGGCCCTATTCTCTCTGCTACTGAACCGTCCTCAAGTGAAAAAGGGCCCCTGGTAAAGATTTGAAAAGGTCGGGGTAGAAAAAATATCAACTTTAAAGAGTACACCGCAGCTCCTTTTCGGTCGACTTTTGCATTAGAGTAACTCGGTCTTTAGAATTGAGTCTGGAAGTTTTCGTTAACAACCAGGAAACAAAAATTGGAAGGGAATTGCGAAGTCATCTATAAAACGCGTCTACCTGAGTTCGACTTCCGGTTCGATTTATTTTCTTTTTATTTATTGTACAACCAACCTTTATAGTGCAATTGCGGAAAGTTTTTATATCGCTCGATTCTCTCGATAAAGAAGCCAGCCAATTATGGTACTTTTAACTTGTATCACTGCTACAGAAGATATTCCGGTTCGAGCAGGTAAATTTCAAGGCGGCCCTCGGATGAAAACTCTGCGAAACAACAACGGGACTGGATATTCGTTATCTTTATGTTAGTCGAACAATAAAACCTACTTACTGCATTAAACGAATCCAATAAGTTTATCCCAACAACTCTTGGGTAGGTCGATGGATATTTGGAGAGCTGTTGGTAGCGGGGAGTTTGCCGACCCCCCGGCTGAGGAGCAGATGGCCGAGTCGGTGGGACTCGCGACGATATTATTCGTCTCATTGTTGTCCGGGGGGTTAGTTGTAGGAGGAAGGCACGTTTAGCCGCCAGGGGGGGAGCTCCGCTCGCCGGCCACCACCGTCAACGCCGGTAGATTTTCTATAGCCCGGTTAAAAAGAGGGCGGGGGGAGGGAGAAAGAGCGAGCGAGAGAGAGAGAGAGAGAGTGAGTGAGTGAGTGAGAGGAGAGATGGCCCGTGCGTGGAGGGGATTGGTGCCGAGTGGGGGAGCGGACCATTGTTCGACTCAGACCGTCCTCAGTAGGGTTCCCGTGACTCGATCGTCTGCCATGGGTGCCAAGATCGGATTCTTCTGTGCCCGATCGTGCTGGTCCGGTAAGTCCCATTAAAAACTGTTACACTGTACCCAGTATGTTGCCTAGAATTCGTGTTTCGAAATTACGACGCTGCGATTTCGCTATTTTCTTTTTCGAGGCATCCTGTCCACCTTGTCGAGACTTTCCGGGTCGCCGATTCCCGTTTTATTTTACTGATTTGCCGCCCCTTTTATAAAAGTCTATCTGTAGTGCAGTGTCTGGACTGTGGATGCCGGTATATCTATCTCTCGTAGGTTAATCGGGCTCGGTTGAAGAGGGGCCCTTTTTACCAAACCGGTATTCCTTGTCGGCGGGGTCCTGAGCCGTTTGAAGTCACGAAGAGACCCGATAGGCCGACGGAGGTTTTTCGACCTCGCGACTCCTCGAAACAACCACGCTAGTTTTTTTCTCGTTTTCAACATTTATCGTGCGGACTAGTACAAGTTTTGAACGAAATTAGGTTTCAGCCAGCCTCCGGGATTCGGACCCGGGTTCTAATTCGAGAGGACGAATCGCGAACACATTCTTTCGATTAAAAGTTGTATTAGGCTGCTTGAAAAACGTAGAAAATGAGAAAAAAATCTTGTTTTGAGGACTCGCGAGGTTGTAATCTCCCTGCCGACCTATTGGGGTTCTCGTGTTCATCTGTTTCAAATCTTATCTCTTATATCTTATTTCTTCGAAGTGACCAAAAATAAGTTTTAATCGAATGAACGTTTTGGTCCACCACCGGGATTCGGATTCTAATTCGAGGGGAAAAATCACGAAAGAATTATTTCGTTTAGAATGTGTACTGATTAATCTGCATAAAAAAATTTAAAAATTAGAAATAAACATTTCTATTTTGAGGAATAAGAACAAGTGTACGAACACTAGTTTTATTTCATGTAGACTAATTACTTTTAATCGAAATAATTTGTTCGTGATTTTTTCCCTTGAATTAGTACCCGGATGCGAATCCCGGTAGCGGAGTAAAACGTTCTTTGCATTAGAACTAAATTCTTTTAAAACTTTGATATAAATAAGCGTGGTTTGTAACTGATGAAAAAGAAGAACCCCGATAGGCAGCAGTTTTTCGACCTCGAGTTCCCAAAACAAGTGCACGATCACAAGTATTTCTCATTTTCTAAATTTTTCATGCAGACTAATCAGTTTAAGTTTTAATCGAAAGAATGATTTCGTGATTTTTCCCTTCGATTTTGACCCGGATCGGAGGCGGACCGAAACTGTTTTTCGATTAAAACTATTTTTTTTGACTCATTGAAATAAGCAGGGTTTGTAACTGATGTGAAAAATTGACCGAAAGTGTGGACCATCAGAACGTATTAAACATATTTGAGGCCGCCTTCATTTGTTTTTCTGTAAATAGTCGATAAAAACGACGATAAAAATTTGGGCGTGAGAGTTCTACACTTCTTGATCCAGTAACGACACGGTTCAAAAATAGGTATTGTTTACGGTCCTAAGTCCGTTTGTCCGGTTGGTTTGAATCGTTAGTTTAACCTCGGCGTTCCGTCCTGTCTGGCACCATGATGGTCCCATTCGAAGATTAAGAACGAGGGTGGTGGAACCCGATACGGTAGACTTATTTGAGACCATTTTGCTCGTAATCGATTCGAATTTGCGGCCAGATGTCGGGTCCGCCGGCGGGAATTGGACCATCGGGGCACCGAAATGTTCTAAAACGAGGCACTATTGCACTGGCCGCTACAATTTCAATAATCTTTATTTCCTTAAATGCTTACATTGTATATATTTACAATAATTAAATAGAGATTTACATATATCGGCTCGCAGGCCTTCCTAATTATACACATACATATTTTACATTGTTGTTTTCTTCATTTATGTACAGCAGGACGCAAATAGCGGTTGGCCAATATTTCATTCATATGTAATTTGAACCAAGTTCAGTTCTGCCTTGCCCATATTATTTTTCTTATTGCGTAAATCACATTTCAAAATGTTTGTCTATTTAAAAAAAATAATATCGGTATCTAATAGAAAATATCCCTGATTAGAAAGCCTTTATAAAAACGGCCGCTGGATGTTAATTGGCCACTAAGTTAACATTCGGGCTCAATACCGGTGATCATTTCCCCTGGTAAAATTGTCCCATTTTGCTTGTATTTCAAACAAACTATTAAGGTATTTAAAGTGTATTGAAGTTCTATCTAGAAAGTGGGCAGAAAAATGTGTTCTGTTTTGAGAGCGGGCTCTGGCCGCGTGGGTGGGAAACGGGCCGACAGAGCGCCGCCAATGAAGTTTTAAATTATTGTCCCTACCATCGGGAGGAAGAATCGTATTGATTTTCGGGAAAATAGGGCCAAGGAAACGCACCGGTTTTATTGATTTAAAATGTTATTTCTTTGAGAAAAATTGGAAGAAATACCTTTAGAAATTAAGTACACGAATGGCTGTATGATATATAAATCGTCAACTAAATATTTATGGGTGTAAATACTTCGTTCGTTCTTCGATTTTTCCGCCTTTATCACTCTTATGTCACGCATAATTATTTTTATTTACCAGAAATATTATAGTTGCTAATCAAAGCTGTAATGGAATTTCCAATAAATTATTAATTTTTTTTATTATTGTTAATATTGGATAATATACCTGTTGTAATAATTATCTGGATTTTTCCTTCACGTTGCTTCACAGGTATTCAGTACGGGCAGGAGCGGGAGTATCATCAATAGGTGGTTTTGTACTCCGTCAAAAGTACATTTCTGATATCAAATCACACTAATCTCACTAAAAATGAGTTGTCAAATCGATAATAAATGTTATATTTATCCACATGGATATAACATCCAAATTGCCAACACAGGAAAATGAAGAATTATTTTCGCTTCACAGTTCGAAATCTAGCTTTCCTGTTCGTCGTACGTGATTCCTAAATTTTGAAATTTCCTCCCGAAACATTTAATTTTTCGTTAAATTTAGGACTCCTTCCTGAATGAATGTTTGTTTACTGAGGCTAGCTCTGCAGTTAATAGCATGGGTAAGAATTTAGTTCTTTAGTCATCATTTTCACACGTTTATTTGCATTTACCCGTTTATTTTGCCCCCATCATTTTACCCGTTTATTCATTTAGGGGCAGCCTTTTCAGGGATGCGTAACTCTCGACAGTTATGGCGCAAACCTGTGAACAGTCCCCGAGCAAGACGCGATGTCAATTTAACAGTCGTTATTCGTTGTTTGAGGCTCTTCCTACGGATATTTGTTTCCCGTAGATTTCGTGTTCTTCTGTCTAATCTCGCTGGTTTGGTCTTTTGCTAGGCCGGTTTCGGCTGCTCGCCATCTTCAGTATGCCTCAATGCCTTATTGAGAACGGCGCCGATCCCATAGGTTAACTGCACGGGCCCGGCAAACTAGTGCTTGCCGAGTCCCCCTGCTCTTCTTTCCTCGTTATTTTTTATTATTTTCTTATTCTTTGTGTCCAACGGAGGAAATGGGGGCTTGGCCCGTGGACAAAAGGCGTCACTTTCTCCCGGTAACGGTTTTAGCGGAGAACCGCTCTTTACCAATTGGAAATCTCGGCCAATAATCCACCCGGGGCATTTTATCTCGGTCCGACCGCTTCTAATTCGTTTAGTTCCGACTCAAATTTCCGATTGAAAGGAAATTCGGTTTCACCATACATACGTAAGCCACTTTCCCGATCAATTTGACCGTTAATTAAATCTATTCCGGCACTGTTTATAGAGTACAAAAATTAATCAAAATAGTTGTGTCAAAACGGCTGTAATAGACAAGGAGAAGAAGAGAAGCCGAAACGGGTCTAGCACAAGAAAAAAATCAGCGGGTGGAGCCAAGAAATAATATATAATATAATATAAAAATAATGGTATTGTAATTTATATATGGTACTGATGACGTCTCACCATTTTAAATACCGACGTTGCAATTTATATAAACATATAAGGTTTGTTGTGTATTTGAAATGCCGCTAGGAACCATGTTATTTAAAAAATGTGTCGGTTAACGTGCACGTTTCACGACCAGTGTAGGAAAATAAGCCTATTTGTCTGGGGCTTCTATGGCATCTAGGAGGTTGAATTTTCTTTAATTTTTTCTGGTCAATATAACGAGGTTAATGTTGTATTCTCTGTGGTTGTCATTGTCGACGAGGTTACAATTATAGTATTTCAGGACCGGTAATTAACTATCACGCTTTATTGGATTATGGCCTACGTTCGGGGACTTTTGCCGAGTGAAGTTTTAATGGGCGCCGTGAATTTTTAACCATCGTTCCCTGCCAACGCGGAAGCAGTAGATAATTAAATGGCCATTAAAACTTTATGAATTGGCGGCCGCAAAATGCGAATAAGCGCCGGAAGATACAATGCTACATAGACGGTCGGTTGTACCCGGGGAAGTTAAATCGAAAAAATGGTGCCTGTACGATCCCAGTGTGAATTCAATCGCTCTCACGCGGCACTACCAACAGTAATAGACCTTTGTATTTTATATGTATACTTCCGAATACATGTGAGAAGCACGCATATACGAATTATGTTTTTCATTTACTAAAACATTTTTACGGTTAAAAGATTCGGTTACGGATACGGTTACGGACTCGAGTTATGTTTGCAGCCGGGACGTCCGAAATTCAGATCTGATGAGATGTTGACGGACGGAGTCCCCTACACTCACAATTAGCATGAGAAGCCCTGACAATAAGTCACAAATCGATAGTCGCCCCAACCGGTGTTTATTCCACACCGGCCGCCAAGGTTCGGTAAACAGGCCTACTAGTTGAATGGGTTCATCTTTACGATTTTCGGCCGACAAAAAGAAATAAAAAGAAGTGGGGCGGGGGTTCCTAATTGGTAATTTATTAATTATAGGTAATGTAGTTATGTAAAAGGTGGGGGTATCCTAACAATAAATGTTGGTCGATAACTAGGGAAGAATACTAAATTTAATTTACCGTAGTTTTCTCGATCGCCATTTCAGTATCTAGAAGGATCATTCTTATTACTTTCTCTATCAGTGGGCACCGGGTATATATTTTTTGGGATTTCGAATGATAGATGGGAATTGACTAACTTACCCCGCCCCATTATGTGTGCCCAGATTGCTTCAAAAGAAGTATCAAAGTAATAGCAATGTAAATTACCGTGCAATAGTAATTGGGTTCTTTATACCAGGCGAAATATACTGTACACCAATTGTATATATTTTGCTTGATCGGTCTGTTTTTATTTTGTCAGTATTACTCGATTCATTACAGATATTTTATATATTACAGAAAAAGCGAGTTTCTGTAAACAGTAGTCATTTTGGTTGGGTACGAACTGTGAGCTATTAAATGATCAGACCGTAAACTGTTTAAACTAAATATACTACTTTGGTAAGATGTATCCTATGTCTCCCTGACAACATGCGACATTCCCTGAAAGCCCGCGACTTTGAAAACGGATTTATATATTTATAAATATACGAAAAATAAACGTCGATTTGCCGGCTCGGTCATCGATGTGTTATGATTTTTGTTTTAACGTTAAATTTATGTTCGTACGGATACATTTTACAATGCGGGTTTTCAGATTTATATCATTCAACCAGGAATTAAACTCGATGAATAGAATGCGACCGTTCGTACAATTACCTCCTTGTTTAGAAGGGGGCAAATAATTATTCCACCAATTCTAAGAAGAATCGGCAGAAATGCCGATAGCGGTAATTTATTTTCGTGCCTACTCAAAGAGTCGGAGAATCGTAAAAGCAGTAAATAAATAACGGTTTCCCTTAACAATCCAAAGCGTCCGCGGCAGTAACCATTGGCGGGGGCGTCCGACACTGTCCGGTTTGTGAGATAAGGTCGAAACTGGAAGGACTTATTTCGAGAATCCTAACGGGGAGAAAAGGAAAAAGTTGAGCGGAGGCAGACGAATGGCGACCTTATAGGCGGCGGGGGCCGTTCAATTCCTCTGGATTAGAACAGAGCGCTCGTTGTCTCGACTAATTAAAGGATCCGTATCGGGTCCCCGGTAATTTTCTGTTGAGCGTTCGTTCGCCGTGACTCTAACCATTTTGTATTTCTCTCCCCTATTGTGCGCGATACCACAATAACCGTCCTATTTTCCGCCTCCACTCATACTTCGCCGTCTGTTTCGCGTGTGTCACATTCATAATTGGTCGGTAACAAACCACCCGACCGAGACCCGATGTGTACACCGAAGTTGGTTTAATCAGTTGACGATTGTAATTGAGGAAAACTCGTATTCCTTTCTTCAATGAGCTACGTCCCCAAAATATCCAAGCTCATTAATTCTGGTTTACTGGTTATATTTTTTCCACGGCGGCTCCGACAAAACTGTTATCCCTTTAACTAAGTCAGGTAATTTATTCCACTGGCAGCACGCCGCTCTATTCCCCTAATTTAGTTACGCGGTGAGCGTATCCGGTCAGTTTTTATACGCGAGAAAAAAACGCGCAATTTTTTTGAGAATATATAAAGAAATGAGACGTTTACGAAAGGTGTTTATATTTAATGTACGTTTAATAATTCATTTGGAACTTTGAGAACCATTGGACTGTTAATAACTCGCTCCTCGTTTCTTGGAATGGAAGGGTTTTTTATGATGTTAATTGGAGAGGAAAGTATAGGTTATCTGGGGATGATTCCAACGAAGTTGAGGGACTTTACGGATACTACGTTAAAAACCGAATGGGATTCAGTAGGAGAAGTTTAAGGCGCCAAGTTGACTTTACTTAGTTCAACTTTTTAAGATCGCTTAATTAACAATTCCCTTCAACCGGTATTCCTTTTTTTATTTATTTTTTTATATAAAACTGTTATTAATCGGAAGCTTTATTAATCGGAACTAGGCACATGCGCTCCTCCGGCCAATTACTGACTACAATAAGGAAATTTGTCTGAAACGTCGAGTAAGAGGATTTGGAATAGAGTGGCCGAACGAAAATACCTAATAACATCGTTTAAATACCTTTTTAAGGATGTTCTTTTAGAATTCCATTAATAATGTACTTAGAATATCGGTACTCAGTAACGGCATAGTAACAAGCGATGAAGAATAATTGTTCATATAATATTATTGCGACGATAGCACCTAAATCATTCGATTAAATGCCGCACTGTACATAAATTAGAAATTAAACGAGGAAAATGTTTTCGAAACGACAGTTCTTAAAACCGTACTGAGGTTGGCATAGAAGTGGGAAAATAGAACGAAAGAAATTTCTACCTCCGGCTAGAAATCGCCGAGGGAATTTCAAGCCCACAAGTGACACTCGCCCAACCAGCCTGACACTAATTTACCAGTGTTCGGTTTCACTTGGGTATTGGTTTCGAACCGTTTACTCTGTCTGAGAAAAATTGTTCGGAGACGAAGAAAGCGAATCCGGTTGGGATGGGATCTCGGAACCGTAGCGAATGGTTCCGTAGGGTGTTCTTGAAGGAAAGTCGCAGAAGCGAAGCTCCATGTTTCGGACTCTGAATGTACCCGATTGGATAATTCGTAGGCTTACAGACCGAGCTGAATATCGTAGTGGAGGTGAACGTACGGTATTATGTTTATATTTCCCGACTGTTTCGGGGTGTCGAATCTCCGAATATTATCCTCCGACCGATAAACCGCGTCAATTTGCTTTCCTTGTGACGGGTTTCGGGTTTTCGCCATTGTCATTAGCTGTCGTTTGATAACTCCAAGGATCGGTTACTGATAAAGTTGCAAAATCGGTATTATTACACTGCAACAGAACAAAAGACCGCCGTAATATATTTATTAACCACTTTAATTGCGACGAAGAAAAACAATTTAGTTCGGAATTAAATGTTAAAGAACCAGTCAGAAGTCAGGCATTCTCGAGTGCAAAATTGTACTCGAACTAAAAAAAATAAATATTACCTGTAATTGTATAGGACACCGCCAAGGCACTGAGTTTCATTCGCTCGAATTTATCTACTGTTAGACGCCCTGTTAGCTTAGTGACTACAGACTTATGTATATAAAAGCACATACGTATATGTACATACATACATAAAAAATAAGCTTTCGTCAGAGCTACCTTTTCAGAACGAAGCACCCTCCGGGAACGTTGTGAAGGTTAGCATCGACAATCCGCGTTTCTACCGTGCTGCTTTGATAATCGCGGATGGTGGAACATTTCTGATTTCGGTTTCGATTTTCGTAGGCGATATTGTTTTTGGGGGAGAGCGGTGATCGATAGTGTTGGGCCACCCCGCTGATATTAATGCCCTCCCCATTGGGTGGGACTCTCCCTATATTCTCAGCCAGTTCACGGACCCCCAATCGGCGCGTACGGCGCACTCCAATTACACGACCGGGCTCCTTATATACTTCTACCGCCGAGGGTTGGTCCTCTCGCTTGCCGGGACAGGTTTCAGAATCCTAGATAATGTCAGACGCAAACCTTTGAACGCGCTCAGTCAGTCAATTCTCTCTCTCTCCCTCTCTCTATATATTTCAGGGCCTGTTTTCTGTATTAATTCCATCGAAACTTCGGTAATGTACTGAGGTACTTATGAAGGACCCCGACAGTAATATTGCAGTGATAGTGCCTCGGTGACAGAATGCTGTCAGTAAGACGGAATCAGTGCTGCCAGAATGCTTCATCGGCAGCCCCAATACGTATGTACCTCACTCTATTGTAATTCCGGATATCGAGGTTCGCAATTACCTCGATGTCTTCCCTACAGCAGTTAGAATACGCGAATATTTCTGTAGAAATAGAACATAGAACCGCGAAACTGTTATAAGCAGTATTTATTGCCCGTGTGGATTGCGTTTGTCTGTAATTGGCAGTTGATGATAACTTCCGCCATCTGTTTCTTTTATCTTTAATTAACCTTCTATTATTTTATGTTACGATCACATTATTGAAATAATTGTTCGGAAATAAGTGTCGATTCTTTGTCTATTGATTCGATTGCTGAGCACATGTGATTGGGTCCCCTTAGTACAGCTTGACGTCATCCTCTTCTAATTGCTACGTCGTTCATATTTTTCTCCGAATCACGTTTTCGGTTAATAATAAATTTATCCAGTGTATTACAGGGGGGGATTTATAAAATAATACGTTTGTGCATAGCTTCCACTCAATTATCTTCATCCTCTTCTCCCGTTTTGTGAAAACTTCATATGGAAGGAATGCAAATAACAGATGCGTCGGGTTTGTTAAAAATACGATAAATTAGGATATTCTGTTTTTGCAACAGTTGTAGGTTTTGAGCACTCGGGCCGCTATGCGATATCCCACTTGGATCTATGTTTAGTTTAGGATAAACGTCGACTCGAATAAACAATCGAGGTGATTGTTAATTCTAATCACTATTAGGATCTTGTTCGCTATGATTTCAGCATCGGTGCAAAGTTCGATAATGCAGTATTTAAGCTGATCTGAGATTAGATTCGGAACATACCGCTATAGTCAAATACAGTGATAGTTGTTTGACGCCGGTTTTTGGATTCCGCGTACCGCCTTGTCGTTGTATCCAATGAAACTGAGGACACTCTATTAATAATAGACAATTTATGCCGTCTGTAAAAGGGCATTATCACTCGGATAAAAAAATTTGAAGAAACCTCCCGGAATAAGAATATCACCCGCGCGAATTCAGTTTCGTTCGGTGTATTTAAAACCGTTGAATTCCTTTCCCGAGGGTAAACCAGTAACGAATATTTACTCGAGGAAGCGTAAATATAATTGTGTTGTATACTCAGAAATTATTATTGTTGTTCTAATGTCGTGAAAGAGTCATATTCGAAAAATGTTTGGGCAATGAGTTCCTGTTTTGGCACAAGGGCGAATAATGGTTACCGTATTTTTTACTGACGTCTTTAGCATCATCAGATTATAACCAGATTGGGTTACAAATGATGACTCATTTCTGCCGTGAGCCATTTTGTGTAACGGTATAATTCTCGCTGGTCGCATTAAATCCGAGTTTTCATCCTTCGAGCTTAAAAATCATCCCGACACCCATTTGCGATTTAATTAATAATGACCACGGTATATATTGTTTCACCGCAGGAACTCGGACCCGGAAAACCGGGGCTCCGTCCGTTATTACACCGGACGTTTCTCCTGCGAAAAACAATAGTGGTTTGGGGGAGGGGGAGATTTACCCAGTGCTCTCGGTTAGGATTTTGCATCCTATCAATGTAGTTTGTTTTTTTCGTGTCCTCACTTTCTTAAAATTTTGCCCGAAACAAACGCTTGTTGCTCTTTTTGTATACCGACTAATCTGTATACTTATACAGTGTGGCTTGCAAAAAGTATATTATACATTTTTATAATAGATCCAACGACAATTAGAACAAAGCCTAAAAACCTTGCTTGTTTAATTTTCGGGGAAACTCCAAGACTGCAAAACAGGTATTCCAAACTAAATTTAAATTATTTGACTCAATATTTTGTAATAACTAGTTAACTGGTAATAAATAGACCATTCCACAATTCTACCTTCTTATTCTGGTTGATTTGGCTTTTGTTTGGTGTTTGAACTTATAGCCCGTGAGGTTAACACTCTAAACGCGTATATTCAAGAATGAAACTACGATTTAATAAAATGCATCCCGACCTAGTGTTGAAGGCAACTGGAATATTTGTCTATTTTATTTTTAAATGAAGTCATTAAAACCCAGATTTAACACCTCAGGGGGCGCTAGTTTATCGGTCCAAGTGCACCCAACGAACTTTAGTTAAGTACATTGCCGCACCACCCTCAGGGAGGCGCTAATTTATCGTTGCGAGTGCACCCAACGAACTTTAGTTAAGTGCATTGCCGCACCACCCTCAGGGAGGCGCTAAGTTATCGTTGCGAGTGCACCCAACGAACTTTAGTTAAGTACATTGCCGCACCACCCTCAGGGAGGTGCTAGTTAATCGGTACAAGTGCACCCAACAAACTTTAGTTAAGTACATTGCCGCACCACCCTCAGGGAGGCGCTAATTTATCGTTGCGAGTGCACCCAACGAACTTTAGTTAAGTACATTGCCGCACCACCCTCAGGGAGGTGCTAGTTTATCTGTACAAGTGCACCCAACAAACTTTAGTTAAGTATATTTCCGCAGCACTCTCAGGGGGGTTGCTAGTTTATCGGTGCAAGAGCACCCAACGAACTTTAGTTAAGTACATTTCCGCACTACTCTCAGGGGGGCGCTAGTTCATCGGTGCATATGTAGTTAACGAACGATTTTTATGAAACTACCGCCCCCCACTTGAACCGATAAACAGTACAAGTGACGGTGACAGTGCAGCGAGGATGCCCAAAAAATATCCAAACGGCCAATGTGATTAACACCGCTACTGAAGGTGGCGAGCAGCCGATACCGGTCTAGCAAAAGATCAAACCAGCTAGAGGAAAAGGAAATACACGAAATGTACGCCATTTATATATTTTATGCCCCGTTTCTAATCCATTTAATTATTAAAGGAGTCGTCTGAACTGTTGGGGCGGCGTTGGCGTGACTAGAATATCAACAGTTCCGGCTACAGGGATTGCCAATTGCGATTTATAGATTGTATTCCTCTGGTCGAAGTAATATCCTTATGAAAGGTCGGGAGCTTAGGGGGTGGGAGCGTTTGAAGAACGCTGCCGGTCCACGATTCTTGTATATATAATAAACGACTCGCGCCTTCGTTTTGAGGCTCCATCGATACATTTTATAGACATACAGATATGGTACTACGTATCTTTCTAGGGCGTTCGCTTAATCACTTTTGTAGGCAAATTAAAATGATCACTAACTGACCTTTCTTAGTGGGGCCCTCCCGGGTGTTGCCTGCGGCTCGGTTTATTCCCGAGCACAGGAAAAACACCGGCCTAGCGGGGGCCTACCCCTACCGACCGAACTTCTTCCCACAGTATCAGAAGTTGGTGGTAATTCACATCAGGTCACCGAATCCTTCGCTAAAATTCCGATTCCGGAAATTTATTCGTCTGAGGTTGTGAATCCGCCACGGGGAATCGATGAGGCCCTCGGGGCCAAAGACCGATCGAACCATTTGATCGTTTCGTAGTTAACCCAAGTCGTCTACTCTTTCTTTTTACGAATTAATATACTTTATTTTTTAAAATAATAATATATCAACAAACGGCGACAAGGATAATTGCGCTGAGAAAAATAAAAAAAATAGTTCGGCGCATACGACGGACAACCTTAGCGGTCTGGGGAATGCAATCGACGGAAGAGGGGTCGTATTGGGTGCTGCCTCTGGCTGCTTAAAAATAGTCGTGATAACTAGTTTTAGACGGGCCGAGGTCAGCATCGGATGTGCACACGAGAGAGGGGGTTACTCCGTGCTCTTTTTATCAGAATTTTCCGACTGGACAATCGGAATGGTACGATAAACGGTAAAATATTCTTAATTCCAATATAGTGAGGCATTATTCACGTAGAGAAAACAATTTCATCATGAACAGTTTATATCTTCTTTAAAGCCATTTTTACCGTAGTCCGATTTTCTGTCTTCTCTCGCCGATTTTGTCTTTAGCTAGGCCGGTCACGACGGCGTTTTAATTACGAATCTGTACTGAAGATGGCGAGCGGACGAAACCGCGGTTTCAAGCAGCGAGAGGGTCGAAAGATTCATGGTATTCCTAACCCCTATCGTAGAGAACCAAACTTTGATTCCGAGTGTCGGAATGTAGCACTACTTTACTCAGGTACTTGTGTATAAAAGTGCCACTATGTGGGGTCGCGTTTTCGAAGGCAGTTTTTTCCTCCACATCAGCTCGCTCACATCTTAGGTCTGAGTAGATGTCCTCTGTTACAGAATATTCTGCTTGTCCCTAAACAAGCAGAATAAGGATGACGATGTATTTAATTATATTGTAGCTATAAATGTTTTGTCCTTTTATAGTTCGGTATATACTATTTTTTATGTCTATTAATACTGCGATAGGTCTTAGCCGTGTCCATTTTAATGTGTTGGTACGCATATATTTTGCCGAATGAGGCTGCCATTTTATATGACAATTATAAAAACCAAATTATAAAAATTCTTTTTACACGTATACTTGGTTTTCGTGTAGAATATCGTATACAATATAAAAATTTAGGTTAATACATTCATATGGTAAGTGGGCCTTTCTTCACTAATGTAGGGAATATAAAAATAAATAAGTACTGAAATATACTTGTTTTATGCACGAAAAATGGCTGTACGCTTTAGTAAATCTCTTCCTATAGATTCTATATCGGCTGGACTATAAGTCAAAGGACCTCGCACAGTCAATTCCGAATTCTCTCCTCGGTGAAAGATTCGGATACACTTTCTAATTATAAGTCCCTTATAAAAGTGTCGGGCTTTCGTATTGAGAACAAAACTTTCACAAATGACACCCAGAAAAGAGAATGAACTAAAAAAATTGTAATTCTATGGGAGGACGCCAGGGCGCTGAGTTTCACCCGCTCAAATTTGTTTAATGTTAGACCCCCTGTTAGGGGGTAAAAGCGTTTATATATATATATATATATATATATATATATATATATATATATATATATATATATATACACGCGACTCCAAGCTGAGTTGTAGATCTTCCCTATTTGTGGGGGGGTGTAACTAGTACTACTGTTACTATTATTAGATCATCTTTATGTCTTCAGGATAGTAGGTACACCACATTTTAATCCCCGCCGAAAACCAAAATATCCGGTCTGTTATGCAATATTATGCATATACCGCGGTGTCAAATTACCGTTTACATAATTGTTTGAGTAAGGTTTCAGCTCGGCCTTTCTTTATCATCTGATGTTTGAATTAGCGACTCGGCCATAGAATTGTGCATGGCAGAAAGACTGTAGCGGTAGTAGAAGCCCCACTCGGTTTTACGTTCATTTGATCGAACGTTTGTGAATAAAACATAATTACTTTCTCGAGCTTCAGTAGCCGTGCTTGTCAGTATGGTGGTGAGTCACTCTGGCACATAGTATGCTTGTACAGACCATGCAGGTCGTTTGGTTGTGTACACGTACAAGTGAAGCGATCGACAGACCCCGTACCGACAAGCACTACTGGCGAGTGGTAAATGACGGCCGAAACCGGTCTGGCAAATGACCGAACCGGCGGGGGAGACAGAAGATAGAGAAAAATATAGTATTAATAACAAGTAATAACATATCCGAAGACCTTATCAGTTCGAAGATGTAAACACGAATAAAAATACAAATAGCCATTTATCGGTGAAATCCGCAATGACTTAGTTGCGAGTCCAATACATTAATACTTATTCTCATATTCAGATTTCACTGACTTCATATTCGATCAGTTGAAATTAAATTGCTCGAATTAGTCCAAGGGAGACATCTCAAAACAAAATATCCGGGTGTTTACTCGACACTTGACAGCGCGCGTTTTGACGCCCATCAACACACGACTGTTCTGCACTTCAAGCCGAGGGGGAGCCAGAACACTTACGCGCACACTTTAGAGCGCGGCATTGTGCACGGCTTAGCTCTTAATAGCAGAAAAAAAATAGGGACATCTCATTGTTCTTCGCGAATAATCTGTTCATCAGTGTATGTACGCGAATTAAATAACAGTTTTCTCGATTTTCTGTCCACCCTCGGTTTGACGTTTTGCTAAGACAGGTTTCGTCCCCTCGCTATCTTCAGTAGCGTTCCATCAGTAGATTAGTGAAGCACTTAAGAATATTGGTCGCCGGCCAATAGAGAGCGTAGTAAGAATGAATTGATCTTCCGGAACCAAATCAGCCTGTACAGGAAGGAGGAATTATAGAATTACCAGTTGAATAGTTACTATAACAGAAAATCGAGCGAAATAACTTTAATTTAGTTTGTGAGGGTTTGGAATACCGTAGTCTTCCGTCTCCTCTCACCGGTTCGCTCTTTCACTAGATCGGTCTTTCGATGTGTGTGTGAATGCGTGTGTATATATATATATATATATATATATATATATGTGTGTGTGTGTGTGTTCTTTGATTTCTAATTGTCATTTTTGTTTCGGAATGCCATTATTCTTTTTAGGCCAGTAGGGGTTTAGTTAAGTGCTTTATGCCTTATTTGGATTATTAAATAATTGCAGTTAGCAATGTTTTAAGTTTAGCTAAGCTTCTTTTGTTAAACCGCGTTAATGTGGTGATTTCAAAAGTATTATTCATTAATCGTTTAGAATGGAATTTAACCAACTCTGGGAATTAAGTTTGGCACGAACACTGGTTGGATAGTCCAATTCTCTACTGAAATCCTTCTTACGATTTTGGAACTTAACTAATTTCCGTTTTGTTTAAACGAATAAAGGGTAAATTATACAATGTATCCGTAAAGTTAAGAGAGAAATATCTATTTGGGTGTGTTCGAAGAAGTAGGAAAGTAAGTGGTGGGGGAGGGGGTTGTATAAGGGGATGACAGGGAGTATGGATCCTTCTTTAGGCTGGCGCCAGTCGGCCGTCTTCGATCACACTTGGCCGCTCCTATTTATTTATCCTGACAATTTATTCCCGTTCCAATCACTCCAATCGGCCGGTTCGATCTAACACCTTAGGGTTAGTAACACCTTGGCCAATTCCCAACTGGTTTGTGCTAAGATTATATAGGAAACGATTAAAGGAAGTAGGATAGCTTAAGTCCTCGGGTTTTTATTGTAAAGTTTCCCGATTATCGTAACAATATTGTAAACAAATCAAATAGCGCTTAGCTTAATACTTAAGTATATATATGTAGAAAGGCCAGTAGGGGGGATGCATGTATTAGTCAATATTTGTATATAGTTTTTCGATATTCTATGTATATTCATTGAAAATTTGTAATTTGTAAAAAAACAGGAAGTAGGACCAATTTTCGAAGTCTATTCCGTACAATTGTTCTATCAATTAATAATTTAATATTCACTCTCCTTGTTAGTTTGGTTACTTAGTTTACTACCGAGTATAATTGTAGATATGATGTCCATAAAGCTTATAAAACAAAACATCACTCTTTGTTTAGAATCTCACGCAGGTCGAAAATCAACGTATGTAGCCCTTTTGCCTCTTTGTTTTCAAATTATTCTAAAAATATGATCGGATGTACTGAATTCCTATCTGGGAACTCCGCTTTTTTACGCTAAATTATTGTGGATTGTTTTGATATGGCGTCACGAAATGATTTGCAACGTTATTTCTAACGGAAGATTGACGGAACGAAATAGACATGTGTATACATTCCCTTTGATTATTTTTTTAAAACATGCCACTATACGGTCCAAACCGCAGGTGCATTTTGTGAGGTACTTGGATCTCGTGCTCCCACCTGCTTTTTATATTACTCTAGTTCTGGCAAATTCCCCGCCTTTAATCCTCCATTGTCGGCCCTACATAATTCCGCATAATTAGGAGCAATTATTATAACGACATTCGAAGTCGTTTGAAAAGCTGTTTTCTGCCGCCTTTCGTCCTGCATTGATTCTGAGCCGAAACAACTGTTTCAAGTCACAATCATCCGTGTTTTGTTCTGTATAATTTAAAAATGTATACAGTCGACTTCTTACATTTTCGCTGTGTAATCGTCACGTGTAGATCGATAAATACTATTTTTTTTTAATATTGTTTAAATGCTCCTATAGCGCGTACCTAGAGGACGGCCATTTAGGCCTAACGCAAGCTTTCTTCTGAAATGAAAATAATGAAAGGAGAGTTTTTCAACAACTGTTGCGAAATATTCAAAAAAGGAAATTAAATTTGTATCCTCATTGATTATCGGTTCCGGGCTTAATGTTCATGAATTTAAAACTGTAGCCCCGGATATCGGTACTTTATAGTGGTCTGTAATAAACCTATCTGTAATGAAACGGTTCTCTCGCGCTTTTCCTAAACTTGAAAGCTCTTGTGCAATCGGCCGATTCTCTGGTTGCGCCTCGAGTCTGCGCGGGAGTCCGACCAGGATTGATGCAACACCCAGCGTCCAGTCTGCATTCAAGGGGCAAGTTCTAAACATAGCCGCTTCCCTCCCCTTTCTTCTCTCAATATCCGACCCTGTTTATCGTGTCCCGAGTGCCAGTAAACACTCGCGTGAAGTAATTAAGTAAGTATTCATTTTTGTTTTCTTCCGACCATATAGTCATCAACTGTAAGTAAAGTGTATAATCTGAATTCTCATCGCGCTCATTCTCACTCCGCTCGCCACCGTCGAAAGTATTTTGTCAGTTACTACGGTACTCTTTTTGTCGCGATTGTTTTCGGGATATTCGGTGGAAAATGGTTTCTGAATATTGGCCTAAGCGGTCTCTCTAACGTATCCGCACTGTGCTAAAAATGATCCTCGGGACGCTTCATTTTGGTAAGTACAACTTCATTCCCGACGGAATACTACTGACAGTGGTGGTAAATCGTCACGAGGCTTTAAGTTCACGAGGTTTAAGTTATACAACTCGAGACAGTACTTTAATTATTGATTAATTCAATGAGAATTAAAATGGTAAAGTGATTTTTTTATTATTAAGAGAGAATATCTGCGGTCGTACTGCTTTTTTCGTTTTAAAACATTCTAATTGATCGATTCGACATTTCGGGGAATAAGGTTCGCCATAATTCAGTAAGAGTTCAAATAAGCGGTTTAAAAACGGCGGATTCGGCTGAAAAGAACTGGGACAGAATATTTTGATTACTCCGACAAAAGCTCTTTAATAACTAACCCCACTGTTCGATTATTGCTGAGCTGTTGTTATTCTGGACAATCCGTTGTCAACAGTTCGTCTCGCACATTTTTTTCACCCTCTGATAAGTTAAACCCAACACCGCCTGTACTAGACAGGTTTTCTATCTAGCGTACTGTGGCCATGGTAACCAGTGAAGCTATCCATAATGCCGAGCGAGATAATGATAATTATCCGTTAACGTATTTGTTGGGCGAGAACATGGGGATATCATCACTCAAGCCTGTTTGGCACTAAGATCAGGAGCGATGATAATACCATTGATTTTCGGTACTCCCCTCGCTTATTCGGTCATGAGCCTTAAGAAGTTTCAACTTCTCGCCACTTCCGATAAATTGGTGAGCCAGTTTCGGTCGGCCTTGCTGAATTGGCAGCCTGTCAGCACTGTCGATGTGTGGGAATCCACCATTCCAGCGTCTTACAGAGAAAATTACAGAACAGTGTCTGTGCGGACATTACGCTTCAGTACGATTTATTGGCTGCTCGATACTGTTGGTGCCAGGACCAAATCAATGAGGGGGATACGCGATCAAACCCCATAGGACTCAGGGGTATGTTAATATAAAATTATGAACGGTCAAATGTGATGTTCAAACAACATTCTTCGTACTTATATTCATATTTCACTTTGTGTATGAATACTAACACGATTGGGCTTTCTCTGGTGAACCAGGAACAGTGTCATAACGCTAGATAAGATATGAACTCGCGTGATTAGTTGAGAGTTAAAAATATAAATATTGCTGTTATTTTATTTGTTAGACTGCTGTTTTTGCCGCAGAAACTGCCGGAAGTATCGCGTATGGGAAGAAACGTGGTTAGTTCTGAATTTTTCCTGTGTCTGGAAACAACCCGAGCTGGCTCCAGGAGAAGGGTCTGTCCTTTTTCCCTTACGGCCATCCTGTTTCGGAACTCTTACTGGTACCATCATCAGGGTCCGATCGAAGAGTAGATCAACTTGGAGTCCAATATATACTTCGAAATGGGGTGTAGATAATGCTCTCAGGATTGTGATTTATTTGTTCCCGTATTACTGGGAACCATCATCTATTGATGTTGTATACAATATTCATATTGAAATTGTTTTTTTTCTTTGTACTTCTATTGCATCCTTAATAATCCTGTTGTAGTAGTTTCTTTTCCATCGAAAGGAGTTTTGTTTTCTGGAATTATATGTGTTTTATTGAAGTGTGTTCAGCAACTGCGGATTTAGTTGGCTGGTACAGTTTTGTGTTCCGAGAATGTGGTTGAGATCCGTCTGCCTGTCTTTCCTATATACACCTCAACTGCGGGGATCTTGTAAATTCCCTCACATTCAAACCGGATATGATATTTGGCCGGTAAAGATTTTTGTTTTCTCAATGTTCTTTTTTCGAAGTAGAGTTTACCGCTTCTGCAAAGCTCTGTCGAGTTCTGAAGTTAATCAACTGGGCGAGGAAGGCTCCAAAACGTAGGCATGGTGGTGCGGTAACGTGCTGTGAATTTAACGAGGTTTTGAATTTTATTTTTCAGCCTCTGGATCCGGTTCTGTGATCGGGCGAGATCCACTTCCCGCCCGCCAGGTTGTCATCGACAAACCGCCGGCACCAACTCCCGCGCCTACGCCCACGCCCGCGGCTCAACCAAACAGTAGCACGATCCAAGATCCCAAGAGGGTAAGTGAATGTCAATTCGAGCTCGGTGTTATCTGTGTTTCAAACCGTTTGAGGTAAAATTAAACTGAAATTAAAATTAATCAATTAAAATTGAGGCTGTGTTAAACAAATTTCCTGTAATACAGAACCGACTGTACCGGTTATCGAATGAAATGTACACGATTTATCCGCCTCAAATGGTTTCCGCATGTTTTTATTATATCCGTGTTTACATTTCAGTAAATTATGCCCAATTTTACAGCGTTAGAAATTTAATTTAGGGTTGAACCACCGCCATATAAAACAGGTAGCGCTTACTTTATTGTTTACTAGTTAATATAAAAAAAGTAGATCATTTACTTAAACCAATGTATAGTAAATATTTATATTATTAAAAATTCTGAGTGTACCTCGTTGTTTTTTGAGATTTTAAGTTCTTCAATACGTATAGATTTTTACTCTTTCGGTCGAATGCAGCCTGTACTTGGAAGATATAAAGCAGGATGATAAGGTCCATGAAGGAATCACGAAAATACCATTAAAAGTTGTAAATTTATTTTAATATTTAGAATTTTGCTACTAATGTTTTGTTAAGATCATTACGTTGGCACTGAATAGCTGATGTAAACATTCATGAAAACCAACTATATATTGAAATAAACAGAAGTTTAGGGTATTTAGAGATGGGAAAAATAACCCAGATTTTATATAAATACACCCACACATACACTTTTACAGACAAGACGGTGCGGTCCGAATGTGTTTAGTGTGAACATTTATTTGACAACATTTATTATATATGCCTGTACTGTTATATATTAATGAACATTTATGGTCTAACTCTGCCAAATGTCAGATTTTTGGCTGTAATACTTACTTCCAAATCCAAATTAGTAACAATTAACGCTTATTTAATATTCGTACTGACACCCGGGTCAAATTTCAATTATGGAATAATTACTAAGTATATTTCTATTTTCTGCATATATTATTCTAGCAGTTACAACGTCGTATTTTATAACCGTTGAGTGGGGTCACTTGAGCGAACAAGTTAGCGGAATGCTCATTTCTATGCTCTTGTCGATTGCCTTTTGACTGAAGTCCGGAATGGCGCCCCCTTTCACCATTTCCAGCCAATGTCGCGCCACAACGTTGTCGTTCAGGCAGTGGAAGTCGATCTGAAAACATTTTTAGAAGTTGGTTTTAACAATTGTATGGGCCGAATCCGTCGGGAAATAAATTATAATCGATAATTGATTATAATTATCATTAAAACAGTCCAAAAAAATGTTTGCATCATTGCAGCCGCGTTTCAATGGAAAGTTTTATATTCAGAAAACGAAACGCACATTATTTTGTGAATCTTCTTACTTAACATAACGTCCAATGGGCAACTGACGGACTTCACTGCAACACTGATGTGACAGTCTTATTTTGCTAATGTGGTGCCCATAACATCTTATTCGGTTGTACGGCGTTTTTAATCTCGGTCTACCGAATTCCTGTCTGTTTTATTCATTCGCGTACGACTTTTACCCCGAAAGGTTAGTTACACGCGAGTGTAATTCCCCTTTCATCTGTACCTCATGAGTGTGAGAAATTAACAAGTAATTGGTATTAAATCTTATTACTTAACGACATTAATCAACCAGGTTGCTATGAGGCACCAGACGTATTTTACACATATTTATATATATATATATATATATATATATATATATATATATAAATTGGATTGAGAATAAAAAATATAGAGAATTTATTATATTATACATACCTTTATATTATTCGTTTCTAACGCCTTGCACCCAGAGCTGCAAACGCTGTACGGTTTCAGGCTGAAACAAATTAATCCTTCCTCCTGGAATGTCTGGACCTGTTGCTCTTGAAGGCACTCCTCCTTACCGGCGTTCGATTCCACCTCTTTTGTCTCCTCCGTATTTGTCTCTTGGCGTTCCCTCTTCATGACGCACGTGGTGTTGGCGTACCTCTGCAGGAATACTTTGGGCGGCCGAGTGCACGACTCGTCGACAACGGCGTAGCTCCAGACCAGTTCTGAGGGTTCGCTCCAATTGCACTTGCCCGGTCCGACCGAGTCCGTCGTCCAGTCACCGTCGAAAGTGCCGCAGAGACCGGCGACTTTTCCTCGATAACTGTACGATACCTGGAAACGCCGAAAAAAAAACGTTCAGAAATTCTAGCAGCGGCGTGGTTGGCGAACTGAGTAATAAACAACCGACGGACGTTAGCCGCACGCTAAATTTCCTTTTCCATTGTACGTCGTGAATGTGAGAAAATAACAGAAGATTGCCATTAAATGTTATTACCTAACACGTACTGAGCTTTTGAACGACCGCTCGCGTATACGTAGTGTGGTCCGTAAGTTTTGGATTCCAGTATTTGTTGGCGAACCGAGTAATGACTACCCTCCAGACGTTAGTTACACAGGCAGTGTAATTCTCTTTTAATTCGTGTGAGAAGTTAACAACCATTGTGGACCACTGCTGACGGAGTGTGGGACAGATCGGGGAAAATTTTTGAAATTTAAAAAATTTTCAATTTTTCAATTTTCCTTTACAGCGCAAGTGAAAGTCACATTAAATTTATTACTTAACAATTTTAACTTACTTACTGGGCAGCAAACTCTCTAATGAAGTATGCCCTAGCTAAACTTCACCCGCACTGTGAGCTTTGTAAATTTTTAATTAGGTAGGTGATTGTACAGAGGATCAACCTACAGTATAAACTTTAGAAATGCTGCGGGAGATTAAAATGTTAATTCCCAAAGTTGCAATTCAGGAAGTAAAATTATTTTGACGCGAAAAAATTGGGAAATGTTATATTTTATAAAAGATTTTTTTATTTTCCCTCACCTTTGTCCTGTCACTGTATTAAACTCAAGCTCACAATTCTGCTGATGCAATTTTTTTAAGTTACATAAAAAGTATCCATCAACCCCTTTCTTTTTCCTCCCGCTTTATTTCGAACCAGGAAAAACATTAATTCAATTAACGGCTCTCTGACAACTATACAAGCGAGCTACAACGTCTACAGATGCGACTGGATAATATTTTGAATAAGTAATGTTTTGTCTATGCGGCAGACGTTTTGTTTTTCCAGTGACGTCTTTAAATTGTTATATTTCATTCCGCTAATTCATTTTACTCGCTTCCAACTGTTAACGGAACGCCCCAAACGGCATTCCTATTGAAAACAGTCTCGGCATCTCGCCGCCAGTGTATATAAAACCTTCGCTCATTTATTATGTTCGATTAACTGACTATGGGATCTATCCATATCACCTACTTTATCCCTATCAGTCACAGATAAAATCCGGTACTCTCCCCAATTACTTACCTTTAGAAAAATCCTAATACCATCGTAGTCAACTTCGATCCCGTGTTTTGGGATGTAAACTACGGTCACACCTCCGGCCGCAATATGGACCCTGGCTAGTTCATCGCCGTCTTCGTCATTGTAACGATTCATCGAGTCCATTTCGAGTTTCTTTTTATTGCCGTTGATTACGATATTGGCGGCAGAGCCATCGAAGCTCATGGGAGTGACGTCGATAGTGTTGAACCCAGAAAGAATTCTAATTTCCTGTTGCAACAGAACAAAAAACGAACCGTCGGATGAACATATAATTATATAGAACATCTACCTTCTTACGTTTTAATTTCAAGGGAAAATTATCAACTCGATGGATAATGAACCGGAATTTGGCATATTTTTCCTGTAGGATAATAAGTATTTAGACTATTATATCATAAAATACAATCATACACCAATATTTAGCAGGCCTGTATTGACTACGCTTGTTCCAGTTTTAAGGGTTTATTCGAAATCAATCTATAATTTAAGGATTTTTTGTGGCCCACAAAAACCGAATAATGAGGAGTCTCCTCTTGAGTAGGCTTGTTTGGCTTCGCGCCATCACCGATGGTATTCCGTCAGTTGGGGACAAAATATCCACGAAACCGGTCTAGCTTAAGACAAAAGTGGCCCCTAAAACAGCCTATATTACAGAAAATTAATTTCGGAGTTATGTTTGACTGAGATAAAAAATATCCACTTAGTTAAAACAAATAAAAAAAATGTTCAATTATAGCAATTTATCGAATTGTAATTACATTATCCGGTTGAAATTAAAGCGTGCATTTTTTTCTAATGTTAATTAAAACTCTAGAGGTATTTGTCTGTTCGTGACGAAATTAAATGTGTCCATGCACGTCGCAGAGATACACCCTGGCTATCACATATCAAAAGATGTGGAATGTTGTATCGGGTTGTTTAAAACTCGGGAGGTTTAACGGTTAAAAGGTGTCGTGTATTTTTTGAATATATCGCGACCACATATAAACTGCGAAAACATCGAATTTTTCACTTGCGTGAGAGGGAGCTTGTTCGAGTATTAAAATTCCGAAGGCACGTCATAAATTCTTATTATCGTTTGGACGCTGCTTACCCGCTGCTTGAAACCATTTTCTCTGACCAGAACGGTGATATATTGCGCTTCGTCCGGTTCGCCGTCAGGTTGAAGTCCTTTCAATTTCTGGAAAAGGAGATGCCAGCAGGTGCCAATGTCTACAGGGAAAGTCGTACCGTCGAAAGTCGACATCGCGTATCCGTCCAAAGCGCAGAGTGCTAAAACATAGCATCAAAAATATCAAGTCCGGTTTCACACGGGAGGAGAACAATTTCGGGAACGTCGGGAATTTCCCGCTCTGCAACGGTTTCGTCTTCTCACCCTCTTCAGTAAGAAGCATCCTCTGTGTACTGTTGTTACTGTGAAAAACCGAGTAGAGCCGGCAAGAATGATGTTGCGAACCCTCGCGGTAAGATACGCAAAAGTGTACACCCTAGAGATATCTTCTATCTAAGAAATGCGCGTTTCGACATACCAATTTATTTAACGATGCCCAGAAAGAAACTTACGAGTATAGCTCTCATCGGCGACTGCTGTAACAATATTGCGGATGGGCTCCAAATATGTGCCTTTCCTCATGAACCGGCCCACAGGAACGTTCTTGAAACTGGTTACCCCCGTCAGAGATTTGACCGTAATGTTAACCGAATCCGAATTCATCCCGTATTTCATACTGGTTTCGACTATTTTCGGGTCATGTGAAGTTTTCGAAGCTTCTTCATTATAGAAATCGTAGCTGTTATGTTTAACCCAGGTAAAAACGTTGTTGGCGAGATAGTTCAAGTAATCTGGAATCTAAGGGATACGATTCAATAACACATCTCCCGCTCTATTAATTATTCTTTAACAAATTTACATATTTTCGAATACCTTGTTGTATTTCCAGGTGATATTGATTTGGTCTAAAACGTTAGCTAGGTTGATAACTTCCCGGCATTCGGACAAGATGTAATTTCCCTTTAGCATTTGCTGTGCGCATATTTTAGCGGTGGGCGTTTGCCGTACATACTCCAGACGCTCAGAACTTCTTGTCATATTCCCCTAATATATATATATATATATATATATATATAAATTTGTGCTAGATTATATTATCCTATTTTCTATAGATTGTTCTGGAATTAATTGAGACCACTCGCAATCTATTCAAATTCGTAATCGAATGAAATTTTGGTTCCAGACGGTCGGACCCGTTACTATTCCTCATCGTGCGGCTGATCCTACAATCTGAGCTTCGCATGTTTTTTTGTAAATTGCAAATATCTTTATTTCGTTAAAAATATTCAATACAATTGTATTAATTGGGTTTGTGGCTACTGAACCCAACTATCTGCGATGTTAGACTCAACGCTTTTTACGAATCTAGTCCCATTATATACTTTTTATTTTTTATGATGTGCAAATTAACGTACATTGTCAATTAATTGCCAGTTAGAAACCTTACCGTGAAGGCGATTTGTTGAGTGGGCCTTGTTTTCTCTGAAAAATATATTTTCCCATTGATATCCATCACTGGAGATGTCACTTTAATTGTTTCCTTGTAATTCATTAAAGGCATTTTTGGAATCTTAAGTGATGTGTCAACCATGACCTGTACAGTGAAGAAATAATTATTATGCCATTTTTAAGAGTGTAATCATATAGTTAACAAGAATGTTTGGCAGTTTATGCAACTGCCATTTCAAATTAAACACATTAGAGCGAACATGAGTGAACAAGCAGGTTTAAATAATAACCAAATGCATTATAATTACCTGACTATTAGGATATTTTTTTGCTGTTCCTGATTTACTGTATAGTAGTAAAATGCGTGAAAGCCCTGAAGCTGCACTACTTGCATGGCTCATAGTCATTATATACTGCACAGAATTGTGTCCCTCAAATTCTGCTGTTCCATCAACGATGAGTGTAGAGGCATCTATAATTCCGAGTAATAAAATTAAGTATATGCGTTACACATTGAGAACGTTTACAGCATTTATCCAAATTTCACATCACATTTTATGATTTATTTTTTATGTTCCTATGCAACATGAAGGTGTCTCTCAGAACTTGGGCAACATTTAGAAAGTTTATTGGTGCTGTCTATGGATTTTTTATATACTTTTAATTCCAGTACTAGTCTCTGCAAGTAGCAGATTCTTTCTTCTTGAGCTGTCCAATAATATGGAGTCAGGGATAGAACCATTCTTTATACCATCCTGATGAAATTTATCATATTTGGGTGTTTCTGGTTCCTCCTTGTTCTTCCCATAATGTTTAGATTTCTTTTTCTTCTTTTTCACATCAGGTTCAATATTAGGAAGTTGCACACTTGCAGTATTCGTTTCTAAGAACAAAAAACGGAAATAAATCTTCATGAATGTCTATTTTTTATGAAATATTTATATTAACTATAAGCCACGAAGTTGTGTAAAGCATTTAGAAAGTTTACCAATGTTAAATGAAAATTTGGCTGTATTTGTAACTGATTTGTTTGGGTTGAAAGTTAGTGTTATGTTGTTGTTGTAAATATTTTTCTCTGCATATGGATACAACCAGTTAGATATTATGTCGTCATGTCTAAAGGCATCTACTATAGATTTCAAATCCATTAAATCCTGTTCACTGTTAATGTCTACCTCAAATGAAATTCCGGTTGTGTTTTCACCAACTGTTGTTTGAAACTAAAAACATGTAGTTATAAAGAACATAAACAAAAATTCAAAAATGATGCACATTTTCTTAATAGTGAACTAGGTCTCACACTTTTCATTGGTTTATTTTTGATAATTTTGGCCCCATACCCATTAAGGGGGGGCATAATGTCAAATATGTTGTCTTTTGCTGTGTAGGCTACTGTACTGTACTCGAAAATCTTTTGATTTTCTTTTGTATTCAGAGCTTGGGTTTTGATTGACAACTTCTTATTACTCATTTGAAAATCACTCCAAATCTTTAGCGGAACATTAATATGAGTGTTCTTTTCCAACCCAGCAAAATAGTGGCGTTGATTGAAAGGTGTAACAAAACCCATCCTTGATTGTGTTTTTAAACTGTACCTACAAAATTGATTAACATGTTTTAATTATTCTTTTTATATAAATTGGTGTATGTGTGTTCATTGGATAAACAAAATGTTATACCTAGCAAAATGAATGTTATACCTACACAAAATTTAATTTTGCACTGATGTTTGTTAATTCCGGAATTACAATGTGACCCTCTCCAAGATCAACTTTTGTAATATCCGGTTGTGTTTTGAGACTCACCTCCCCACTTAAGTTTAAATATGTTGGAATATCAATAGAATAAACAAATGGTAACCCATTAACTGTGGGGAAACCAATACTCATTGAAAATTTATTTTGAAGTTTTGTCAAGTTAAACTTTTGACCATTTCTTAGGTAATTAGCTGCCTTCTGAATATCTGTAACATGAATTATAAATACTTTCAGTAATGTAGCATATATATATATATATATATATATATATATATTTATATATATTTATTATCTATATATTTATTTAATATTTTAATAGTAGTTTTTATATCTATTCTTAAACACACTGAAAAAGTTTGTGTATATTTAAAAATCTTACAAACCCTCTGAAACTGCTTTTATAGAATATTTGTCAAAGGCAAGAAATGAAGGTCCTCCAAAAAATTCAAAATTAACATTTCCTTCAAATTGTTCCTCGTTATCGGATTCAATATTTAGCATTTTTAAAATGTCCATGCTAGACATGCCTGATTTAGTCTCATTCTTTTTGTTTTCTTTCTTACTGCTGAACTCGTTGGTAAGCATGTCCAAAAGCGTATCAAAACTTGAAACCATTATAGCAATCTACATTCATAAATAATAATTATTATTCATTAAATTTTTTTTAAGTATTCTTCATTTATTAGATGTTTTTACCTGTTGGTTTTCCAACTTCATACTGCCCATTTGTTTTCTGAGGTTAAAGAATATAGCTTTAGGTATTATACTGTCTTTATTTTGGATATAAGTAAAATCATTTTCATATCCCAGATTTCTTGGCTCTTCATCATAATCACGAATATAATTCTTTGAGTATTGCAAACCATATACATCAGGATTGAGCATATTAACTGCAACTCTAGCATTCTGAGCTCTGAAAATAGTTATTGAAAATATTAAAATACTTATATAAAAAGGGAGATAATATAGATTATATTTATTGTACACTAGACATGAAGGTATAATGAAAATTATTTACTTACAATTCCTGATTTCCAGGTGTATTCAGTTCAGCTACACTCATTATTATAGATTTTACAGTGGAGCTAACATCTTTACTTAAATCAAAATATGTATATTCTGCCATTCGCTGAAGCATTTGAGGAGTGGGGTTCGTTTTCATTAGCTGCATTACTGCAGCAATACGGATATCATAACTTTCTGTTGGATTTTGGTATAAATTATAAATCATTGGTCTGACTATATTTGGATAAACTTTAATCAGCCTATCAAATGATGCAATTATGAAGAGACGTTGAAATTTTGACATGTATTCATTTCCTGTAAGTAAATGGAAAATTATATTACTGAATTGAATAAAGCTGAAATTTATTCTGTATTAGGCACCATCAGTTGTGCATTATTTTTAATATTACCTTCTATGTAGGGCTTAAAAATTTTAATAATTTGTGGGTGCCCAGTATTTCCTAAACACTTTGTGTATAGTTGTATGTTAATGCTATTGTTATTCATTAAAGCAATCTTGAACTGTTCTGCTATATAGGGAAGATAAATGTTCTCCACATCATTATTGGTTTTTGTTACAAATTTACCGAAACTATGAACTGGATAATGATTATGAGTAGTTCGATTATTGGTACGGGTTTTATATATGAGATCTGTGAATGCTAAAATTGCTGTTGCATTCAGGTTTTTTTTATTTTTAACTTCAGGACTTCTAATGAGGGCCTGTAATAAAGGAATTATCATTAATTACTTGTATGAAAAATTATTGAAGCCTTACAGTAAAAAAATCTTAAAATGAATTCAAATAGTGGACTTACAAAAAAGGTGTTCATGTATTCCTCATTTGGATAACAAGCTGTGTAGGGTAATGATGCTATCATCCTAGCTGCTTCATCATCCTTAATTTGTTCATTTTGAATCCAATGCTTAATTGCTACCAATGCTGGTCCAGTCCCAGATTGAGCTACAGAGTTATGAAATATAATCCTATGACAAATACCCCTTCAATATAGTTAACACATGGAAATATTATCATATTATATGAATAATGAAGATTTTCTTACCATGTTTTTTGTCGATTTGTTTCTTCATTCATCAGAGTATCATTTGAAGGTTTAAAATAAAGTTTAGATGATAATTCTGCCAATTGTTTTGAATCCAAAGTACGTATAATACGAACCATTATATTGAACTTGGTAAGTGTATTTGCCTGTACCATTGTGTTTGGATTTTGCACTTCTTCTGCTATTTCATATGCCAACTTTTCTATTGTTGAAACACTATCTATTTGTTTAAATGATTGTATAGAATAACCTTCGTAACCAATGAAGTATGGTAAGAAGGGTACATTGGCTGGCATATTTAATTGTGGCTGAGGTTGCCAAAACTCTTCGTTACTATTGACTGAGGAACTACTTGAGGTGGAACTGTGACCAGCAGAAAACATGGGCTCATTTTTTGAACCTGGACTGGTTGTATTGTTATTATTTGCAAACCAAAAAAATTTTGCATTTTTATTTTTCTGTTGTAAATATGGATCAAAAATGTTTACTTTGGAATTAGAAAAATTTTCTCCATTTGGTTCTGATGAGTCACTTGAAAAATTGTCAGATGTATTAGAAGAGTCCTTGAGATCAAGAGCCAAAGTCATACCCCTTTTTTGCCGCTGATATTTTTCACTAGTAGTAAAAATTTCTAGATTATGATGTGCAGGATTGTACTCATATACTAGGTTTCTGGTGATATACGGATTTGAAAGAGGTAAAGGCATCTCTGTTGTATTCGCGCAATATTCAAGTGTCAGGTTGATACTGCTGGCTACAATCCCTTTCTGTTTGTTGTAAATATGTGGGCTTAAAATTATTTTGTTAGTAGCTACAGAAGATTGAATAGTGTAGCTGTTCAAATTTCCAGTGATAATGGTGCGACCAATATTAGTACGCTGAAATTAAAAGTGTATTAGTTTATTATTCAGTGATTATCAATATATGACATTCATTCATGTTAGTAACAAATTAAATAAATTACTGACAGTCATAAATTTCCCCATGTGGTTACTTCCAGGTTCCCAATCCATCATACCAGAAATACCATAATTATACACCATCCGCTGTTGACATGCAGAATAATTTTGGGTTTTTATTATTTCAATAACATCAGCTTCATTAGCAATATGAAATTGAGGAGCCAGTTGCGGTTGCAACTTTAGAACATGTCGTGGTAGTGGTGAAATGTCGTATACTGTAATGCATTTGCCAGTTACTGAATCCTGCAACATTATAACTAATGTGTTTTACAGTGTGTGTGTGTGTGTGTGTATACATATATATATATATATATATATATATATATATATATATATATATATATATATATATATATATATATATCATATAGAAGTTCAAGGTCTTCAGGATCATTTCTGAAATTGCAATTTAACAGTTCTGATTAAATTTTAAATTCTGCTGAGGAACATGTTTTATTTATTCTTAATATTTCTAGTGATATTATATTCCAATGGAATCAATAACATCCATCAAATAATTCTATCACAAATTATAATAGCTTAAGCTAATTGGCAATATGAACAAGTATAATACTTTACCTCAACTGTTTTATAGATACCTATTGGTTTCTCTTCATCAAAAAATCCATTCAGTCGTGATTTTTTTAAATTGATAGCCTTAGTGTCAATCTGAAGTTGACTTGCTATGCTTTTAATAATATTAATTTGCCATACAGGCAAGCTTTTCTCCACTATTAATTTCTCGACCTACAATTGTAATTATTTATCAATATTTTATTAATTTATGAATGAACAGTATTAATACTAATATGTAAACTATTTTGTAGTGCTAAACTAAATAGTTAGTAGTTACGGTAACTTCATCATCAAGAAAATTGTGATAACCAATAATCCAATTTACTCATATGAGTCCTTTGATATTTAATTACGTTTATTAAATGACACATACTTTTCTTATGCCCTCCTAAAGAGAATTATACGATGAATTACAACTAAATAATTTAAATATGCTCAAAATTATTTATTACTTACTATACCATTTCTCAATACAAGCTCAAAAGGTTTGTTGGTTATAGGTAGCTGGTGGTAAACCAGTTGTTCATCTGGAATATAAGTTGTCCAGCCATCTTCCAAAGTCTGATGTATTTCGGCATAATTGCTGTTATGAATCTTGAGAACAATTTTAATATTTCAACAGAACTTATATTATAGTTCTAATTTAATTCAATCAATAGCAAATCATATTATTAAAGAATATTACTTAAATACCTTCAGTACTATATGCGAGTCAGTCTTTGGTAAAACTGTAAGTTTTGCTTTCATTATTATACCCACATATTGGTCAGCTACCTGATAAAGACCTGTGAGTGTTCTAGCTTCCATTTCATATCTATAAAGGCGCCCAGGCTCCCATGCTGCAATTTAGTTGTTAATATATAAAAAAATGTATTGTATTAAAAATTATAAAAACATTATAATTTCAAACTGGTTTTATCTTGCCTGGAAATAAAACTATTTTCATGAATTGCATGAAATTGTGAATTCATTTATTTTCATACATTAATTAACCTTCCAAAATTGTTTTATTTACATCCCCTTTATTAAAAACCAAAATAATCAAATGAATAAATAATTTTAATACAAATGTTATTTACTTTGTAAACATTAAATGCATTGATATATATTTTTATTTCATTATATTTTTAAATTCATTTTGTATCTTACCATATTCTGCTGTGGTAAAACCAACTGAAATAAAAAAAAGAAAAATTAACAAATTAAAATGTTCTTCCATCTCTATAAGGATTTCAAATTCCTACAATTAATTAATTTAATATTCCAACATACCTAGGAGACAAAAAATTAACTTGGACCACATCACTTGTTCCCTAATAGATGTCACTTCAGACTGCAAAAATATATTTACTCAGAAATTAATACTATTTATACAATATTGTAATCAGTTCTTTGTAGAAGAAAAAATGAGCACGTGTAGATACTGTAAATTTTCATTGCCTTTGCAATTATTCGACCCTGTGGGTCATTCATATATCACTATATCTCTCAACTGTAAGAATGAATGGACAATTATAAAATAATCATTTAGTAAATGCTTATGAATTATAAAACAATATATTGCATTATATATACATATATATAAATTGGATATATTTATATATGTTAGCATTTATTAATCTTTAGTTTATCTGATTGAACATCTAGTAATAATTATTCATGAAATGCCATATAATCATGTTTACAATGTTCTTAGCGACTAGTGTTATTGTAAATATTGAAATTAATCATAATAGGAAAATAATATATACTACGATTGACTTCATGTTTAATGATTTATCAATAGTATGCCATGAAACATAAATATTTATTAAATAACATAATATTACAGACAGAAACATGGAATTTGAATGTGTCTGCTGGTGAACTATTAGGCAGGACACATGAAGAATTGGTTTTACTATTGATTCAACTTAGGCGTCAAAGTGCAGGATTGTGTAAAGCAATGGAAAACTATCACAGAGAAATTGAAACTCAGGTCAGCAGATTATAAAAAGGGTTGTGGGGCTTTATAATTAATCAGCATTTAACATTTGCTTTCTATACTAAATCTTTGGTGTTGGGAAAGGATCTCTATTGAATGAATTAAATTAAAATCATTTTGGGCTTATATTGTGGTAATTAATTAATTTTATGAAGTCAGCACTCTATAAAAAAGAGAGTTTTTATATTTATATGTTGTTTATATTTCAACATTTCTAGCATATATACATATTAATAATTACCTAGGAAATAAACTCCATTGCTATAACAAAATTAATAATTTGCCTTTTATCCTTATTTTGAAAGTTGAAAATATCCTTCCATCTTGTGGCTCTTCCCTGCATGTTTTATGAAACATTAAAATATCATAACTTAAATATGTAATCAACTGTGTAACATATAGTGCAAATTAATAACAACTCCTATTAATGTTTACATTAATTTTTTATTATAGTATCCAAAACTGTATTGATGAAATAGTATGTACAGCAGTCCTATATTTTAAATTATGTCTTAATAAGTAATACTAAATAAAAACATCATAACATGTTTGTTATTATTAAGCTACTTAGTCATTAACACTCATTAAACTTTTAAATGTATTATGATATAGAGTTCCGTTGTTCGTGTTATGTTGTAGGCCCGTTTAACAGATTTAGATACACCCAAAAGAATAGAGCACTTAAAAAAATTGGATGAACTTAGACGCCATCTTTTAGACTTGGAAAAGCAAGTAAGTATTTGACGAGCTTAGAGAATTAGCAGCTGTGTGTTAAATAAATATGGGCTACACTCAATATTTCAATATTTTCAGTATGAAAAGGGGAAACCTCTTGTAAACTTGGTTGATAATATGGTGAAGTTGGGGTCACTGTATCGTGCTGGTTCCAATACAGGTTCAGTACCACAAAGATTAGAATTCAACCATAAAGTTCAAGAACAGCGACTCTTAGCCGAAGAAAGACGAGATTGGGAAAGAATAAGCCCAGATCATAACCAACTGCAAGTAAGGAGGTTTTATTCCTCAGCTGCTTTTGTTTTATTTTTATAATTTCACACACACACACACACACACACACACACACACACAAACAAACAATTTCATTATTATTAAATACAGTATTTACATTCCTTTATTTTAATATTCCACACAATTTCTTTACAGGCTAAAGTTGAACAGTTATATCGTTTAGATAGACTTCTGCAAGAAGAATCAGGTACCCTCCAAAGTCTACAACAAGATAAGGTATTTTCCTAATTCACTTCCCCTTGAATGTATGTACAGTAACTACAAGCGCGTAACTTTATTAGTTTTGTGTGTTGCGGGATAATAAAATATTTTTAATAATTTGTGAATATGAATTAATATCCGAAAGTAACTGCTCACAAATAAACATGTGATTATATCACCACTAACTTCCGGTGGGATCGCGTGATACCATTGGAAGAACCTCGGAGTGCGTGAGTTGACCTGTTAGCCCGAGATTCGTCCTGTGTTTGGAAGCCACCTTAGCGAGCTTCAGTGAAAGGGTTTCTGCCCTTTTCCTCTGGGGCCCTCCCGTGTGTTGTCTGCTCCCTACGTCTCGGAACTCTTACTGGTACAATCATCAGGGTCCGATCGAAGAGTAGGTCAACTTCGGGTCTTTGGGGTGTAGTTAATGCTGTTAGGATTATGATTTATTTGTTCCTTATTGCTGTGAACGATCCACTACTGATGTTTTATCCAATATTCCTATTGAAATTGTTATTGTTTTTTGTGTTTTTAATGCCTCACTAATAATCCTGTTGTAGTAGTTTGTTTTCGATTGAAAGGATTTTTGATTTCTCGAATTATACGTTTGTTTTATTGAAGTGTGTTCAGCAACTGCGGTACAGTTATAGTTTTGCTGGTACAGTTTTGTGTTCCGTTAATCTGGTTGAGATTCGTCTGCCTATTTATCATATTTAGCACGTACTACAACTGTTGGGGATCTTGTAAATTCCCTCACATCCGAACCGGCTGTGATCGTTGGCTGAAGGAAGACATTGGCCAATTTTTGATACGGTGGTGAACGTGATCCTAATGTTGTTCTTTGGGAGTACTGTTGAGATACGGCCTGTGATGCCACTGACGTAAGGGAGCGAACCCGTTGGCTTAAATTCTGTTTGTGGCACAAAACGCATTCTTGGACTAACGGGGGTCAACCCCTCCTATCCGAGCTTCTTCCCATAGCATTACGCGATCGCACCGGAAGTTACTGAAATTCAAGTTCTGGTCGCGGAAACCTTCGTTCCGTGGTGATATTATCTAAATCAAATGTATGTATTTTTTTCTATTATTAATTTGTTAATGGAAAATTCCTGTAATTATTTTATAATAGCAGTTAATTCTTATTCTGATTACCTACTTCATATGAAACTTAAGTCATACTTATTTCATATATTCTATATTGCACTCATTATTTTCTACAGTTTTCCATTAAAGGATTAATGAGTGATTTTCTTTAATAATGATAATTAAATAACTTGAGTGTGTATAACTCAAGCTATAAACACATTTTTCTGTCAGGAAATGCTTGAACGAGCATTAGGTGGTTTGAGACATAAATTACAAGGCCTTCATGGAAACCCTGCTGAAACCGAACGGTATAAGAGACAACAAAGAATGTTAGAAAAAGAATTAACAAGAGTTCGCTCTATCCTTGCACAGAATTCCAAGGTATAAAGTAACAGTTTTATGATAATAATATGAGTAATTCATATCAAAAATGTTAAATTTAACATTTTTAATTTGCAAGTTAAAACATTGCTCTTCTTTCAGTGTCATTATTATTATTTAATTAAGTTTTAATGATATTGTACAGTGTAACAATTTTGTGGTATATCTTATAGGTTTGAATTTTATCTTTTTTGTGACACAATTTGTTAATATTTTTAAGATTTTAAAATTACTTAAATTTGTAAAAATATTCCCAACTAATTTAGAAACTGGAGGAAACAGTTGCTGAAAATGCACGCTTAGAACAGGAACTTGTGGTTTTACGGCAAAAATTACAGTGGTCCCGAAGAACGGCAGAACCTGGAGGAACTACAACAGCTGCATTGGAAGCAGAACTTCGCAGAGTTCAGCTTTTAGTTGGTGATCTTCAACGTCAAAGACAAGAGCTAAGCCTTCAAGTGCGGCAGTTGACTGAAAAATCTCATTCTTTGAGTCAACAAATTCGCCCTGGTCCAACAGGTGTTGCAGGTTTAGTGAATTTACCTTAAAGTGATATATTAGGTGTGGAAATGTTCACTTTACTTAAAGTCAAATTAATATCTTTAGGCGCTAGTGCTATTACTGGAAAGAAACGTGCAGGTAGTAGTTGGTTGGAAACTGATTTAGATTCACAAATCACTCATGATATTGGATTAGAAACTCCGTGCTCAAGTCCTCCTCAATTGACACCTTCAATCTCGCCATTATATGTAAATACTGAACCAGGTGATAAAGTAGTGCGTGAGTATTATATTATTGGCATATCTTGTTTCTTATAGACACTTCCATGTTCTAGCATTTTAAATTTTTTGTCTTGTTCCGCGCAATTATGCAATTTGCCGTTATGCGCGTTTATTAATATTTAACATCAAATTCGAGCAGTTCTAAATTTATTTAAAAACTTGTTCTATTCAATTTTATTTACAGAAGAAAAAAATGCATTTGAAGGTATTAATTTTAACGATGATAGCTCGGAGAATGTTGCTTCACCTACCTTGGCCCTAACCCAGCAGTTTTGTAGAACATCAGAAGATGCTGATGAAAGAGTGAAAAGATATTATGGTGAGGGTCCATTCTAATTTCCGTTTATATTTCTGAAAGCTTGTTGAAGGGTTGAATTATATATACGTAATTATAATTAATTGTATTTAAAATATTCATTTGGGGGCCTGCAAGAGTTTGGAATATCATTACCCTTGTGATTTCCTGTCTCCACGTACCTAATTTGTCTTAAACTAGACTGGTGAGAGTCCAACCTAATTTCCCTCTATATTTCTGAAAGCTTATTCTTTGCTTGTTGAAGGGTTCAATTATATATATGTAATTACAAGTAATTGTATTTAAAATATTCCTTTGTGGCCTGCAAGAGTTTGCAATGTCATTACCCTTGTGGATTTCCTGTCTCCAGTAATCCATGTATTATCTCAAACTATACTGGTTTTGGCTTTTCATCCCTGCTAGTGCAATGGCAATGTTACGAACAATTGGTTGACAATGGTCAAAAGTCCAATATCAAGTAGGCATGTGGAGACAAAAAATTGCAAGAATGAAATTATTTATATATTTTTAATGCACAAACACTAAAATAGTTATTGCTTTTTCATTTATAAAAGGTTTAGTTCCTAAGGAGAAACCTCAGGAGATAAAAACAGTAAGAATTGTTAAACGAGAGTCAGAAAGACGACAAAGAGACAGGGATAGGAGTGGATGCCTGGGAATCCCACTCACTAACACAAATTCTAAACGCGTAACTATCATAGAGGAAACAATTAGTACAGAAATTATTGAGGTATTTTTTGCACTAACAATCACTTTTGATGTTAGACTCTAATTAAATTTTGTCAGTACTATTTTATTACATTAAAATAAAAATCGTATAGGTATTATTTATAATAGACTCAAATAGTTTTGTTGCCTTTCTGTTATGTAAAAAATTATGTCTATAATTCTTTATTCATATAGAAAGAGATATTAACTAGAGCAGTTGAAGAAACAGTGATTGCAAGTCCTGAAGTTCATGTACCAGTTCAGAATAATGGTCCACCACCCACCCCAGGACCTCGCTCTGATTCTGTTATAGCTGTTAAAAATATTGTCAATAGACAAAACTTGATCAAGGTATTTGCTAAAGACTGTTTTATGTACAAAAATAACAGTTGTGTTTTTAATCAACTTGCAGAAATTATATAGTTGAAAAACTATTACTTAATGGAAGAATGAATCATTAGTATGAGTTGAAATTTCATTTTAATTAATAAATTTTTAAAGTGAAAAGGACTCCATGTGATTGGAAAATTTCTTATATTGTTACATACCCCCAAAAATTTATATTGTGTAGATAAAGAAAGACTATGCTCTGTGTGTATCTCTGCCTCTCTAGAGTGAAAATGAACTTGGAAAAATGATTACTGCTCGGGAACAGTTATTTGGGGGTACTGAGGGCTCACCTCAGTTATCCCCTGTGTATTTGAGTGAAGCTGCGAGACAAATAGTTGAAGAGGTAGCATGGCGAGGAAGAGGTGGAAGAAGATTAATTCCAAAGGAGAAAAGACGTCACCATACTGTATCAGGCCAGCCAGTAATTAGACAACATGCACCATATTCCCCAGTAATATTTTACTTTATACTTAAAATTTTTAATGACATGTTGTTTCTAAGGCTGATGCATTGATACTTTACATACAGGGGTCAAATTTAGAATGAAATTATTTTATATAAAAGATTTAATATTTATTAAATGTACTTAGCTAGAAAAATTAAAAAATGCATAAAGAAGTTTATTTAATCTACAGGACAGTTATATTTTATAATATATTAATTTGTTATCATTTTAGGGTGGGTCTAGGGATGATCTTGATATGGAAAGGGCTCTGAGACCCCGCTTGAATACACCAGACGTGGTTAGATCGACATTAAGTCGAAATGATCCTAAGTTCACTACAGAAACTATAGATAGTGTTCTTGGAACGCCTGGAAAAATTATTATTCCGGAAAGGTATATTCCAGAAACTGGGCCTCAATTGTCGAAAGAAGAGCAGCAGAAGCGGTCTAAAAAAGCAGATGCCATTAGGAAAATGCTCTCTGAAACAACTGCTATAGCTCCTGTTAAACAAGATGGTCTGTTTTTAAAAGTCTAGTTGTCAATTTAATACCAAGTTTAGTTTCAATACCAAGATCTAAAATTTTGTCTAGTTGCTTTAATCATTAAATGAGTAGAGATAATTCCTATATTAAGCGCATAGCGGCAAAGCACGATTGCGCTGTACAAATAGTTTAGAAAAAAATTCCTATGTGTTAATAAAGAAAATTGTTTAAATATTATAAAATTTGTTAGAATTACTGCTTTTATTTTATTTTTTAGTTATTTCAGAAATAACTTATCCATAAATTATTCTTTATAAATAGACGCTGAAGAAGAAGATAAATCATCTACATTAAAAAAAAAAGTTGCTGAAGAAAAACGTCAGCGAGAGCATTTATTACAACTAAATCAAATTCTAGCCCAGCAGGTTATGGAAAAGAGCAAAATAGTTGCAGGCATGTATAATTGCATTTGTAATTTCAAATATTACTTTATTAAATGTTTTTGCTTGCCAAATGGTATTTAAAAAAAAATAACTGAAGAAGAAAAATAGCATCACATGATCACAGTGCATGTGAAAGTGGGAAATATATTTTTCTTACCATTATTTTAAAATATTCTATTTATTTGACTAACAATGCCGCTAATTTGATGGTATATTAACACTCATAAAAAAAAATTGGAAAACTGCTACTTGTTATTCATAAGATAATTAAAGGGTGATTAAATTTATTCAATGTAATAAAATATGTTATTTTTATAACTCTGTTATTATTCCTAAAAGTTATGTGGCTTGTGTGTTGCGTGTTTATGTTTGTCTATTGAAATACAGTAATGCATTTGATAATTAGCACCAGGCATTTACAAAAATGTATGTGATGTTAGATATATGTTCACAAATTAATAACATTGCATGGTTTTCATATGTAGATCAGCTTAAATAATTGTTTTTGTTCTATGTTAAAATTGTTTATATAATTTTACCCTATTTTTATGTAATTTTTGTTAATATTAATATGCATGGTTTGAGTTTTTTTTTATTTTCATTATGATTTTGTAGGTGTGAATCCCACTGTGCCCCAGGAATAATATTCCTATGTGAGAATTACATCTTGGATAAACAAATATTTCATGTATTTTAAGAAGGTTTGTAGCCACTTGTAGTAACCATTCATTGAATGCATATATCAACTTTCATTTCCTTTATCCAATATTGTTTTTCCATTTCCTTGCTTTTACAATAAATTAGGAAGTATAGGATCCATAAATTCATTCTTAATAATTGTCAGTATAAATATAATAATAATTCAGGTAATAAGACTGTCTTGTCTCAATTTTGGCCCATATCTAGACTGGTTTCCATTTTTCATCATCAAATAAGAAAAAAGGTCCAGAATTGTGTTTTCAATTGTGAATTGATGTCTCAATTTGAAAACTATTGCTTACTTCTAATGTCTTTAAAATAGTATAATTCATTACATTATATAAAAAAATTAAATCAAAGAGCCTACAATATAAGAGCATTTGCTATTTATAATCCAGTTGAAGGCCTCTTTCACGGCTTGTCTATTCAATAAGGAATAGGCAAATCATTTTTCTGTCATCAATATATATAGAAGAGAAGATTTCAGAATTTGCTTACATGCATTTGCTTCTCTGGTGGGGTATAATTCCCCCAGAGTACTATTAAGCACTGTTACTTCTAAATTTGTAACGATAGGAAATAGCTTAAATGGTTGCTTAATGATGCATTATATTAATACATCACTTTATCCTTTGAACCATTAACTTTATATACACGTTTGTCTCTATTTACTCATTACATATATAATGATGTTATATCATATATAACATGATGTTTTCATTAACTTTAACTTTACAACAAATAAACCAACTTTAAACGGTGAGTGCAATAGATATTTTAAAATTTACTTTTAATTAAAAAGTAGAAACAATTGCTTTAGTTCCTACATGAAATCATTAGAATATAAAAATCTGTTCTCATGTTTTCAGTGACAGCTCTGGCTACTCTACCTTTAGACTTAAAAAAAGTACAAGATGATGAAGAAGATTTGTCACCTGTAGAGCCATTACCAATTTATCAACAACGTGAAAATTATTTCTCTTGAATAAATCACCACACAAAATCATCTTACTTAAACTGACATGTGCCATACATTATAAACCAAATAGAACATAAATATCTATCTAACCAACAGTTTATAAATATGTTATTCTCATTAACTAACATTTAAATCCTAGAATTTTATGTTTTAATTCTAAATGTCTGATTAGATGTATCTGTTTTGAAAAAGGAAATTAATGTCGTAGAATGAATGTGTATTGTCGTATTATATAATGCTCATTTATTTTCTGTGTTATTCCTAAATGTTTAAATTCCATGTCTAGATGAAGTGTATGTACCCAAATTGTTTTCTCTTCCTTTGCTAGAGTAAGGCATTTCTCTATTGATGTTTATAGAAGCATGTTGATGTAATTTAATTAAATAAATATGAATTTATTCTGAAAATAAAATATTGGGAATGGCTTCTTCATAAGAGTGTAAGAGATTTAATCAATGCAAGTTGCTGTTGATATATAAAATTATCAATATAATTTCTGCCCTATATTAGAAATATTTAATTTTCATTAATGATTTTTCTTTAAACAATAATAAAGAATTTTTATTACTGCACATAAACAAAACATACATAGATAAAAAAATTTAATTTTCTTTAAAATGTATTAATCATGTTTTGTTTAAAACAACTTCATTGTTTTATTTCTCCATCTATCTGTTTTGCATTAATACATGTTAGCAAGCTAATGGTGTCAGAATCTTCTTATTTATTAAATTATTATAACTATAGAGGTATATCTATTCATTGTAAACTAAATTTCATTCATTGTAAAAAATATTTAATCAGTGAAAGTATTATTATGCCATTTTACAAGAAATATAAAGACTGCTGACTCTTGACACAATAATCCTAGTTTGATTGGTTCCATTCTAAATTGCTTTGTATTGTGATATTCAAAAAACTTTCATTTTATACATCCCATTAAGATTTTCATATACATAATTATCATTGAGTTTAAAAAATATAAATTAATGATTTTAATCAAATAATGAATGTAGTTTTGTGTTTATTCTAATAATTTGTGACAAGATATAAAAACATATAAGTAAACCTCCAAAAGTTAAGTTGAACAGGTTTTTTTTGCTACTGTATATAATGTCATATATTGTAAAATACTTGTAAATTATTTTTGCTCAATGGCCATAGGAATGAAAATATTTTTATCACAAATTTTTAGTTTTGAAATATTTTTATCTTCAAAAGCTTATTGAATTTTCTACTTATCTTATCTACCTTGATATAATTACATTATATCATAAGCTACAGAGCTTTATATTTGAGCTCTGTAGCTCATAGTTTTTTTAAGTTATGATTAAATTCAGTAGTTGCCACTTGAAATGTATAAATTCAGTGGACATGATAATATTAAATGTTGGTAAATAATGTATTAACACAATGTGGAAGGCAAAAAATGAATTTTTGTATATTTAAATATGTAAGCTTATAACTATTTTTCTGCAGTTTATTATTTAGTATTTAAGTACAGATACATTCATAATGTAAGAACATTTATAAGGTAATCAATTTAGACAGATATTATTATTATTTAGCCTGTATCAAATGTGATGTAGAAATAATGATTTATTTTTTAACTTTTTTTATAGATTAGCCCAACAAAGTTATTATTTCTGTAAGTACTTCCTCTATTTTTGACAAGAAAATACCAAACATTTATTAGAATATATTTCAGGTTTAGTTCATGATTATTAATAAATAGGAGATATATGCTTCTGTATATAGAAATATATGTATTGAATATAAATTCATATTGCTACTAAACATTATCACGTAAAACAATTTCAATCTATACTTCTGACATTTAAACAATGTAATAGATGATTAATGGCACATGAATGTGATATGAATATGTGGTATACTAATTTTACCATATGCATTAAAAGATGTTACCACCAAATTTACACTACATGTAATTTACAATGTTTGTTTTGAATGTGTACTAAACCTAATTTAGTTCTGTACTAAACACTTTAGTTTGTACATATATATATATATTTAAATACAAAGATTCAGAGTACCTTATACACTGATCATTTTATTTTGATAGAGAAGTGGGGATACATTTTGATACCTATAATAAAACAGCAGTATCATTTCACTTTCAGTATCTATTGCAAGTGTTAAGAAAGAATAATAATTTATGTAAAGCAATATATATGAACTCCAAATAGTAATCTACTTTTCAGTTTTCCATATTATTTCCTTGTGATCTAAGGATATTCATTGTAATTGTCCTTTTTCACTATTTCTTATTGTGGCTGAAATAAATAAACCTACCATTTATACCACAAAGTAACCCCAGATGTTTTAATTCCCTCTCTCAATAAAAAAAACATTATTGATAGATACTATACACACACACACACACATTGTTACTTTTGTGTTTAAAGCCACATTGACAAATGATTGCATAATTATATTCCAGGAGACAGCCTGTCTCCAGTTAGACATATTTTTGGATTTTTATCATCACCCAGAAAATATTCCCAGAAATTTAATTGTTATAATTTGCTATTTCATATCCTCATTGCTACAGGAACCAGTTGAATTTCCTGGTTTTTTCATGGAACTTATTTGTTTCAAAATCATGGAAATGGTTCAAAAAAAAGATTGTTTAGTCTTATATAATAAGAAAAACTAAATCCCACATGCCACTGCAATGCAGAATGCATAATTTTTGAGCCAAAATTGATCTAATTTATTATTAATGACAATTTTCAAGAATTGTTGTTAACAAAAATTATGTCAGATTTATAAGAAATCTTATGGTCGAAAGAAAATTTTTCTTTGAAAACTCAGGTGTACTGAGGAAGTCTAGTACTAGAATACATAGGACAGTAAAACAGAGTTCCTTTCTCATTATTACTAAGTAAACCGGGTAAATAAATATAGATACATGCATAAATTATAGCATAACGGGTAAGGTGTAAAAGATGCAGTAGTGATAGGTGGTGGATGGTTATGTTTCACAAATTAGCTATTTAATGCAACCTCTTTTGCCATTAACTGGCTTCCGGTAAGATCATGTAATATAGTGGGAAGAATCTCGGTTTGCAGGGGTTGACCCCTAGCTGTTCCGGGATTTTTCCTGTGTTTGGAAACCAGCTAAGTGGGCTCCATTAGAAGGGTTTTGCCCTTTCCTTCTGGGACCCTCTCGGGTGTTGTCTGCTTCTGGCATTTTGGATCTCTTATTGGTTCCATCATCCGGGTCTGACCTCTATTATTAGTTAGTATCATAACAGTAAATATAGTAATTTACATTCAGTAACTGTCCTACAGACTCACCTCTGCCCTTATATTGTTTGTAAAAATCTTCTACTGAAAATATGCTGTTTTGTTAATGTATGCAATGCATTTAACAAGAGTGTAGAAATACTAAAAAATGAATGCCAAGGAACAAGGAGTAACATAAAATTAATATTTCAAAATACAAATATCTTTGTTACATAAATTTAGAACATAGAAACACGGGAATAAATAATTACATGTACAACGCACATATATAAATGGTAATAAAATGTGTACTAAACAATTGAAATTAATAATAACAATGATAAAATGAAGTTATACATTACAAAAATAAAGCATACGTATGTATATGTGTGTATATATATATAATGAGAAACTACAAGGAACATAAAATAGGAAGTGTTCTCTAATACACATTTTTATAAATATCACATTCAATTTTTTTTAATTATATACATAAAGCATGCAATAACAACATATCAACAATTTACTCTTATTTGTATAGCCTTATTTCTTAATAACAAAAAATCGATCATAACATAATGCAGTTTAAAAATGCATGTTCTCAAATTTGTATCCACAATAAATCACATTTTTATTACCTTCAGCCTACAGTTAAGCATGTCGTTCCCTTCAAAACACTTATCCCATGATGAAGAAAACAAACTTTTTGAAATCCACAATGGGCCAAGATATGACTAAACTGAAATATCACAAATCATAATGTAACATACAACAATTATTTCAAATGTAGTAAAAACAAAAAAAGGGTAAAGTAAAAACCCTGTGAGTTCTTAAATGATAAAGGATATTCATAAGATGAAGAAACTCTTAAGTATTTAGACTTATTGATGCATACTCAACAGATTAAATTCAGTTAAATTTTGATAATGTTATTTATCAAAAAGACATTAAATAACCAATTTACCTCATTAGCCTTCTGCATATCTTCACCAATAACAACTATTATTTTTCCTTTATTACCATAAAGTGCACTCATCTCTGGGCCTGAGCTTAATAACGACCAATCTGTTTTCTGAGATGTTAAATCAACTTTGGATAACGGAATGTTTATACTCCCAGGTACATATTCATCTTGAAAGCTATGCATTTGTAAGGAAGATAACATTTTCAAGAAATGCTAAATCTACAGACAATTAAAAAATTGAATACTACTGAGTTCAATGAACTCAAATTTATGTTTTACCACTCCAAGTATGAATATAGTACTCCTTCTAATTTGATGCCTAGCTACTTTAAGAAAAAAATTACATTTTCTTTTAAACATGATTCCCTTTTGTTAATAAAGTTATTTCATACTATATTTTCTGCCAAGAAATTTTTTTTCATTTTCCAAGTAATACAGTTTACTAAAGCAGAGAATGACAATATTAATTTTATTCTTTAGGTTAGCTGTGAAACACATTTCTGATAATATATTGTCTTGAATTTTTAAGGATACACATGAGATTCCCTTATGTCAACTAACATCATCTTTGTAGGAATTTCATCATCATAGTACAGGCTGATAAAATCTTTCCCACTGAGTCTTGGGCAATATTCATTCTGTAACTCAGCTAAAGGTTGGCTGCTCAATTTCTATAGAAAATTATATTTCTGTTAAATACAATAAAATAGATAAATATATACAAATATATAGTTGAATTCACATAAAACATATATTCTTAATTTGGATAAATGAGAGTTTCAAATAGAAGTATTATTTTCTGGGTATCACATTGGAAGGTACAATGTGGAAAAGGGTGGGAATTAATAGTATAACAGTATAGAAGTTAGTATTGTTCAATTAAAATAAATAAAATGAACCATACTAGGTTTGGATTTGATCCAAATGGGTTAATCTTCAAAACAGAACCATTTCTTTTGTTTTTTTTGTATGCATGCTGTCTATAGGTAATACTTTTTGGAGTACTTTTGTTGAACTTGGCAGAATCTTTCACACATCTTTCAATATCAATTTCTGAAAGCAACATTTTATTTTATGAAGCATCTCAAAAGGTATAAAATGAAAAAAAGCTACATATCAAATGAATAATATATTCATATGTTCTTATAGATATATTTAATATTGTTTCAATTAAATAACATACCAGGTAGATCAGAAAACAACAGAATACACTCATTAAATCCGGAACCAAGAAGAGTGCTCCTCAATTGTTGTAGAATGGCAAGTCCAACAAACAAAGGATAAGAAGGCTTTTCCAAAAAAAGTGAGTCCCACAAATGAAGTATCTTATTTATAGGGAATACATCTGAAATTAGTAATAAATAACCAAAGACCAACAAAGAATAAGAAACTTTTTCAAAAAGAGTGATTCCCACAAATGAAGTATCTTATTTACAGGGAATACAATTAAATATGTTAAATTAGTAATAAATAATGACATACTAATTTATGAAATATTATAATAAGGTTACACAGTTTATATGCATTAAGCCCCACACTTTTTATAATTAATAATAATTTTTATAATTTCTTATAAAAAATTTGGAAAAATAAAAACATGGCACTATCTCAATGAAGCAAAATAATATTAGGTTAAAAATGTTATTATTATTGAGTTATAGTAGTTGTGATTCCCTCAAATGGATTGTGTGTATATATTATACACGCACGCGCGCACTCCTACACAGGCACACACACACACCTGCCCACATGTAATGAACAGTAATTTAACATGAACATTTTAATGCCTACATTGGTTGCATTAATTAATTAGCCACTCCATCCTGTAAGCATTTTTACATTGCATGGAAATGTACAATTTAAAGTACATCCATCTATAATATTTGACATAGAACTTACGTGAAAACATAGTCAGATACCATGGGATAGCAAACAGTTCTGGAGCAAAACCAATATTATCTAAATGATTTCCTAATTCAGGATCATGAAAAACAATCAACTGTTTGAATTTGGTCAAGTATTCCCTGATTACAGGTGAGTTGTCCTTCAAGAAAAAGTTATTGAGATACTTCTCAATAAATCTTGAAAGACATGCATAAGCACGAGCTGGAAAGGAATAGATGATTTAATTTATAAATTACTTGTGGGTCACATAAATGTTTCTTTTCATATATGCAAATAAATACACATAATACACATGGTGTTAATACAGCAACGGGAAGTTTATTATATAGAAAGTTTATTATATCACAACTTGTGAAAATACAATTATTATGAATGAAAAAATTAGTAGGTACCACAGAAGCCTTATTCAGAGTTTAAGACACACGCTCAGTTCACTCAGTATCAAATTTACAGACAATGAATAAAGAATACTGTGTCCTCCATTATTTAAACCCGGTCCTGGTAGCCTACCACTTGTGCTATATGACATTTTAAACAAATATATATAAAAAAAAAATCACCTTCATTATTAAAATTCAAATATAAGAAAGGCGCACACAGAGAATCAAGGCCTTGCCAATATACATACTCTGGATGGCTAACTACCCATGCTTTCAAAATGCGTTTAAACTTCAAATGACCCACACTTGAGGAGAGTAGTTCATTATATTGATGGCACCTAGGAATATCTACTTCTATCTGAAAGAAGTATAACCAATATTAATAAAAAAATCAGACAACAATCTGATTTGCAGTGGGCTGCATGTTGCCCACTTAACATCTTCATCATAATCATAGAAGTAGTCTATTAAATATTGTTCATGAATGTTTTATTAAGCAAGACATAATAAATATATAATTCATATAAAAATGTTAACCATGAGATAATTATTTTATCAAAACTTTACCTGCCTATCTGTAGGAGTATTTGTCTCTTTATCTATTTTAAGGTATGCTTTGACATATTCATCATCTATACCTAGAAGACATGCCCAAGTTTCAGCACGCAGAAATGGAGGTATATCTTGTTTTGCTTCAGAGAACAATAAGTCCCGATTAAAAGGAAAGCCCTGAAAAAAAATTCTTTATAGTAATGACTATTAAATTTCATAAAAATGATGCATAATTTCTTATACTGGTGAAATCCATTACCTGTATAAGTAAACTGAAAAGTGTAATTCTTCTTAGCTGATAATCTGTATCTCTTTCACGAATGATCAATGGGAGAGAAGATGAGTCACAATCATCCCTAACCTCATTCTTTGGTCTGGATCAGAAAAAATATTGACCTCAACCGGTGATGTATAATGCACTATGTATGATGGATAGAATAATAAGTTAATAGAACAAGTAACAGTAATTTTTTATGTTTTACAGATGTTCACATGAATCCAAATAATCTTTTATGTGCTTTGTTATCATAAAAAAATCAAATGAAATATCAGCTAGCTTAATCAGAATCCCTAATTTTTTACAGGACAGTTATATAATTGATTGTCATGAATCTATTCATTATTTATTTATTAGTACACCTTATTTCATTATTAATATAAATCCATTATCAAAAGCAACATTGTCCAAGTAAGAAATGAATAGGAATGTGGTATATTTTTCATGCTTATGTTGCAGGTTAAGGAAATTCATAATTCTTCCAAACCCTTTTCTTTGGAGAACATCTAATAGGAGAAACATTCTGACCAAATAAACTAAAAATTTAATACACTATTTGATACTTTAAAATGGTAAAGACCACCTGTCTGCGATTGTACTTGAGTACAACAGAAATATGAAAGTGCTATTTAGGGTTTACCTTCCATTACAATGTTTACATTGTACAAATAGATTCAATTTTGGTTTAGATCTTCAACACTTTGATTTTTCAGCTTTAAATTATTAAAATATTTTCATAGAACTAATTTATTTATGATTGTTTATAATTATTTGAATGTTTTAGAGATAAAGATTAACAGTAGCCGACAAAAACACATGAAACTACGATAAAAACTCCTTTCAATGTCATTGTGATATTCAACTTTAGTATTAATTTGTACATTTTATCATTCTACTACTCATTTTGTAAATTTCTTTATTTTAAGGATATAATATTTCTTTTAGTAGTCTATGTGTTGTTTTTAGTTTTACTGTGTTATATTTGCAAGTACACATTGTCCTCATCTTTTCAAATGACATTACATTATCTGACAACTGTAGACTATAATAATGTTTTATTTCAGTTCTCTACAAGAGTCCAGTGATTAAATTATTATAGTGAATAATACATTACTTCTTCTATCAGTTTGGTACCATATTTAAGATATGAATATTTTTGTTTACTCTAGTCCATCTGTGTGTAGTACTATTTTTAAGTTAATTATGTTACAAACAACACCAAGGGGTGTTCATCATCCCCACCAAAGTAATTAAAATGTTTAAACCAAAAAACTTTTAAATAAGAAAATGCTGTTGAATTGTTCTGAATTCTGTATGAATTTATTATATATATACTTACTTGACAACAACTAATGGATACTTTACTCCAGGAGGTAAGCTTCCAAAACGATTAATTATGTTTCCTAATTGCAAGTGTACTACATGGAGATCCAACAAACTAGCTTTGTCTTTATCTTGCCCATAGCATGTGCCTTCCAGCATAAGAAGACTACAACAAAAAATAATTAGAAAATGATTAATTTATCTGTTTGGTCATCTGCTTGGATTTTCAATACTCTCGTTTTTCTGTCGCTGCTCACTGATTTGGCCTTTTGTTTGACTGTTTTCGGCTGCTTGCCATCTTCAGTAGCTTTCTGTCAGTAGATTGGTGAGTCACTTAGTTGGCTGCCTGTAGGGCATCATGTCTGCCCTGTCACGGCAATTTTACACTGATCTTGGCGACAAGGTTTAGCAGAAGACCAAACCAGTGAATGGCGACAGAAAAAATTGAGCTATATGAAAACTACAGTCTACTTCATTCCATAAACTGACACATAAATATGGGTAATGTCAACAGAAATACAGCATTAAATTAATTTTTCCATTAATGAATTACATAAGAATGTAATGATTACTGTGTCCATGTTACATACTTTGGTAAACCCAGTATAGGGGGCTTAGTCCTGATTAGACCTTCTTTTTTAAATTCGGAAAATACATCACCTCCAGCTAACAGCCATAAATAATAAAGTTCTTGAATAGATTTGTCATCCAGTGTAAAATAAATAACCTTAGGAAAATGCCTAGAACATGCAAAATGATATATTTACATACATCATGATAACTTAATAAGGAAAAATAATTTTGAGTAAAAAAAGAATTATTCAGCCATAAAATTATGTTCTTGATTAACTTTCTACTTCATTTTTCAGCGTGCAGTAGTGTAATAAATAAACAATCTTTCAACATGCTGGTTGATACAGACTCTGTCATATTGCACTTATCAAATACGTTTACACCGTTACTTCTTTCTAGCAACTTTTATGCAATAACTGTCTAGTGATAATGTCAATAGGTAGTTAGGCAGGATTAGTTTATATTTATAGGACTAAAAAGTGAAAGGAGACAAAACACACAATTGACCTTTGCAGACTTTCCAATAAATATCTTAAACTGGTAGATAAACTTTCATCAAACCACACTTCAGATTTTCTCTTCCATTCTTTAACAGCTTAATAAAATAAATATAAAGAATATCATCAATCAAAATGATTAGATAGATAAATAGCTGTAATTTATAATTTAGTTGATAAGTATTTAAATTATAATTTTAAGTATGGATAAATACATGAATATACATAAAATATGCTAGCCTTTCTGCAGAATGCTTGACTTGGACTTCATCTGAAGGGTGAAATATTGTATAAGCCAGCAACTCCACTGCTCTAGGTCTTCTTGCTGGATTCACCGTAAGCATTGCATTTATAAGGTCCACGACACTATCATTTAAGGTCTAAAACATAGGAACATTACAAAACATTGATAAATAATAGCATTATAACTTTAAACAATTTTTATAGCTTAAAATGATTCATGCACAATAACATAAATTAAAATGAGCTTGAATTCCATAATAACAAAATTAATACAACCAAGACATTCTTCATTTGCAACAGATTAATGTAATTCTTGGATAATTTTGACAATCATTATACATTGAATATTAGTCAATATTTTTTTAAATTTATTATTTAAGTTATTTTAAATTTATATTTAGTGACAGTGTGATTTGATAACACTAATAATGTGTAATTTTGACAGAAAATCTACCCATTGATGGTACTCCTGCTCCAGCCCTTACAACATAGTAAGGAAACCACATGGCCATTTCCTGTTACGGCGACACTTAGGTTTTTCAGGAAGGTGACACGAGAGTTGGTGAATTAAAGGAATGGAGTGATGGGATAGTTTTCAATGGAAGAATTTATATCAGGAAGCTGCTAATTCATGAACAAAACCGGAATGGATCATGCAGTTAAAAACGTAAGGTGCCTTATACAGATTGTAGTGATAGAATTTTGTAGAAGTTATATGGCTTTATCTATCTGTATACCCAGATAGATTTTAAAATACAGCTGTATTTTAAAATTAATTTTAATACAGCTGTATTAATAATTTGCAAGTAATAGCTGTTGAGGAGTTTTATTAGCAATTTGTAACGTCATTTCATTTTCCATGGCAAACTTCTGTCAAAGTGTAACCCCAAGTACTGCACTAGATTTTCAATAATAAATTTACTTCCCGCTATAAAATTGAAATGATAAAAAATAATGTATACTAAATATACTAATAAAGTATACTAACATGAAATTTTTTTAATTTGCCACAATCTTGGGCCAAAACCTTAAATATATTACTCTCTTTGGTTAGGGCTAATATTTTTTTCATAATATCTTTTAGTGGAAGCCCTTGCCAAAAACAATGTTCCAGGACTAATTCCGCCATTATAATTCCAAAGGCCCAGATGTCTACTTTTGGACCACTTTGTTTATTTGGTCCACTTAATAACACTTCAGGGGCAAAATATTTTGGATCCCTGTAAACAATAATTTTCATATTTACACTATAATTAACAGTCCTTAAGTAACATTTTATTGTAGTAATTTAAAATTATGCGCTGAATCACAACATTTTACACAAAAATAAACAACATAATAGCTATGAAATCAAATTTAAATTATAATAACTGACTTAAATTAAAATTGTACCAAAAGTGTAACCAAGTAAATTAACACTAACTGAAAATCAAAGTAATTAACATCAGTCAAGGTAAATGTTGGTTATTTTTGGGTTATTATTAAAACATAAACAAAAATGGTTACCCAATAGGAAACTGCACATCAGTCCCACACCCAGTCATGTAATATGTGCCATAATTGAATAATTTGACTTCCTTATTGATGTAAAGTATATTATCTGGTGTTAATGCACGATGAACAATCCCTTTATTGTGTATATATGACAAAGCATTCAGAACATCTTTTGCCACAAGAATACACTTTGCTGTAGTCCAGTCATTACATTTATTAATAGGCAATCCCACATGTTCACAAATTATTACTACCCTTTCTAGAAACCAAAATATTATGTTGTTGTATGTACAAGAAAATTGTATGTAATTCAAGTTTAAAAACAAAACTTAATGTTATAAATTAATTTAAACAGTATTAAATGTTTAAATATATTACCTCAAAACTTACCATGTTTCCATCTTATTATGTCTAAATATGTGCACAAATTTGCATGGGATAAAGACTTTAGGGTTTGACTCCTGCCCAAAATTTTTATTGAACTGGGCATTAACGGTAAACCATTGCTTCCACAAATTTCACCTGATCTGCGCTTAGCAACAAACGTAGTTCCGGCAAATTGAGATAATTTCAGAAAATTTTCACCCATAATTGTCAGCCAAGAATTAATATTTATCAACACATAAAAGTAACCTTAGCCGCCTTAACTTTAATCAGAAGGATAACCAACCGCTCACCAGCAAGTACCAACCTCCACCCGCAAGTACCAACCGCCCATCCGCAAGTACCAACCTACCGATTACAGATAAAATTGTCTTATTGTGTACTATTGAATTGTCTTATATTAAACCAAATGTTTTCATTTATTTCCTCTTCAAAAAAAGCAAATTTATTTGTAAATAACAGAATACTTGGTTTGTAATCTGCTATAATGTATATAATAGTTATTCGTATTCTTTGTTTCTTTATGCAACAAAAACATTCGGTTAACGCGACAGTAAAAATGTGAAATAAAAAAATGTATTCAATATGTTTTAAAAAAAATACCATTTACCTGTAGAGTTAAATCTTTCATCTTATTTTTTATGATCCAAATTTTTGTTCGGACAATTATTTACTTTCGATTCCTAAAGCATAACAAAGTGCGGTTTGATTCTTTAAAACATAGAGATTTATTTGCCTGAGCAAACAAATGCTATCGTTAAGTTTTGCTAATACAAAGAATGACGTTCAAACTTTAATATTAAATATAATATGCTTGGTATATCATTAAAACAATACATTTCTGTGTGCCTATTTAATCGTTATAATCCTTATAAATTAACTTAAATTAGCATATCAAATGTCCATATCCAAAATATTCTTTTTACTAAAAAAATTTCAGAACATCTTTCATGAAATTCTGCTTGTCTTTTATTCAGGTTTCCATTTGAAATGTATTAAGAAACAAATTATTTGATACTTTTGTGTCAAAATTATTATTTAAAAAGAAATACAAATATTTAATAAAGTTGTATAAAATGTAGAAATCAGATCTATTATTTGTATTACATACCATGAAAATGTGAATATCTGTCATAGAAAAATATCTGACAAATATAAAACCCACCAATAATATAAAATTTCAAATCAATGATCATGATTTAACTTCCCAAATATTTTTTAATTTTAACACTTATAATTGGATCATATTGTTGCATGCATAACTTCCTCCAATTACCCTCAGTTAAAGTAATAAATTAATAATATATAATATAAACCTAATTTTAAAATAATATTGTAAAAAAATGTCAGTAAATCAATGAATATACTCAGGGAGTCAATGTAGTACAAATAACATTAAAAATTAGAGTTCTGAAATTATTTTGTCCTTTCATTCTATACTTTTTTAAACACAAAAAAGAAAAAATCTTCTTATTGTATTTGCTTCACACTTAACATAAATGTAAATTTGGTTTTATATAAATGTAAAATGGTAATGTAAATTTGTAAATAAACTCCTATATAAAAATCCTGTTTTGTTTATGCTAAGTGGTAACTACCTATGACAATTTAATAACAGGTAAATAAGAAAAAATTAACATATTGGATGCATAAAAAAAGAAGTAGGTTTATACTTTAACCAACCAGCTTTGGTTTGATGATTTGTAAGTGAAATATATTTGTCTTTCTCTCCTTTATCTAAAATAACAAGTATTTGTAATTACAAGTATTTCTGCAAACAAAAAGTAAATTTATTCCAGATTAATTAATTATTTCTCATGATAAGACAATATTATATATATATATATATATATATATATATATATATATATTTATATATGAAGTTTTTTACAATGGAAATTACTTCAATTACTTTTAAAATGCAAAAAAAAACTTCTACTGTTAACATTTATTGAATAACTTTCAATTAGAATAAAATATATGATGTACATATACATATACTCATAACTAAATTAAAAGTTATAGACTAAAACAAAAAACATGGTCAGACTACTTTTAAGTTCTTATTATATGAACTAATTTTTTGTTTCATAACATAAACAAAATAATAAAACAGGTACATTTTATCTTTATTTGAATTAAACTATTGGATTCAATATAATACAATTTGTGTTATCACATAATACCTGAAAAAATAACTATTTCATACTGTCAAACTATTACATTTCTCTATTATATAAAAAATAATTTGTTTGATACTAAATTCCAAAATGTGAAATCTAATAATAATGGAATCTGAAAGTATAACAATCGGTTATGTAAAGGCAAACTATATCTGACAGCATGATTACAACCTCAACTTTAACATAAATGCGTGCACTGCACTAACTGTAGCAAAAGTTTAAATTTTTATTGGCTTATTTTAACAAAATAAATCTTAAACTAAGAATCATAATTAGAAATCAATTTACACATAAACTAATCATTGGTACACACTGTCCATGTAATACATGACTGTATTTTGTAAGTACTCTAAAACATAATTTATACAAAATCTGTTCTCAAACCATATCTTGACTATTCAACACAGCAATTGCCACTTTTTTAGCAGTCTTAACATTGATAAATGATATCCAAATAGTATATTTGAAAAGAAATGGAAATCTACAGAAACAGAAATGGAAAGATAAATTAATAAATCATGTCAATAACAAATTTTATTGTAACAAAACCACTGTGAGCATATATTTTTGATTAGATAAATAAATACTCTTTAACAAATTATTCTTAATATTGAATCATAGGCACTAATTTTCGATTATCCTAACAGAACATCATGGCAAGTTTTGGCCATGTAATATAAAATGCTAATTAAACATATAAACAGATCATAGGGGTGCTTTAATGCTCTTTGAACATGAACGCACATAATATGTTATAACCTTCTGATTTAGTATAATAAATAAATAACACATTTCACTGAGTCTCAAATAACATGTATAACATTGAAGCAGATGTGTATATGGATTGTGTTAAATATTGGCATCATATACATATGTATAAAATGTGATATATGAATATACGTTCATATATATATATATATATATATATATATATATATATATACATATGTCTACATTTAATAAAATGACACTGCAGTGAAATAGAAAATTATCATTACAAAATATTTGCAGTATAGGTGCTAGCCATAAAGAGTAAAGAGGGTAGCAAATTCTTCCTTTCTCTTTACATAGTTAACATATAAAAATATACAATCCCTTAATCTACATTAAACTGGCCTGATGGAAAAATAAGAGGAAGCCCGACAAATTATATAGCACAAAAGTAAATTCTTTCACATTATAATTTTATATTATCCCATAAAATTTGCAGAGGCAACTTGAATTTGTTGCATATCAAAGACATTAAAATTTTTGTACTTTAATAACCCAAAAACTGCAAGAGACACAGACAATCCTTCTTATTTTTTTTTAATATATCAATTCTATTTCTAAATGATCAAAAAATTTAAAGAAAAGTGTAAGCTTAATATAAGAAATATACAACCAGAGATTGAATAGTGTGTGTTTCTTGTCAGTTCAAGTTAACTCACTGGATCTCATTTCAAAATCACATAACATTAGCCTGTTAGGCAAAAACAATTTCTACAGACTGCACATACTCTCAACAAATTATTGCTTCCTTGCATGCAATACCCTGTGTAAAACATATTATTTTATATTCCATTTAAATAATCTGTTTATTCAAGTGGATGGTGTTATAATTTCTCAAGTTTATATCATACAGGAATGAGTAATGCATTTCCAGAAGATTAGATATAATATTTCGCATCTGAAAATTGTGTTTTTACATTTAACAGAAAAAAGAAAGAAATTTTAGCTGTTGTAATATTATTACATTGAAACATACACATGCACACATAAACACACACCAGCACACAAATATAGTAATAGTTTATATATAATATAACAAGAATGGTTCCAATAAGAGGGCACTACTAGGACCACACATCTAATGATTGATGATATTAGGATGAATTGAATCTATACATAAGTTGATTGTTGATTTGAATAATTTGCCTGCAATTATTTTTTAAATGCATAAAGATAAAACTTTGAATTAAATTATCTCTATTTAATTTCAATCACTGATAATAAACCTGTGCATTCCAAGCAACATGATAAAAAATATTAATTGTAAAATTTTAAACAAAATAACCATAGTAACCATTAATTAATTAAATTACATCAAAATTAATTTCATAAAAGTACAATAAACCATTAAAATAATGTTAGTTTCAGTCCTATAGGTATTTATATACAAAATACAATCAAAAATATGAAATCAAAATTTATTTTACCTGACTACTGCAAAAAATACATGAGTAATGATGGTAAGTTCACATCAATGTTAGTTAGATCGTAACAATAAAGAGATCATTTTTGATCTGTTTGTTTTAATAATTAAATGCTTTTAAATTAAATTTACAAAGTAAAACAATTCCTTCTTTAAAAACTAATATACCATTTTGCATTGAAAGTAGATATGTGGAACTTAGAAGAATATAAGAAATTATTTGAACATATCAAATTAAAAATGAACACCCCTTTTTATAGGACACTAACATATAGTTAGCTTCTGAAGAAGAAAAACTAGTGTACATAAAAACATAAAACTAGTAAAACAATGTGTGTTTATGTATATGTGAACAGGTATGTATGATGTAGTATGCCTATGCAAGTATAAATGTATTGACTGACAAGCCGGAAACTCTATATAAAAAAAATATGTCCATGAAAAGTGAAAAGTTAAATAGTAACAAAAATATATATTTAATTAAAATGCAACATTTCTGTAGTTTGACTTTAATTTGGGGGAAATCTTACTAAATACGTTTTACAAGGATGATGCATAAAGGTGTTAAAAAAATACTGTTTATAAAAAAAAATCTGTTACTTATAAATTTCATTCTTAAAGATGAGTACTAAATCTAGGCCTTGGAAGTTCCCCAAAAATTGCATCTCCATGAACACTTTTAGCAAGAGCCTTAATGCTGGCTGCAATATCTGTTGGTACATTTGGAGACTGAAAAGTATACAATAGTGTTCAATACAATTGACATGTGAATACATTAAAAAGTAAAGTTTTTTCATTCAATAATTAATATTATAAAATTAAATTTAAATTAAATAAGTATATGTATAATTACCCCACTGTTAGAGTCATTTCTCTGCTTATCTTGCATAAACTGGGGCACTGGTACGGGAAGAGAACGAGCAAATTGACCTGTTTCTTCCCTTCTTGGAATCTGAACGTTTTCATCATTGCTCTCGGCATCTAATCATGGTTAAAACATTGTATTAAAAAATTTATATCTCTAAATCGATCTTTTGAAATCAATCTTAAGTTTTGATAACTTAGGAAATATTTAAACTACTGTTCAATTATTACTAAATACTTTTAAAATTAGTTCACATAATATTACAATTTAGTCTCTGTAGTTATTATTTTATGAAATAACCACTGTATAAAAGTAAAAATTGACCAAAATAAAATATGCATAATTTATGGTATTATTTTATTGGCTTGGGAGTCCAATGATAAATTTGAATATTATAACTCTTGAGATCTTTGGTCTCTATTGATGATGCATGTTGTCAGCACTGTTAATACTTTTAAACTTCATACATAATTAGGGAACTGACAGGATGCTTTATTGGTAACTGACATGTCTAAGACCACACTGTATTACTGGTAGAATATTACTGATGATGGGAAAAAATCAAAAGTGGTCTAAACACTAAATAGGACCAAGCAGACAAGTGAAAACATAAGATTGCAAAAGTTTAAATATTTATATATGTACATAGGTACAGTAAGATGTATAAGTTGCTGTAGGAAAGTTGAGTCTATTGTTATTTCATTCATTAAATATATTGTATAAATTAAAATTTTCTATTTCACGTTAACATTATCAACATCTACAGTAATAATAGTCACTCATATTGAATACATGATGTTATGTAATATACATTTACCATCAGATAGAGTCACTTCAAAATGATCATTCACTGAAGAACCTTCAATATCATCTAGATCAAATAAACCTTCAGAGTCATATGATTTCCTGTTTGGATTCAGTCTTTCGTTGTTCTAAAATTGTGGTTATAAAAAGAAATTAATAATAAATATAAAAGAAGATGCATAACAAAAATGTAATATATATATACATACATGCATATATGATACTGCTGGTTAATCAGGTTTGTATTTTGAAAATAATAATATAAATATAATAATGTAAACCTGTAAACGACCAACAGTAAATGCTGTATAAATATTCACTTCACAGAATTATATTATGTTAATAAATAAGTAAAAATGAAGTAGAGTGCCTGTATTAGAAAAATATACAGTTTAATATTTCAAAATCAATGAAAATAATTACTTTAATAATCACCCATCAGTTAGTTATGAAGAAATTATTAAAGTTATTGAAGATTTTTTCTATTTCAGAATATAAATAAATTTAACTGAATATGAATGAATAGCTAATTATCAAAATTATTACCATTATGTTATCATCCTTATCACAACCTGCTTGAATCTCTTTCAGAGGGTTTTTTGTGATCTGAGCAGGTGATGCTTTCTGAGGTACCTTATTCTTTTTTGACACTATCCTGTAATAATATTTCAAATTAATCTATTTTTTCATGATAACTGGATATAGATTAATAAAATTATGGAACATAGTATTACAATACATTTAAACAAATTAAATATAATAAAAGCAATGTTATTAAGTAATAACCAAGTGAGTGTATATGTAATATACTCAAATGGCAGTAAACAGCATGAGTACTGACAACAGGAACACGGAGAGGGCAAGGATATGATTCAGCATGAGGTGGTATTACATCAGGATTATAAATCGGGCTTTTAAACCCTGAATGGAAGCATCTACAAGACATATACTTCATATGTAATTGCTAGTTCCATTCAGGATTAAGAAACATAAATTCAGCAACATATCAGTATATTGATACCAAAATACCTTGAAATAGCAATATGATCCCTACGGCCAATAGCTTTTGATTTCTCCAATTCATTATATTGCTGCTCTATATATGCTTGCACTCTTTCTTCAGTTAATATCTTTTGTTGTTCTATCCACTGTTTTAGCTGAGCTTCAAGTTCTTCATCTCCAATTCCTGTAAAAAAATATACAATCATAAATATTTAAATAAATACAAACTGACACAATGTATATCAAATAACAATATTGTTTTCCATATCCTTAAACTGAGAGTAGAAAATAAAGAAAAACTTTTGTTCCAAATTTAGTTTTGAAACATTATTTAACTTGTATATTAATATATACATATGTATTTAATGTAAAAGCATTTTAATGTTTCCAGCATTACCTGGTGCAGATTCAGGAACGTCTTTATAATCAACAATAATACCATAGACTGGAGAGTAAAATTCACTATTCATAAGAGCAGCAATTTTCGCTTCGTCCGTCTTAAAAAAACAACAAGGTAATTAGGAAAGTATTTAAAAATAACATAGTATGTACTGTTATGTGTGACTATGACAATAAATTAAAATAATGTAGTATATGAAATAGCCAGAGTAGAAACCATAATTGATATCTCAAAAAGAGCTCTGTATTTCAGAAAATAGTGTGATTAAAAATGTGTGCATCTTTTTATTACCTACCACTTTTATTTTGAACATTTTCTTGAAAAATGTAGTCTATGTGCCACTTCTGATACAAAACTAGAAGTGCCATTCAGTAAACTTTAAGTTCCTGAAGACTGATATTGCTGAAAAATCAATAAAAGTCTAGCGTTTTAGGAGTGAAGAAAAATTCCATGTTTTGTCCCATTCTGATAACCCATTCAAGAGTTATGTGTGCTACAGACACACAGACAAACAACTGAATGACAGAAAGACATTACTCTGGAAATGGTAATATTGTGTTCAGGGATGTTTGAATTGATGAAAATTTGATGCTGAAATTGTCTGCACAATATGGACAGTAAGTATAGCATGTTCTGTTCAATTAATGTCGCTTAAAATAAAATATTTCAGTTAAGTAATTACAATAAAGTCTTCTTTTTTTGTAATAATAATTTTGAATAATATTTGGAAGAAGCAGGCTAAAGTATCAATAGATAGCAGCAGCTGCAATGATTCTTTTTATCATAGGCAAACGAGTGGCAAATTATGAAGATCAGGATGCTAAAAATTAATAATGAATCTTTTTGCTTATTATAATGTTGAAAGAGACGAAAAATGAACAGATAGCTGTTCACATTAGGAAAGGCAGATCAGCATCAATATTTATTTTCTTGGTTTCCTAAGGTAGCCTGAATAATTATATAAATAATCATGAGGAAATAAAAATATTATAGAACTCATGATCAATTTCCTGATCATAAATATTTTACAAATGTTATGAATTAGTCTTCCATAATAGGGTAAATGTCTAAAGCAAATTAAATAAATTACTTACAAATGTAATCAATAATTGACCATTTTGTTTAATATATATTTCATAGAAAATAGTGGATTGTCTTGTAAAAAAAAGAAATAAAATTGCAATGTTTATAATTACACAGTTTATACCTGAGTATAAACATAAGAACATAATATATTATTTGACAAACTTATGTTCTGATATTCATAACATTTTTTTCTAGGAAACAGAACCAAAGTTGTTGTAACAAGAGTTCTTCTACATTGTTATAAAAACAAATTATGAACTATTAGTAGCTTGTAGTAAGAACTAATAAATGTTTGGCTATTTAAGAAAATGTTCTAAGGAACCACAATTGGAAGCAATAAAGTTAACAGATAAAAGTAATGGTTTCACTTGTCAGCATAGTTTGTACTGTGGTATAGTTCATAAACCAAATTTGAACAATATTATAAGAAATAAAATGCCATAACTAAACTAAAAATTAAAAGAGGCAAAATACAAAATATTTTGCTTAAACATAAAACGTTTATTTAAACTACGATGAAACATAATCCCTTTTTAAAATATTTTTATTATTGTGTTATTTCTAAACAATTAGAAAAATCATGTATTCTTTCTATTGTTGAATATTATCTCTATTGTTCATAAAATGTATTAATTTTGTTAATATATAAAAAAGACACCTGTCTAGATAATTTGCTAACTATTTCAATACACATTTGCCAAACTGTTTTAACTGTCAATCTAAAATGAGTGAATGTTGCAAACTTTTTCACAATTTTACTATTATCTGTTCAGAGGACAAAGCATTATATAAAATGCGACCCTTGCAGTTTTATTGTTATTAACCCTTTGTATAATAGTATACTGAAGTTAAGGTATTTATCTACTTATTTATTTATCAAGAAAATGTTTTAACTCCTGAATGATATTCATATTATATTAAATAGATTTTCTGTATTGTGAAAATAATATTATGCTGTCTTGTATGCAGCATCAATATTACTACTCTATATTAGTGAATACCATTCAAAATAACACAATTGAAAACTAAATTGATGAATTAAATTTGAAGAGTCTTCTTTCTTGAATTTGTTTATACAAGGTTTATATTTAAAATTAACAATACAAACGTGAATAGAAATAAAAATAATATCAGCTTTGAATGACACACAGAAAGAAATAAGAAAATACTGATAGTTTCTATCATGTCATACTACAGAAACAGAAAGAAAAACACTAAAAAAATAATGATTTAATTTGTGATAACAAATTAAAAAATAGAAAAAAACTTACAGCCAGAGCACAATTTACTATTATTGTGTTCCCATCTGTTTCTTGGTTGCTGGCATACACATATACTCCACAATTTAGACATCTATGAATTAACCATGGTCCAGAACAATATATCTCAATCACATTTGGTAACTTAGTTTTAATATCTACTTGTTCAACTGTTCCGATTTCCTAAAAGCAACAAAAAAGAAATGTATATCTTATTGCAGTCTTTAATTTTAATACTCGGTTAATAATCATAATAATAATAACGAAACAGAAGAATAATGAAGATTTCGTTCTCACCTCCTTGAAGAAGTCATCGTTACCTAATACACTTTTTAAAGCTTTGTCCAAAATTCCACATTTATCCCCCTTACTATTAATAAATATATTCAGGCAGTTGCACGTAATCTGCATTTTCGTGAATTAAATCGGGAGCAATAAACAAATAACACAAATAAATAGTTGGTGAAAATTCACTAGACTCGATTATCACCACCGGGGATTGACGGATAACATATTACTATTAACAACATTTACCGAAAACAAAGGTGAATCGAGAAATATGAAATATTATTGATAAATAGTCGAAAAAACTGACACTAACACTAGTGAATGGCACAATGTGATAGAAGCAAGTGGAATAGATACTTATATCATAATGAACAGCTGACCCACAATGAGTTGATTCGGGGGGGACACAAAATGTCCCTTCGGTAAATGTATTTTGTACTTTGGAGTTTAAATAAACTGTCATGAGTTACCATTTCCACTGCAATTATTGGTAGTAATATCGATCTAGAAAATATTTTTTTTATTTCAAAACATTAAGGATTAACTTATTAAATTAGTATAACAGAAAGCTCAGTTGTCACGCCTGTATGCTAAATGTTTACCTGTAGGTCTGTTTCACCGTGTTTTTATTGGAATTTGCCACGTTTGCTTTTAATTCTCGTATTTTCCTTTAACTATATGGTAAACATTTGCTAATATATTGTATTAGAGTAGTTTTTTGCACGTTAAATTCGTTACAGGCATCTTACTGTGAATAAATACCTGTAACTATTTAATTTAAGTAAGTAAGTATTTCGTTGTCAGTTACAGATAACAGGCAAACGACATTTTTAATTAATTTTTAGGGTTTTTTAAAGTTCAAAACATATAGTTGGGTATATTAAACAATTTGTCACAAATAAGGAAATAAGCATGGTGAATAATTGTTAAATGAAGTCTGAAGGGATTATTTCTAACAATTGAGTAATTTTTCAGTCATGTCGAAAAGAATTCAACCACCGTGGAGTATTGGTGAAGTAAGTGCAGCCCCTAAATTAAAATTGTACAACAGTTTAACTCGACAGAAGGAAGTGTTTGTACCGAAAAATGGTAACAGTGTACTCTGGTACAGTTGCGGCCCAACAGTCTATGATGCAGCTCACATGGGCCATGCAAGGTACTGTAATTTGAAACTTCATTATTTAGGTTACTTTTGTATAAGAATTTAGTTTTGCCATGAATATTATTAGCCAAGAGATTGTTGCCAAATGTGTGATGCAAAAATTTTTTTGTGATTGATCCTGTGTGCATTTGTGATTTCAGGTCATATATTTCGTTTGATATACTTAGAAGAATACTTTCCGAGTACTTTGGATATGATATTCTTTACGTTATGAATATAACTGATATTGATGATAAAATAATAAAGAGAGCCCGGCAGAACTATTTAGTGAACAAATACCTGAATGAAAAAAAGAGTCTAGAAGATATTCTTGAAGATACTCGATGTGCCATGGCCCTTCTAACTGAAAAAGCTAAGGTGGAATTTTAATTATGTATTGCATTAGTACACTGTGTAGTTTTATTATACTAGATGAATAAAAAATTAATAAATACTATTAATTATTAATGTGTCAATTATTTTTAAAATTTTTCATACAATTTAAAGCTTGAGATAGACTCTGCCATGAAATATGTTTCATGTTTTTATGAATTATTAGGCCCGGAAATGCATATCTATAGGATGCATGTATTTGTCTTTTTCTCAAGAAATTAACTTTTTCAGGTTGCAGTAGACAGTGATGTTAGAGATATGCTATTAAAAGTTCACCAGGCAGTGAGTGCAGCTATTGAAAAATTAGAGAGTGCAGTAAAAATGAACAATGTCAACTACATTGCAGAGTCAAAGGAGGTGTTTAATTTGTTCTACTTACTTATGTAGTGAACAGTATTTTATATATATATATATATATATATATATATATATATATATATATAATATATTTATTTTGTGAACTGTCAGTATTAAATTTCCAATTAACATTTAGTTTAATATTGCACCAATTGCAATTAAATATATATTATTGTATCTATTTTAATTATTTTTATTTATAATATTCTGAAATTTCTTGAAATTCTTATAAATTTAAATAATTTTAATAGGAACTTCTACGAGTCACCAAAGATGCCTTATCTGATTGGTTAGATAAAAAATTTGGAGCCACTGTTACAGACAGTAGTATTTTTTCAGAACTTCCTGCTTATTGGGAAGCTGAATTTCATAAAGATATGGATTCTTTGAATGTGAGTACTATGTATTTATTAAGGTAGTGATGCTGTAAAATAAGTAATGCTAATGCATTAATTATCATTTTAATGTAATTAGAATATAATTACATTTGTTTTGGTACTTGTATTAACTATATTAACTAATTATATATATATATATATATATATATATATATATATATATATATATATATATATATATATATAACTTAATTTATTTATATAGTATACAAATATGCTGCATATTTATTAATATATTCACTGGAAAAGTTCCATGTTTCCCTTGTTTGGCTTTAAAAATAAGTTGCATTTCTTAATTATATTGCAGGTTTTAAGGCCGAATGTCCTTACAAGAGTTAGTGAATACATTCCAGAGATTGTAGTTTACATTGAGCACATTATCCAAAATGGTTTAGCCTATGAATCTAATGGCTCTGTTTACTTTGATGTTTGTACTTTTGATGCTTTGAATAATCATCACTATGCTAAACTAGTACCAGAAGCATATGGAGATTCTGATAGTTTACAGTCTGGAGAAGGTAGGTCTGTGTATAGTGCACAAGATAAAATAATTTCTTATATCCATTTATATTTAATCCTTGTTTAATTCATCCATAAAAACTGGTTGCATGCAAAGTTACCTAAGAAATTAAAGATGTACTGTTTGTTATATTAATTAAGATTATGATTGCCATACTGTTGTTTATTGTAGTAAAATTAGTAATTTTTTATTGGTTTTGTGTAGGTGATTTGGGAGAAACCGGAGAAAAGAGGTCACCTACTGATTTTGCTTTATGGAAGGCATCCAAACCAGGAGAACCTTGGTGGGACAGTCCTTGGGGAAAAGGTAGACCTGGATGGCACATAGAGTGCTCTGTTATGGCATCTGAAATCTGTGGAGAAAATTTAGATATTCATACAGGAGGTGTGGATCTAAAATTTCCCCACCATGACAACGAATTAGCTCAGGCGGAGGTACACCTTAATTTGAATTTATAATTTGTAAAAAGGAATTATTTCTTCTGAATGCATCCAGGTTTCTATTTCCATATTAATTTGGATGAGTCCATTTAGAGTTGGTCCAAATAAAATGAACAGATTTGTATAACACTCAACAAATTTAACTGCCACGATTTTTTAATAGTTTAGGATTGAGGTGTGTTCCACAGGCTTCTCAACTGAAGGGTTAGGAGTTATATTCTTTCCATAGCTTTATCAAACTTGTACCTTAAGTATTTTTATTGTCCTTTATGTATGTGTGTGTGTGTGTGTGTGTGTATATATATATATATATATATATATATATATATATATATATATATATATATATATTAAACCTAGAAGTAGTTTTAGGTTTAAAATGCTAAATAGTTGAAACATTCCTATAGCAGTATAATAGAAGATAAAGGAGCACCTGTAGTACAAAGAAAAAACTAATTTTATATATATATATATATATATTTATTTATTATGTACCAAATGTTTCTTGTAACACTGTAATATAGTTGGTAACGTACTCATAATTATTACTGTTGGCTACTGTCAATAAATTTATTTGGAAACATAAGAATACAAGGGCCCCTGTTGGCCCCTCGATTAGAAAGTTGTGTGTGTAAGTCTTTACTGAATAATGGATTCAATGGTAAATCTGCATCGAATTCTGCAGTTGCTGTAAGATCACCAAAGGAATTAAATGTGGAGTGGCTCCTCTGTGTGCAATGTGGCTTTGGCGGCTGAATGATCAGCTGTGGTAGTTATGGGCTATTGGCCCCAACCATGTGCCACAAGGGGAATAGGCGACTCCATGATCAATGGTAATCATTTAAAGAAAAAAAAATTCTTTAGTCTAAGTGCATTCTATTTATAAACAATAGCCAGTAAATATTTTTACTATTATTTTGATTAAAATGAAACTTGATTTTAATTTAAAACATAATGAAAGAAGTGGTGAGTAATAAATAAGACTGCTAATAAATATGGAGTATATAGCTATTCCCTGGAGTTCACTTTTCATTATTGTGAGTCACATGTCATCATATACAGTATAATCTAAATTCCTAAAACATTGAGGAAGACCCACTTACTACACTCCTATTTGACTTAAAAATCAATGATTAAAATATAGAAAGTAGAAATATATTTAATCTATGTGTTTATAGGTATTTATAAAGTTCAATAACTTATTAGATAGTACTTGTGAATATATATTTCATATTTAGTTTAAATTTTAAATGATATGGTGACATTTTACTTTATCTGTGTGAGTTATTTTGGAACAGGTGTTGGATGTTTAGTGTGTTGATGGTTATGAACACAAAATCTTTGGCAAATCTGAGGTTTTATTACTTTGAATAAAGGTTGTCACTGTGGGCTACATAAATGTGTTATAATGAGATATATCACCTATTTTTCAGGCGTACTTTGACAATGATTCGTGGGTGAGGTATTTTCTTCATTCTGGACATCTTACAATATCTGGTTGCAAAATGTCAAAATCACTGAAGAATTTTGTTTCTATTGGCGATGCTTTGAAAAGGCATAGTGCTAGACAGTTGAGATTGGCTTTCCTACTTCACTCTTGGCGAGAAACTCTTGATTATAGTGATAATACAATGGATATGGCAGTTTCCTACGAAAAAATGTTGAATGTAAGCAATTTTTAATGTTGTCTTACATTATTTAAATTATTAAATGTGAAATGTAGCCTTAACTTAGTGTTTGGTAATTCTTACATTTTAATATGTCAAATGAATAACATATGATAATTAGAATGTATATAAATGCCATGTGTTATATACACACTATTATTGAAAATTTTAAAATCAGGAGCTATTTTTCTTTCACTTTTATTTTCATACTGTAACTGTGTTCTATTTATGACATTTTTTTTATGTTAAAGGAATTCTTCCTAACACTAAAAGATCTGTGTCATTCAGCTGGTAGTTTTGCAGATGTTAATGTGTTTAAAAAATGGACAAAAGTAGAATTGGAATTAAATCAAAAGTTCACTGAAATGAAAAAGGAAGTTCATGCTGCTTTATGTGGTTGGTATTGTCCTGCGTTGATCTTTTAGCTGTTTTAATAATTTGGAATTCGTTCTAAACATGATTTGAGAATATCTCTACAAAAGTCAGCTCCCAATCATAATTTATTTGAATAATTTTTTTTAAATCTTGCATAAATTAAGAGATAGAAAATATTATTTGCGAATAGGTATGATTCAAAACTCATATAAAAACCATGCATTTACCCATCATTATATATAAATATTAGTGTATTAATGTTTAATGACATATATTAGTTATTTGTTAACAAAGTAAAACTGTGTTTCCTATATAAAACATTTAATTATGAAAACTGGCTATTCCATAGGAAAAAAAAGTGTGAAGTGTGACTTCATCTGTTTTTAATTTACTTATTTATCTACCTATATATTTATTGTGTTAATAAGTAATTTTTAATAACTATAATATGGTTGAAAAACACTTATACATGTTTAGTGTTTAATTTATTAGATTGATGAAACAGTGTATTCTCCTATATAATATGTAAATTTAATTTTATTTTACAGACAACATTGACACGCGAACTGCATTAGACAATATTAGAGACTGTATTTCTAAAGCTAACTTGTATTTACGACATGAAGATATTAACATTGTGCTTCTTAAAGACATTGCACTTTATATTACAAGAATGATGAAAATATTTGGAGTTATACATGAAGCTGACAACATAGGTTTTTCTGTAGGTGTGGGTAGTACTGATAATGTAAGTTTTTACATCTTATTTTTAATTCAGATATTTGTAAATTCCCAGTCAATTAAAAGTCTGGATGGATTATTTTTTATGGATGGATATGCTTTAATTAATATTTAAATGTGTGTGACAGGTAGAAGAAATCGTAATGCCATACTTAAGAATTCTTGGCAAATTCCGGGATGAAGTCCGTGGGCAGGCTAGAGAACTTAAAATAAATGGTATTTTAACTGCTTGTGATAGTTTGAGAGACAATATACTTCCAGATGTGGGAGTTCGTTTGGAGGATAGAGAGGGTATATTTGGTTCTAATGTCAATTATATAGTTGATTTGACCTGATATTAACATTTAAAGTCATGTAGTAGCCATAATGATCTGAACTGCTTGAGTGCATGCATTTGTGAGACATTTGTTAGAATATAGGTATTTCATTCCAATTCATATTCTATGTACAGGAAAAGCATGTGCAGTTAAATTAATTGATAAAGAGACTTTGGTGCGTGAAAGAGATGCTAAAAAGCGTCTAGAAGAAGAAAAAGAGAGAAAGAGAAAGGAGATGGAGGCTATTCAAACTGAAAGAGAAGCTCAAAAAAAAATTCCTCCCCAGGAAATGTTTTTAAATATGAAAGATAAATATTCTGCTTTTGATTCTCAGGTATATCAGTTGATGAGAACAGTTATTTGGTTTTGAAAATTAGAAGATCTGGGGTAATAATCCCAGAGAAATAGTTATTAAACACTTTAAGAATATAATATGCTTATATTCAATAAAATATTTACTAAATATTACACACACACACACACACACACCATTGTTCATATAATATCACAAGAAGGTAATTTAGCTATTCATACAAAAATAGTTGAAATGAAATAATTCTATGAGCTACATTTTATTTTAATTTTATATTCAAATAATTAAACCAGTATGCAATTACCCAAACCAAGCTGTAAACACTAATTTATAGTATAGAATTATATAATTAATGATTTACAGCTTTCAATACTATACATTATAAATTATTGTATTGTTATAACATTATATCTGTTATAAGAATGCAACCCAAGATTTCATATGTGTGATTGACTGACACTGAATTTACTTAATGGTATTAAAAACATTACTTTTTTTAGGGATTACCAACACATGATGTTGATGGTAAGGAGATAAGCAAAGGCCAGTTAAAAAAGCTTCAAAAATTACAACAAGCTCAACAAAGAAAGTATACTGAATATTTGAATTCATTAAAAGTTGATCCTTAATGGACCAATCTTAATAAATACATAAAATGCAGGGGCATTTGATTTGGATTTTATTTGTATTTTTTTTTACATGCATGGACGTTTTTAACATAGCATTGACATTTATTGCATTTTTACTCTAGGAAGAATGTTTCTGACTGTTAAATTGTAATTTATTATCCTAATTCAATATTTTGAATTTAAGCACAAAATTACTCTAGTTTCTAATCTTGCTACATAAGCAATGAGAAAAAAAGATAAAATATTTGGAATTTATATTCAAAATGTTACCGCACGGTTAACTATTAATTTTCATTTAATATAATATTGAAGCATTTATTGAGCTTTTGTTATAGTGACATTTGTTCCTGTAATGAACTTCTGTTTGTATTATTTATTATTTTAATTTGGGTTTGATAAAGTATGTAAACAATTCAGCAGTATTTAACGTATATGTTTAAGCATTTAGCTGCATTGAACCTTATATCTATATTTGTGTCAAATTTATTTGATCAAATTAGGTTAAATAATTATTTACTCGATTATTTATGTGGATTCCAATTACATATAGAGCAGAGATTGGGCTCAAAATGAATACTTTAGCCGTATTTGTTGAAATGAATTGTATTGGTTTTATATTTTTAATGAATGCTGTCTATATATAATACAGTAATAGTATAATTTATTTTTTTGTAGCATCAGTTTTATTTAAACATACTTAAACCCATCTGTCCCTTAAAGAATTATAAGCCAGGTATTTTAGCTTAAATAAACTGTAGTAAAATTTGTCAATGTGTTGTGGGGAAGTGGAAAGAAAACTATGTGAATGAAATAAACATATTATGTAATATTTCTCAAATTTAGAAAATTATAATCATATACAATCATAGCTCTTGTTTCTTTGAATTAATAGTTCAGTTGATATAATGAGCTTGTGACTTAAACCCATTTGAAAACAAACATATGACATGTTCATGGGTTGGCCATTAATAACAATAAATGTATTTTATTCTTTGAAATTAAGTACCCCAAATTTAATCTCGAACAGGGGTGACGACCAATTGTCCTTGTACCAAGGGTGGCAGAGGGGAAGATTTTGCTGGCAGATGGAGAAGGCTAAAAGTTTTTTTCAAATTTCAGTTTTCAGGGCATGTAATAATTTACAAGCATAATTAACATTTGATATGGACATCTTAAATTGTTCTTGAAATTCAGAGTAGAGAATAGGGATCATGTTTCAACCCTTTTTCCATAAAATTCTCAACTATCCAGGGTAATTTATTTCTCAAGTTATATATATCTTCTCAGCGTCTACTAACTTTTATACGGTTTGTTTTTCAACTTCGGTATTTATTATTGGGGGACCTCATCAGTACTATATATAAATTAGCATCATTCCTAAAATCTCTTGGCTCCACTGGTTTGTTCTTGTGCTAGACCCATTTAAGCCTCCCGGAACCGAACGAAGCTTCCGTTTCACGTAGCACCTAGTCAGTGATTAGTGAGGTACCTACGCATGAAAATTGCTCATTTATTATTTCCATATTTCAAGGATTTTTTTATACAGTTCTTTTATAAAGTAAAATTAAGATTGCCTTTTTTACCTTTACTAAATTGTTTACTATACTACGAACAAAATCAGAAACTGTCACTCATCTCTTACGGTACCAACCCTCCCTCAAACTACTATATCTTGGGTTAGGTTAGATTAGGAGAGGAGAAATCTGAATTCGATTGAATTTTCCTAGAGAACGACAGAAGTGACAGAGATAAAGATCGATCAGTTAATCGTTGACCTACGTGATCCAGCGACCTCCAAGTGTCCTTTGCGTTCCCTGCAAAATTTAATCCTGTTCAGATTTATTTCCAAAATCCCGGCCGCCTCCACCAGTTCAAAACTCACAGACCACCAATTTGTCTCCGCTGAGACCTGTTTCCGGCTACATTCTATCCTTCTCGAATTTCTCCGTTCTACCTCCTGTGTCTCGGTACTCCGTTATATTGCCGTAGGTCATATTGACACCTGTTACTGCCGGCAAACTTGACCCGACCAGGGCTTCTCCAGTCAGAGCCCCATATATGATATCCCAGCACTTGCCCCACGCACAGTAGCATTCCGTTAGATTCCAGTATGGTCGTATTGTTGACACCGCATACTTCCGGTAGAATTGAACCAACCATGGCTTTTCCAATCAGTCTCCCCGATGACCCGACGCTCTCCTCTGTTCCGAGACGCTCGTATGCAGGTTCTCGTCAGTTACCGAAACTAGATTTCTACATACCACCCACTATTCCTCTTCCCCATGCTCCTGTCCAAACTCATGATGACCTCGATCATAGCCCGGGTCTATTACTTTTAACATTGAACCTGTTCCTTCTTACACAAAATCTTCCCTAATCTTGGGGCAGACTATATTTTCCTCTCAATAAACGTAAACTAATACAGTAGAAGACACAAGCCAGAGCAAGATGGCAGCGATCCAGACCTGTATCCGATCGACGTAACTTAACCAACTTAACAATAAACTAAAGGGTAGACTAAAGCAGTTGAGGGGAGATACAAACAATGCACGGAATCACTGACTACTAAAGACGGCTCCCTTTGGCATGTTACCAAACGAATATTATCCTATAAACAAACCAATTTTCCTCTTCTTCATATCGATGGTTCCTGGGCTAAAACAGATAAAGAAAAATATAATCTCTTTGCCAATCACCTATATTCCCTTTATACACCTCACTAGGGTGATATAGATATATCCCATTCCGATCCAATGCACCTCGATTCGGACACTCCAACTTTCCCGCCCTTCAAAAGCATTTAATCCTCTCGAAATAAAAAGGGCAATCCTGTCCCACCCGTCAAAAAAAGCGCTGGGTTATGATTTAATAACCTCTGAAATACTAAAACAATTACCTGACAAAGCCGTACTCCACATAACGCACATTTATAACTCTATCATAAGAACCACATACTTCCCAGCACTATGAAATATTCAATCATAAACATGATACATAAACCATCTAGACCAATACACCTAGGGTCATCCTATCGACCTATAATCGTGCCTGCTCCCGGTCCTAGGAAACACTTAAGAAAAACTCCTTCTCCTTCGTCTCTACCCCATCCTAAGCGATGTTATCGAACATTCGACCATCCATAATGTTACCGCATTGTAGACACCCGTTTGTCCGAGATCTCGCCATACAAAAATATAACAAATTTCACACACGAATTACCCACCATACCAATCCAGTGGTCCAAACCCTACTATCTTCCGACGTCCCAAACGTTCCTTACAGACGCCTGAAAAGGAAATGGCCACGTGATCTAAATGTGTAAAAAAATAGAAAAAAGGGGAAAGCCAGTAGGTTTCTCCTCGATTATTGTCTGTCTACTCGTTATTAGTGCTACTCGAACATCAACGTCGCTTATTGTAATTTAGAGTTGTGACAGTTGGTGACAAAAACTTATCAACCATACCGTAAAAGTATCATCGGATGAAATAATCGATTAAAATTTCATGAATCACACTCAACGGCAGTTCATAAAATAAAAGGGAAATTAGGGTAAAATTTGAACGTAAAAATACAAGTATTTTCAACTTTCGAATATCGTCAGCCCTGATGGCCCTATATGCGTTACTCGAATTACCCAATTCTCAAAATAAATTTCGGTTTTTGAAGGGGGGCCTGATAATAAAGAGTATATATAAAATATATATAAAACATATATATAAAATATAGAATATTTATAAAACATTTTGTGCAAGGTTCGATAAATTTTATTTATTTATTTTTTATCGATATTTTTGTATTCGATTCTCTCTTCTGGTTGGCATGTGTGACAGTTCCGCGCTGAAGACTGCCTGATGACTGGTCCATTAACCCTTGCGTTCTGAATTCAATCGCTCCTCCTCATCGTGGACCCCACTCCCACCGTCAGTTTCTCCCTGCGAATAGTCGTCAAACGGACGATACAAACTACTACTTGGATTATTGGACAATAAATCGAAATTAAGTTTTAAAAAACTTGTTACTGTACTATCACCGCCTACTGGCCGTTTCTACTGTTCAATTGAGATCAGAAAAGCATTTTACAGCGAAAGTGCAAGTATTTTCGTATAAAACGTTATTGTTTAAAATCCGGCTTCGACGCTTCCAGTGCTAACAGTATACTCAGTGTCCTTTTAAATCGCGTTTTAAACACTGTATAGGAAACCCTTGTTTCGTGCGGTTTTGAAAAGAAGTGTTTTGAATTAATGCGCAGCAAATTTGCGGCACAAGTTTTCATTGCGCCTTTTTTTAAAGGTGCAAACCTTTGGACGCATCGGAAATTCACGAGAGAGCCCGAAGCGGCAGACGCAACAATCACTGCCTACCGGCCGTTTATATGCGTTCGAACAAAAACGAGGTTTATTTATCCCTCTGTCTATTGAAGGCGAGGGAAACGGGGTATAAGGTTGAAAACGAAGGGGTGGGGGCAGAAGGGTTAACGGACGGACAAAGGCAGGCGGAGGATGTGACGAAAGGTAGGCGATATTTTTTTAATTTTGGAGGCGGTGCATAAAACTAACGGGCGGCCGACTTGAAGGAGGGGAAATGGCGACGGCGGCGTTAGGGTTGAGAGAGTGTCGGCGGGTAATGGATAATAGGGAAGCGGCAGGAGGTAGTGGGGATTCTCCATGTTTGGCCGGTTAGAACGCAGGCTCGAGGGCTGTGGGGGCGGTGGGGGCGGCGGCGGCACCGGGGGCGGCCACAGTCCACGCCGCCTACCCGACCCGACCACCCGTCTTATCCCAAGGTACGAGCACAAACACAATTTATTATCGTAGATCTACTGTATCCACCCAAAACCCTACTGTCAACTTGTCTGCAAATAAATTTCGATTTATTATTCGGCTCTTAAATAGTCAAGGATTCTTATCAGTTTATATTACAGTCAGCTCTCAAATTCACACTACGAATATAAGAATTAAAATTTGTTGTTTTCTAATCTGCACGTAGCACATCGTCTTGTACAGTTCAGCAATAGTGAATTTAAAAACCTCCGGAACGTAGGCAAGTGAGATGTGCAATGTTTAGCGTGTTTGTTGTTGTCAGAAAAAATACCTGCTTCTACTGACACTTTTGTCTAAATTCGTCAACTTCGTGTGCTTTTGGGTAAACTAAAGTATTTTGCACTTCGATTTAGTATATACAGCATAAGTTTTGTGACATTTCCGTGATAGTGGACTGCATGTTTCTTTGGCGCACCAAAGATTTGTTATGAATTGTTGAAGTTGACCCACAATGCAGTTTCTGTGTATTAGTGGAATTATCCAAAGATATAACTGTAACCACTTTTTGACGCGGTTTTGGTTGGTGGTATCAGAAGAAAAAACAATTCCTATAACTGAACTATAAATAAGAAATCATATACTAAACCTTGTTATTTGGGGACCAAAATATTAGCCTACACGATGTCTAGTATTATAGATTGCAAGTATAGACATATTACTCCATATTTCCTGCAAACAGTACAGTTAATATATTTATAAATATCCATGTTTTTGTATGCAACTAAATATTTGACTGAGTACACAGGTGGAGAAAGTAAATAATTAACCATGTTCGAAATATAAAATAAGTTATAGAATTCGTGGAAAATAGTAATCAGAATATAAGGGACTGAGTATTACACAGAGAGTTGATCATTTTGTAATAAACAATTAAAAGAACTGCATAAAATCCTCCTCAGGATACAATTATCATGGATTTATCACTGTATTCTACTCTCATCCGCTGAGAACCTGTTTTACCGCAGTAATATAATGACTAATATCTATAATGAATTATAGATTTAGTCGTTCTTTGTCCTCAGTATTGTTTTTGCAAATACTTAATTTCGGATTACGACAGTCGCAATAAATAAATTTCGTTCGTTACTTTTGAAGACAACGTACAAAAATTTGTGTCCTCAACTGTTTTAAACATTCTGACATCGATAGAAAGTGCAGGTTGAAAGGCGGGGTACCGAACCCCACCCGATGGACGGGTTGCGAACAGCGTATTAAATTTTTCTCTAAAAACTGGTAGAACGGCGGAACGATTGATTGAAGATTGATTGGTATTTCAACGGAAAATTAGAAAAATAAATAACGGCCGGGAAATGGCGCAGTGCGCACGCCTCGATCCCTCCCATTCATAGTCCAGCCACCGCTACTGGGCCTACTCAATGAAGGTCTACGAATGGTCTATATGTCTAATATAAAAAATTGTTTACTGACGACAGGCGGCAATGGAGGCCAACAATGTTGTTATTGTTTATCGGCTCGAAATACATGAATCGAATCGTTTCAGTACTGGCTGACGTCATACACTCTCTGAAATTTGAGTCCTAATTCCATAGCTCATTCCGCTCAAAGGCCCTAGTCGGCAATCGTTATAACAAATGTATTTTATTCCTTGTGTCAAAACGCACCCAACTTGTGTTCTACGGTCATAAGAGCGTATACATATACCGGAAGTTAAATAAACATACAGTTATTCAAGCGAGACAATATTATAATATATATCTCACATTTTTTAAATTTAAATTGAACTCTAATTGAATAATACTGGATGTTATCTTTATTTATAGGGTGCAAGATTGAGTTTTGTGTTTATATATATATATCCGTTTATAGCAAGACCAAGTCCGGAGAAGCCAATTACCGAGAAGAGCCGTGAAAAGACGTGATAACGATATATATGCCTCAGCTCGGCGAAAGAAAGAAAGAAAGAAAGAAGGAAAGTTTGCCTCGTCCAAAAGGTCAGGATCGAGTTCAAACAGTTGCGACAACACTGTTTTGTTTGTCTGATTATACTAATCGTTGGGGTACTTTGCCCAGGCGCCGGGTTAGAGCTTGTCGACGACGCCTATCGCGTCTCTGCGGACACTTCCTGTATTTCCGTCTGGCGTGCGGGCACGGCGGGAGGGGGAGGGGGGGGTGAGCTTTCGTTTTCGAAATCGCAACAATTTTCAAATTTGTCCGGCGTCCCCCAAGCTCTGTGAATAGAGTCGAGAAAAGACTCGAGGTTCCTTGAAATTCACAGGCGTGCTCCATCCATTCACTTATAGACGGAGAAAGGGTAGAAGTGTATTACTGAATGCTACTGAGGACATTTATTTGCAGTAATAGTAAACATAAAAAAAGCTCAGGGAACCTAACCTAATCTTGGGCTTGTTAACATAATATAACGCATGCTTTACTACCCATCCCTAATACATACCACACAAACCCGACACAAATATAATGTAGGTTGGAATATATTGTGTATATTAAATTGAAATTGAGGGGGGGAATGTGTTTCTCTTCGAGTATTAACTCTTCTTTCGATGTAAAATTTCCAATGAAAAGTTCCTTCCGGCAGGTTTTGAGCTTGTTTCAATCGAGGAAATGAAAGTGCACAAATGACGGGCCAATAAAATATAACACTCGAATAGTGTACTGTGAGAGTGCAGTACCAGTACAGAAAGAACAGTGGAGGAATTTCAAAATAAAGAATATACCTAATTATCTCTCCAATATAATACAACTAGATTAATTAAATTTTCCCAATGCTCGGGTATATACACTTGAGATTTTCATTGGTAATTTGGTTGTATTTTTTCTATCGAAATTCATTACAAAAACTATTTGATTGGTTAATTAAAAATTAACCGGATTTAATTTTTAAACACATCCGGAAAAATTATAAAAAAAAGACTGAATACAAATATTTCAATTTTCAATGGTACATACATGGGCAGGTTTCGGTAGTAGTCGGGTCCGGTATTTATCGATCTATTTATTGTATCCTCCCCGAAGAGAGCTCCGTGAAATCTTATATCTCGAAGGATAATAGAAGTTCATTCCCCTGTGGGTTAAACTAAGACTACAACTATCCGGTTTCCTCTACCTGTTCAGTGGGAAAGGGGTTACACCTGTTATTAGATACCCTTCTCACGGAGGCATTCGGTAATTCTTACGACGGCGTTTGATAGCCTAAATTAACGAGTCCAATACATTACATTTTGGAGGACTTGCAGAATTTTCGATCTTTTCATAAAAATATACGATCCTTGCCGTATTCTGTCTCCACGGCGCCTATCTGATTCTCTAGCTGGACTTATCTTTTACCTACGAAAGTGACTCACCGACCTAACGGAAGCTACTGAATATGGCGAACGGCCGAAACCGGTCTAGGGAGAAGAGACCAGCGAGTGGAGACGGAGGATCGCAACAACTCTGGTATTCTTAAAAGGACAACGCATATTCCAAATTTCGCCTCCCTACATCCTGTCTACACTATGTTACTGTTCTTTTACGAAAATTTGCAATCAATTGTTGCATGCTTGTGGCCTGGAATCAAACCCGGGTCGGATAAATGCTTTATATAACACTAGTGTGACGCGATAAAATACACCTGAGGTTTTTTCAATCGGCGATATTATTACAGGCATTAAGACTGAAGCTAAAATGGACCAACGTATGACGGCCCCGGGGGGGAATTTGGCGTATCTCGGTTTTGTCAATACGCGGCTAGCTTCGGGCGCAAATTTGACAGAATATGGTTAAAAGGGAGTAGGGGGTGTTGTGCAATATAAAAGGGATACAGAAAGAGAGAGAGAGAGGGCCCGGGGTTCGAGGGAATAGAAGAGAAATGGACGAAGCTTTGTCCCCATTGTCAGGACGGGGACTAGGGGCCGTCCAGTTTTACATTGGGAGTTGTAAATTGCGAACGGCCCAGAATCGCGTAAACAGGTTACCGTGACCCTGGAGAATTCCCTTCCTTTTTTTCTCTTAACCGTATTTTTCCTTCCCGATGGAAGGAATACATGAAGTGTATTAAACTTTCCGCGTGGATCTTCGGGCTATTGGATTATACTCGATGTCCGGGTGGTTCTTTACCGATTGAGTCAGGGTCGGTCCCAGAACTATTCTCGGTAACCGTTTCCTAATCATCCATATATATATATATATATATATATATATATATATATATTTTTTATATAGTTTTTTATGTTAGGGTTTCTTTAAAATGTAAAATAGTTCACGTTTCATAAATGTTTAAGATATTTACGTGGCGGTAACATTAACCAATTGTGGTACAATGAAATGATACTGGTATTCCTACCATGAAACGGGAGGACCCCTAGCTTGTTTGGCCCTGAACTAGACTCCTTTCTGTCGGTTATTATTGTCATTAGCACTCCGGCTATTGTCAGTTGTACAGTGTAAATAAATATACAAACTGTGCAGGAAGGATGCTTTATCGCAAATAGTTACTCCTCATATAACTCCCGATTAACTGGAATAAATATTTATGGCAATAATAGCGTTCGTTTTTCCCAACGCCTATTTTCTGGCCAATCTGAAGGAGTGGAGACGGTCATTTTTAAAAAATAAATAAGAAAACTGATCGGTCGGCAGACGGCTTCATGTCATCGTCAATAGCGTCCTATCTGTAGGCGCGCCGGCCTTCGATGACTCATCCGGCAATGTTGATGCTGAACCTTTTTCTGCTACTGCCGGCCCCTGAGAAAGATAGATTCTGTTAGAAAGAACTTCTGAAGATTAATGGCAACAGTAATACGAAGGACCGCTGAAACCGTGACAGAATTCCGATATTGTTCTTAAACATCTAACCCTACATTAAAATAATACAACAAACGCCGAATCTTCGCACACTAAAACCGTTCGAGTAGAAGATCTCGAGACACCTAAATTATTAGAGACAGGTATGTGTCCACCAAATACATCTCCTCTAAATTACGCCCATTATAAGCATATTAATGTCGATATTTTATCCGCGACAAAAACATTCTCATCCTACAAAGTCGAATGGGACAAAGTCACAACACATAATTCTGTATACAACTGTATTTCCTACAATGTTCAGATTTCACGAACAAAGACTTTTTAATTTAATTTAATTATTTTTTAATTTTAATTAAATGTACATTGCACACGATTTACACGTGCATATCTGGAATGCTACCCGAGATCGTAGTGTAATAAGCAATCGGAATTCCTAACTCTTGCACACTAATACGGTTTAAAGGGAAACGGCCGGTGCAAAGATGAAGGAAAATGATACGGAGAGCTCCCATAACGGGAGGATATTTTCTTATCCCGAGAAGAATCGTGGCGATAAGAATCGGTATAGTCTCGGCGTGGGGTAGAGGTCGGCACGCGCCCCGACCCTCCGTCCGAAAAAAAAAATCAATAGCCCAGCTTTTTCTACCACTGGGGCGGCGCCCCACCCCTGGGGCCGGCGTTTTTTTTCGCGCCCCCTTCCCCCGAACCCCTTCTTTAAGTATAGGGTTTCTGTGGGGCCCACGCGCCGGAGCTTAATTAGAACGGGAGGAGGGACCCCGCTATCGACCTGCCGCCGCTCTCCTACTGTACGCCACCCGGGGTTTTTTCATCCCCCTTTTTTTCTTTTTTTAACCCCCGACGTTAAGAGTCTCCTTCCTCACTGAAATTGAGGCCGCGTTCGCGAAAACAGCTGTGGACGCCCCGTTACGCGCCCCCGCCACGCTCCATCACCTGTTCTCCGTTCCCTCAGGGTCCAGATTCGAGTCACCCCCCCCCCCCCCATCCCCTTCACCATGTGGGTTAGCTCGCGTGGGTGGCAGGTGCATCCCGGCAGTTTTTACCTCGACACTTGGCCACTTGTAACGATCCGTACAATCGGTGGTACATAAAGTAACGCCTGGAGTTTAACCCCGACTATGATGACAGTACGTCCGAGAAAGATACCAGTCAATTGTACATTGGGGTGTGCTTAATTATCCCGGTAAATGTGGAATAAAGTTCAGAGCCTCGCGATGGGAGGCTAAGGGCTTTTTATTCGACAGCGACATTTTTCATTCGAGCACGCGCGAATCTCAATTGGCCGCTCTTATAAACCAGTTCCGATCGTCCGGACGAGAAACTAAAGTTCACCCTACCGGCCTCTGAGGAAGAATACATTTTTTTTTTAGTTTATCTGTACTTTTGGTCCACCATCGGGATTCGAACTCCGGCGAACTGACCCCAGAGGGGTTGGCGCCATACTGGTCCAAACCTTCAATGATCCGTACCGAAAAAATCAATAGACATAATTAATAGAATAATTTTAGATAATTATCACTACTTCGTTTAGGATTCGTGACACAATCGGCCTTAGCTGCACGCTTTCTTTGGGCCAACTACGATTCGCGTCTCCGGCAGGTGGCTTCCGGCCATTTTTTCGTCCCCCATCGGTTATAATCGAGCGCTCGTGCGGCCCGTTATGAAGGAAAAAAGGTAGGTATATTGCCGTACGAAAGAGTGGATGGCGGTGTTTCCTGTTCGGAGTTAATTACCGTTATAATAATACGGATCTTGCTCACCGCCAAGCTTCAAATCGATCTCTGTATAATGAAACAAAACCTCCTCAGATATAATTAGGAAACTTATCAGGCTTGGACTGGGGAAATATTTTGACCCCGCATTTTGTATTTCTTGGGGCTGAAAATTTAGATTGACCGAATTGGATTTCAAAGATCCACTACAGTCTACACTAAGGTTATTTCTTGGCTCTACAGTGTGATATACGTGATAGGAATCCATGCCTGCTTGAGTATCACCTATATATATATATATATATATATATATATATATATATATATATATATATATGTATATATAGGCTCCTATTAAATCATCCCAAATTTGCAAGTCCGATTCCACGCATAGAAATCAATTCAATTAGGGTATTTCAATTCAACAGAGTAGCTCGTATAACGTAACTCTGATATACTCACTAAAATATTTTGAAAAAACTATATATAATATTTAAAAAAGGAAAGAAACGGGCTTTTTAACGGATTGGATAAGATTGGAGAAGTCTTTCTGAATTTGTTTTCTTAAAAATTATATATAAACGTAGATAGCCGAAGGAGTACTTTTGCGCTGCGAGGGACGGGGTTGCTAGCAGGTGGTTGAAGCGACTCCGGGTTGTCGAATTTTTTTCTCTTTCTCATCCCCCGTTATTTCGTGTAATTATTTTGGACCTCAAAGTTGCATTATGCCGAAGGAAAGAAAAGCTCATTCCAAGAAAAAATACCATTGAGGATCCAGGAAGTATTTATCGTTTGACTGACGATTGCGTCTTACTAAAGCAAAAGGTGCCTTTGGTCGTACCCATTTTTTCTTTTTTTTTTATCTGGGACCTTTAGAAATTGCCGAACCACCGCAGGTTCTACACGACGATCGGTAAATGGAAACGAGGCATTTATTTCTTCGATATTTACAAAATACTGTATTACGAAACCCAGATAAAAGAGCCAGCAGAAATTGGTTGTTAGTATCGGCTTCTCATCGTCGTCAGTACACATATTCATAGACATTTAATTAAATTATTTGACATTTAAAAGATACAACGAACATGAAAAATATAATCAAAAAATTAAACACACCTCCAGAGAATTGACGCATAAAAATATAAAATTAAAAAAAAACATTAATACATAGATGCATCCTTGGCACAGTGAATTTTATAGTTATTTGAGATGCAAATTTAATTAATATAAATTTCACCACCGGGAATTGAATCCGGGACTTGAACTCTGGGCTGCTCTTAAAATCGGTGCTACCAGCGTGCCAATATTCTATTCTAATAATCTTTGTCTTTAGAATTGTTTTTATATTTACAATTACTTAAATATAGATTTACATGTACATATTTTATATGAAAATTATTTTTGTCACTAATTTACTTACAATTTTTGTTTTTAACTGCGTCCCAATCTTCAATCAATTGTTCCTCTCCCGGTCCTACCCTAGTTATACGTCTATCGTATTCAAACTTTTTAAAATACAAAGTAATGGTTATTTGGGCAGAATTGAATTTCATCCTGTTTACCGAGGGGCCCCTCTAAAGTGGAGCCCGACGATGACTTTGACTAACGGACGTCTCGGTCGGATACCAATTCTCAACTCGTTTGGGGGCCTCGGTAGCGTTCTCGAGTTTGACGGTTACTCGGGTTTAATTTGAGAAAAGGGATGGTGGGGGGGGGGGAAGAGAGAGAGAGGACGACAGCCGGATAAATGACGGTGGAAAGCGACGGGGTGGGACAAACGGGAGTCCAAAGAGTTGCCCAGTCGCTTCGAGATCATTTTTCACACTTTAATAGACTCGCCGCGTCTGCTACAGAAAGACGGGGTTTTCACTCGTAACCCGAAAAACGACCGTCAACCAAGGAGGGCCCGAATAAGCCGCGGGGAATGTCCCCCCCCCAAACTTCGGCCAAAGTTGCACAGAATGTTTCTTACAATCTCGAGTTGCGCAACGCATCAAATGGATCCCCGGCATTATTAAAATTTGGCACTGTGGGCGTTTCGCTCGAAAATTTGGCATGAGCTTAGATTTTCATACACGCTTTAAAATTATTATTTAATTTTTGAAGTACTAACTGATTTGTACTGTCCTCAGTAAAGTACTTATTAACGGGGATTAAGGCCTGAATGGAAAAACAGAAAGAAAATATGTTAGTGGTATTTTTCACCCCGGATTAATTCGCGGGTTACACGAAGGGTTTTAGACCAGAGTCCTCAGATTTCCGCTTCGAGAATATATTGTCTATAAATTAATAAATGTTGAATTAGGCGAATGGATGGAGCGATCGAGAGAGGCGATTCGATTTTTGGTAAAATAGTGCCGCCTACCGCCTACCGCCTCCCGTGGAGAGCGTAATGTGGAAGCGAGGGAATGCCTGAATGAGAGGTACACAAGGTAGGTAAGGCAAGGGTTGGGCACGATTCGTCTGGGCCGGTCGGGTTCGGTGTTTCGCTAGTTAACCCTCTATTTAAATCTCGTGGACTGCCATCTGGCCACTGATCGACCATTAATCTTCCACTTTACTGCAGTCGCCTTGTTGCCGAAGACATTTCAAGCAGTCCCCGGAGTCATGCCGAGCGGTTAGATTGCTCGCAAGGAGACGGGCCGCATTCTGCCCACCGGTGCTCCCATATTAACGCAACTACTTTTTTTATGTATGCTACGATCAACCGTTGAGCTAGCATAGGTCCAAATTGGCGAATGGGAGGCAGAGAATTGGCATTAGGGACGTAATGAAATACATGTTATACCCACCGTAATGTAATGCCCACCCAATTTAGTTTCAGACAAAAATAGGGAATAACTGTTACTATGATTAACATGATTCTAGAGTCCATTACTAACATTAGATATAAAAATGAAATAGAAATTGAATACTACTCTGCTGGTAGTCCTTGGGTCGTACATAGAGAGCGCTGCATTAGCCACTGAATGAGGGTGCGAAATAGTTGCAGCGGTGTCCGCAAGGGTTCAAAATCATCAATCCGTGTGATTCACCCCCATCCACCCTGTAGGCACTAATATCGCTTTGCTACTGCCGCGGATTCGTTCTACCTTATATTTCTCTGCTCAGTGGGAAATTACAAAGAAGAACGAGACACGGGCTCCCATCCGCCAAAGAGGCTTAGCAAGATGGTAGGAATAGGGCTCGAGTATATTGGGAACTCTCCTGCAATAATTCGGGGTATAATTACGTTGTAATGAATTACTCCTTTTCCCGAATCAACTCGGTAGTTTGTTCCTGAACGACTGGGTCCCACCAAAAGTGAAGTTACAAGGCCGCTTCAAACACAAGTGGCGAGACGCCACTGACGCCGTCTATGGTGGGAGTAGGTTCTGTTAATGAAGTTTCAGTCATTGAGGGGAACTCCGAAACCATTGGCGGTAGCTTACTGGTTAAAGCGGCGCTGGGTTCGAATCCTGGTGGAGGGGAAGGATTTTCCTTCGATAAAAGAATTTGAATACACCTTAAGGACTCTGCGGGACTCTCCCGGTTTTTCGGCCCCGGTATTTTGAATCCACGATAAAAATCACCGAATTCGACCCAAAAACAGGAATCTTGCGAGCGAAATCGGAGTTTCTTGTCCGGTACCGGTGCCATTGTTGAAGTGGGACAGCGTCCACTGGCAGGTCAGCAGCGGGGTGACAAAGAGCTGGGGCACATGGTAACGTGATATATACCCGGGACCCCATTACGCCCACGCTCCCTATTCTCATCCCCGTTTGCGTCTTTTCAGGTCTCTTTTTTTCTCCCTCCTCTCCGGTTTAACCGATTTGTCTCTCCGTCGTACCGGCTCGGCTACGGGCGTTCGGAGCCATCACCTGGCCTCGCGTGGAGTATACACGGTTTTCCGAATAGACTTGGTTTGATTCAAGAAAATACGTTGTATACGGATTGAAACTTTTCAGAAATAATGAAAAAAAGGTTCATTTATTCGTCTGGTTGGCACGAGTGAAAGACTTGCCATACTGCCTGGCCACTATTTTTTCCACAATTACGGTCTGAAATAATTTATTCGTCTTGGATCAGAATATGTATTTATGTAGCAAAGAACCATATGTAGGATAGGGTAGTCCTCTTAGGTCCGAACTTAGAAATATGGGTGTAAGAGAAATATCCTTTCACGTTTATACAGTTTTCCGAATTTAAATGTGACGACTCGGCAGGTGGTTCGAAAAACTTGGACAAGAGTCCTTTTGCGAACATCGCAAAAAATGTTAAATCAGTGTAAATTAATATCATCAAATATACGGCATATTATTGTGACAAATCCACCAGAAAGCCGATCCATAACTGAGAAAAGTATAAAACGATAGGAATGTAAACATAAACAAACTAAAGTAAACCTGCCTCTCTTCTATGAATTTGCTAGTGAATTACAAGGAGCCTTTCAGTGGATTACACACGTCACAATATACCTTGTACATTTTCCTTGTACATTTTATGGATATGTTGTTAGTGTAGGGTTTCCACAACGATTATGTTTACATTCCTGTCCATCTATGGCTTTGTCAGTTATTTATCAGAGGCTTTAAAATGGATTTAGCACCTATATAATAATAAGCCGTGTTTTGTATTGCAATCAATTACCTTTATTAACCTATTTCTGTTGTTTTCCAAAACGAAGCAAAAACAAGCAAATCTCCGAAGGACTCTTCGACCCAATGTTTTGATCCCTATAAGTTGTTTTGGCATTTAATTTTTGGAACACCGAAAGGCTTATACGATGTCGATTTTTCCTTTCTGAAATGGAATTATTACCATATTTATTCCTATTCATTCTCCTGGGCTCATTCTTGCTGGCTCCTCGGGCTCAAGAGTGCCCTGAAGCCGACTGCTTATTCTGTTTTCATCATGAAGCTGTAAATTGGGAGTCATTTTAATTTCTGATTACACCATAGTTAGCCTGTTGATTGATGTTGTTGAAATTGTAATTTCAAGCCAGGATATACCTCTGCAAGAAGAAGTGGAAGGGTCTTCCTCTTTTTCCTTCTTCTCATATTTATGACATTCAAAGGATCGTCTTTGTGCATTCATCCTGTTACGATGTCTCGGATATTAAAGATATTAAAGAAAACAAAAACTCTTACAGAAAACTGGCCGGCATTTATCATACCCTATTCTTGGGCACTTTAATAAATACACCGTAAAAATTCTATACACCGTGTATAGAAGAAATACAAATTGTTGTGTATTACTAACCGTCACAGCCGTGCCTGTGTTGACACGTACAATATTATATATATATATATATATATATATATATATATATATATATATATATATATATATATATGTATATATTTATTTATTTATTTATATATTTATTTATTTAAATTGTTTTTTTCATCTTGAAAAATAATTAACGCGAAGAGTGCTATGTCGCTTATGTGAAACAAAAACCGTCCTTATTTAACTGAATGGAAATAAAACCACCCATGGACCCCGGGGTGGGGGCGGTTTACCTGAGACCTCGAAACTGACCTCGTTTTTTTGAATAAGCCGAAAAGGGAATCATTGTAGCTTTGCGGGGTTTTCTCTCTCTCTCTCTCTCTCTCTCCCGTTCCGTGTTCCTCCCCATTTCGCGGACGGTTTTTGCCCGTTTGCAAATGGAGCCCCCCCTTTGTCGAGCCCGGGTACTTAAACCGCTCGCGCTACACCAATTAGGCCGGGACTCACTCATGAGACTCTCGTCCTTGGCAAATGTGTCCAACTCCAGGTCATGGGTAATTACTGGCTTCGGAAGTCCTGGCCTCGTTTTTTAAGTAAGCCTATCCCACTTAACTAGAGAATGCCCGGCCCCTATCGCCTTTTTGGACATCTCGCCGTCTTCGGTAATATTTACTATATTTTGGCCCTAAATACGTGTTGATGTCATAAGTAGCGGCCTCGACACATGGTATGTTCTTGAGAAAATAGGGGCTATATTTTTTAAATCTTATCTATGTCGTTAACCCTTTTTTGTTAAGTGAACTGCTGATACTCTTATCGTAGCAAATTACCGTTATCTGTCTCTACTCGTCTATGGGCTTTGGCTAAGACTAACTTACGATTAAGCACCTGACCTTCAAGTGGGGAGAGAAATTGTTAAAACTTCGAAGAAGTGTTCTTTTCGCGGTCTAATTAATTTTCCCGCTATTATAAATGGTCAGTTATTTAATTTGACATATTTCTTCCTTATTATTTGCTTCTTAGCATTGTGGATACTGCTAATTATGGTTCATTATTATTCTTACTATTATCATTAATATAATATTCTCTGAACAGTTGACACAGATAAAATAATCGTTTCTGAATTCGGGAACAGTACTATTAGGAATTGAACTATATAGCGAAACATGTTCGCTTCATCAGAATTATCCCTCAACATCACTACTTTCGAAATGCGAATTCCTTTTTTGTCACTTTACAGACCACTGCTTCTGAGAACCAAGAAGTAAAATGGAGTTTTGCGAGAAATCGTTCGTTTGAAGGTGAGACCAACGATGAGTCGCTGGAAACTTCGAGGTGCATTTCACCTCTCGGAGAGTCAAAAGGGCGACTAATCATACTGGGCCTACTGTGGAGAAATTTGGGCGATGGGGGGAGGTTCGGTTTGTTTCGCGGTGCCTCCCAAATAAAGCGGACATTAGACAAGGTCGGGGTTTCTATTATTGTAAAAGGGCTCCGAGTGGCCAACTGTCGGCGGGAACCCGGGCAGAAAACAAATGTTAGGAATGTTTTGGGCCCCCGTGGTGGTGGTGGGGGGAAAAAATAAGAGAGAGGGAGAGAGTGAGAGAGAGAGAGAGAGAGAGAGAGAGAGAGAGAGAGAGAGAGAGAGAGAGAGAGAGAGAGAGAGAGAGAGAGAGAGAGAGAGTGTGAGGGAGTGGGCAGCCTCGTTGATATATTATCTCCGGGTCGGTGATAGGAGCCACATGGCCACCATATATACCAGTGGCTCCCTCTTCGGGTCCAGCTGTTTACCTATACTTCCGCCCTAAACTCTCCCTCTGAGCTCCAAGTGACCTATCCTTTGGACACTCACCTTCTAAGAACTCTGGAACTGGATCTAGGCTTCCAAGCTCCGAAGGAACATTCTCGGGGAGGCGAACATCTGTAAAATTTACGGACAGTATTTATGGAGTCCGACTTAGTATACTTGTGTCTTTTATCAATTTAAACGTCACGACCGCAGTGCTCCCGATCCGGGACTTCGGAGGGACGAGATTGGCTCGATCTTATACGAAGTTGAGGGCTCCACGGTTCGAGAATTAAATTTAGGGTGGTGAAAATTATGGAATTTATAACATTTGAGGAGTTTAAAGAATTTGAAGAATTTAGGAATTATAAACTCTATTATATGTAGTCCAGGACACGCCAAACGTATTCGTGGCTTCTTACGCGACATTAGGTGTCATCAACGATAGTAAACAAATATACTGACCCTTTTTAATAATTGCGTTTCAGTTATTATTCTCGTCCGTATGAGAACTTATCTTTATTTATTTTCACTGGATTGGTTTTATACTCTAATCGTACAATATACATATATATGTCTGATATTGCATTCCAATAATTATCATGTTTAATTGGTTTTCTATCTATTGCAGGATAGGAGCGTTGCATCGACGCTGAAAGGGGTGTCTCATAAGTAAGTAAACCATCGGCCTTATGATTTTGAAATAAAAAAAAACAAAATAAAAATGATAGTTAACTAAACGTGTTTCACATAATCGTGGAAAATAATTTAATTTTAAAAAATATATATTTATCGTCAAAAATTTAGTAGTTGTAAAATTCCAAAGTTTTCGCATATAACACTGCTTATTATTATTCGTTTTAGATAAATGTATATATATATATATATATATATATATATATATATATATATATATTTGACTTACTTTAAGATAGTTAAAAGTATCCTGAAAAAAATTGTTGAACATTAACAACCCTAGGTTGAACGCCACCAGGGCCGTTGCTTCGTCTTCCCCGACTGTGGCATTATCCCTTTATTTATGTCAAACAGGGCTATATACGGTGAAGGGGTGATCGTCAGGGCGGAAACTTTGATTCGGGGCGGTTCCATTATTCCTGCGATGGGTAGGGAAAAAAGTGATTGAGAAAGGGATGTTTTATAGGTGCCGCAGCATTCATAAGGATTAGTCGCTCCGAAGGTGTCGGCAATCGAAAAGCGCCCCGCTGGCTTCTGGAAGCCGAATAAAAAGTCGGCATATATATTTGTCCGTCTGGGCGAATAATTCCCCTTTTGGCGGAGTCTTACCCTTGCGGCCGGTCTTTCGGCCTCTCGCCGTCTTCAGTTGGCATACCGCCGGCAGATTAGTGAGCCGAGTAAGTGCACTGAACGGTGACAGTGCAGAGAGGTTGCCCCTCTGACAACACGCCTAAGTACCTCACTGATCAAGTGACGGAACGTTACTGAAGATGGGGAGAAGCCCACACCGGATCCTAAATATTAAGTTAAAAAAATATTGAATATCAGACTATTACAAGTGTAAGATCATCTCTTAATGAGCCAAGCTTTAGCATTAGTCTAAAATATTTGAATTGTATTTATTTTAGAGAAAAATTTATTTTTCCAATAAATTGTTCGAAGACAAACCAGAAACAAAATCCCTACTTCTCAATCTATTTGCTTTCTAATGCATAAAACAAGTGAAATAATTTAACTAGAAATACTTTTACTTAAAAGGAAACAAAACATCCCGACGTATTTGAAAGTGGCCCTTAATTCTCGAATTTATTTACTTTAATTATAGAATTGATCTTTAGTCATTTGGAGTATCGATATTATATAGACAAATTACAATGCGAAACAGTGGAAGTATTACTACACTACGACAGATAATAGTGCGAAATTATTAGACCAATGTTATATTTATTTCATATTAAAATTTTATATTAGTAACAGGCATTAAAGAGAAAAATGATGCCGTTAATTGCGAATAAAATCATCAAAAAAGTACTATTCCTGAAATTTGTATTGTAACCATTGTTAGTTCCTTCAGCAGAAAATCGAGGATACTTTGCAATAATTGATACTGCGATAGTCGACTATCCAAAACCAAGAATATTATTGGCGGAACGCTACTAGTGAGGACGAGGTGCCTGAAACCGAATAGATGAAACATTCCAGGCCCATCGGTGGACAGAGTGCTTTATCGAACACGTGTACCCCCCGGCGTTACACTGAACGGTTAGCTGCGTTACCGGGAAGGCTCAAGTAAACGGAGGGAGGGAAGAAGGCGGGGGTGGCTCCCATAAAGTGTCCTCGATTTATGTGACGTCGCTCAGGTTAAATCCGAGGAGCTAGCCCACGGCCATTTTCCAACCCTTTTGTACATTCACGCGGCGGTAGACCGTTTCAACGGGTTCCAGTCTATTTAAGACCAAACCCGGTAATAACGATTCGGGGCATTCGAACATTTTTTCCTTTAACAGTTGACCCGGGGTTGATACATTACTCCGCCCAGTCCTCTATCTTACTTCCCAGATTTTGTCCGCTGCTCGAACTTTATTTTTAAAAATTTATATTTTTAAATATACACGCGTAATCGTTAATAGATGTTTGTGCTGTTACGGTTAATAGATCCGCCCGTATTCTATGGACGTAAGTTGTAATTAGGACTAGTGATGGGAGACATAAGTCTCATAAGACGTCAATTCGGCGAGACACCGAATCGCGTTGGGTCGCAAGTACGCTCACGCCACGGTCGGATGGTGCAATCGTATTTCCAGAAGGCGGGTAACGTAACGTTGGGGTAGTGGCATAAATCGTGGGTAAAGGATTGGCGGGGGGTATGGGCCCCTATGATCACCGGTGCCCACCGACATAAAGGGATCCCTCCCCCCGTCCTAACGACCAGAGGTCAGTTTTATGGGGGAAGGGGGGCCCCGGTAAAAGCTTTTTTCTGACCCGTTTTTTTTTCTCCTCCTTTCCACTTCACTCTCCTTCATAAGGGAACGGCTACCGTCCGCTTTCTATTGGGCCCATTCAGACCTCGTCCGCCCGAGTCAGTACAATCCTACGTTGAATCCCGGGCCCAACGAAAATGCCGACGTTTACGACGATAAAATACGAGCGGCAAGAAGTATATAAGCGGAAATAACATTTATATACACGCAGGATGCGATGGGCGGTAGAATTGTTTATGGCTTCAATTTTCACTAAATTAGTATTCGGTAGTTATAATAATCAATGCGAATTTTATGTTATTTCATTAAACACGGTAGAACTTTCCTTTCTAACGTTTCTCTTTTAGTTAATAGGGAAACTATCCACTTGTCCGGAGATAGTATAGATAAAACCCTTCCTACAAATATTTCTTACTATACAAGATCAGTGGAATTATCACGGCGAACCGGTTCGACCGAGTGGTGACAGACCACCATACCTCAGATACCAAAACAGTCCTCGAATTTCATTAGACTTTCATTCTGGTAATATTAAAAAAGAGCAATAGATTAAGGCAATTTTTAATTCAAATGAGTTCACTTCATACTCTGTTAATTGTACACCCCTATGGACGGAGGGGTATAAAATTAGCCACGGAACGCTACTGTCGATGGCGAAAAGCCAAGGCTCGTCTAGCTTAGGAATAAATGAAGGAATGGAGACAGAAAACCTAATTGACCGATGATGTTCAGTCCTTCATTTCTTAACGGAGGATGGAACTCTCTAGAAAAGTTAACACAGAAGAATTAATCGAAAGGAACTTGTTTCAAATAAAAGGTTTAGAGCGAGTGCTTAGGTTCTCAAGAACTGATAAAAGGTTTCACGTGGTTTTGTAAGTGCTAAAAAAGAGCCCTTCCCTCAAGCCCCCTCTCTTTGTAATATTCCCGGAAGGAAATCCTGATGAAATTCGATGCCTTCGTAAGGTAGTGGATTTTCATATATACAGTTACTGTTTTATTCTCCCGCTTTTAAGATTACTTAAAATAATAAGGCGAGAGTAGTCATTAACAAGAACATAACTGAACAATATAATGAGCTAAAAACGAAAACCAAAATGTCTAATAAGGATAAATTAATGTAATCCAATATACGGCATATTATTGTGACAAATCCACCTGAAGGCTTCGGATCAATAACTAACAAATGCATGGAAAGACAGGGATGTAAACAAACTAACAACACTGCCTGTCTCCTTAGAATTTGCCAGTGAATCATATGGCACATAATTCATTCGAGTGAATTACACGCGTCACAATATACCGGTTACGTATTCTAATGGGGGAACCACCAAGACATCCATCGCTGATCGCATCCAGAGATTCCAATCGAAAGTCCTTCGAACCATTCTAAATGTTCCTGGTTCCACTCAATATACCTCCAGTCGACCGAGTCATAAAATTTCGGTTTCACAAATTTAATTCCCGTCTTTCCCCAATCCCCAATCTTTTCCCAATCCTCTCGTCGAATCTCTTTCCCCCCTTGCCCAACCACTACTCCCCCTTTGGCGGCTTAAACGCCACTGGCCCAGAGATCTACTCTGCCTAGAATAACATGTATATATGGCTCACCAATGTCGATTTTTCTTTCCCGAAATTGAACTATTGCCCAAGTTATCCCTCTTCATCTTGGGCTCGTTCTTGCTACAGGTTTTTCCCCGCGAATCGTCTTTAGGGATACTTTCCCCGTTTCCCAGTGAAACACCCAGTCGCGCCACATGGAAGCGTTCGCAGTTTTCTACTAACGTTGGGGGAAACCTAGCAGAGGGATGTACAAATGAAACCCTAACGTATAGGTTATACTATACTTAAATCATTCTGACATTTATTTTTTAAATATGTTCATATTTGTTATCATTCGTTACATGTCGCTTATTTTCACGATTAAATTAATATTAATACATTTTTAACGAATTAAACGGTAGATTTGATGATTATTCAAAAAATTTAGCTGTCTTGTATTAGACGATATATGTAATTATTAAAATTAAAAGTGTTTAACTGTAATTAAGCTATGATTGTTAAATAGTAATAAAACAACGAAGTAATAGAAGAAATGTAATCCCAGGTTTCAGCAAGTTCCCTTTCTGTAATCATGTCTTACATTCATTCGTCCTTTTAAAAGCAAGATCTATAATTGAACGTAATGTTCAAATGCGATTTTAATTGAGGAAAAGCTTAGGAATGATGTCTTTCTTCTTATCAAAGAATGTTAAGTGAAACTTCTTACCTTCAAACCCTAATCAGATATACTCTTAAAAACTCTTCAGAGGGAAACAGAATTATTCTACATAAAATATTCATCGTAGATTTATTTCGAATTTAGGATTGATTTGATTTATTTGCGTTCATTGCGTTTATGAAATGTGATGAAATGAGCGTTTAAAGCGTCCGTTTAAGGTTCCGCTACAGGGCCTTTACCGGCTTTGAAACGTCACCTATTTGTCGGAGAATCCGGACACATGGAAACGGCGCGGTCTCCCTGTTGCATAATGTGAGGCACAATGGCCAAACCCCCTTCGCAACCGCTAGGCTTTCTTATTGTCGCCCCCACTGCCAATATTTATACTCTTTTCTTCTATTTTTCTCGGCCAGGAGAGTCATTCGTCAGTTTTGACGGGAGATGGATATTGTACCAGGCCCCATGAATGGGTCGGCACCGACGCCCCTTATTCTGTGGCAGGCCATTGAATGTCGGAAAATTAAAATATGGGAACGTGCCACCAAGTAAAAAAAATTTTCAGTTCACACATATATACACAAATCCCAGACAGTTTTTGAAACGTGAAGTCATTATCTTTAATTCGATTTCCAATCTCCATCCCTCCTTCCCACCCCCTTCCCCACATCCCTCTCCCACACTCCCTCACTCCTTCACTCCTTCAATCCTTCACACCCTCACTCCCTTCCTCTCGACTTTAAACCGAAAGCCCGAGTTATTAGGCAGTGGCGCCAGCCAGTTTTCTCTTTCTGTTATTGCTCTGGTTTCTGGCCCGGATAAGGTCGATAGACTCGAAAACTTGTAATTACGGACTGTCGTCGCGCAAACAAAACCGGGCTACAAAATATTTTGCTCCCCATTCCTCTGGAGACGTTCCCCCCGAGAACAGATTGTTTTACTCCCACCCTTTAAGCCTTTCCAGGCCTATTATCGACAGCACTAGCTCGACAAATAAGCTCGACAAACCCTATTTATCTCAAGGCTTACTAAATTATTATCTACTTTCTACTCTTTATTTATTAATACAAACAAAACAATTTTAATAAAAGAAATTTAATTCGTTTAAAAAAATATTCATTTATTTTTCAGTTTAATATAAGATTTGTTGAAAAATCTGAGCTTGAAAATTGTTTAGAATCCTCTTACAGTTATTTAGTTTTAATACAAGCTTTCGACTTCTTTATTACTTGGTTAATAATCGGAACAATTTATCAATCTCATTTCAGCCCTGCACTCTGTTTCTGTACTGCGAATGAACATTTACAGTCTACTTCTTACAATAATCCTACACTGGATTTATATTGAGAACTCAAATAATGCATTTTACTTCGTATTGCCAATTAAGTCAGTTTTAAATGTGATGAAGATTCTGATCACTGTAGAACTCAGGGAGATAAGTTTTATTAGGACACGTGACCTTTTTTCCTCTCAAGTAATTTTTTTCTTATTCTTAGTTGCTGGACAAGTCCCCTACGATTAATATATTATACTGATTTAAAGCAGCCTTATAGGATTATAGTGTTGGGATTCAGCAGTATAGCAATATTATTGCTCCCTTTTATATAAGAGCTTATATGGGATTATGGTTTATTACACCGAAAGTGACTCCATTAAGGATTGTTAGTTAGAAACTCTCGGAAAGGCTCAGACAACGAGATTTCTCCTGGTTTTGAATAAAAACACGTCCCTGTATCGCCGCGAGGAACGCTACCGACGATGACCAGAAACCAAACAACCGACGTAATGACATTCCAAACCGTCGTGGATCTACCGACTGATACTCACTTATCATGGTAGTCGATATATGCCAATTTTTCCTTCTTGAATCTGATATCAGGCTAAGAAATGTATTTTTAATATAATAAGTATTTTACTAGCGGTTCAGTAATATTAATAACCTCAAGAAGCACTTTTTATCTGACACCTGTAATCCAAGTTCATATAATTTTAGCAAAGATATATGCTCCGCTTTTCAAGTTGAGAAATAGTTAAGTTCATTGCATTTTAGCTCCAACAACCTCTTCTCTCATTTTTCCTAGGAAAAGAAGCAAAACTTATTAAGCAATATCTGCCATGGAAAGGTAAGAGTTTAATAAGCTGAGAGGGAAAAGTAGGGACTTTAATCACCGGCTTAAAGGAGAGCGGGAGCTCGGAGACATTTTATTTCGTCCCCTTGTGTAGGAGTAATTCCGCGAATCTGAAAGGGGAAAGCGCTTTAATGTGGAGGTCGGAGCGCTGAGGGAAAATATAGTTTACCCGCCCGGAAGATAAAATGTGTTTCCCGAAACAGATTTCCGCCGGACTTCGTGGCGCGGAAATTCAAAAGATGTCGGGACAAAATAAAATAATTCCAATATGCTTCTCAACATTCGCATTTTATTACAAACGCATTTGATGTCATTTTTATAAAAATTAAATCATTAAGACGTATTAAATTAGAGCGGAAGGAGACCTGTCCCAATTCAGTTGTCCTTGCTCCTTAAATAAGCTTAAGCTTAAAAGTGAAATTAACTGGGTAGACTGATGGAAAACTGCTATTTCCCAATCATTTAATAGAAAATGGGGTAGGAAATTACTGTTACAGGTTTGTAAAATATTGCAGAATATTGGTGGCTTGAACCCCCCAGAAGGAAGTGGGTAACATATGTATCTCATCGGTTGAGGGGCACGCCTCTCCTCACCCTCTCTCACTCACTCTCTCTCTCTCTCTCTCTCTCTCTCTCTCTCTCTCTCTCTCTCTCTCTCTCTCTCTCTCTCTCTCTCTCGAACAGGTTCGCCACTTCCGCTCACTAAAATCCGATGTGGGACCCCAATAGTGCCAGTAGTACTACCTCGCCGTATTCTCGAGGGAATGCTATACTGACGTGGCGAGAGATCGGAACCTGTCTAGTTATGTAAGCGAATAGTCATAATACGGATAGGGAAGTCCACATAACTGATCCGCAGTAGGACGTTAAGATGTGTGTGAGTAGGACGGCATAATATTTTTACTTCGACAATATCGCAATAAACAAACATATAAGGGTAAATTAATTCAATCGAATACATGGCATATTATTGTGATAAATCCACCCGAAGGCTTTGTCAATAACTGAAAAATGCATAGGACTGGAATGAAAGGATAAACAAACTAAACTAAACCTGCCTCTCTCCTATGAATTCGTTAGTGATCAAAAGGCGCATTCGTATGTATTCCACGTGTCACAATATATCGCGTACATATTCCAATGTCGATATGGTTTTTGTGTACGGGTTCTACAACGGTTTTATTTACATTCCTGTCCATCTATGGGTTTGTCAGTTATTTTCCAGCTTTCAAAGCAGTTCAATAACACGCCGAGTATTGGATTATATTAATTACATTAAAAAAAGAGAGTGTAAATAATTTATTTATGTGAATCGGTACATCATTTCTCCTCCTTGGGTGGTGTTCCAATATACCATAGGAATAACACAGGCTCTCTAAATAGGTCAACCTTAATGAATCAGTTCGCGTGGGGATAAATAAATTTCACATAATCTACAAGCCTATCGGTAGAGTGGAAATCAGTAAGGTGAACCCGGCGTACAAATACAGTTATCTCTGGGCAAACTGATCGGACGGGAAAGACTAGAGTTTGCACAAAGGATATTTATCTATTTAAAAATTGAACCTCTCGCTCTCCGCTGTGGAGTGTGTCAACAAACGGCTCCAATGTGTGTTTAAACGCTCCGCCGATTACGATATTTAAATACCCCGATAGCGGCATTCCGGAAAGGGGGCAGGTTTTCCGTAAAACCGTGGATTCAAAAACGTACAAAGCCGTGCGACGTACTGATTTTTCCGAAGCTGCCCCACCTTCGGAAAAGCGTTAGAGTGTAATTGGTTCGTTCCGTAATTTCGTTGCAATCCTCTCGCTGATTCGGTTTTACCTGTTGCAAAAAGCTGATGGATTCATTGAACACGTATCGCATAATGAAGAATGCACGAATAGGAAAAGGATCTTCTCGTCCACTTTAAATCAAATATAAAAGAGCTTTTGCGGAAATAAAACTTTATACACGAATACTCTCAGCGAGTTTATGTTCAATCAGGAATACAGATTGTGCTAATTTCGTTATGGATATTTTTTTAAACCTCCCCTATTTAAAATTAAATTCTACGAATATAATACAAATAAATACGGAATGCGGGATTTAATATTATGCCCCAAAAAAGTCAATTGGAGTAAATGTAGACATATTTCAAATCATATTTACTTGGATAGAGGGATTTCAAACTGTAAGAATACCCTACGAATTAAAAAAGAAGGAAAATTTAAGGAAAATTAATTATTTGTAATATTTTCCAATACCCTGCCATCGACCGGAAATAAGAATAACACTTATCAGAAAATTATTCCCTAAAAATCGGTCAGGTAAATAAAAATTGGCGCTGAGAAATATGGGCGCTCTGGAAATAAGAGAACGCCAATGTCTATCTTGAGCCGGTGGCGGTGAAGGGGGGGTTCTTCATTCATGTTTAGACCGCCCGCTGTAAACAGCGCCGGATGATGCATACACCGATAGTGACGCCTCATCGAACGAATGTTTGATCGTAGGCCGCATCCGTTTATAAACAATTAAGCTCCGATAACATTTTGACAAGGGGTTGCGGCGGGGGGGAGAGAGAAATGCGCAGAAAACATCTCCGCTTATTTAATCGAACCCGATACGGGTTCGTTGCCAAAAATTCGCGTATTCTTTTTAAAATTCCCGGCCAATAAGTTTACGCCTATTTCCATTGAACATACTGCTGGCAGACTGTAACATTCCCTAAGTCCAGTTCACAAGCTTCGCACGCAGCTGCACATTGGATCAATTACTAAGGCGTTAATCTTTTTTTAACCCTTTGACCGAATTTATTTCATTTTAATGTAATGTTATAATTCCACGAATTCGCGTATATTTTTGAACCTTCACAACGTCGTCCCGTATTATTTACCTCGTCCGGTACGCAATTTTCTTTGCCCCTCGCGGGAGGACCATTGGATTAGCACGATGGGCAATTCGGGAGTGAAATTTGTTATATTTCTGTATGACGAAGTCGCGGACAAACGGGAGTTTACATGTGAATACAGACGCGGCATTTATTGCTACTGTCGGAACACACTGGCAGTAGCATTGTAGCCCGGGAGCGTATGTGTGTGTTCTCCGTTGACACTAGATGGTCCGTGCCGGGGTTCGGTGGCCGCAGGGATTCCGAAGGGAACGGAGTAACCGGGATAATAGCAGGGCTCGGGGCTACATCTGGCAGAAACAGATGACGTTAAGCCCCCGGGCTAATTAGGGCCGCCTCCTGCTTTCTGCGATATAAACGTCGCCTACTCCCCCGCCCGCCACCTTCCTGCACACAAAATTGGGTTATTATGAAAGATACGGTACGGCATAACGCCGTAAGGAAGGGGATAATTCTACCAACCCTGGCGGGACCCCTGTAAAAGTAAAATTATTATTTTAGTTTTATTTTTATGTAGATTATTTTGTACAGAAATTGTAGGCTGCCATGCATATATTGTAAGCATAATTGTTTCCTCTAATTATATATTAAAGCACGAATTTGGCATTTATGCAAAGAGGTTGTATAATAATGCGATACTATAGAACGTTGGGAACCAAATTGGGGTTTGGGGGTCGGAAGGGAAGCCAAAAGAAGTGAGAAAGTAATGGAAGACTTCCAAGTCCGACTACAACGCGATTATCCCTGGGCCCTCGCTGTTAACATGCATTAATACTTCAATTATCACCCTTCACTATTGTAAGGGTAAAGGGGTCTCAATTATTGTAACATACTGTGTTAATACACCAGAATTGTGGATATAACAAGTATAATTAGGACTCAATATCTATTGTAAACGAAGCACCCACTTATGGTACATTTAACGAAAATAATGTATTTGCAAATTGATAGATATACTATGTCTCCTGTTAGCAGTCCACCGCGAATTTAATAGTTATTAATTAATCCCTAACACACAGTGCACAGGCGAGCTATGGGCGCATCGAAAAGTTATCTCGTAACTCTATCTATTGTCGGGGGTCGCGTGACTTGTCCGGCATGGACGGCCGGTTGAGTTAGGTCGGGGGAGTGACGTCACACTTTCCCGGTTAATAATTACTGTAAGAGGAGAAGGAGGAGGAGGAGGAATGGGAGGAGGAGGTGGTGAGGGGGAGGGGGTACCCGTCTAGATAAATGGGCGGATGGGAGACCACTTCCTAGTGTGTAAGGCCCGCGTTTTTTTTTCCACGCCATTCCCCCTTCCCCCCATCCATCCATCTGTCCTCCTCGCTCGGCGTTATCATTATCCCTCGTCTTGTTTTGTCTATCTACAGGGCTGAACGTCTTCTTCCGGCCCCCGGCTATCTCCGGAGTCAACGAAATGTTCAACACTTGTCCACTTTGGGTCAAATTAATTTAGTGCTCCCCGTTCTATGGGAGAGAACGGAAAATATTTATTTTCATAATTTGAAAACTCGAACAGTACAGTCGAAAATATTAAATAACTAACGCACCCCACTATACAGATCTTTAAGTCGCGGTTGTCACCCACCGGTTCTGGTTCACGGACAGAATTTCATACGAGGCCCAATTTTATCCAGAAATAAAACTACACCAGCGAACCAAATATTTCTTATTGTCCTGTAGGATTTTACAATCGCCAGGACAGAGAACACAGGCTAAAATACTATTAATAATACTTAGATGTTTATGATGAGTTTTACAAGGGTTCAGAGTAGCATAATTCGAGAAAACACATAATATTCATTTTAGTCCTTCATTTTTCTGAGTTATTCAGTTATTTGCTTCTTTGAATTGATTCTTCAATCTTACTGGTTCTTGATGCTCATATATTTGATTGATAACGCTGAATATTTGCTGTTTGGACTACAGTTTTGACTCCCATTCGGCTTTCGAACGATTGATAACCTTGCTACAAAACCGTCTACGGTGTATTAACGAACAGCCAAAGCGAATTATATAAATCAGCAAAATGTCAGTCTGGGGTTCGAACCCGGGGCTAATTCGTTTGAACGACAATCCCCGCGGTTCACGGACTCAAAAGGTTGTATTCCGCACGTCGCCCGTCAACCCTTTCAAAACATTTTTTCCAATTCATTTTTCGGAATATTGTGACAGTCAGGTACGGGGGCGTATAACGCGATTGGGGCTCGGGGTTCTAGGAATCGACTCTTACGGACTATTGTTAGGGGGGGAGAAGGGGGGGAATTTAAACGCGAAACACGTGTCGGTGGATTTGAAGGATCAAAGGGTTTAAGGGTTCAGGTATAGGGAGACGGTTCGCAATCCTTTAGCCCGAGCCAGAGGCCCCTTTAGAAAACCACCGTGTTTACACTCAGCCCTTTTTTAAACCCGCGGAGGGGGGACTTATTGTCCCCGGGGTACGAATTTTAAACCTGTTTCGTTGAATATATACATCCGTATTACCGGGGGTTACACTTTGCATTTTATGGCGTTTTGTTCGGTCCACCCTAAAAATTGCCATTTCCGAACCCGTACTTCCAGGTACAAAAACCCCGGGTATTTTTCGGTGACCCGGAACACAAGAGAAATCACTCCTTTCTTTTTATAGCCGACTTGGCGTTATTTACGGGGTTTTTACGACTCCTAAAATTTGAATATCGTACACCAGCCCTCGCAAGGTTATTTTACCTTAAGGGGCAGTTTCTTGGCCGTTTTTGTACTGTGGTGGTTGTCTGTTTGTTGTTTTATATATATATATATATATATATATATATATATATATATATATATATATATATATATATTAAATGTTTTAAACACTCCAGGGCCGTCACACAATTATTTCTGTTTGGAAATATTTGTTTCCGAATCTTAGAAGTACAAAAGTTGTAAATTGTAATTTGAAGTGTGGGTACATAATGTATTACAAATTTAGTATGCATTAATATACATTTATTCTACTTGTTTAGCATAATAAATATAAATAAATAAATGTAATCATTTAAATTTGACAGAACGATATCATTTTTTTCGTTAACAGCCCCTTTGCCTACGTTTCCTTTTTCTGTTGCCATTTGTCCTTTTGCCGATAGATCCCTTTCTTCGCTTTGATTTATTGCTCCCAAACAAAGCGCAGAGGTTTCCTTTATTTTTCAGGACGGTTGTGGGGCATTTCATTTCAATAATAGAGTCCCTTTTTTGTATATTCAGGAGTTAACTTTATTTACCGTTCTTTAGGCTGGCATTTCATCAGAATGTATTTCAGAAAGTACCCATTAAAAAATGTATCTAGAGAGCCGATTTCATTGATGTGAAAAATTTGAAACAACGAGTCCTCATTTTGTTTTTTATTTGTACAAAGTAGATATTGCTAGACCTGTCCATTTGGTTTCCCAATAATTTTCCTCTACTTTTAATCGAATTCTCTCTTTGATGTAATAATTAATTTATTTTTAGCCCCAGCAGATCTTGAAATAGTGATTCATATTGTGATAACAAATGGCAATTTTATGGTTTTCAAATATATTTCAAATATATCCTTCTATAAAAATAAATAAAACAAATCTTCTTCCGCCTTAATCATACAGTCGTTACGGGATCTTTCGTAGACTATAAATATAAATAAAATATTGAATGAAACGTATAAACATATGAAAAGTAGAGCTATAGGTATGATTAACAAAACTAATATTATGTATTTCAAAGTCGAATTAAATCGTCGAACAAATCAGCAAAAGTTACTCTTACAGATCGAGAGAACAAATCGATTCATCAATGCATCCATCTGGAGGGGTGAAATAAAGGGTGGAGGAACTTGGCATTTACGTCAAGTACCTTCCTCCTTAGTTACCTTTAAACTCTGTGGAATTTACTTTCTCCAAAATAAAACTTTATACAAGAAATATGCTGAGCGAACCGGACGAGTTAAAAATTACGCCAGGCTGTGTGACTTCAATCGCAAAAAGGGGGTCTACTTATATTGAATGACACGCGAATGCTCAAACTGCGAATTTTCTTTAGAAGGGCCAATTTCCTTTTAAATATTACGAACGGAAACTGAGGAACCGGGATTTTATGGCTTCATCTGTATGTCGAGGTCGCGGTGAAGAGTCCTATTAAAACTGGTAACAATGAGCATAATATCGAGGAGAAGTTCGAGCGAATATCGATTGAATCTCTCCCCATAGTTCAGTACCGTATGTCGACGTACGTTTCAGCATAATTAATTGTAATTTTGGACGTACCAGTTAATTTTGAAACGTTTTTAGCGATTGCCTTAGAAGTGTATTCCGCGTAGCTCGTTTGTCTAGATAGCGCACGAGATATAACAACACACACAATGGGCTCACTAAATAAATGAATTCTCTGTTCGTTGCGGCAAAAGATTTGTCCTCAAACCCAGTGGAAAGTCCAGCTGCGGGGTTTAGATTTGTCCTTTGGCCGCCATTGACCGGCCCAATAACAAATAACGAGCCTCTCGAACGTAACGGATACATTTCAAGTGGGACAATACGCACCGACGGGATCAACCTAGTCCAACGAAACCTGTCGGCTAAGGGTTAGAGCACAACAGTAAATCCCGGCCGGTTACGCAATCTTTCTCTTTGGCAAAAATCGGGGCCCTCTCGGACAGTGATCTCCGGCCATTGTTGGAAGGGGCTCTCTCGTTACCCGCTCTAATTGGGTAGGGCATCTTCCACCGACAATGGGTGTGGAATTTTTCGGTAAAAAGAGACAGAACTGGACCGTGGAGTACACCGGATAATCGGAGTACCTGGGACCTTGCATCGCTTGCGGATTTCCAGGCACGGTCCAATTCCCGTTTTAACCCTTCGGACCTTCGGACGACTCTTGTGAATCTACCGCCAGCGGTATCGTACGAGACCAATTTGTTTTCCACCTTCTTTCAGACGGTCGAATAATTGTTTTGCAATCAATAACCGTAATTTCGACGGTAAAATACCGTAAAATACTCCGATATTTACCATCACTCTGTGCCTACTCGTTGATTTAACATTCGGATCCAATAAGGATGTCTGGTAATTCCGTTCACTGGTTTGGTCTTTTACAAGACCTGCTTTGGATGCTCGATAATCGAGCGATCGGAGATAAATGAAATGAACTGATATTCAAAACCCTATCAGACCACATGCCAGGTAGTCCAAAGTGATTAAAACTGATCTATAAAGTCCGAGAGCTACTTCCCCGAACCTTTTTTGTGACAGTGCTGACAGGACGCTTCATCAGCAGCCGAAGCTCGAAAATTCATCACTATTTTACTAACGGAATGAAACTTATGATAGCGAGAAGCTCAAATCGGTCTACCTTAATGCCGAACAAAAGAGTGGAGCCAGAAAATATCCTATATCCTTGATAAATAGCTTGAGCACATTGAGCACTTACGAGTCTTGTCCCATCAATTCCAGTCAGTTCTTTTCCATATCAGAGAAATAAAGCTAAGAGAAGGATTCCTATGGCTATAGGAATTCGAAAGTATGACCAGAGTGAGTAAACGTCCATAACATAAATGGTAAGTAATAAAACAGCCTCAGGGGAAAATCTGCATTCCAGTTTAGAAAGCATCTTTACCGGACGTTTGATTTATATTCAAACTGTTGATTTATATTCAAATTCTTACCCTCTTATCCTCTCTGTTTGCTCTATCTAAAAACTAAAAGGCCTTCGATAATATCTAAACTGAATTGGCATCGGTTTCGTAATGGAGATTTATTAATCGAGAATAAATAATGTACAGAAATTGCTTGCTCAATTGAAAAAATACTTACGAATTACAAATTTTTGATTTTTTTCCTTAATGAAATACATTTTATTCTAATGTTTTTTAATTTTTATTGACTAAAGATTTTTACCGTGGTCTGAGGTCATTGCCGAAAGCATTTCATAGAGTTAAATTATTTTCAGCCTTCTATTGGTAATAAATAAATAAACTACCAGAAGTAGTAACATGCCTACTTCTACTCTGTCTAGTACGGTTACTACTACAAAGGGAAGGTGGAACAAGGTGGTGAGGATTTGCATGGGGAGTGGGTCAGTTGAGATCCCCATTGTCCCCCATTGAACCCTATTCAACCCCGCTGATCTATCTCTTACCTTTACCCTGCGATTTTCACCGATTCTCTCTCCTTATCCGAGACCTAACATCCCTTGTACTATTTTTACCGAACCCTTCTTACCTTGTCGCAACCCAAGATGCGAGGTTAATTTTTCAAGGTTCAGAAAAAAGCATTGCACGAGGAAAAGCGGGTAAATATTTGGGACATTTGATTAACACCCAAGTGCGGAGTATTTCATTCGTACTTTCGTATAAAATGTCAACGTTTCAAGTCCGGCTTGAATGCTTCTTGTGCTGACTCGATCCATAGTGTCCTTTTTGAATCGCAAGTTTTTGTATTTCGGTTCTGGCGTCGGTCGCTACGCCCTTAAGATAAACATGACAGTCGAGAAACACTCCGAGGAAGGGTTAAATAGAAACTGGGTCGAGGAGATAATCTGTAAGCGACACAACCCACTCCTCGCTCAGGTAGTCAGTTTAAAGACCGTCCTCATGTTTATCTTCCCAAACGAAACAGTACGCTTTGGCGAATTCAAGGATTTCATTAAAAGAATAACAGTTACACTGGGTAGTTTCCGAATTCGTTATAACATTTTGAAACATTTCGGTTAGCGAAACATATTTTCCAAATTTTATATAAACAAAACATAACATGTCTGTCGATCCAACAACAGCCATATTCATCTGATATAAAATACTACAGCAATGAGCCTACTAATAGTAGAATATTATACTATATAATTATTTTGTTATAATTATAAGTCGTGGAATTCTATGTACAACATTTGTTGAATGTATTCACTGCAACTATAACACTACCAAAAATGAGATAACTCCGTCAATTAATTTGCAAGTTATGGACTGTTAAACAGTGGATACCTTTTTTTGGACCCCTCTGTATGTATGAAAATATTCATAGGCCTATTACGCCTATTGGCCTCACAAATCCTACCGGGGGGCCTACATTACAAATCACATTATTTTTTCTTTAAATATATATAGGATATCGTAGACAATATACGAATATTTCTAGATGAATACATGCCGGCCCGCGGGCATTTATACATTTATGCATGGAAAGACAGGGATGTAAACAAACTAACAACACTGCCTGTCTCCTTAGAATTTGTCAGTGAATCATCTGGCGCATAATTCATTCTAGTGAATTACACGCGTCACAATATACCGCTTACGTATTCTAATAGGGGATCCACCAAGGATCCATCGCTGTTCGCATCCAGAGATTCCAATCGAAAGTCATTCGAACCATCTTCAATCCTCCTGGTTCCCCTCGATATACCTACAGTCGACCGAGTCATAAAATTTCGGTTTCACAAATTTAATTTTCCTCTTTCCGCTCATCCCAATCCTCTCGTCGAATCTCTTTCCTCCCTTACCCAAACCACTATTCCCCCTTCGGCGGCTTAAACGCCACTGGCCCTCTGTCTAGAATAACAAGTCAGGAATGTGTGTCAGTGGGTGACTACTTCATCATGTGAACAATGTCAGGACAATACACAAATCAATTGCACCTATAACATGTACTCATTGTTGATTGTGCAATAAAAAAAAGTTAAAAAAAACTTTTTATTTTTACGCTGTTTTAACAACGCGAACCTTTGGGAGGACCCTCTAGGAAGTGATTATTCACAACAGTTCCTTCGGCCCGAAGCGACAATCAATGCCTACTGGCCGTTTCTACTTTTCAATTGAAATTACAAAAGTTGTTTACCAAAAATAAAGCTTAAATCACACTTTTTTAATACGTATCCATTAATAATTCAAGGTATATCTAGGTATATTTTGCGTACGGTATTTTATTTCCTCATAATTATTTCCATTGCTTATTAAGTTTACTTAGTGTGGTATATCTTAAGGGCCCATTAACCGCATTAATTAAGGGATTCCTGTATTTCGGTTCTGGCTTTGTTGCTACACCCTTCAGATAAACATGACAGTCGAGAAAACTTTCGAAGAAGGATTGAATGAAAACTGGATCGAAGACTGTCGTCTGTCCATTTTGTCTCCCTTTTATTCCGGATCTCTAAACGGATTATTTGTTGCATCCGCCGAGAGTACATTTGCATTCGAACGAAAAACAGGGTTATCCATCTGTCTGTCGAAGGCGAGGGAAACGGGGTAAAAGGTTGAGAACGTTAACGGAGGGGGGGGGGGCAGAGGGGTTAACAGACGGGCTAAACACCGGCGGAAAATATCCCACACTTATGCAACAGGGTCCCCCATACCCCCGGTCCTTGGTGCAACCCCTGCTCCCCGTGTGGGAAAGTATCCAAAGTTTCGTCCAGGTAGCCGAACTCGGACCCGAAACTCGCAATATTTTCCGAGAGGGCCGGGGGTCGGTGCATTGAACCTCAGGTAACAGCGCGGCACAGACACCCCCGCGTCGTTTGTCTTAACGCTCGGATGGCTACCAGTGTCTCTACTGGCCGCCTTTTCTTCGCATCCATCTCCCCATTCTCCCAAAGACAATACATCGACCGACTGAAAGATCTTATTTAGTTTTGGAGTATCTAGTCTTCTGTTCTCTTCAGTTATCTCCTTTCCCCGGTTTGGTCTTGTGCTACAGTAGTCCAAACGATCGCGGGTCAAACATAACTGGTATTCCAAACTGTTTTGTTGTCCCTACTAGATCGATGATAAAATAGGTCGAGTAACTACAACATAAAAGATTGAAGCTGCTAGAAATTAATACACGAAAATTATATTTTTAGAATTAATTAAAGCCGAATTTTATAACCGAGTTCTATAAATTTGATAAAAAAATACAAACGAAAGTCTCAAAAATGTCATTTAAAGCCTGAGAAATACTACATCCAATATTCATTCCATTTACATTTCTCTTTATCTTTTTTTAATCGATGATTTTTGGTAATATTTTCGTTAAGAAATAATGAGTAATTATAACAATTATAAAACACAGTTGTCAAAAAAAGCCAGTTTAAAAAATACAGCACAGTTGTAAAGTCATTAAGAGCCAGAGGACTTGCTGCTATTGGAGGCAGTTTATTCAGACTCCTAGAAGTGAATGGGTGAAATTGGGACTGAACTTGACCCAGTTCCTTGCTGCGGCGTAATATACACTCGCTAGAACTTCCCGTCGAAAGAGGCCACAGACAGCGAGGTTAAAAATTCAGTATTTGTAAAAAATACGATTTTGTACTACAAAGGCACAAGGTACATTAACTGAATCAAAACTACGTTTTCATTGCCCATCGACCTAAATTATCGGTGTTACTATTTCATTAAAATCGGCGATTAGTTTAGAAGTTAGTTAGACAATAAATTATTTATTTATACATAATATTATTCAATTACACAAAGCAATGCAAAACATGTCGTTTGTCATGTAGAGAATAATAACAGAGTAAGAATTATATCACACTTACTGTGGTTTTTTTTAAATAAACGGATCGTGAAGAGTTGTTATCAATAGTAATGAATACATATCATGTTCTTCATGTCCTAAGTTCTTACTCATAGCAGAGAAGCAGTAGTGGAAATATAAATAAATTAAATCTAAAAAAAATTAATTAATTAAAAAAATAAATTATTAGAGGTAAATAAAATCTTTTTTAAATAGCGGGATATCTGTTGAATGGGCCCGCTGTCGTGCGTCCCGGCACACTAAGATTTAGAGTCGGTGACACTTTACCCTTGCACATTTTTTTGTTGCTATTTTTACTGTCCAACCGAGGTCCTCGAACTTACGCTCGGAGATACGCTCAATAAATATTCGAACTGTAAAAGCGGCGGATTGTAAAATGAGGACAATTCCACGAGCCCAGAACTGCGAGTACTGACCAGAGAGAGAGAGAGAGAGAGAGAGAGAGAGAGAGAGAGTGGGAGAGAGGAAGAGAGAGCACGCAAATGGAAACTATTTCTGAAGGCGGGGGAGGATTTACGACCCTGTTTTGTCCGCTCTGATGCAATTGCTTCGGCCGGGGCCCCCCGACTTTCCAAAAACCGGGAGGGAGTCCGAGCTCATGAATATTTATGACCGGCCGAAACAACTTTTACGTTTTTGGCAGGTAAGAAGAGTTTTTTGGATTTTGGCGGGGATTTTCGCTAAATTTAAAGTGCCGGATTAATCGCGGAACGGAGGAATTCAAGCGCTAAATGAAAGACGCACTGGAGGCCCAGTGAAGATTCGGTCGCATTTCAGTAATGATCACACGATGGCCTATTATAGGCATACAGTACTTATTTTGGCCGGTTGTTCGCAAGAGTAAGTGTGTAGTTGCACTACACGTTTTTTAGTTCATTCAGATAATTTCTCTGCTGGCTTCTGGCAGACAGACCCGCGGCACGTGTGATTTGGTCCAGATCGAGTCCATGTTCGTTTGGGGTTTTGGTTTAAAGACAATACATCGACCAACTGATTGAGCTTATTTAGTTTTTGAATATAGTCCGTAGTTTTCTTGATCTTTTTCTCCTCTCGCTGGTTTGGTTAGTCGAAATGGTTGCTTACTTTTTTTTTTGTATTTGTTTTCTGAGTTTATTGATAAATAATAAATGGCTGAAGAAAACTGAGAGTTAGATTATTGTTCAAGTGCAAAGGTGGCTGTTGTTTTGTTTACATCTATTTATGTGTTAATTTTGCATGATCTAATTATATTGGTGAAGGTTCTACTATAGATCAATTCCTGTAAAATAAATTACGTCTCCCTAGATTTTTATTTGGGCTACTATTATTAATTTTTTTTATCTTTTTAGATTTTCATTTACTTTTATGTTTAATTTATTTCCATTTCTCTATTTCTTTTTTAGGTTCCCAATAAAACACTTCTAGCATATTCAAAGCTGTCCAGAGGAATCGTTTAACTTCTAATTTATATGTTGTTTCTTATTCATTTACGGTTTCAGTTCAAAATCTGGGTTTCCAGGATATTCAAATGAAATATTAAACGTTTTTAAGAAGAGGAAAATTTATGAGCACCACTATCAAGCGGATAGTGGTACACCTTTATGTTGCCGCCTTAGCCCCATTTTAACAGCAGCGATTACCTCCTGATGGCGATGATTAAGTTTGTGAAAATGTACTAAAACGTAGAAAATTAACTATTAAACTCTGGCGCCAGGTAAGAAAATAAAATATCCATAAAACGGATACTAGGTTTCGAAACCTGGGTCGGGTATATATTGTGGGGGTGGCTAAAAATAAATTCGGACAATGGGCAGAACTCGAGGGGCTGGCCATCGTAACTGGCGCCCCATCCCACAGATCCCGGCAGGGTTAAAACATGGAAAATTTCTGGTCAAAAATAGTTTTTCACCGTTCGAATCTCGAAATACCTTTCGAAAAATGGTGGACAACGGATAATCGTGGAAGTATATGCTTCATGCGTTAAGTACCTGGCGGGTAATTAATTATACAAAGAATATTCGATTCTTCAAATGTTTACAAGATATATCTTATATTACACGTCTGCCCGCTTGCACGATTTTCTACCAGAGTTGGGTATTCTGAAATACATTAATAAATAAATCGACTAATATATACTGAAAATAAAAATTTCAAGTTATCTGACCCCTGTCAAGAATACAGAGTGTAGCATGATGGACTACTCTGGAAATTGCAAAATCACTTACCTTCAACATATTACCTCATCCCAAAGTCCTATCCATCCGATTGTTTTGTGTGTTTTCTGTGATGATCTGAATATAAATTTTGAGGGATTATTCGCAAAATATTTTATTTTCGAGGAGATAGCGCCACGTACCTAATCAGATATCCAAATAAATTTCGAACGTAGTCCAGACCTGAGGTCCCCGCCCCTTTAAAAGTATGTGTGAAAGGCCCAGTTTATTCTAAATAGAGTACAAACAGAAATAATGGGTTTTCTTTATTTCGAGCGAAACTTACCCTGTCCGGGCCTTCGAGCGGTCACTTATAGGACCGAGGGCGGAACCTGTGACCCCGATCGCCCCCCTTTTGTGGCACCAGAAAACATAAGGACCGAAATGGGGGTTTTTTGGTGGTCTGCCGCGAAAAGGAGAAGGGAAGAAAAAAGGGAAGAAAAAAATAACAGAAAACGGAAAAAGATAACGAACCGAAGGGAGAGCAATATTAAAAACGGGCCGGCTATACCTGAAACACGGTCAGAGCTATTAATGTCCAAAGGTAGCAGGCTAATGGGCCGTCAAATCCCGGACTAGAAGAGCGATCGGAGGAGGAGTAAGAAGGGTTAGAGCCCTTAACACTTTTACCCCCGCCGCTACCTGACCCACTCATCCACTTTCCACTGTCTTTCTCCTTTTCAAGTTTTTTTTCTTTCTCTCTCCTTCAATATCTTCGAAACGTCCCTCATCCCGGTGGAACTGAAGAAATTAACGAAAACTGCCGCCTACCGACAGAACGGCTATTTTATATTGCACAAAGCAATATTAGTCCCGTCTCATCCTGCCCGTCGTTACTGCAGCAGTCGTGCACAAAAGGCTAAGTTCCTATAATTATACAAGCAATTTTAATTCATTACCTGCTATGTTGTTTTGAATACTCTCATCACTCGCCTAATTTGTTTGGTTTCGGCTTCTTCAGTAGCTATTTTTAGCAATTTTAGCTATTTATACATTTAATGTATCTACTGGTTTACAGGACGCGGAATGAAAAATAAACATAAGTTGCCACAGCTCCTTGCAGTTAGAATAGGATGAGGCTGGTACGTTGAATTTAAATTCAAACTGCCTTTTTGATACTTCCATTTCGGTAGTAAAACTCTTCTTTTTCCTTGAATCACGCACAATAATCTGAATATAAAGAATGCAGTTTCCTAATGGGCTAGAATTAATCTGCAAACCGTCCATCCTATGTCCATTATAAAAATTATTCGACCGCAATTCTGAGGTTGTTTTGATCGGCAGGCTGAATGTTTTCTCAACTCAGAAGAATGTTTAATTTCTTATTTCAAATCCTTCAAACCTGTTTACACGAAAGATGGCGGGAATTCGAAAATCGTTCTAGCTTATGATTTTTTACTGGGCAAGAACGTTTTCAGGATAACCCGGATATGTTTATTGTTGAAGACGCAATCGTTGCCAGGGGTGTTGTTCAGTGTTATGAATCCTGTAATTTTCCTTGACCCCTATGCAGTAAGCAGATCCTGAGCGCACTTAAGTAAATCCTCCTCAAAGCCTATTAGTTTGAGTACATACAAAAAATCAATAATTCATATAATATAAGCTTACAAGGCTATAATGGATGTAACTAATCTAGGTTACAGAGGAACATTTCGAAGTAATGAGAAGCGGGTACCTGCTCCTGGTCCCTTTTCTCTGGCCATTATTGCTATTGGGGTCAAGTCCAAGACCGTAGCCGACGCCTCGGGGTGCTTATATATCACAGATTATAAATGTTGGCTTTTCGGGTGCAGACTGATAACAGATCTTATCTTATCACTGACTGGATTCCGGTATGATTGTGTGATGTGGGAAGAATCTCGGTTAGCAGGGATTGAACCCCAGCCGTTCCGGGATTTTTCCTGTGTTTGGATACAACCTGAGTGGGCTCCTTTGGAAAGGTTTTTGCCCTTTCGTTCGGGGCCCTCTAGGGTGTTGTCTGCTTCCGCCGTTTCAGAGCTTTTACTGGTTCCATCATCAGTTTCCGAGTGAAGAGTGGATCCTGTTTGCGAGGGTGTAGAATGCCATACTCTTCTTGCAAGGTATCCCAGAGTAACCCACCACCGTGCTGACAGACACACCTACTGAAGATGCCCAGCAGCCGAAACTGGTCTAGCAAAAGACCAAACAAGCGAGAGGAGAAAGAAGAACGAGAAATAAAATTAAATCTTTTGTAATAAATACATTCCTATTCTAATCGAAGCAATATCATTTATTTAAATAATTTTTCTAACTGAAATGAGCATATGTCCATTACTTAGTCGGTAGAGATTTAATGTTGTTTGCCTAGGCTAAATAATTTGTGAATGGACCCACGAGTTATCAATGTATGAATGAGTTAGACAAACGGCCGTCTGAAGGTACGGCGGGGGAGCCAGGTGAACGGGTTGCGTGGGAATTCACCTCCCGCACTCCAATTCAGGGTCCCTGACCTACCCCTAAATGGGGAAAGGCGGAATTAAATAAGGAGACCGTTCCGCAGAAACGTTCCCTTTCAGCTCCCTTCAGCATGTTGTGCATTGTCCAACAAAGCCGTGCGATCGAATCACAATGAACATTAGGCATTAAATAATACAACTGAAAATTGCATTGTAGCGCGTTATATAGTAAGTAAATATATGTGGAGACATATTGCAGTAATACCCTTAATTATTGTAAAGCATCGCACGCACATTTTGTATTATAAGAATGTGTTATTGTTTGCAAATATTGTATTTTTTGTGAAAAATTATTGAACTATTTTCACTAACCTAGATCGGCTTACGCTATCGTCTGTAGCATCCCGTCAATAGTAGTGTAGTACGCGTACCGGTTCCAATTAAGCATCCTGTGTCCTTCTTGGAACGGCTAAATGTTATTCTTCCGCGGAATAAATTTATAGTTATCGAAACCCGAAGACGCGGCATCGGCGGCCTAATGTGTTATTTATTGACTATGTCGAGAAGAAGAAACGGGTCAGAGAAAGAGGGGTGGAGAACAATTACGCAATTTTTTTGAAGATATTTCGAATTTTAGTAACACAAATAAAATAACAAAGATAAAATAATAAATATAATGTAAATATAATAGATAATATATTCAAACAGGAGTGATACGTGTATAACGCTACGAATTATGGTCAATTTATTATCGGTATATCTCGGGTTTTCGGGGGTTGTAGAGGAAAAAGGGGTCAGAGACCCAGGGTAGGGTTGTCGCGAATATTCATGTCTCAGGGTCGTGTCCGGGGTCATGGACCCTTCGTGAAGGATTCCACTAAGAGAAATCCGCCGGATTCCCACGCAACCCCTTCACCTGCCTCACCCCGTACCGATGACCTCCAAGTCTCCCACAGACGCAAACACACACTCGTACACACCCCTACCCCCGGACCTTGTTTTTACACCGTTCTCACAAAACTGGAATTCTTCTTCAATTTTGGTATACCTCAGGTCTGAATATACCTATCCGAAATCTGACACGTTGGCCTGTATCGACAAAAAAAAAAGGCCAGTACCGATGCACATGATAAACACACATACACACACGCACATGACTCATTCCCTACAGATCTTACTACAGCTTATTTTGTTAGAAACTATTGTCACGTTTTCCTGACTAGGCAACGGTACAAGTTGCCAATGTACCGTGCCATTGTACATGTTTTACTTCCAATAAAGAAGTATGCACATTATCACTAAATGGCTTAGAAGTTGTTTTCATAAAAATATCTAAAAAATGGAATCTCAGGGTTAACCCTCCACCAAAAATGTTCTTTTCTGAGTTTCTGTGGTCCGAGCCTGTTGACCAAGTAAATTATCCGAGATGAAATATAATTAGGGGCGCATAACAGGTAAACACTAATTGCGCCCTGCCAAAAATAAATGTTAAAAAAATTTATATTAAACGCGTGTACTTAAAAACTCAGAGAACCTATCAGATGCGAATTTTATTTGTGAGAAACTACAAAAATTAATAAATATAGGGACGGATACCTTTAGAAATTCCGTTCTATCTTTTTCTCATTCAGCCTAAAATCGGCTCCTTCTCTAGGATGTATCTGAGACAGTACTCGAACAATTAGTCCAAATTTATAATTTGGTTAACTAAATATGTCGGGTGCGAGGTGCCGCCTATTGGTCAAGGTAAAGGTCAGACACATGGAAGGGTGGTCGACCCTCCCGCCTCAACCCTTTCACTTTCGAAAGGGTGTACTCTTTCCCCTGTACGAAAGCCGCGGGGATTCCTCCCGTCCAGCCCCTTTAACCCCGGGGCGCAAATAAACACTGGAGACGGCGCTATAGGGTTAACGCCTGCACCCCCAGGTAAGGAGGTCACTCATCTCCTTACACGCCCTTCAACTGGACCCGCGTGACAAGCGCTACTGCGAGCGGTAGTCCCAGATAACATGTATTTGTTCTCTGGAAATTTACTTAAGCAATTTAAAAGTCCTAGAGTTGTCGCGATGTCGAAATGAGGATTTTCCCGTTTGGGCTTAAACAATACCCAATTCGGATACTCGACGTCATCATCAGTAGCATATAGTATAGTGACGTTATAAAGTCATGTCGGCCGGCGATTAAAATTTATGAAATTAGACAGCATTCGCTATACTAGTTCCCCCTCTATTGGGAAGGTTTGAGTTGTTTCGCTAATGGTAATACATACAATTATATATTATTATTATGTATTTTTTAAAGCCCCTCCAACTCACTCACATATCAATTACGCGATATCATAATTAAGTCCTAAGCCCAATATTAGTTATATTTGATTTCGAATAATGAAGAAACTCGCCTTTAACGGGTCTTCTGCTTTGTAGAAACTAAACCGGTGCTATAACATCTGAACTGTAGATATATACATATTTCCTTCCACTCCAATAACCTTTTCTCATTGTTTATTGTATTGTATTGCTAACTTGTAATTCAAATACTTGAGCGCTATTACGGGGGTCGGTCTAAAAAACCATGTGTAGTTGTATTTGTACAAAATTTAATTGTGTGTAAAATATTTTTAGATGTATATAACATTCTCAATCTCTCTAGACATATTTTGTTTTTTTTAAGCTACGCGGCCTCCATTCGGAGACGTATCTCTATCTGGGACTATTTCTCTGAACCCACTAAATTAGTGTCTTTTCTGAGTGTGGAACCGGAGAGATCCTATCTGTGAATTCAATTTCAAGTTTGGAGACAGACACAGTAATGACGCTTTTGGACTGTTATTATTCGGCCTGAGAGAACAGAGCCGGGCGAAACTGGGAAAAGGTTTTAATTACTCGAATAGTCTCGGTCGATTACATCGCTGTGGGCATTATGGGACCTCGCGGCCCCCAGAAGGCGATAAGGAATCTGTCTGTATTTCTGTAGGGAATAATTGCAAAACGCCCGCGGACAAAGGTGCGTGGTTTTGGGTTGCTTTTATACCCGGGTAATTCGAGAACTCCTTGTTTTCCTCTGAGGCTCCGTTTTGACGTTTTTAAAACGCCCCCTCCTCCTCTTCACTGCCACCCCCTCGGGAGAAACCTTTTTTCTCGGGTTTTCCCTTTTTACTGGTATTTTTAACTCTTCGAGAAGGAAAGGCCTCACTCCCGAGGCTCTCCCACTCTAAAGGCCCTTAGACTCGATACACGGGGGTTTTGGCAAAGTTGCGACAATCACCAGGGGTATGCTTTGAAAGCACCGTAGACTTAGAAATAGCGGGGAAAAGTATAAGATAACGGTTTTCAAGTAAGAACCATAGATCAAAAAAAGGAAGGAGCACGGTGCGGTCTAGAATTTTCTCTGTTAGTACCTCAATACGGTTAATGTGAGTCGTGGCTGCGAAGCAACTCTGCGCGCAGAAACTAGGGTAAGCGAAACTGCGGTCGAGCGAGTCCCCCCCCCATCAAATATTCGACAGATATGTAAATGACGTTACGACTCCGCTTCACCCTACGGGGAACGGAAGCCGGGAGGGGTACAAAAATCCGAGTGAAAGCGCGTAAAGGAGGAAATAATAAAAAAAAAAATTAAACAAAAAAGGAGGGGGTAAGCGGAGGGAAAAATGCGTAGCCCCTCTCTACCCGAAGTGTAGGGCTGGCAGGATGGCGGCGTGTGCCTACTTTTTTACCTATGGCACGAGCCATCGCCTTTTTTAAACCCCGGCACCCTCCATCTCCCGTAGAGGCGGGAGACTATATTTTATTTGCATGGCCGGAGAACCCCCCTGCCGCCGCCCCATTCTTTTTTCTCTTTTTCTTTTTTTCCTGACTTTTTCCCTTACATTTTTTCGCCCCGTGGACCGAATTATCACAATGGATTTGCATTTTGCGGTCCTCCCCTGCGGAAAACGCTACTGTCCCCGCTATAATAATTCACTCTCGAGCGGCATCCGGCCCGCCACACCCCTAGCCTCGGCAATGTTGTTAGTATTCTAATTCGGTGGTTTTTCAAAATTAATGAAATAACGCGTGATAATATCGATAAATATTCTAATTCGTGGTTTGTTCAAAATTAACGAAATTTCATTTTTCAATATTGTGTGCCACGCCGCGTCAAATTAAACGAGGCTCTCTTTTACAGGGGGAACTGAAAATAATTGCAGTACACGACGAAAACAACGTACCATCTAAAGCGAACGATGTACAACATTTTAATTCTTAAGAAAAAAGTAAAATTCAAAAAAAGAACTAGAAATTTAGCGTCCTCCGTAGCAATTTCAAATGCAAAAAGAAATGACGAGATAACATATGATAACCCAATGGCCTGATGTTTTCATTGACTTAGGGTTTTTGAATGGACGAAAAATATAGAAATATAATGAAATACCTGACCCGGGATATGGGATTGAACTTCCTAATATGAAGGGAAAATACATTCAAGATTAGTTTCCTCTACGCACAAAAACTAGTTGATAGACTTTAAACAAAGAAGTAGAGTTTAATTAGGCACATTAATATCTTTTTAAGGAAAAAATACGATAAACTGGTAATTTTCATGAGAAAATAGGACAGAGTCCTTTGAAGATTTGCTCGTCTTTGCTTCCTTTTGAAAAACGTCGAGAAAACAATCATATAGGGGATATGAATGTAATCCAGTACCACGCACATTTTTGCGACAAATCCACTTAAAAGATTCTGGTAAACAACTGACAAATTTATAAGAGGACATTGATGTAAACATAACCATTGTAGAACCCACATTGTAGAAACCTTACACAAAAGTCATACCATCATCAGGATAGGTACGCGGTATAATTTAACGCGTGTAATTCACTAGAAGGCCTGGTGATTCACTGACGAATATGTAGAAATGAGGCACATCTATTTATTTTAGTCTGTTTATGTTTACATTCCTGTCCTATGCAATTGTCACTTGTTGCTCAGAAACCTTCAGGTGTATTTGTCACAATGATATACCGTAAATGGGGTTATATTAATTTACCTTTGGACTGTTTCTTACGATGTTCCCCCAAACGAAGCAAACACTAGTAGGTTTCCGACGGCACTTCTGTCCTAGTTTTTACATACCCTATTACATACGCTCTTTTCTGCTAAATGCGTTTGTAATTTAATACGAAAATTACATTCGGAATTCATAGATTACAATTCGGAATATATAAATGCGGGATTGTGGAATAAGTGTATGCGGAAGTGGCGTTGGTAATTTGGTGCCATTCAATCTGTCCCCAACGGATTTGCCTAAGGTTTCGGTAAGGGTAAGGGGCAGATGGTCGGCCGGCTCCATTATATTCCGTAATAGGGAAACGTTCAAAAATTGGCATTGCCCGAAAGCGAGTTTTGTTATATCGGGGAGTTGTAACGTTTGTCCAGTCGTTTCTATTATTTCTATAAAGCCGGGGCCCGACAATCAAGCGAATCGCCCTTTGGACCCTGGAAAATTAAAACCCGGAGGTTCTTTCAACCGCAAAATTCTATTTAATCCACTCGCTACAGACGACTACGATCTATCGTAGGACGATAAAATCGAGGAAGCCCGTGTTCATAAATATTATTTCCGCGTATTTTGTTCCCATGTTATTTTGACCTCCCGGCAAAAGTTTTCTGCCGACCATACACCTAGTTTTTATTATATTGTTTGCGATATTCATACGCCGGGTTGAAAGGCTTGTATTAATGATGTCGGATTATTTCTTGATGCAAATATCAAAATCGGGATTAAGCGTTGTCGTTAGAACTGATTTTTCGGCCTATTGATATGTTCGCTCTTTTGGAGGAAATATTTTCCTCGCTCCAGCGAGGTGGAAATACGTAGAAAAGCAGGGGATAAAAGCGGTACAATTAGTTTCTAGTTGAACCCAATTCGGTAATCGATTCCGAGTAAATAAACGGTTTTATTTTTCCACCCGTCCAAGGAACGTTTCGGGTGGAAAACAAACGCCGGATGGGTCCATTGAAAAAAAGAAAAAAAGGAGGGTTTTGCGGTAACTCAAGACGGGGGCTTGCCCGTATAATCGGGTGCGGGCATCTGCCTTACGCAAATCCATTGATTTCCGATCGGTGGGCAAAAACCCGCCGGGGTTTTTGAATGCGCACTTCCGGCCCCGCCGGACAATGCCTTCGAGCCCCGCGCTGGCTGCCCCCTTCAAACCGAAACCGACGAATGATACGTTTGGGGCCTCCAATAATGATGCCGGAGGCCATGGGCCACTTAATCACTGGTGTAGAATACACCCAGATTGTAAAAAAAGTGTGCACTCTTATAGTACCAGATACATTAGAAAATATTAAAAAAACTGTACTCTTACTGAATTACATTTTTAAATAGCTTTTAAGGACATCAACACCGGGATTCAAAACGTCTCTCTTTCTTAAGTAAAAACGTCCGCATAAACCTCAGAAAAAATTGAATATAGAATTTGGTAGTGACCTTAAACAACTGCTAAACACCTAAATGTGCCTAAAGTTCGTCGCACCCGGATACAAGTGGGCATAATTATAAAACAGTCGATTTTCGGGAGATAAACAATTGAAGGAAGTTCCAAAATCACTGGAGATGGTGATTCGGCATATATTGTTTAAAAGCATAGGGCTTGTACTCCCTCGGTTGCTTGAAATTTCGTGTATAGCCGAAACCAATGGGAAAAATACTAGTTTTCCTGATTCGTAACCATAAGAAATCGCGTTGTCCATAACGCATTCCAGGGGCCAGCCAGGCTTTGGAGTGGCAATAACAGAGTAATAGGTGCTCTTAGAGAGGAGCAGGATGCATCATGGATAGATAGTTGTTATATCCTTTTTTTGAAGTCGAATGGATTCGTATTATGTTACTATGAATTGCTGCCTATGATATATATCCGAACGGATATACATAACAGAATAACGAGTGGGGATATCGCGCAGATATTTTTTATTAATAAATTGGTAGGTAACGAGGGGCAAAAGGAGTAAATCATGGTGGAGGTGGTTTTGCCGGAAACGCCGGAGTTTTCGAGTTTTTGGAGAGTGGCCATTAAAAGCAGACGGGGTCCCTGGGAACCGAATGCGGAGGGGCGGCCGGACCCCACCGAGGAAATTAGCGGCTTCGGCCAATGGGGAAACTCCAAACCCGGGAAGGAGACATATCGATCACTGCCCGGCACATAACCGTCCCTAACACTACCTGACTTAGCTTCTGTCCACCGCCGTTCGGATCATAAGCCCTCGTACGTTCCGGATTTTATTTTTCTCTTTTAAATTTGCCGCATCCTGTCAGGCCTTTGTCCGCTGTCTCCTTATTAGACGTTGTTGTAACAATGTAACGACATCATTGCATAATGTTGAGTACAAACTGGAGCGTTCGAACCCAAACTGGACCACAGCTGAAATTGGATGTTAAAAACACCATTTTTGCGCTAAATACATGCAGGATATTTCTTATAATACATAGGGATGATACATGTATCGGATCGCAGCCCTTTCTATGTTTATACTCGATAATTTTGGGTTTTATGGCTATTATAGTTAATAAATGTACTAATTATGTACAATTGCATTCACTCCAGACGGACGGTCGCACGCCACTTTAGTATGAAACCTAATTTATACTGTTCGCGGGTTACTCACTGAACAAATTGAACATTAATTTGGGGTTCTAAGTAGGACCTGGTGACGATATATTTTTATTTCGAAAAATCTATACAGTATATTATTATGTAACACATAATCATTGTTTATATTCCGAATAGTATTTCATTCATACCTATCTGAAGCTCCTATATGTTAGATAGAATTATCTATGTCCACATGAGCACCCTATCTAAACTTAAAATATTCATTATTTAATGTTGGAAGGAAATTTTTAAATTTTACTGTCGTTTCTGTTCCCACACGCCTACGTTTCTGGATTTTACAATCACTCGACCCTAGCCAAACCCAACACAATTATCTCGAAGGATATGCGCCTTTATTTTTACGAAGTACAAATGGTGACATTCAGAAATTAACTTTCAACACACAGCTTACCGTCTTTATGTGCGGATTTTGTAGGTAGAAAACTATTTTTTGCCCAAGAAAGGAAACGAAAATCATCCAATGACTTGAAGTATATCAGTTGGGCAGGTAGTGATAGACTTTGCAGAGTGAAGTAAGGGGGTGCTAAAACCCAGAAATTTCTGAAGCCTTATCTCCTCGAGTGTTGTGACAATAAACCCTTTGCTGACGTCTCAAGTATAACCTATTTGGCTAGACAAAAGAAAATAATAGCTAAAAATATATGATGAAACATTCTATATGTAATTTTAATATTTAGTTATTTGGTAGATTCTGATAAAGACCTGACAAATTCATAGCACAAGAACGTAAAAATAAATAAACTAATGTAAACCTGCCTCTCTCATATGAATTGGCAGTGACCCAACTGGAGGCCTGGAGTGAATTGCAGGCGTCACAATATACCGCGTACATATTCTAATGTTGGTATGATCTTTGTGTAGTCTTTCTACAACGGTTATGTTAACATCCCTTTGGTTCTATTAATTTGTGGACGTTTCTAAAACCTGAAAAGTGGACATTACATGAGCCTGGTTTTGTATTCGGGTAGGACGCCATATCTCCTAAATCGCCTCCCAAGCTTGTATTCTGGTTTCGATCGATAAAATGCTTCCCCCAATCTACTTCAGATCAGTGAGACCGTCCGTTTCGTTTTTGGGGGCATTTGTATCCACATCATTGATATCTGACATGGATGTCTGTAACCATTTATGCTCAGAATCACACTCACAATTAAGAATGTGTAGGAAATTTGAGCGCTCTGAACGTTTTCAGGAGTTGAAAAATCCTAACTCAGAATTGGTCTGTGCTGAAAAATATTTTCTCCGTCCTCTTCCATCTTATTAAGATTTATTTGTATAGAGGCCCGTTTAATTTCCAAATTATATGCACTTGGGGCATATTTGTCAGAAAAATATGTAGCTGGGTATCGTATTTGTAATTATTGATAAATAGAGAGATGGCTTGGATTTTACTTTTAATAGGTGCCAGTGTTTCTGAAGCATTCTTACATTTTGCTTAAGTAAAAAATTTCAACGAGATTTTCATTATTTCACACGCGAATGTGGTAGTTACTAGGGCTGGAATTGGAAGAGACTTTTGGTGAAGTTTACCCATAAAACAATTTGGACGTCGAAAGTGGTAAAAAGCTGTGGGGCCTCTCTCTTTCTGTTCTGGTCGTAGCTCGCCTTATAATTTGGCGTAGGTCCGAAAGCGTTTCATTAGTGGGCACCGCCCTTACATAGGTTTCGGGGAAAAGGGACAGATGTCCCGGGGCTTTCTTCTCCCGCCTTCTCGGGAGGTCCGCCCACAACCCGCCCCTTCCCACTATACCTCCGCTCATTTCCATCTAATCGAGCCGAGAAACTAAAACTTGGCTATTTTAAACACTGAGTTTTATTTTCTCGTTGGGTCACTAAGCCGAGCGGCCACCTCTCCGAAATAGACATGCACACTACCTCGACTGAGCTAGACGACCATCACCGTTGCCATTCGTCTGAGTTTCTCCGCAACTTAGTGTTTTGACAATGCCCATTTCTTAACCAAACGACGAATGTTTAATGCTGACTTTATTTATTTTCTCTTTACACCAGCCAAGCTTTAGCTTCGTTGGCTACCGTCATACGTATCTCAGAACGGAACACTCACATAAATCATAATATGTGAATCGAACCCGGGGCCGTCACTTCAACACTCCGATCACAACGACGGCCTCCTACATCTTTTTTTATTTCTTTAGAAACGAACCACGTAACTGAATTTTATAGTGTTATAATATGATGTATATACCTATTTTTTTTATAACGGATGAATATATATATTTTTTTATAATTGATGATTCCCCTAGTATTTGTAATAATGAAAATTCTTTCCGGTGCCGACTGGATGGCACACCGACAACTTATGCAAGTTTGAAGGTGGCGAGAGGTTGAAACTAATATACCGTACTAATATGCCATTAATTAATATATTAGTCCGATCATCCGTCGGAGACATAACATCGTAAGAACGATGAATTTTGTGTAGCAGTCTGTAAAACCGAATTCACAATTGGTTGAAGCGTTAGTCCTCCGCTTCCTTTGAATCAATTACAAAATACGAACTGATTTTCAACGACGCCAAAGAGCGTTATAGTTGACTATAAAAATAAACAGGAAAAAAGGGACGTGTTCATAATATCTATCGCACAGGTACACGGAAATATTTATACAGGTTGACGTTTACACTATGAACGGGGGGGGGACAGTGCCGATTCAGCGGAAAAGGGTAAAGGGTTGGGGTCGGTTCGGGGGAAAGGGTAGAGTCAGGTATGGAGTTTACAAAGCCCCGGGCATTATGTAAAGGGGTGACGGCACGTGCTCCTTTTACACTACTTTTGTCGCCCCTAATTACCGTTAAATCCCACTTTGATTCGTCTCTATTAAACCCCTTCCCCCCCCAAAAAAAACGATCCCGACCTCGACAAAAAAATGTATTGAGCCGAACTGCAGTCTACCCTTGCGGAAAGTATACCTCACCAATGTATAGCGGCTAATTTGAAAGTCGGTGCAATACATTAACGTTTTTTATCGGACTAGTACAGACATGTATACGATAGAATCAATATTATACAGAGAGGCAAAAAAGTAATGAATTGGTCCCCGTAGCACTAACCTATAACGCAATTATAATTACAAGAAAAAACTAACGAATAATTATTATACGAATAAATTTATCACTCATCCGGTCTTCTACACTCACCTATTTCGAACTAAAAATATTTAAAAATAAATTTGACGAACTCCTTGTTAAATAAGAGTCAAGTACCGATGATTTTATCTAAGAACTTGCTGTGTAGAAACTAATTAGTAAGAACGGATTTTTCTATATATTTTCAGCTTCGAATAAGTAGATTAACATCCTTCGATTTCAATAAGAGGAAATGACTACTGAAAGTTCAAGCTATTTCCTCTTCGATGAACCTAATTAAATTAATTCTCCAGGCGGATTTATTGTATTTAAATGGAGTTCCGAAGTTTCCATTGTAATGGCACTGAGTAAATCCCGGAATGAATGCGCGAGGAAATTGAAAAGGTAGAGTTGAGTGGAGTCCCTTCGTCACATCCGGGCTTTTCCGACGCTTTCCACTGTTGTCGCCGCCTAAACGCCCCACCGACTCTTCCTATTTACAAGTCCATGGCGACAAGTTAAATCGAAAGATACGAATCAATTTAATAGAGCTTCGTTCCAGTGTCAACAATAAATAGAATAAAATATTTGTTAATGAAGATATTTATATAAAATTTTCAGATCTTAATAAATATTCATTTTTAATTTACTATCGTAAATAAAACGAAATTATATTATTATTAAAACCGTGCTGGCGTCCCTCTTTCTCTCTCATACATTCCTCGTCTCACATGCCAGAATAGTGGAACAATTGACCGGCGGGAGTGAGGGGTACTATATCAAATAGCCTTTTATATCTTTCTTGGGACTACCCCAATACTTCTTCGTACCTCAGTACAAAGAAATGGCATTTAATTATGCGGAATTTATTCTCGTTTAACAATTCCTTCAACAAATTAAAATCCGACATTATCCGTTTCCTGCATCGGCAGCAGGGGCGTCGCTAATTTACTGACGGAATTGTACCGACGACAAGCCAGAGAAGGTGTGCCATACAGGACCCCGATCAGCGATGATGGTAAGAGCGGTGGAAAATATTATTTCCCCGTCCATAAATTCCACCCCTCAATTCCACCGGGAATGATATCTGTCAACGTTGGTCGGCCCCCAAAGTGTAGAATAATTATCACCCCTTTGAGAGGTTGGATGGGAGGGCGGGGTGAACAATGCCGGCGGACCCGATTGCTCCCATTCATCGCACCCTCCGGCACTCCTCGAAAAAATATGTCAAAAAATTCGGCTTTCTCCCCTCCCACCATTCCCACTGGGGTTCGAACTCCCGGTACCCGAATACCGGTACAAGTACAACTCACTCGCCTCTAATAAGGATTTGTGTCTCACCGGCACCTACATTTTCAAATTTCAAATGTTCTTATTTCATTAAAATTGGTACAATACGTTTGTTAACATATTTACATTTGTACGAGTAATTAAGCATACTGGTCCGGGGGCCTTACTAGTATTTATACATAATTATTATTTGTGCCCTTAGCGACAGAAGTTACTTACTATATGTCAAGTATGATAGACCAGGAAAATATAAGTATCTTACCGGATGGGCCTTATTTCCGCAATTTATGAGGCAGTAGGTCCGCCACCTATTTTGGTAATTAAAATATTTTGGATTAAGAATAGTTATATGCAAACCTACTTCGGGACTTGTGTGACTGTAGCTCTCGGAGATTACACTGATTGAGACGCGATACGCATTTTAAATTAAATCTGTTGGGACGAAGATGTAACTGATTTATGTAGTTGAGATCGTGTCGTATTTGTCTCCTCTATAAAATTGTCACTAATTAACTGGGTATTAGCGTTTGAAGTTGATTCAGATTGATGCGGTAATCGGAGTGTCAAAATGCTCTGCAGGGAGCCCCAGAAATAATTGGCGTGCACTGGACAGTCGGTATTGTACCTGCATTGTGCGTGCGGTCGCGCGGTTTCTTCCAGCACATAAATCATACGGGGCTCTCGGTGCCGGCGGTACACCCTCTGGGACGGTGTTAAAAACTGTTAACAATGTTCAGGGCAGAACGAAAGGGGCAAACGCTGGGGGATAATATAATGGGGAGGCCGCCAATTGAGAGCTCGCGCCGGTTTTTTTTGTTGGTTGTGCGCACACCCTGCTCGAAAAAAAGGGGTAGTCGCCCCCAGCCCAGGGCTTCCACCCCAGACACCAATTTCCGCATTTCGATGAATAATCGTTAGCGCTATCTTTTTTCCGGATCCGATGAGCTCTAATTAACTCGGACGGGCGGTTTTATAATTAGGCCGGCGGTGAATATAAATTGGTACCCGGACCGGAGTCGGGTTTCCGTCCGGGAATGGACACGGCGCTATTCCGGTCTCTTCGAACAAGTTCCGGCTGTAGTAAATCGGTATTAAACAAATATTAATGATATAATCAACGCCGAAACTACATATAAGATATTTGCTTGGGGCCGCGGAGGGTCTCTGGTATTTATGTATTCCGAACTCCAAACAACGATATGAAAGGACGAACAAGAGGAAATAATGAGACCGTGCCAATATCACCGGAGTAGCAAATTACCCCGATAGAGAATTACTTGTCGTGATGAAATCAATAGTTTCCTACATAAAATAAAAAATATAAGCTCTCCTCTATTTTTATTAGATAAAAATGACCTTCTTTAGTGTGATCCGAAGGTCTTTAGGCGCCGATTGTGCTCTTATTTTCCAATAAAATTACCTCTGGAATAGTTCCGCCACGTGGTGGGGCAGTTTTCATTCGTCTGGTTGGCACGAGTGAACGTTTTTTTACTCTCATTACAGCCTGGCGACTGAAGGGTTTGAACTTACAAATTATTTTCTGAAAGACGTCGCCGCATTCTCTTGTAAATGTTATAAAAAAACCTTTCCTAAATTTTCAGTACTTGTATATGGCAAGTGGCCGACATTCCTCATGGGACCATTGGGTGGACCATACTGACCGAACATACTGGCCTAAATAAGCGATAATTTGAGTTGTTTATGGGAGAGGGGGTACTTAAGGTGGTGCACAGTGTGGATTGTGTCATCACCTCGAGTCGGCGGACGGAGAAAAAAGCTCCCTCCCCTACTCAGAGTGTAAAAAACCGGCTATCGAGCATTATGGGGCTAACCCTTTTTAAACTGGGGTCTCAATTACGTGGCAAGGGGTTAGTCAGAGCGCGGGTATCAAAATAAACAGGCGGAGGCCCCGACACAATGGAAAGGGTTGGTCGGATACCTGTTCACAGTCCTTTCTACTCCATCCCTATCAAGCTACCCACCATTAACCAATTTTTACCCCCTTAACTGGGACCCAACTAGGCTCCCTCCTTTCAGCTCCAGGGGAAACATAACACCTCCTTTATACATGTAATTAGATCATTTATTTTTTAAATATACTTTGTAATTAAATAAGTAATTTATTTCCACTATGCTATAAATATACAATGACCATTTTTTGCTGAATAGAAATTAAAAATCACTAATGATAAAGTATATTATTTGAAAACATTAAGTGGGGATAAGCAAGGGTTAGTGGAATTATCCTCTCGAGTGATAGCGTTAAGCCTAAACAGGACAGAAAGTCCTTTAGTATCTGTCCTAATTTTGAAAATACCACAAATAACAGTCCAATTTAGGTAAATGAGATTAATCAAATACGCCACGACATAAAGTCATTTGAAAGCCTCAGCTAAATAACTGACAAACATAGATGGACAGGAATGTAAACGTAACCGTTGTAGAAACTCTATATAAAGGGCCATACCAACATTAGAATATGTACGCGGTATATCGTGCCTAGTGCAATTCATGAAGGCTCCTGATGAGTCACTAACTAATTCACAGGAGAGAGGAAGGTTTACTTTAATTTGTTTATGTTTACATTTCTGTCCTATGCAATTGTCAGTTATTTATCAAGAGCCTTCAGTTGGATGTCACAATAATATGCCGTATATTGGATTATATTAATTTACCCTTGTTGGACTGTTTGTAGCAATTTACTTTAAAACGGCGCAAAAACGAGAAATCTCAGGACGACTTTGTGTAAATTTTTTGATCTTCTCTAATCTACCTAGTTCCTAAAGTTTAAATTCGGGACATTGTATAAACTTCCAAAGGAAATGTGTTTTGCCTTAGTTTTTAATTAGTCTTTAGTTTTATTAGTTCTTATTAAGTTTTACTCTCACTAACGCCTACTGCTACTTAAAACTTATTCTCTGGACTATATTATTTCTATCTCAAATGTTTTTCAGAATTACTTTTCCTAGCAAAGAAACCTATAATCAACTTTTCCTGAGATAAAGCACTTCCTTCGAATTTCGATATGCTACTCTCGTATACTCAAAACTCAAATACCGGTCTATGGTGGAAACGAGCGATAATAATTGAAGCGCTCCGAAATAGGTCTCTTAGTGAAGAAACGTGTTACGCCTTGAAGTTTGAGCGGGGCTTAAAATTGCAAAAACGCCGCATGAACCCCTCACTAATGCTTGGAGCTTGAGACTTCCGGTCGAGCCACGGGAATCGTACTCGGCATGATTTTTTCTTTCTTCCCTTTCAAGGAAGGGCCCAGTGTTGAGTTTCTTGTTTACGTTTTTGCCGAAAATCTTGGCCGTCCTTTTTTTTGCGGTTTGGGGTCCGGCGGGGCATCGACCTTCCGTAACCTGAGCTTCGAAAACACAGCCTCTCTGGCAGGAAGTAGAAGAATTACGGAAACGAGGGAAATATTGCGTAAAAGTAGTGCAGGAATGGGGTTCCCGAAAGTCGGTATTATATTTTAAATATGCATGCTGCGTTGGGAGGGTTCGGAACATCGTCACCAGTTCGATTCCCTACCTACCCCCAGTTTCTGGCTTCCAGCCATGCAGAGGGACCGGTTTAGATTATTCATTTTTTGGAGCCTCATCGACGATTTGGAATAAGATAGAGTGAGTGGAATTAGGGCCTAAAGCGCAACAATACTCGGCGTAATGTCGAAACTCGCATAAGACTCAGATAATCGCAGGGCAGTGAACTAGCCCCAACTAAAATACTTTTACTTATTTATTATTAAACTTTGTCTGAGAAAATCGCTTCTGTATTTCGCCTAAACAACTATTAAGGATGTCGGAAAAATTCTCTAACTTATCAATTCCATAAAATTAGCAGGCTTCCCAACTTGGATAACCCGGCTTCGATTATTATGGTGACGAAAGGTACTCAAAGATAGAGATATTCGAGATATTAGAGGTACTCGAAGATCAAAGTGGCAATAAGATCGATAGTCGATAGAATTACAAATTTGAAGATTACTAAGTTTTTTGATGATACCTCACATATCTCTTCCCCACCACAAATAAAGTCGAAGGCAGCCTGCTTGATGAGTTTTGAAACCAAAAAAAATCTCCTTCTGCTCAAGAAGGTTGACAACAAGTTTCTGAACTTGTACTTACATTGGTTTTATAGTTAGTCAGTACAATTATAAATTTGTAGACTCGAAAACCTTGAGGTGACAGTTTCTGTTCTGTTCTCTTGTTGTTCAAGAGCGTCCAACAAGGGTGGTAAAAAGTATAGAGTAGGCTCTGGGAACACTTGCAAATCTGTCTGCCTGTAGTGGAGTGGGCCCCGATGGAAGGACCAGAGGCCAACAACCTTTCTAGGAAAATGGTCCTACGAGGGTTGCGAAAAAAAAACAGATCTCGAATATCGAGAGCAGAGGAGGAGCCCCCGTTTTGAGGCCCCGACTCTTGGGCGCGAGCCTACGCACACGCAGACGCTGAAGAGCAAAAAATCCAGGCCGCCCCTTCCAAAACCCTCTTTGCTTCTCGGACCCGTAGGCTATATCGCGACCAAATCGAATAAAAATATGGAATGTAATCCTTTTTACGTGAATCTAGGAATTTGTATGCAATACCACGATCTAATTCGGCCTTAAAAAAATGTACACTACCTTATGACGCTAAAGGGGTTTTATTTATGTGAGCATATCTTAATCGGTAATTAACCAGTAACAGGGTTATCTATTCATAAAGTGATATTAATGATATTAGTTATTTAATTTGTCAAATATGTTATAATAAAGCACACTCCGTCTCTCCATCTCCGTTTGTCAAGTCTCGCAGGATGCTTCAACGGCGACCGACACGATTGAGTACTTCATTATATTGTTGACGGGATGCGGGAAGCCAAAACCGTCAATTCCATTCCTGTTTCACGTCATATATCGGCGTGTGATGATTCTTTACGCGGGGTGCAGTTAATGTCCATTGCGGGTCAGATAATCTTAAAAAATTGAAATTCCAACCGAAAAGGACGTCCAAACAATAGCCCTACATTAGATTATTAAAGAATAATCTGATCAAATTCTTAAAAGAACTGAGAAAACTCACTTTAACACCGAATTATAAAAGTTCCCGCATCCCATTGCTCACCTCCATAATCCTTCCACCCAGCGTTTCACTTTGATTTTTATGCCCCCTAACTTCAGTCCGTCTTGCCAAACTTAGGGGACTATCTGATCTCATCTCTCGGTGCAGGACATTTTATATGTGAATATGTTTATGTTACGTTCGATGACATCAGATTTTTGTTTGATCCTATAGAATATCCGATTAGGTCACATCCGGTAACTGTGCCTGATCTTGTATATACATACCTATCAAGTTTATATGGTTTATGTGTTTACATATCGTATAGTTTAGGATGGTCTGATCTTGTATATATGGCTGTCCATTTCATATGTTTTATGTGTTTGTGTATTGAATCATTCCCTGGTGGTTGTGCCAGTCTTGTGTACATAACTATCTGACAACAACTTGCCGGTAAACCCGGACTTGGAATGAAATATGTTCTGGAGAAAACAGTACGAAACTCGCTATAATTACCTGTTATGCCTGCCTGTTATTACCTGTTATAAATCAAAATCTTGTATATTGTAGACGCTATCCTATGAACATATACTAAATAGTATGAATATACTAAAGTATTTGTAAATTGATTACGCGTAGGTTTCGAACCATTCAGACTGCTGGCGGTGCAATATCGGTTCTAGACGCGCAACTGAATGATTAGTTAACTGGGTGTTTACTCTAAAAGTCATAGTGTAAATACGATCATAAGCGAGCTCTAATTTGTTATAACGTATTTACTGAGGCTGGAAGCCACAACGTCCGCATAAACGTCTATGAAGGCATATAATAAACAAACTCCTGCCGCAGTTCAAGTGATGTAAACACAGATGTTTTAAGTGAGAGGGGTCTCATTCAAAACCCGTCCTCAAGAGTGTAAACCAATTTATTAAGGACTGTTTTCCTTAAACTGTAAACGAAAGAAATCCTGTACGGTTTTTTTCATGAGACCAAATTTATTATTGAAAATGTTATCGTGCTGGTAAATTCTCAGTAGTAGAGACTACTAATATGAATATTAATTTAATTTCAATCATTTTTTCAAAGCCCTCTCTACTTCTCCTCTCGTTCTTTTCGCCCTAAACCAGACCGGTTTCACTTTTCGTCCCATTGAGTAATGTAATGAGGTGTGTGTTTATAATAAACAGCCTATTGTGCTGAAAGTAGACAGAAAATTCGGACGTTCGATTATATTAGATGTAGACCACACGCGTAACTCAACCGTAGGATCAAATAGACGAGTGGATACAGAAAATCGAGACGGGTGAAATTTTACCAGAATGAATCCTTGTCTTTAGGAACTGTCTGAGAAAACGAAGCTCTTATTTCATTTACTATTTAAAGGGCAACAGGAAAATCGGGGTCCGTTTTTCGGTAGTAATATTAAGGCTTATTAGGGTCGATGAGATTCAACATTGTAAAACCTGTCGCTTTTTCCGGAATAGAGGGAATAGAATTTTCAAAATCCGGACGAATCGATCGTTTCATGGAAGTTGTGGGGTCATCCTCCAACATTTATAGAGGGTGGCCGTAAGGGTCATAACAGGCAGGGGGCGGGGGCGGGTTAGCCACTAAGACCGCCTCAAATATTGATGGGCGGTTGCCTCTAATCCGGGTGCTGCCCCCTTCGATATTTATTCCTCCCCGAACGAACCTGGAGGACGCTGTTTTACGGCTCCGTTTACGGAGCCCACGATTAAAATGCAGCGTTTAATCGGAGCCGCAGCACTAAACCGATGTCGCTTCCGTTTCTTTTTTTTTCAGCCATAAAATATTTACGCCCGGGCCTCGGTTTTGATCCCATTGCGTCGTAAGGCGGGAAATACGCCGTTTCGGCTATTTCATAGCTCTCGGGAGTTTTTCGACGACGCAGGTTTACTGCCGTCCCGCGGGCTTTCGTTGGGCCCTAAAAGAGGGCTCGACAATTTTTATTGCTGGCCCGGATGTTCCTTCTTCAATTTCCGTAGTTTGGGGACTGAAGACCGGCGAGTGGAGAAAATAGCCCCATTATTATTGGTAATACCGGGGTGAACAATGTCAAAAAGGCGAAACCGGTCTAGACTAACGGCCAATAGACCGGACGCTTTTCGGGACCCCAATAAGAACCTTATGTGTCTCCTCTAGTCGGACCCAATCAGGAATTAGTAGGCGGCGTTAGTAGTCAATAAGGTAAGGTGTGTTTCCTTTAATATTTTTTCTATTTTCGTTTAAAAAATATTAATTTTCAAATAACGCTTTGTATTCATTTTATGCCATTGTTATAATACAAATTGAAGTATGCAATGAGATTTTGAAAGTTGTATATTCCCAGAATTATTATGCGAATCGGAAATGTAGAATTAAGTATCCCGATACATATTTATAACAAGCACCAAATGTTATTTCATTTTGTATAATCGTTGCGAGATATTATTGCCGGCCAATTAATTTTTCATACAAAAGACCAGTTGGTGGAACAATTATGTTCGTTCTAAGAGCCCGACTGCAGTCCGGTACAAACTTCAAGCTTCAAGTGATGATGAATCATCGGTCCCCAGAAGGCGGCAGCAATCGACCCGTAAAGGATTGGCGAAAAAATAAATAAAGACGAAAAAATGAAACGGAGACAGAATCGTGCGAGCTGCTGTTACTAGTTCGAAGAATTTCAATTTCAAATAAGGCTAATTTTGAATGGGCCGCTGGGCGGCGGCAATTAGTGAGAGGCCGAAAAAAGGGTGGGCAAAAAAGGGCCATAAAGAAAGGCTCCTTAGAGCAATAGTGTGGTGGTGGCGGGACGGACGGGTGGGGTCGAGGATGGTTTCGTTTACAGTTTTCACTTTCGGTTAACCCATCAATTAAGAAGCGAGCGCACACAAAACAAGCTGTGTATAAACTCGAGTTTTGGACTCTTTGGGGGCCCTGTTAGGTTGTTTTTTTTCCGGTGGCCCCCGAATCGTGCCCTTCCTCCTGCCCACCCTTTTTTTACCAGTCGTCGACAGCCGCTCTTTTGCATTTCACGCCCACCTCGCAAACATTTACTCCCCCCCCCCGCGTTTTACAGGAAAAACGCAATTTTTTTGTTTCTAACTGCCAATTTCGACAGCGACCGTCCGCGGATCGTCAGGGATCGCCCGGGGTAATAATTAGGGGCTGGCCTCGCGCCTCAGAGCGGACGCTATTCCACCTGTCTTATGGCTCCTCAATGGGGCTCGTTAAAAGAAGATCTCGAGACAAAAATGAGAAGAGGGACGGTCACGGATCCTACTTCGTGCCCGGGATCACCCGCGTTGAGCGCGAGCATCTACCCTCAACGGGACATCTGCCCGCTCTACCCAGCCAGAAATGTCGGCAGTAGGCGTGTTTGAACACGAAAAGTTTTCTACCAGTGATCCACTATCTCCGGACAAGTGGATTAATTTGCTACCGGCGACAACGCCAATGCCTCACGTCACGGCAGAACAAAATACTATTTCGACCATGCTATAGTATCTTCTGAATCGCGCTCCAATGAAAAGAAAATTTTTCCTTTAGTAGAAACGGAGTCGAGGCCGCTTTAGATTTCGACGCAATATTGGGCAAGCATCGGGGTTTCCGGGTTGGTGGAAACCTCCCCCTCCGATGGACAAAAATTAAGGGGACCCCTTCCCGCTTCCCACCCTCCTTATTTATTTACTCCGCTTCGATCCCTTCTTTCTCTCTCTCTCTCTCCCTCCCTCTCTCTCTCCCTCGCTCTCTCTCCTTCTCCTCTGTCATTCACACCCCGTCCTACCACCGTCACTTCGCCCCTCCCGTAACTCCAACCGAAACTGCCCGCCGAGACGACTCATTCCGCGGAGCCCTCATTCCTTTATTTTCGGGAGAAGAATTCATTTGACGCCGCTACCGCGTAAGCCGGCGAAACACCGGCCGAGTGACGGTTGCCACGGCAACGCCAGACGTCTCGTGTCCCTGCCCTAACCGGGCGCCTGCCCGGTCACTCCGATAGGGCCCTCGTAACTTATAACACTTGCTCCATAATTTTATTGGAGTATGTATAAGAATAATATTACTTTTTAATACTATAAATCTTACCGATTTCGAACTTTTACACGATCCACGCAATATATTGTTGCACGGTCGAATCGAGAATAGTCTCATTTTACTCGTCCCATTCTGTCTTCTCGCGGTGCATTTTAATCATTTAATTTATATTCATTATGAAACTATTTAAGCGGACACGAGTATCTTCTCGTGGGATCTCCCGTCCCATATTCCGTATCGCCCACCGATCTGAATACGGTCACGTTTCTGGGTTTTTATAGCAACATTTCCACAAAAATTGGAGAGGGTACTTCTCGGTGGAAGATGAGGACGTCTCAGGCACCTCGTATCGATTCTAAAAATTACAGGGGCAGAATAAGGGATGTATTCTCATCGCAAATCTCCGGGAAGTATAACAACACAATATAACTGGCCATGCCGACCAAATAATATTCTAACTCCCTACCCCTATCTCAAATTTTGTTTAAATAAATGGTTTGTTGGGAGATAAATATTGGCCGCCGCGACTATTAATAAAAAAAAACATCGGGCTAAAAACCCGGTAAATAACAAAAAATTATGGATGAGTTTTGGGGTAAAAGGGAATTCGGGGGCGGTGGGGTTTTTCGAGAGGGGGAGAAATGGCAGCTGGCGCGCCTGCGCCCCCCGCAACCTCATCCCCTCGGAATGAGGAACCCGCCCGGTTCGGACCCTCGATTTTACCCCGATTTCGGCTTTTTTTCCGCCCCGGCCCATTTCTCTCCGCACTCCGGCACGAATTATTCACCATCAGCCCCCACCACACCACACCACCCCGAACTAATTTTACTGTGCCGCACCACCCTCCCGCTTACCGATGTTAAACGAAGCCAGATCCGCACACAACGGTTTTACCAGTAGTATAATCTGATGACTGTACCGGTCACCTATTCCCAGTACGGGAAGCGCTTGCAAAGATGGTCCTTCGAATTTTATCCGCTTATAATCGTTTAATATTTGCGTATTTAGAATACCTGTGGTCTGCCAGAGTTTTAAATACAGTAGTTTTCTCGATTATCCGTTTCCTCTCACCGAGAGAGATCGAGAAAACTACGTTAATATTTACACCTTTTTGGAACCGATCTTAATTCCAAAGATGCCTGTCCGAGGTTCCCCGGAGGTCAGGAATAACGTGCGACCACCCACTGGCATTCCTTTATTAACGTCGTTACAGTGCCGGAATTCTAAAGCCGGAATTGGTGTAGCATAAGACCGAACCGGTTAGTAAAGATGGACAATCGCAGGGGTGACGTCACCTCGTAATTTATAGGCGTACATAGAGTACTCACAATTTTATAAAAATATTTAAATAGGACAATCCTTTTATATAATTTAAAATTTTCGAGTCTGCGCTTATAAAAGAGGAAGATGCGCCTATAAGGCTATGCATAAAAGATAAATAAGTTTTATCTCGGGGGAACGTCGAGGGATTTGAAGGCGAAAGAAGCCAGCCCGTAGGCGGAAGGGATAAAAGAGAGGGAGGCTTGGAAAGGTCAGGGAATAGCGAGGAGGGTTCACGACGTCACACGACTCAACAAGTTATATAGACACAGCCTCCGCTTTGCGATCGGACATTCGATAGAAAGATATATTAGTGATGATGACTGTTCAACGTTGCCATTCAATTAATTTAACACTATTGTTTACGGGCGATTTGAGGATCAAAGTTTATATCCCAGTCGTCCCTGTCGGTAGCATTGCGATGTATTTGACATCACTAATTGCGTTAAACTAATCTTCAATAGTTACTCGGTTGGGAACTTTGCTCGCCAGTAGCGGAAACAGAATGTCTCACCAATTTACACCGAAGATGACGAGAAGCCGAAACCGGTGTGGGATAAAATGAAAGCAGAGAGTGGAGACATATGATTGCGACTTTGAAATGATTTGGCTACTAATTACCGAGTGAAAATTCTCTGAAATATATTTAACTCGAAACAGTCGGCCTGGTTTGGACTATCACTATTAACTCTTGGGAGGAAATCGAACAAGGCCTAATGATGTAAAATTATTTTATACTATTGTCCGGTCGTCACTATTAACGGATTCAACTTCTCGCGTTCAATAAATATGCAGAATGACCTCAACAAATGACCGACGTGCGCAGAATTTACTGAGGGTGTGCTACGGAAGATGTGGAAAAGTCGAAACCGGCCAACCGCAGGGCTAAATCAGGAATGGAGAATTCTTCTTTACAACTAGAGCTTTTTCCGAACACACTATCTATCCGAAAGGGCGGCGTCCCGTTTTGCGGGGGATTCCTTCCGAAATATCCAGGAAAAGGGAGGGGTTGGGTTCGGCCGGCTGAAGGATTAATATATTTTTTCTTTCTACGCCGAAAAAGGCGAAAAACATCGAACCCGGACACTATTTTCCGAAGGGGCAGTTTTTAAGGCGGATTAGTCTCCTCCTGCTACCTGAATTAATCCGGGGGATGTCCAGCTTGAGTCCACGTGCCTGGCATTGCGCCACAAAAAACTAGCCCCTCCTCCCTTGAAAAAAATTCCCTACTCTACCACGTGCTTGCTTTTTTTCCTTTTCCTCCTGTCTAGTTCTTTTTTTCTTTTTTTTAAGAGGGATTAAGCCGTAGGTAAACGTTTGTCCACGAGCGCGGGCCCGCGACACTCGACAGGAGGGGGATGTCCCCCTCGAACCTCCTGACAATCGATGCATTTTAAAGACGGACTTTACTAGCTCCCTAACCTGTGCTACACCTTATGAAATAGCACCTGGGGTGCCTGTCGGGCACGAGCAGAATTCATATCTGTACAAATAATTTAAGCGCACAGGAAATCCACGAGAGCGTAAGCAGAATAATATTCTGATCCTGGCTAAGTGTTTTTACGTGCATTTGTATTTTTTTGGAAACAAGAAGATTTCGCATCTCGGTTTAACAGATTTGGAGATAGTGATTATTAATAAAATCATCATTTCTTGGAACCTACATCAGAAATTAGAAGGTTCATAAGAAGCATGCGCGAATTTGGATGTACTTTCCACTGCGATGTAAACCCGAAGATCGACAAAATGGAACAATATGTAGAAAATCAAATGATAAAAATTTAATTTGTTTTTCCTTTCATTACAATTTTCATTACTGCTTTTTAAAATTACTAAATATAGGTATGTGATAATGTATAGGTTGTTGTACCCACGAGCATAAATTTTAACATAACTTTGTTATCACATGTTTTACACGGAATATTTAACGATTTCAACTGTAAATGAATAAATTGAAATAATAATAACTGATAATAAGTGTGCTCTTAATTCCATAAATACAAAACACATGTTCCGAAACCTCTTATTTTCTAATCAAGAGACATTTCTAGTGAAGAGTATTGTTGACTAATTTTATATTGTCCATGTCGGTGTAACGAGATTTCTTGGGCTTCCCATCATATCGCTCTCTCTCTCTCTCTCTCTCTCTCTCTCTCTCTCTATATATATATATATATATATATATATATATATATATATATACATGTTCCGCACGGATATATATGTTCCTAAATAACCCCCTCCCTCCAACCCGCTAACGGTCGGACGGACCTTCCCGAATCTCCAACTGATGTTGCGCCTTTGGGAATTGGCTATCGTTGTCCGCTGGGGCCCTGGCGTCGAATAATAGGGAGAAGTTTGAGAAACCGCCGTTAAGGAAGGAAAAGGGAAAGAGGGGACAGTAGGGGCGTTCTACGAGGGGGACCCGGCGGCTACTCGCAACCGGACAATAGTTCACCACGATTTAACAAGATAAACTGTACTCCTTCTACCAACCCATGGGGAAAATCTCTAAATTCGTATTCAATTCGTAAGGACCAGTTGCTCTCCGTCCCGGCCTCCTGTAGTTCTCAAAACAAATTTTCGGCATGCCTCCCAACCGAGGAAGACAAATGAAAACGTTGATAAGGCAAAATATTTAAAATATTCCAGGCACTACAATAAAATATCGAGGTGCTTAAGCGCGTCCGGGGAATATCCTGTCTCACAATTGATTATCGGGTCAGGGAAGTTTTTAAAAAACCATCATTTGTAGAATTAGACAGTATTTTTATTAGACAGTTAGAAGGTATTCTTAGACAGTATTTTATTCATGCTTCAGTTGAATTTTTGCACCGAATTGATACGTGACTGTGGATTTAACATTCTGAAACATTGGGAACGAAACCGTCTTTGATATGCGTAAGGGCGGGAGTCTACTAGAAAAGTTGAAAGTTATAATAAATGTAAAGTATGCTGCAATATTACATTATATATATATATATATATATATATATATATATATATATATATATATATATATATATAATGGTAACATTGGTAATTGTACTTAACACTACTAGCTAGTATGAGTCTCATTGGCCGGGCAATTGAGAAAATTTGTCACACTCCGCGTGTAGGAAGTTGAGAAGCGAAAAATTCGGTTATCTAAGATTTCCGTTGGTCTGCTCTCCGTATCCGCCCCTATCCCAGAAAAAAGTTTTCGGCCGAAAGGGAAATTCACGAAATTGAAAAAAAAAAGAAAAAGAAACCCGGCAAGAAAAGTTGTAAAGGGCGCCGGAATCATAGAAAAGGGTCGTCGATTTGCATGGAGTGGGAGTCCGTCTCTTCCTCCTGGCTACCTGGGGAAACTGGGAAAACATTTTTTCCCTCCCCTCCTCTATTCCGGCAGCTCTTTTGTCCGCCACGCAAAGTATTCTATTTTGGGTGAAATATTTATTCTGGAAAATAGGGGAAGGAACCTCCCCCTTCCATCCCCAAGTCCTGGCTGCTCATCCTCAAGAGCACGCGATCTCAACAATGGGACTCTAATTGCTGAACCTTCCCCTTTTACTTCGTAAAAAAACGGTTATACAAAGTATCTATCTTGGAGATCGCACGTCCGGTCGCTATTTACAGAGAGTTCTACTGTTAAGTAAGAGAAGTTCTCCTTCATATTTACAAATTATGATTTGAAGATTAAAATTGTCTAGGAGAACACGCGTGGGGTTCACAGCGGCGTACTAATACCCAGTCTGAAGCAAACACCTATAAAAACAATAATGCACGATGTTTGCGTTAATAATTCATTATTTAGAACTTTTGTTCGGACAATGCTGGATGGAATCTTCTGTCTCGAGTCGCCAATTTGGCAAGTTAAATTGTGTCTAACTTCATATCCTTCAGTAGATTAACATGTGCCCTCCGTATATATTTTGGGGTACATTTTCCCAATAAAAAGCCTAAAGATATCACTCTTCTTGCTGCGCAATCGATTATAGAAATTGTAACCTTGAATTGATCCTAAAAAGATAATTAATTATAGTACTTACCTAGATAAGCTGGCAACCTCTATCCCAGTTTTGTATGTGTATTGAGCTAGGCTTTGTAGGAAATTGTGCGTTTTAAAGACATTGTCCTTAAACTCTCTTTCGCTATTTTGGGAGGGAGTTTATACATATTCCATGAGGGCACTCAATTTGGATGGCGGTAAACGGCAACGCTCCCGGCTTTGTTCCGAGACAGGAGCGAGTGTCGTTTTCAACACTCCATTTTGCTAAGTTGGGCGGAACGCTCCGCTTGCTTAAAAAGGACATGCCCCCCAATTGGTGTATTTTAGCTCCTCCGTTGAAATCAGTTCGCGTAAGTGGAACGGACAAAGAGCGCGTCATAAATACAACTGCACGTTTAGCAATCAATTTGTAAATTTCCTTAAAAAAATATCCAAACCTTTTATTTTAGAAAAATTCTGTTTATGGTCGATTCTTAATTTTACCTTTGAATCGAAAACTAAACTGTCGTTTATTTCATTACAGCAGCCATTTCATGAGACACCCCCAATATTAATAGGATAAAGAAAATTTACCACATCAACAGAGGACAAAATGGATGAATCATGTTGCTTTGTTAAACACCATGCACTTACATTAAGATTTCAACAAATATATTTTCGTTATATATTTTATAGATCTAGGTAGAAATTTGTGTCTTGATATGAAAGACTTCTTTCTACTTTATATGCGCGGTACTTTATACTCATGAAAAAATTAAATACATTTTCGGTAATTTTGGGGAATTAGATATTAATAATATAACCATAAAAAACAGATTTTGTAGGTTTAAAATTTATTAAATTGAACAACCACTCTTCATCTCCTCCTGTATCCTTATACTAACCAGTATATCAATCCCAGACAAATGTTCTACCTAGCTCCAGGATATTAACAAAAATTCTGGCTAAGTGTTGTAAAGAAAAATCACTCGAAAGGGTAAAAATAAGAAATATATGTTATCCCGATTCGGCGATTGGAGAGGTATTTTTCATTCAATACTGTAAGCAGTGAACGAATCACGAAGCGACGGCTTACAGATGCGGTCTGAAGCGTTCAGATATCAGCCGCGGACTCCTTTTCAAGCCGGTAGTTCATTAAAATCATTCCCCCGATGTTTATTATCCGATTGAATAGGCCCCGGGGGTCCTTATCTTAGCCCTTTTGTCTAATATTTTAAGAAATGTTTGAGTTAAAGAAGTTTTCTTTAAATAAGAATAAAGGTTCGCTTGTTTGGGTTAATTAACCGCAGCATAATTCAGGGAGGAAACAATTTCTTAGTGAACTACCATTCCTTATTACTCTCAAATAGAACGTGCTTACTTTTTTTTGCTTTTCATCCAACTTAATTAATTGCGCCTATTTTTATTCAACGATATTATTATTTGTCCAACTAAAGTTAATTGGATGATTTTTATTCATCGGATTTGAAGTAACAGCAAATTAAGAAAGCGCATTAAAGCAAGCTTCATTAAAAAATGAAGTAATAAAATGTTTCCATTCTATTTTTCCCTATTATCTAAGTTAAACTATACAGAAAGAACTAAGGAATGTAGAGAGTCATGTAAAAAGGAAAAGAAAAGGTTGAGCCTCGGTCTAACTATTTGTGTAGGAGGATACTTGCTGAATGTATTGCAAATTATATTATTATTTGAAGTTCTTTGAATTTTTTTGAAGTCCGCTTTCCAAATTGTTATTAGCTCTCATCCATAATCGGGTAGTAATTCGATCGCCGGTAGTATTTGATCGCATCCTCGTAAAGAACGTCTTTACGGAAAACCCCCGTCCACCCGTCCGGAGACAGTGGATCCGAGAGAAAGAACCCATTTGCGATTTTCTTTCCCTCGATATTTTGTAGCGCCCACTGTAGTACTGTTCTACCGACTTTCTACCATACGTCATTACTCTTCCGGCGCCTACCCTGTAAGAAATAACTACAAAAATAAAATAAATTGAAATTATAATTATAATATGTGCTTTTAATTCCAGAGTTGGAATACACATGTTCCGAAACCTTTTGAACCTGTTCCTAAGGTCCGTCATTTTTCCCCGTTCGGTACCGCTAAGCCCCTTCACCTTAGTCGCCATGGCTCCTGGAGTGAAACTCATGCAATTAGCGGCTCTGGCGGAGATCCACGGAAGGGGATGTCGGTTACAGTAGCACGAGGGTGGCTGGCTTAGTGGGGGCGGACGGGAGAGGGCGTTAATTATCGAAATAAAAGAGGGTGAGTAGCGTCGTCCGGGCATGCGCTCTGGCCGGTTCTCCATAGAAACGGGAATGGGGGGGTTCGGCCCATTGTTTTTCCCCCTTTTCCAGAATCCGCCCCCATCCGTCCGTACGGAAATTCCTCAAAAACGTCCCCTTCAAATATCCGCTATCTCGCCCGGCCGTATCGAAAAGACATCTACAGTGGACATAGCAGGCCGGAAATCTAGTTTCAAAGAGAGGATTGCAAATCTATTCGGAGAAAACAATTTTCGGAAAGGGTCCGATAATTATTTTTAGCACCCGAAAATAAATTAACGGGGATTATACTGGCAAATTGAGATATGTTTTCTCGTACAGAGACTCCTCGACAACAGATCACAACTATTACTTACTAGCACATTAATAATTTACAACCGTATTTTCAAACCGGATTCAATTTCTGGGGATTCAACTCCTACAAAATGATCTTGTAAAATTGTTAAGGCTCCATCGTTATCTGACCCCGCAATCCGTTCCGTTTTCGTCCACGAACTGACGACTTCCCGATATCATAAATAATAATTCCTCCCAATTTAATATTATTTAATTTAATATTATAAATAATAATTCCTCCCAATAAATCCTACAGTTCTATCCCATCACTCCAATTCTTTAATTCAACATCTTTTCTCGCGTCACCTTCTTCAAAATCCCGAGTACGGCCTTGAGAGGAATTGGCCTTGCGATTTCCTCACCGTCTAGTGGACAAGAAATGCCACGTTCGAATTAAATTGGGCTAAATAATAAAAAATGTGGTCGCTACGTAGCAATAGAAAGGAAAAAATCATCTCCCCCTTCTGGAGCGAAGAAATATGACCATTATGTGGGTGTTCAGTCGCAACAGGATGGATTCGCTTTTCCAATAAAAATATCTTTATTGTATTTTGGAATGGTTTCAACACGTGGGTTTGCAGTCGTTCAGCCCTTCATTGCCAATGTGGTCAGAGTAAAATGGTGGAAACTTACAGCGCTGTACCGGACGCGTGGGACGTTTATCGGGCAACAGTTCGCCAGAAAGGGAAAACACCTAAATTCAACACTTTTTCGAACATCCCTGTCTTATATCCAATGTTTAACAATTAGTTTTAAAACCTGCTAACCGATTATTTTTGTTTTACTCGAACATCAATGTTACTTATTGTACTTTACAGTTGCGGTAATATTATCTTATCGGCCAGTAATCGAAAAAACTGTTTATATTACTGCTAGTTTGCACCATTGTCGTATAAACTAGCAGTTTATAGTGTATACTATACACTAGAGTGTATTGTGTTGTTGAGTGTCGTAAGAAAACTGTTTAAAATACAAATAAAATAATATAAACTTCGTATATTAACCTCGAGGATATTTTGTCCGTAACCTCCTCCTTAGTCCTGAGCAGGAGGAGAGCTAGGAACAGAGGAGGACCTCCTATTGCGAAACGCCTCCCTATCAGTTAGTAATGTAGTCGAAACCCGAGCGGATAGATCAGCCCCGGCCTTTGTGGATAATTAGAGGGCCCCCGTATGTGATATATGTTCGCTGAGGCAGGTACCCGCGCGGCCCTTTGTCCCGCTCCCATCCTCCTCGTTCCCAAATTGCGTATACCTAACCATTTTGTGCGAAATACCGACCCCTTTGGCCGGGGAAACGGACCGTTTCTGGTATTTGCGTGACTGTGAAAATGTTTTTTTATAGAAAATTTTTTTTAATAGAAAAATTATGTAACTAATTTAGATGTATCTAGAAAAATATGTTTGCTTTTAAAACAGTTTTTAAAAAATTAGAACTACATTTTTTCGGTTATTAAATTCCTGGAAATTTAATTTCCTGCAGACAAAAAATATCATCCGAATTAAATTATCCGACCTTGCAAATCTAAGCGCCACTATCCTGCATAATTATTGATCCCACACTGTCCAAATCTGAGATCAGCACATATATTTTATTTTTATGGAACCGGTCAAATGCATCAGCAAATGTCTCACCACGGAAGCGGTTTTGTACGATATATTTAACGTAACAAGCCGGGACATTCATTAGGCAAAAAATGGCTTATGCAGCCCCATTGTCGGATTTTTCATGACCTTTGAAATTACACCGGGAACTTCTTAAGGGGTAGATATAGTTCTATAACACGTGGATCCTTATTTGAACTTTCCCCGACACCCCTGCAAATATTTTACACGGAGTATTCGCGTTAGTATAACAAGGTCATTAAAAGTAGTGGCCGGTCGAAGAAAGTTTCAACAATCGATTCTAAATTTTTAGAAGGATTTTAGTTAGCAGTTTTGAAAAGTTATAAATGTTTTAATGGGGGGAAAGATTTAGAGTTCTTTACATAGGGCCGACCCCCAATCGAATACACGAAAAGTAATGTTAATCAGCGTAAGAAGATCGGAGACATAGAGCAATCGAGGAGGTTCGTCTAATTATCGGGTCCAGCGCTCGGATTCGTTCCCCGGTAGTGAATTCAACTTTATTCTAGTACAGTATGACATTAAGTATTGTCGTAATTCCTATCGATTTATAGATTTATAATAAATTAAATTAAATTAATTAAATTACTAATGATCTAGGAGAAAACCTTCCCATTATGCATCCCCAATTATATCTTTCTGTAAAGTGGTAGTCCCGTAAAAGGGACTCTGTAGTCGTAAAAAGGGAAGATGTTTCTGCATAATCGTCTATAGCCGTTGTAACCTTGAGTAGATTCTAAAAATGATAAGTTATATAAAATAAATCTATTGTAAATTTGAATTGAATTTCAGAAAGGTCTTTAATTCGGATTTAAATTGTTCGACGACAAAATAACCCCTACAATGTCCACCCGGACGGCGTTCGAAAGACGTCAGAAACTCCCCAGGAACTCGGTATAATATATTGTAAAACGTCAGCGGCATACGCGGGGATCGTAAGAGTTCAAAAACACGATTGACCCCCTACGAATCATCCCTCGGCGGGTCCGACCCTCGAATGCTTTCCGAATTATAAGGGCCCTGGGCCTAGGCTCGGGTTCGGGCCGAGTTTAGGGTCGGGGACCCCGGGGGTTTATTCAAATTTCTGAAAAGGATTTTCAGGAGGGGCCAGAATTGCATACATTGTGCGCTTTTCTAGGGGTGTGCTCCCCTCCTACCTGGAGCTCACGCTCGATTTTTCCGGACCTTTTACGGGCGACGATATTTGAATATCGTCGAAGGGCACCGGCCTCTCGAGGGCTAATTTATTGTCCGTCCGCCCAAAGCCTTAAACGGCCCAACATTTTTGCACGGATATGTTTTTTTTTGTAGTAACTCCGGTCAAAAAATTAATGTCGCGTTTTCTAAACTGATATATTGAGTTTAAAACCTGATCGGGGTATTCCGAATGTGAAACAAGCTGGTTAGTTTGGCCGATTCATATTGTAAAACATCGGAACGTTTCCATTAATTATTAAAATAAATTATTATGACATACCCGGACGTTTAGAAATAGCGGCGAGTACACAGAACAAGTTTCAGTGTAATCAGTCTGGAATTAAAGAAAACATTTTGATGATTCGGTATGTCAACATAAATAATTATTTTAGAAATACTCGTGTCTCGATCGGCCAATAGCTCGTGAATTTCCAAATTTCGTCTTTTTTCTTTTTAATTCCTGTAGTTCCTTTTGACGATCAGGGATTTGAACTGTGCCCAGTGGGGCTGTATATAAAACAAAATCGAAAATGTCGGAAATAAAGTCAAGGAAGAAGTGGAGCGAAGCCCGGGCCTTTTGAGAACCGCCTACCTGAGACCCAGGTTACGTGCGAATCCCTTTATTGACGACAATTTGAATATGGAAGGGCACCGGCCTCTACGGTTCTAATTTATTGTCCGTCCTCCCGAAACCTTAAAAGGCCCACCATTTTTGCCCGGATATGGTTTTCTTTTTTTTTGTATGAACTCCTTCCGTCAAAAAATGACGACAGTATCGTACACGGCCATCTTTTTTATTACGGGCATTATTATTTACAACCCCGGTGAATTAGTCGTTGACCGATATGTCATGAATAAAATTTACCAACTATAATTCAGATTTTACCATAATCCCAATTTGGGGGAATAAACACACGCAATATATTTTGATGTCTCTATTTATATTACAAAACAATTCCCAGTAATATTTTGTTAGATATATAATATAATAATTGTAATACACCGCTGCATTATGTAAATTTTTTAATTTGTATTCTTACTGTTTCACTTTGGTAATTGCACTAACTCAGTGGTAGTATATCAGTGACCATTAATATCATCTGAACAATATCGTCTAAGCATTCGCAATGAATCCGCACTCATCTACTCACAGCACTTGAATCTACATTTCTAAACGTAGTTGGTACCCCAAGAATGGAAATAAATATGATCTTGGCTCATTGTTTTAACATATATTTCTGTACCGTTTCTAGGGTCCTGAAAATCTTATTGTTAATTTCAACATCGTAAATGTAATTACTTTTTTGTCTATTTTGGTTGGAAAAAAACGAAATGAATTGTTTAAGACGCATTTAATTTTTAATAGAAACGTTTTAGATTTTTTGTTCTAGGCGTTAAACGTGCGAGTTTTCTACGGGAGGAATTGAATTGTAATTTGGAATTAATTCTATTGTGAGCGATAATAACTGTTAAGGGAAATCAATGAAAAGATAGCAGTAATCAAAAGCTGTGTATTTAAAGTAAGAAATCGATTTCCCAATTTGCACGTTTTTTGTGATGTAGATATCTGCGTAGCCAAGAACATATCAATTAAACTGGCATTATTGATAAATAGATTACCGTTTAATTGATAAGTGTTGAAAACTAAACTCGGTGACTATTTGAACACGGTGCCCCCACTCAACTTTAATGTCCTCTGCTGCCGCCATTTTTGTGTCATTTCTTCCTGAAAATTGATTAGCAATAAACAGGTATAGTGGCACCAGATTTATGTTATATATGTTATTTATGTTAGTCTCCGATGTATGTTGTATAGGCGCACGTATAAAATCAGTGGGAATGTTAAAATGTGTTTTTTTCGCATGTAACCTACGCACTTCTCTCCTTCGGTGGTCCGATCTTGAGATCCGTTCGTTGTACTTGGACAGCAGCTGGGCTCGGCCATTTTATCGCCCGGCTGACGACTAAACTCGTTAGCGTTCGGACTCGTGACCAGTGCACCGTCACGTTTGGCAAATACGGAGCCCTAGTGAAATCCCTGAACCGTTTAACGACCCGAACTCCCGCTCGGGCACGCAGACTCCCGGTCCTTCCCAATGGAAAAATATCAGCCGTCTGGTTCTAAGGGTTTCGAAAATATTTGGGAATAATATATTGGAAAATTTTGAGAAAAATTTAAAACCGTATTACCGATTTAAAACCGGGAAGGCCCCAGGAGTAAGGGGGGTCAACCCTGCCAACCGAGGTTCTTCCCGCAGTATTACGTGATCCTACCGGAAGTGAATGATATTTAAGTCCTGGCCGCGAAAATCGTCGATCATTTAATTTAAAGACTGTTTGGGTTCAAACCCCCAGGGATTGGAACATCATATTACTCAATATAAACCGGTTCTTCCTGTTAAGTATTGTAAATATCCTGTTAACTCTTAAGTTTAAATGTAAAACTTTTATGCCAAATTTTCATTGGCACGTTTCTGAAAAAATAATTAAAAACCATAATAAAATTTCAAGATTGACTATGAAAACAAAATATTAAAAAACCTTAAGAAAAATTTAATAACGAAAATGTATTAAAAACCCTTATCAACCTATTGTGTCCCCCAGGGGTGATTCTTGGTCCCATCCTATACTCGGTATACACGGCCTACATCCCTCCACTCTTCTAGCCTCTACTTACCGATGGCAAAGCCATCCTTTCCTCAGATCCAAGTCCTATTACTGCTACCTACAACCTACAGAATCATTTCAACCTGATTCAAACGTGGTTTAAAAGATGGAGGATAAAAGTAACACCTCAACAAGTGTGTACACGTCCCGTTCTCACTTAGACGAGATACTTGTCCCCCAATATCCCATTCGAAACTCCCCTACCGACGGCGGATAATACCTGGGCCTCTATATAGACAGAAGACTGTCATGGAATCCACAAATAAAGTTAAGAAGACAGGAGGTCAACAGACGATACAAACTACTACTTAGATTACTGAACAATAGATCTGAACTAAGTAACAATTAATTATTACTGTACTACACTATACCTTACTGCACTATACACTATAATGTACTACCCTTAACTTTACAGTCGAAAATATTAAGGGAAATAACCAATGTCTCCAACCTCACCCTACTTACAGATCTTAAAGCCCCGTTTGTCCGAGACCTCGCCACACAAATATATAAGAAATTTCACATACGAATCACCCACGATCCTAATACTATGGTACAAACTCCTTCCAATTCCGACATTAAAAACGTTCCTTACAGATGCCTAAACAGTAATGTCGCTTATTGTAATTTACAGTTCTGACAATGGAGCAGTGAAAAAAATTAAACCCAGGCGTTTGAACATCATATTACTCTCTTTCCAGTTAACAATAAACGATGTAAATGTTCTTTTAACTCTGTCAGTAGTATTCAAGAAATCAGAGAGTAGACCGCATGACGGAATCGCACTTCCTTTTAAATTTAAATCGCTAAAAGCATTGTGCAAAAGACAATTACCAAGAAGTGGAGGCATGGATATGAAATGAACAAATTACCAAATCAAAATTTACACTAAAAGTGGCCCCTTAATTGAGATAAGATGTACAGTAATCAAGGCAAACGCATGACATATTTACTTGTAGACAGTGAAACATATTAAAATTAAAGTATGTAGACAAAAAGAAATTCATGTTCGTTTCAGTTCCCCGATATGCATATAATTAAATGTTCAGTTCTAAGTGTTTAACTAAGCGGTACTCTACGAAATGAAGTGTTTAGGACGGTTCCCACGCAAATGTCAGTGACGCGCTCCTTCCGAGCCCAACGCATTTGAACACGTGACAGCCCGCCGAACGCCGGTTTCCACAGTCCGTCCGATAGTTTAATAATTCCAGGCGCCAGCACGTCCCGGTGCAGCCGCGGATGCCCTCACGGCACTGACCCACTTTCCCGGGAATACGGGTGAATATTCAAAATAACAAGGCTGGAGGCGATGCAATAGGGAACAAACGTGGAAGGCCCCCAGTGCCAACTCAAATTTAATACGGATGCTTTATTTACACCCTCCCTTACCCAATGTAAAGCCCGAGTGTGCTGTATCGAGTAATAATCCCAAAATAGTTTATAAATATGTGCTTTTCCTTCCGACTAAAACGGCTGGCGCAGAGGTGCAGAGGAATGCGGTCTGGACCTTCTGTATTATGCAGTATTTAGGATCTATTTTCGAATGCTATCAGTAATACAGCAGTTTCGTCGCGATGCGTTTAGCGTTATATTGACATCGGCTTCAGTCGAAACGCTTCACTGTCACTGTGTTAAGCACCTCACTGTCTGATGCTATTGTCAACATTTATTTCAGCGGTATTGCTGCTACTGAAGGTGGTGAAAAACAAAACAGAAGAGTGGAAACGAAAACTGGGAATTCGATAAACCGTAAATGTCCAGCGCCCGGTCACTCTCCGGAATACCGTAAATTAATATTAACGAGTGCTTAATTATAGGGGTCAAATCTGCTTCAGAGTACCCTCCCGCAGTGGCCTCCTGGCTACAACTATTCTCCTAGGGTTACCCCTAAATTTCCTCCACGATTATCCACCATGTTGTAGTCAAAATCGTTAATTTTCTTCCTCCGTTTCATAGGTCTATGTTGAGGAAAGGGACGCAAAGTCAGAACAGCCGAAGGATTAACCAAATTTCTATGCAGTCTCTGACTGCATTTGTTAATATAAACTTATATAATTATAAATGTATAATTAACGTGTAGGCCAATAATTTACTTTAGATGTAAATTTTACCAAAAGTATATGAAACAATATAAAATGACTTTGAATAAAATGAATTTGACAGCGTATTTCTAATTTAGAGACAAGTTATTAAACAAATTATGACTTATGGGTTCTTTACACTTTGTAAATCACGAATGAAGAATCATTAATACTTTATTGTATAAACGATAACGCTCGTCTAATTTTCCGGGTTCGGCTTCTCGACATTGTCGGTGATACAGGTAGTCGCGTGTACCATCTGCCAGGTAAAGCACCCTGTTGGCATTAACTAATGTCTACGTACGCCCAACCTCTGAATATACTTAACGCCGATGCTTTATATTCTACTTTTTATCAGCTCTTTAACAGTAGGTGGACCCGTACTGTTTTCTGATAGGCGAACTTAGCGTTTCAGAGGTTTCACGGCAACTATTGGCAGCGCTCACTGTGTCCTTCATCGCCTTGTAACCGGCCAGGGAATTGCGTACACTCTCAAATTATTTTTTCAATAAGTTTTTCAACGATTTCACTTTTTTCTCTTTTTAATTGTTTGTCCATTTCTGTTAATTAATTGTTTGTTTTTTATTGCCACAACTGTAAAATACAATCACCGACATTGACGTTGAAGTAGTTCTAGTAACAAATAGAACAGAATACAGCATAGTCTTTACCTTTTTTAAATTTTATTTATTTTCCCGATATTTTTAAATCACTTTGCCACTTCCTTTCCTGGCGTCTGTAAGTATGGTTCAGGATCTCAGGAGTAGGGTTTGGACCATGGAATTAGGAGTGCAATTTTTTTCTATGGACAAATGGGACTTCAAGATCTATATTTAGGGTGAGGTTGGAGATACAGTAGTGTCCGTTAGTTTTTTCCTCAGTATTTTCGTCTGTATGGTTTGATTGTTATTAATGTTTGATGGTCTGGCCGAACCCACAGTTCAAGACCGTAAATCCAGATTGGTTACAGTGTGGTAATCATTTATTGTTTAAACACAATTTAGATCTATCTTCCAGTAATCTAAGTAGCGATTTACGTTAATCGGGGTCAGTTGTCAAGGCCGAACCTTTCTCGAGATATCGGGGCATCGCATTTTAACGGATCGCATCCCGTCGGCATATTTGTCCTAGACTGTTGGGTCGTTTGAGAAGATAGAAGGTAGACGCTAAAGGCAGCACTGTTTGGAGACTCGGCCAGATACCTGTGGGGGAAGCCCTCGCTATCGCTTCCAGATAGCAGACATCCTGCTTGACACCCCACCTAACGCCCTATCTCCTCCATATTTATTGTTTTATCCGCCTATAGCGACTATTTTGTTTCGAAAATGAATAAGGACAATCTAGGTAAGTTAAAGTAGTAAAACCTTTAATTCATTCAACCCTTTTACTTGGGAACCTGGATGGGTTTATATCCTATCTTACTGTATTACTGTTATTGATCCTTATTCCTCCTGTTAAATTACGAACCGAAAGTACTCGAATATAATTATAGTTCGATCCTTAAAAATATTTCTCTTATTATTTATAAGTTAACTAATAATATAAGTTTGTTAATGAATTCTTAATATTTACTATTCTACTTTTAATCATGTACTAGATTAGGCTTAGTAATTGAAGCAAACTGATTAGGGAATTTTTCTACAAACTATTCCGACCTGTATTGTACGAATCATCGATGTGAACAGAGAAAAGGTCTAATCAGAGTAGTCGATAACTCAGGGGTTGAATCTCAGAGATATTAAGCCGTACTTTTAATACTGACGGTTATTCTCCTTCTTTTATCTACCAAGAAGAGCACTGTTTAGAATTAAGGCCTGAGAAAATAAAAATAAAACCCCTATCACATCCTATTTTAACCGTCCAGCAAAATGGTAATCACTCCTACGCTCAACCGAATATTGACCACAATACCAAATCTCTTCGGTCCATCTGTAGAATTTTGACAACTATCTAAATACCGTAAGCGAAGAAACCGAAACCTATGTAGAAGGGTTCTAAACTATAATTATTTCAATTACTCTAAGCAATTAAAAATTACTGTAGTATACAATAGGAGTTCGGGGAAATGCTACGACTGATACGCATCATTCTGTTGTTCTCAATTACCACACTCAGAACCTTTCCTCTACGGGTGCATAGTCTTTAGTTAATATAAAACATAATTGTCACCGGCGAACGCCTTAGAATAAGCAGAGCGGAAGCTAAGTCCTTCCCCGTCTTAGAGATTTCGTTCTAGTTCGGCCGACTATTAGAGAGAGAAGCATAGAGCTTAGAGCACGGTGTAAGTGTACCAACCCCGCAGCAACCGGATCGTTGGCGTCCAGAAACGCGTTTTAAAAACGGCCAGCGATTTTTTTTTCTCTTTTTCTTATTTCGCCTGGGAGAGAGCGGTGGGAGCAGGAAGTCTGAAAGGGAAATGGGAAAGGGGCGGGTTGGTGGGGGGCAGGTGGGGCGGCGTAAAGGGGTGGGGGGCAGGCCCCAAAAGCGCTTTTCTCGCCCAAAAACTGGGCCCCGGCGTCGGTGGTGGGGGCCGCGAGGAAGGAACAGCCCCGCCGGCCGAGACCCCTCACTCCTCAGTCTGTGACTAGGCCGCCGATCGTCAACATTTCAGACGACCCAACCAACCTCTCCTACACTCGACATCTCTTATCTCGAGCACATGGCGCTTTCCTTGATTCACAACGCCGCCCCCAAAAAGGGTAAGTCGGATAAATCCTTTTTTTCCGGACTTAACGACAGTGAGTGGAAGTGAACCGATTGGACATATATTTTCGAAATCGAGTGACATATTTTAAACTTCCTTGCGATTTCGCGGATACACATATTACATGTTAACTGATATCGCGCTGGTATCGTTCTTATTTCTATTAAATACAAATTAGTTGACGGTTCTATATTGTTATTTCATTTTTTTACTCTCAGCTATTTTATTATTATTATTTTCTAAAAATGACGGCACCATTCCTTCGTCACTACAATGTGTTTAATATCAATGCATTTCTGAAAGGATACTACGGCAATGAGCCGGAACTGGTCCTACGATGGACAGTTTCGATTATTATATGGTGCAATATATACATACATACATAAATACACAAATATTTATATATATATATATATATATATATTATTTTACGATCCTATGGTGAGGAACTTGTGATTCAGTTCCTGTATCTACAAATAAAGTAGTGTTCGTCTAATGAAGTGACACTTGCATCAGGCATCAGGTGCATAAGCATCCGGTTTAACGTGGCTAGGAGTCTTAACAGTATATATATATATATATATATATATATATATATATATATATATATATATATTCATAAATTATTGCTCGGTCAATTGACAGTGGCCTGATAGTTTTTTCTCTGGTAGCTGTGAGTGTGTATCGGGTCCCTGACGGGGCTCCTAACCCCCCGTCACTTCCAAAGTCCTAGGTCATGTACGAAAGAGCAAATTTTCGATAAGACATACGACTTCAATTACCAATGGGACGTATGTAATATAAGTGAATTATATTCAATTTAATTTGATCCTTATTTTGCAAAATGTTGAAGTGTACATACGCACAAATTTATACCTGGCACGTATGTCGACTTAGCTCAGTTTCTCAGTAGTTGCGACGCCTACGATTATTTAATTCCTTTTGTAACCTAAAAAAAGTTATCAATTTTAATATTGTAGTTCCATAAAATACTAAATTCCGACAAATTGTTGGATGTTAACCCGTAATTTAATACAAATGCTGGAATAAAATTTAACACAAGGTGTTTATTTAGATCGCTAAAAAAATGTTTTTACGTTTACGGGAAAGTGCCGATACACACGAAGAATACTGAAGAACATTCTGTTGATATTTTTTAATAGCCCAAATAGAAAAAAACGTGGAGAAAGAATGCGTTATTTTGGACCAACGTTTCCGTTGTTTTGGGACGCGGGGGAGTGTAGGAATAGTTGGGGCAGTCCCACAAACAATCCAAGCAATCCTCATTATTGTCTAATTATTTATTATATAGAAATTTATTTATTTATTTGTGGAAATTGAAATAAATGAAATTTAATGTAGGGTTAACCCGAATTACTGTTATTTACAAAATTAAGATATCCAATTTTTGCCTCCACCGTCCTAATAGCGGTCCCAATGTTTCCTAACACACAAAAAACATTCATTAAAAGGCTCATGATTACAGTGATAGGAGATACCGCGCAAGCTTATTTTTAAAAAACGTAATTGTAATTATTATTTCATTAGAAATTAAAAATTTTATTTTGCTACAATTTACTGTGAATATTGACTACTTTCAGTTCGGTGGCAATGTCTTCGTTTTATTTAAATCGTCAAATATTTTTCTTTAAATCACTCCTTATTTTTCAATTTTCTCTTAGTTATACACAACGCTTTTTAGGTTGGCTATTTTTATTTGTCCAAAAACTGATTCTATAGTTAGGTTCACAAGAAGTCGAAGGTCGCCTTCGCCTTAGAGGCTGCTGCAGGCTATTCGACTGTCCACATTCTGGCATTAATTTTATAATCTATCGTAACCAAATAAATACCTATATTTTTATTAAAATTATGTAATTTTTTGTATTCCGTAAATTACCTATGTAGAAGCCTAGTACGCACCATTGCATGGTACAAGTTCCTTATATTTTAAAGAAAAGTGTTTTAAAATGTCTCTAAAACTGGCACTCATATAATCCCAATATATAAGAATATTTTACTTTACTCGGGTTAAAATTTTTAATTATAATCATTATAAATTTGTTACACGGAAGACAGAAAGCTGTATTTTACATTCTAAACCTATATATAATATATATTATTACCAATGTTTTTGAATTGCGGACGCAGTTCAAAATAAATATATCCTTAACATAATATATCTAAAATTCATAAATAAGAACACCCTTACATTCTATAATTGAAATATGCGGTGTAATTCCGTTCTTTATTAAATACGGGCTCGTAACCGCCATTTCTTCCTCGGGCGTTAATAAAGGCAATATATATTTTGTCCGGTGGACGTTAGAAATGGGGGAAGCGTCCATTTTGGAACGGGTGATCGATGTGTGCCCAGAGGGTCCGCCATTGGTCAATAGCTAATGACCGCCGTGTGGACCCCATGACGTCACCACCCTCCTCACCGCCGTGCAATTACTATACACGGCAGATGCAATTTTTATTATATAAACCCCACGGTCGGTGTTTCCTCCGCTTCCGGACTGGCCTCCCGGAATACCGACCGTAAACACGGCCTATCATTAACCTTCGCTTGAGCCCACCGTTAAAGTCATCGCTCATCGGGCGCCTGTCCGACACATCGGTTGCAATTTCGGGCGTCAATGAACAGAAATATATTTCGGTAGGATATTAATCGTGACATAGGCGAAGTATCTTCCGGTAGGAGTATTTACGGTTAATAACATAATAAAACCATTATAGGTAGAAAGAGTAAGTAATAATTTTTCCCTAAATAATGGATATGAGCGTATATTCGGTATATATTTCTGGTATAAAACGGAATTATAAGTATTATTTTGCGTGTGGACGGAGGAAAGCTAACGCGAGTTGTGGTTTTCAGGGCTGGCGGCAGTAGCCAGGCACCACGGTCTAAGTCACTGCAGAATGAAGGAAGAACGAAACGGGGAGCCGACGGAGATGGAAACGGGAGAGGAGGGAGAGAAGAGCGTGGACTCGCTGGCGGGGCTGCTGAGCCCGAGCGGGCTGTTCGGGGGAGGGCTGATTAGCCCTCTGGGGTTACACCCGGGGCTGTTCCAGGCGGGGCCGCTGCTGAGGTGGGCCGCCGACGCGGTGGTCGCCTCCGCGCCCACCCAGGCACGCCGCCCCTCCAAGAGAGCCAAGAGCCACCCGTCCCCGCCCAGGCTGGCCACGCCTCCCTCGCCCCCCACCTCCGGCTCCTCTCCACAGTCCAACGGCTCCGCTCAGGACCTGCCCCCGGCCAAGACCAACGAGAAGACCAACGCTAGGGAGAAGGTGTTCGTCTGCGCCGTCTGCAACCACTCCTTCGGGTACAAGCACGTCCTCCAGAACCACGAGAGGACTCACACGGGGGAGAAACCGTTCGAATGTCCCCAGTGCCACAAGCGGTTCACCAGGGACCACCACCTCAAGACCCACATGAGACTGCACACGGGGGAAAAGCCCTACCACTGCCCCCACTGCGACAGACATTTCGTCCAGGTGGCCAACCTCCGGCGGCACCTCAGGGTCCACACCGGCGAACGGCCCTACGCCTGCGACGTCTGCTCCTCGAGGTTCTCGGACTCGAACCAATTGAAGGCGCACGCTCTGATACACAAGGGGGAGAAACCGTTCGAGTGCAGCACTTGCGGCGGAAGGTTCCGCAGGCGACACCACCTAGTCCATCACAAATGTCAGAACAGGGACTGGAGCGGGGCGGAGGATGCGGAGGACGAGGAGCCGGCGACGGAGGACTCGCGCTCCGGGGGCGGTAAGCCCAGGGAGAGGAAGTCGCGGGAGGTAAGGCGGGTGGTCCGGCCGCCGCCCGTCATCCTCCTCCCTGAGCAGACAGAACCCGAGGACCTTTCCGTCTCCAGGCACCACGGACACGACAACAATAATTCTACTCCTCCGCATCCACCCTCCTGGAGGAAACATCCCTTCTTCCGGGGAACTTCTCCTCCCCTCTCTTAGTCCCCTTCCGCCCTCATCTCCACAATTTTATCGATTACGGGTATGTACCGACGTTTCCGCGTCAGTATAGTCATTTATTTTATTTCCGCGATCTATATTTTTTAAGTGTCGTTTGTAAATATATAAATAAAAAATAAATAAATAAATAAATATATATATATATATATATATATATATATATATATATATATATATAAAAGGTACTCCGCGGAAGGTACGTCGGGCGGATTTAGGGCGGGAGAGCGGCGGACCGGACCGAGAACCGAATTTTGTGTACCGTTCCGCGATCGAATTTGTCGAACGGGGGCGTCTAGGACGCCAGGGCATGAAGCGTAATTATTACTTTTTTTAATCGTACCGTACGTAGGAGGTTTGTCTGAATCGGAAAAGGGAAATTCCGGAGGGGCACGTAGCGAAGGAAATTCTAACGGAGATTTTTGAAGGCCGGGAAAGATAAAAGGGGGCGGTGGCCGGCGGGAGGATTACACGGTTATTTGCCGGTGTTGCCCAACGGAGGTAACGTCTCTATTGTACGCTTAGAAAAGGCTCTAGCTCCGCCGTAAACGTTCCATTTGCCGAGAATTTCCCTTTTGAGCCGCCGGCGGCCTCCCCCCCGACCAATTTCTATATTTCGAAACGGGAGTGATAGTTGTAAACAGTCGAAACAGGGTCGTCTATTGTCTGAAATTAATTTTGTCTACGCCGAATTCCCTTTATAGCTTTCCCTTATCTCCCCTCTCCCCACATTAAATGTGTATTTTCCTAAGGAGTGTTTTTGTCTCGGTTTCGCCACGGCGGATATACCAGGGTAAAGGCGATTTTCGGTACCGATGCGGCATGTTTAGCCGTTTGAGAGATATAGACCTAAATGATATATATTTTAGTCGTTTTGTAATTATTAGTCACTTTTTTCTCACTTGTAAATATATAAATCGTATTATTATTGGTGAACAAGGTGTAAATCCATGTTACTAGCAACACTTCTACCTCATGTATTTTTTCTGCATAACGGTTTGATTTTGATTGGATATATTTTTAAAGTAATGTATATTTAGAAAAAAATTGGGGTTTATATTTGTATATGGATCATTAGATATGTCTATATTTTTATATATCGTGAATTATTTATATATATATATATATATATATATATATATATATATATATACTATTACTATTACTATATACCGTTGTATTAACGAAAATAAATTGATGTCCAGGAATAATTCACATTAGCGTCGATCGTTTTTTACGTGTAAACATACGAAGGATGTAAATAAGTCGTCGATCCTCTCGAATGATTGTTTGTCGGAATGTCTCAATTTAAAAAAATGAAGACTGATTTATATTAGTATTGACTCTATACATACATATATTATATATTTGTAATTAAAAATCAGTCGATGTTTATTTTACCACTTTTGTTGTTTGTTTTACTGTTTAAGCAATATATGCCAATCTGTAATGTTTAATACTAATAAAAAAATATTGCTTACTACGTTGCTTTTCATTCTTTAGAATAACTTTCCACAACGTAGATCTTGGTACAAGATACTATCTGTATATCTGTATACAAGATCATTTATTCATCGATGTTTTGTATTATTATATGATTTTTTTGTACGACGTTTCGAGGTTAACTTTGTTGATTCCATTATCAGAATGTTTAACTGGAATTAAACGAAATCAAGGATTTTTTAAACCCTTCATGTTCCTTACCGATGGTTTGTGACATTTATGAGAGCTGATGTCCAGTGAATCACTACATTAAATGAATCATTATACTCAGTTGGTCCAGTAGAAGAAACCTTGGTCAACCACCTTTTTAAGAGGGATAAAAGTATTCGCAAAAAAAGATCGATACGTGCAGGAGAGGTAATGTACTACTGCTTGGAGAATTAGGTTAGTGCTACTGACTATTGTGAAAAGCGGTCTACAGCGATCGGGTTGTCCTCCCCAAACCCTCGAATAAAAAAACGCAATGAATCCGTCACAAAATGGAGTCGGGAAGGGGATTGATAACTGTAAAAGGAAACTCTGGGGGGGGGGGGTTAGTCCCTGAGTGAAGGAGGTGGAAATTTTTTGGTGCAAAACCCGTTAAGGAAGATCCCTCCATCTCCAGTTTCCTCTTCCCTTTAACTGGTGTTGACTAACGGTCCGCCCGCATCTGCGATACTAGTAGTTCCTTCTTTTTTCTCTCCCCCTTTTTCTGGCCCAGATTTGTCCGAGATTTCGCCCCAAAAATCAGAATCCCGGCCCGGGGGCGTCTGCCCAAAGGCTGCAGCTTGTGGCATCAATTTCAATCACACGGGTTTAGTATTAAATTGGATTCGATTTCTGGAATCACCGTACGGAACTCAGCTAGAATCTCTTTAACCTTTAATTTGATTACTATTAAAATCGTATTTCTTAAATTGTAAACAAATATTCGGGTCCGTGCCCTTTTCGAATCAACTTCAAAGCCAGACCCACATATATAATTGGGTTGTTTCCTAACGAAAATTCATCATGATACGCAAACGTAACGAAGAAAATGCGATGAACAGATAAATAGGAATAAATTTAACAAGGAACTACTATAGTATAGTGAGGATCAAAATCCAAAAGGTTTATAGTTTTTAATATTTCGCGCTCATACCGGGTGGCCATTCTTTCTTTAAAATGAAGGTCCTGTTCGCTTTCGCCGCCGGTTTCTCCCCGCGAATCTTCGTCAGGGATACTTTTCCTCGTGTCCGTACACGTGATTCCATTCTATCACTTACCCGCAGGCGCACTTTTGTACGGCTGTCCAGTGCAGACGAGTCAACATGTCGGCACGGATCGGTTAACCGAACGATCGGCGATCCACCGGACAGGTATCTCAATATTACATAACGGCGGTTCGATACTCTATTTACCGAAAGTTTCGAGTCGGCACAAACGAGCCGCCTTTCAAAAGCCATTAGCCAGTCTCGAGTTGGAAGTAAGTGACAAAAAAAGAGAAAGAAAAAATCCTGGAAAGGGGCTTCCAATAAAGAAGCTCCGAGCGTAATTCAAGAGGTGGGGTGGACCGCTAGGAAGTGTACAAACAGGTCGCGTGCCCGTAGCAGCGTGCCCGTCCCAGACACCAGGCCTTTTTTTACCGGCAACCCCCCTCCCACCCCGACAAACCCCCCACGGGCCCTCCCAATCCTCCCCTTTTGCGGAAACGTCCCAGAATCCGTATTATTTTGGGGCGGGCGGGTTGTACCTTTTTTGCTATTAATAAAGCGAGGAGAGCGAGAGAGGGAGTAGAAAGGGGCGTCTAACCCCCCGACAGTACCAGAATTTCTACACTCCAACTGTCCCAATTTACTGTTAGACCTGCATTGTCGGCCGTTTATTAAGAGAATCGAAATTCGAGATCCGAATTGTACTTTCATTCTTATTTCTAAATCTGAGTCGCTCTGCACGCGGCCCACCAACGTGGTTATCGAACGTCCGAGCGCTACTGAAAACATCGAGAAGCCGAAACGGATCTGGCCTAAAACCAGGTTTTCGAGTGCAGCCATAAGATCGCAACAAGGATCGTATTCCACCTTACTTTAATCGTAGGAAGCATTTATACTTACGTTATTCTTTTTATTCTTCCCAGTTACTTATTTAGTGTAGGTCGACTTTACGAATTTCGTTCATTAATTAAATAATTCTCAAAAGAAGTCCGAAGCACAATAATCTACTTTTAAAAATTAGAACCTCTTTAAATTAATTACGAATTTAACCTGCAAAAGAGCTTTTAGAATAGCTCAAGCCAGGTATCTCATTAAATGTTAAATGAAAGTGAATAATTATATTAAATAGTTCCGTTTGTGTTGATAAATATCATTTATTATCATAATTTAAGCGTACCGTGAGATGAACAAGGGTAAAAACATTGCTACAGTGCTCGGTACTTGCAAATTTGAATTTAAATCGTTAATACTCAGGATTTAGACAATCGCGGTTAAAATTATGTAAATAACGTAGTCATAATTTATGTTATAATATTTTCTGATTGTCTGCTACCCACGAATCAACCTGTCGGTAACAGGACATTTACCATGTAGTATTCCGGGCATAGTATTTGCCAATTTGTATCTAGCTTAAAACCGAAAAAGTTTAGATTCATGAGTACCAAAATGTAATTTTTCTAATTGGTCTTTCTTTCGTCTTGCTAAAGTTATATTACTGTCCATTAATGCCCTTTAATCGAAATATGGCGATCCGATAGAATGATTAAAATGCTGAAGATTTTTATTATTATTTTATCAATAAAGATAAACATAATAACAATAGAAAAACAAAATTTGTTCACTTATGCTATCTTCAGTTTCCACCGTCACTTCGGTGTCATATATAAAGCTGATAACAACGCTTGAACGGGATGATAACCAGCATTATATACAGGCAGCAATGTGGGGCAAATATTGATTGCAACTAATAACTACAAACTGCAACTATGTAGTTGTAGTACGAGTGCTAGTGATAACTAACAACAAAAATGTATTTGTTAATCATTAATAAACAGGAAACTTTACTACTAACACTAATTTAGGTATAGTTGGAATCGAAGAACTAATTTGTTTTAGATAGTAGCAACGACTAACAATGAAATCCCGATCGCTTTTCTCAGAAATAAGTGATTTAGACGGATCAGGTAGTTGTTAGGTGAGTTACACCGCGCGTCCTGTGCGGATTTCCGGGGTTCATTATAAAATAGGCAATTAATAGCCTCCTCACCATCATCAGTAATATACTGAGGTACTTGTACATATCGGTGTTTTATTATTTATATATTTAGGATTTTGGTTCGACAAGTGGCTTCTCGATCTTTACGTTTCTGAAAAATACGCAATAAACTACTAATGCAAATCACTTAGAGAAATTATGAAAAAAGAAATAAAATCGACCGAACTAAAACCAAATTCTCGTTGACCGCCCCGAGGCTATAGTCTATTGAGGACACAAAGAACAATACCGAAGTGAACTTTAGAAAAAAATATTTAAACGCGGAACTTAAAAAACTAAACCGTTTCAACATATTTTCACCCCTAGGGACAGTTATCGAAATATTGAATATTACCAGGCAACTCGCTGAAATTTAAGGTTTGGGGAAAATTCGTCCCTATCGCAAATGTCCTTCCACGCGTCCTTACGAACCGGGCCCTTTGTAACATTCATGGATAATTAATTAACAGATCAATGGCAGGACGCTTCGTCGACAGTCGACACCGCTGTGTTATACCGGCCGTACTGCTACTGGCGACGGTGAAAAACCGAGAAGGAAATTCGTCTCGAGTTCGAAAGAATAATCGTGGACAACATCCCATCGTCTGGAGTTTTTTCTGAACTGAATACCACTGTCGAAAACTATAGTGTCAGCAGAAAATCAACCGTTAGATTAAATTTCGATCCCAAGAGCCCCTGATCGTAACCCGGTACCGCAAAAAGATGTTTTAAAATACTATTTTTATAGTCGTGTTAATAAAATAATATGAGTATTTATTGTTACATAAAATTTAACGATGTTCAGACACGAGTTTCAGTTTAATTATACTCAAAAATTAAGTTTTTTCATTACCCCCAAATTAATCGAGTGAATTAGAAAATAAAATTTGAGATAGTGACGAAGTAAAATGTTTTAAAAACGTCTAATTATCAGCTGAGATCATGATTAGTAGAGAGACGCTATCTAGAGTCGTTTTTAAGAACCTATAAGCACAGTGGCTCTCCCTGTCTCCACATTTTCAATTCAACAATAGTTGAGTCGGGTTTATGCATGTCGAATGGAGCATTTTAATACTTAAATAATTAGCGTAAAGAAAATTTTGTATTCATACCTTAGCGTTTTTAATCTGAATCCTTGAAAAAATCCTAACAGATTTGTTTGTATAAAAACTGTTAAGAATTTGCAACATTTTCCAGTTAAAAAATAAAAATAATAATTATTATTAATTTTCAAATTATAAGTAGTTTTTATTTTCCAAAATTTTGGGCTAAAAGAAATATTTTGATTCCTTTCATTTCTAAAAAAAAAATTATATTCTAGATATAATTTATTTACACTAGGCTTTTCGTGATCGTCGATAGCATTCCGTCGGTAAATTGAAGGGAGGATGATACGGTGTTTACTATGAGTAATATTTAGGCAATTGGACAGTAAGAGTGCGGTGACAGTTCTCACAGGATACTTCATCTGCGGTTGGCATGTGAGTAGAGGTTGTAGATAATGACTGGAGATCTAAACTCATCTTGTTCGGGACCAAATGCGCCAGTGGAGTCATAAGATCGTAGGAATTATGATATTCCAGACAAAGACTAGGTGCAAAACCAGAGAAAGGCTGCAAAGCTCGTTAGGATATTATAAAATATGAATTATTTATTCATGGTATCATATTTTAACGCACCAGTTAACAGTGATTTCATTTTTGTCATTCTTAAACATACTGATATTAAATATTACATTACTTTAATGCAATAGATTCAAATTAAATAATTTTTTGTTTAAACTAAATACACAATGGTGCATGCAACAGAATCCCGTTATTCGCCCATCCATGACTGGTGTGTCAAAAAATGCAACCACCTTTATAACTATATGTGCGTGCGTGCGTGTGTTGTTTTGTGGTCTGCGAGCGGTTGGAATACCGTAGATTTCGTGTGTTTCTGTCTCCTCTCGTTGGTTTGGTCTTTTGCTAGACCGGTTTCGGCTGCTCAGTGAGGATGCCCAGAGACCAAACCAGCAGGAGGAGACAGAAACACACGAAATCTACCAAATTCTTTTTATTTTTTAACACAATCTCCATCTAGATACACTTGGTCTAGCAAGTTTCCAATTTTTTCAGAGCTTGTAAAATAAATTTACCTTACTTATCAAATCACCCTCGTAGATTATTGTACAATAATAGTGGATTGTGGTGCTGCATCATATTGTCCAATGAAAGCTACCTGCAATGAAGTGGGTCGAAAACTGGCACATCCAATCGGCGAGTGTAGAGAGAAGAACGATCGTATTCCAGTCTTCCGGAGGCGTTCCTTAAAATTGAAGGCATTTTCTTTACTATTCGAGCTCGGATTTTGAAGCGATTAATTAATATTTCTGCAAGACGGTGTTCCCAATGTCGATGTGTCTTCCCAACCTCTAAACAAACCGTTTTTCGGGTATGAAGGTGGAGGAAGAATATAAAAATGTAACGGAGAACTAAACGATCGAGAAGCTGTCCCGAGCAGGCCGTAGTGCTGGAGAAGATCCCCCTCTAGAGCACATCGATCCAGCGTCATTTAATAAGATGACAGAAGCCTAAAATGATGTTGCCTTTAAGATTCAACTCTTCTAGTCGACTTTAACAATTTTCGTCGAATATTAAACATTAATTACCCAGCAGGTGGATTCAAATGCTTCCCGCAATTCGTTTTTCCCTGTTTTTATAACAGTTCCATTCTTCCATATTTTTAACTTCATTTCTAAAGCGCAGTTGTGCTGTGCTTATATGCGATTAAATTTATTTCCTGCTCTTGAAAAATCAAATTTAAATATCTGATTTTAAATTATATTTAAACTTTGTATTTAGTATTTAAGAGTATTAAAGAAACTTATTTTTTAATTGTTCGTCGATCAGAAGCATTCTGCCAGTAATATAGTACACTACTTACAACTGTCAGCTGCCGATATAGTTTATTGACATTATCAGAGCAGACTAAAACGATTAGGTCAATTGTAACGTAGTCAAAAATAGATGTTTAAAAAACCTATTAATGTACGTGTGATTTTTTCGATCGCGTGTCTCTATTCGCTGCTTTGGTCTTAAGGTGGACAGCTTTCGCCGTCTTGCCACCTCTTCGTCTATGTCTATGCTTACCTCCGCTTTGTTATTATCACACTCGAGCGATGTTGTGGCTTTTGGCGATTGCCAGTAGGATCCCGTCAGAAAGTTATGGTGGTGCAGACGAAATACACAAAATGCTTTCATTATTTAGGAAAATTACGCAGTAGCAGTGTAGACATGATGCTCGAGTAGGTGCTTCACTAATCTGCTGTTGACGATGGCGAGAAATCCGAAACCGGTACTGTATAGTACCAAATTAGGGAGTGGGGACGAAAACTCGTAAGATTGATGGCACTCCAACAATCGCAGACCGTCTGTCTTTTTTAATTATATTTGGAATTTTATTTGGTTATATATGTAATTGTAACAGGAATTGTGAGAAAGGTACGTCTGCCACCGATGAATCAAACAGTATCAACTTTGCCGCTGCAATGTTCATTAAGTATGAATCAATTCCTTTAACGTTAAAGTTCCCAGACAGCGTAGTGACAGTACCGATTATCCTGAAGGGAAATCGGGTGTAGATGGCGAGACGCCGAAACCAGTCTATCTTAGGACCTAGGAATACACGATCGGTTGCAGCTGGACTCAAGAGAGTTGTTATTTCAAATACTCACGGACTATACCCAAGAAATAACTTCAATTACGCTAAATGAAGATCTCTAATTAAGACCGGATCTCCGCGGACCTACCAAGAGGGCGATCGGAAGAGTGATGACTTAAATTAAATATAAAAACAATAACCCCGCACGCACATTCCCTTAACATTTGCATTGAGGCTATGAAGTTTGAAAATCGGCCGGAACTAGCGCTTCCTACTATGTTACTAACCGCCTAAGAATTTCGGATCGGCGGCCTTCTCTCGGCTGGGATTAGTGACAGGAGCGTTGTTTGTCGGTGTAATTTGGATGGGATTGTACTCGGGGTCGCTATAGCTACGCGGGGTACAACCCCTTTTTCTTCCGGGGAGTTCTCGTGGGGGCGAGGGGAAGATGAAAAAACGCAGGGGAGAGGGTGAGCGCCTCTCGGACGACGGGGCAAAAAAAATCACCGGTCGATATTAACTCTTTTATCGGCCCCACCGTACCGACTTTAAAAACCCTTCCTTATTCTCCTTCCGAAAGAAATGTCATAACTTTAGCAGAGAAGATTACTAACTTACCTATTACCATTATTTATTATTTTATCCCCGACAAACTAATTAACGACTCTTTATTCCATTTTGTCAGTAACCAAACGCTTTTACTTTTATTTAATGGCAGAATTCTATTGACAGCGTGTAGAACCGAAACCGGTCAATAATTGGACCAAATTAGCGCACTCCCACTCCTCTGAGGCAACAGCACGATTAAGTTCACTTTAATCGTGTTTTGGAAAACATCGAGGAAAACAGTCTAATAAGAGTAAATGAATGTAATCCAAGAAAAGAAGTATTATTGGGATAAATCCATTTGAAACTGATAAATAACTGATAAATCCATAGAAGGAGAAAAATGTAAACGTAACCGTTGTAGAACCTGTACATATAAACCTTATATAATACGTACGCGGTACGTATTCACCCGAAGGCTCCGGATGTGTAATAGACGAATTCATAAGAGGAAGGTTTGCGTTAGTTTTGTCTATGTTTACATTCCTGTCCTATAAATATGTCAGTTATTTTTCAGAAGTCTTAGGGTGTATTTATCACAATAATATACTGCATATAGGATTATATTAATTTACCCTTATTTGACTGTTTGTTGCGATGTCCCCTAAAACGAAGCTAAAACGAACATATCTCCGAAGGTCTTTTTGTCCGGACACTGTATAATCGTGGAAAGGAAATGTGTCTTTTCCTTTTCATGTACGTCTTTACGTCCTACCGCGATCTGTTATCAGGTCTTCTCTATCCGTCTTATGATCCCATATAACTCACCCAATATTTCAGTAATTATTTATTCGCAGAGGCGAATGTCAATGGTTTCATATGCGAATGTAAAGTCACAATGCTACCTGGAGTCAGTCGAAAACAATATCTCGGGTAAAGTATCAGAGAGCTAGTTTTTAGAAGAAAAAAGAAAAGGGCGAGTTTCTAGGCAAGCCAAATAATCTTTTCCGGAAAATATGGCTCGGGCGCCTACCCATGGCACGTTAGGGGTATCCCTAACGAAGATTCGCGGGGAGAAACCAGCGGCAGGAGTTAAGAGGGATAAATTAGTTCATAGGTTATTGTTAAAGGACCAGGAAGTATTGAAAAAAAAGTTCACACGTCATCCAGGCGAGGGAATTAACTCAAGAAAAGCATTTGAGGAGGACTTAGTCTTATATGGCGGGGGAAATGTTTTGCATTTAGAGTGCAGGTAACTTGCGCCACGGACAAACACCGAAACCACAGATGGCACACGGCGAACCACGCAATATAGACTTTTGCTATTAATAAAAACCAGAGAATTAGAAAAATAAAATGTAGAAACATAGAACAAGAAATGTACACGGAAGTAACACTTAATAGGGGAACATTTATACTTATACATATATACTATTTTCAGAAATACAATGCTTACGAGACAGAGACTGAAATTAAATCGTCCGCTGGAAATTATACTGGGTATATTCAGGAGACCAGTCGGGAAGGGTCAATTTTGGTGCCCGGGGCCGGGCCCACGTCCGCCAATAATTTAATTATATTTCCGCCCTCTCTTTTCTCCCGTTTTTTTTTCATCGTCGCGGGGGAACAAGCTCCTTTACCGTCCCGCGAAGATAATGAGTTTTTTTGTCGTGGCGGGATGGGGAGGAAGGGGAACCCGGAGGCAAGATAAATGCTCGGGGAAACGCCGCCCCATCCCCCGGTACTGGCACCGACGCCCGCTAAATAAATTGCGTTAAAACTTTTCAAAGAGAGAGAGAGAGAGAGAGAGAAAGAAAGAGGGTGAGGGAGAGAGGGGGGGGGTGAGGGAGAGAGAAAAAATCTACGGAGACGACTCTTCCCTTCTCCGTCTTTCTCTTTCGGTTGGCATTAAAAAAAGGCTGGAGGGAGGGGGGTGAATAGAACTAAACAGAAAGGGAGACTAGAGATAACCGCATGAATAATAAGGCAACCTCTAAAAGGAAAGTGTTTAGGGAAGACCCCCCTGGCCTCTTCTTACCGGCAGCGACTTCCATTAGTCGAATGCCGGGTTTGTTTCGCGGCCCCCGATTAATATAGCCTCATTTTACTTCCGCTCGGCTTTATCGACCGGAATCGTCTCCGATAAGCGTTCGTAGATATATACAGGGTGTTGCGCGAATTAAATATTTAAATTGAACTGTTCAATCCCTTTTCAGTTTAGAAAAGTGTCATAAGTAAATTTTAACAACCTGCTTAGATTGTGTATATTTGTATGTTGTATATATATATATATATATATATATATATATATATATATATATAGCGTGAAAATAGAAAAAAAGTGAAAAAATTAAAAAAGAGTTACACAGTACAAACAGGATGCTTCCTCAGTAGCCTTGCGTAATTCCTTATATAACTGACAAAATACTAGTACCTATGGCAGAAAGCCGAAACCAGTCTAATAAATGAGTAGTGACGGAAGAGAGCCTCAAGTCTTCAATTGTCTAAAATAAAGATAAAAGTTGGTACTTTCAATCAAGCGATTAATATGAACCGCATTATAAATAACAACATATTTATTAACAAACAAAATCGTGGCTCTGGACCGCTTAGGACCAAATGAGATTGGCGATATTCCATAATCTCACAAACCCGTGAAAAACATGAAGAATTTGTTTAAAACTGGGAATTTGTAAAAGTAATTAAATGTATTGGGGCTTACCGATTATCCTTTTCTTCTTAGCAATAATACTTATAATAATAATAACTAGAAATTAATCTTAATTAAGGATTTATAAGTCTCCTCCCACCAGACCTACGACAATCCCTACTATGGTAGACGTAGCGCAATGTGAGTGGGGAGCCGACATCAATAAAAGAACGCGTTCACTGCTCCCCAGTTCCGCTGAGCGGGGCACGGCCTCAACAAAATTTCCATTGTAATAGGCCCAATTTCATCCATGACCCGACCATAAAATTTTAATGATTATGTCCAATACTCGATATAAATTTATATTATTGTATTAAATACTCAATGCATTAAAACATGACAGAAGAGTTTAAGATGTCTGGTTTTCGAACATAAATGTAGAAATTCTAAACTCAGTTGAGATAAATTTAGTCTCAACCTGAGAACTCTCGATCAACTCTGCATCCCTCACATCATAATTTGAAATTATTTCGCTAAACAATACCGAGTATGGATACTAGTACTCCAATTAATAATTAACAATAACAAATGTAATAATGACATTGTCTACATAATAACTATTACAAAGCGTAACTTTGCCTTCCTTCTTATAAATTCTTATTACAAATTTGTTCAGTTATGGCGGAGATAAAGATCATGACTATGACTCTAGGGTGCAACACTTGCTGTAAAAATGTGACAAGTAATTAAACCCACGAGTAACTTAATATAGTTTAGAAATTTGTCTAATATTAGATCGATATCAGAATTTTATTAATACGTGTGAATAAGATCCATCTGCTATGTGTGATTAGTATGTAAGTGGAACGTAAGAAATAAGATTCGTGCTATCGTCAAAAATTGTCGTCTTCTTGTAGTCTCTAATAATTATCTGGTTTCATGTATTTAAAGACAGATTTTGTTAATGGAGTTTTGTTAACGTAACAAGAAACATACAAATACAACGTTTGACCTACTTGTCAGTTTTAAAACTGTTGTTCATACCAATAAAATAAACCAAATGATTGGTTCATCATTACCAGTGAACAGTTCTAGTATCTCACTTTACTGCATAACTGTTACTGACTTTGGCGAGATGCTTAAACCCATTCCCGTTGTTCTGAAATCACACCTGGTAGACGACATTCTGAGCCGTCAGAGATTTCCCATAAATATCTCAATAACAATAAAATGCAATAACAAACCAATAGGGACCACTGAAGGATACGTTGACTAGGAAACGACAGGGAAGTCAGATCGCCCCCTTCCCCCCTCAAATCATTCTTTCCGAAGGGGTATGAACAACGGTTTCATATCGGTTTATGTCATTCGCTTTTGACGTGTCGATTGTTATTCTTTTTTTTTCTCTTCCTTACGGATTCCGATATTAAGGGCTTTCCAGTAATGTACCGCAGTCGGTTAACCGAACAATAGTAGACGTTTCAAATGCCGCAATCAAAGGTACCGGTTTTTTTACATCCTCTATTGCACAAACCCACTTAGCTCGGTCAATATTTTTGAGGACGGTCTTTTCTTTCCTCCCGAATTCGGGGCGACACTGGGACTTTGGACCAGTGAATTTTCCGTGATTGTAAGAAAACTGTAAATAAAAAGTACACAAAAGTCTCTATTCAGAACACCTCAAATAGGGCCTTTAGAAGGACTTGAAAATAAACAAAAATCAATAATAAAAGTTTCCGTCTTACACAACCAATGACAATTATCTTATTATATATTCAGCGTACATACTCTACAAGTCGGCTGCCAAAGAAGGAAAAGAATAATCACTGCAAAGTTCGCTGATTAATTTACAACAGTGAATTTATTTATAAATAACATTTTTTAAATTAAACTAATTCAATTCTTCAACAACAGTTTGAAATCTTAACGATTATGTAATCATGAGTGCCCAAGAAGCATTGCTAACAGGCAGGCCCCCGCTTATCGATCTGTTCGAAATAAATGCTCGACATTTATTGTTTATTTCGGTTTCCTAGACAGCCTTATCATAATTAATACTCAGGATAAAGAGACAGAGTCTTATATCAGTCAGATTCATATATCACTCGCAAAAGATCACATGTACGCAGTGTCGGTTTAATTGCGGCCGTACTATTCTACAGGCGAACGCATCTGAAGATATGTGCGCACGAAATTTCACCTGTGAATAATCGAATTCCGGGAATTAAGTCTAATAAGGGTAAACAAGTGTAATCCAACACACGGCGTATTATTGTGATAAACCCATTTGAAACTTCTGATTAATTACTGACAAATCCATACAAGGACAGAAATGTAAATATAACCGTTGTAGAACCCGTACGCAAAAACCATAACAACATTAGTATATGTATGGGGTATATTGTGACGAGTGTAATAGACATAGTCTCCTGATGAGTCATTAACAAATCCGTAGGAGAGAGGCAGGTTTACTTTAGTTTGTTTATGTTTACATTCCTGTCTTACTATGAATTTTTCAGTCATTTATCAAAACCTTCAGGTGGGTTTGCCTCAATATTGGAGGCAATATTGCCACAATATTTGCCGTATATTGGATTATATTAATTTACCCTTATTGGACTGTGTTGCGATGTTCTCTCTGACGGAGCTAAAAGGGCAGATCTCCGAAGCCCTTTTTGTCAGTTTTGCGATTTATTATATGCTGAGGTTTAATTTCGCGACACTGTATAAACGTGGAAAGCAACTGTCTTGTCTTACTCACGTGCATCGTAAATTCCAATCGCGATCTGTTATTTGACCTTCTCTATCCATCTTAAGAACCCATATAAAACTCACTCAATATTTCAGTTATTTATTCGCCAAACTTTGGCATATATGAAGGTAATGTCACTGTGCTACCACCTGGAGTCATTCGAATGTAGCGTGGGTCAAACATCCGGAGAGCTTCCAGAAGTGGATAGGCTAGGACAAAAAGGGCGAGTCTTTAGGTAATCCAAATATTCTATTCCGGGACATAAAGAATATTTTCTTTCTTTCAATAATCGGAAAACGACTTCATCGGTTTATTTGAATAAAGTTATTTGTATATAACATTTAAATATTATTTAGGGCGCGGAGGATGCGGTTGTTTCCGTATCTTTTACTGGAAGGCTGAGGACTATTTTGCGGGTCGGCCGGATATTCCCGGAGGTCTGAGTGCCCATAAATAGTAAGCGCACCCGCGGTCGCACAGAAACAAAATTTCGATCCGCTCTTAGAAGGGTAATAGCGGTGGGGTGGGTGGGGAGACGTATCATTTTTTTTTATGCAGGGCAGGATCGAGCCGTGGGGTGAGGCCCTACCCCAGGGGATGAGTCACCCGGGCCTCGTTTTTATCTACAGGGATTTGGGACTACCCCTCGGCACTAATTACGCCGCCCCCACGGGCTCAACAATTCTTCGTTCCGTCTATATCCAATGCATTAGCTAATGAGCCCCACCGCTCGCCCGGCGACTTATGTTGTCTTTTATTAATGCGCCCTTTTGCTGCAACAACGGGTCCCGAGATATGACCACGCTTTGAAAGTGTTGAAAGTCCTGGAATATCGGCGTTTCTCTGTCTCCACTGTACCGGGAACCTTTCATTGGTAGAGAGGATCTTTGGTCTCAGGTCCGGAATCTCAGGAAGTATAACGGTAATGGATTGTTTCCATTATATTCTACGCGTCTGACCCGCGTCTGATAATAATTAGTATACAATATAAATAGTTATATATAATTAAGAATAGCGTACAAAAATGAAAAAAGCTGTCTGAAGGCTGGAATAGGAAATGTTTATTCCAAAATGTTTCTTTCCGTATTGTAACATTACTGGCGGAATACCACCCACCGAAATGTTTAGGAGGCGAAACAGAAAATCACAGGAGTGTAGAAATGTAAAGAATATTAAATTCCTGGACGTAAGAATAGACGATTGAAGAAGTGCCTTTTCTCGACTTTGGCATTGTTTGGTTGGGAGGGGGGGTGGTAGCTCTCATTTAGGGTCCCACCTCCTCTGCATACGTTTTTATGACATTTGGCGGGGGAAAAAATCAGTTTTCATAAGTCTCACTCTCCCCCGGTATTCCTTATTTATTCACTCGACAGGAAGTGGATTACGGTTGACTTGACGAAGTCGTTACTCGGACCCCTGGACCTTTATTTTCAGATAGGCATTGTTCAGAATGTGTCGCATTGTGCGGGGCACTTAACATGCGGCGTGCTCGTATTTCACAAAAGTTGGTTCAGAATATGTAACAACATTTTTAAAAATCACCACCACCATTTCACCCTCGGAAGTTTATTTTCTATCGCCTGTTTGATATCGCACTAACACTTTCTGGTGTCTAAGATTGTACCGTGCTCTTAATTGCAACGATTGTGTAAAGGGGCCGGTGAATAGTCAGAACATCACAAGAGTTCAATGAGTATCTAATTTTTTAAAAATGTAATATTTATTTCTTATATTAAACTTTAATAAAACGGCCGACTACCGTAATGTCAACTTAAGCAATATTGTGATTTGAATTTAAATTTCTCTAAATGTTGTTTTTTGGTCATAAATTATTTTATCCCTCGCGAGTTACGTAAATTCCAGTATTCTTGCGATCCTCAGGTTGATAGGTTTCGGCTTCTCGCCACCATCAGTAGCGTTTTGTTTGTAAATACGTAAGCCACTTAAACATGTCCGGGCCCTCACTGCACTTTTACTGTGCAGACCGAAACCGGAACACAAAAATCAAGGAATGGAGACGAAAGCTCGCAAGGATTATGATTTCCAAACCTTCGCGGAATACCAAACACGTACCTAAAATTATTTGTCATTTGTCATTGCACAATTTTTAACTTGTACAGCGAACTAAAATTTTAATTATAATAAACAAATGTAACTGAATGGCTTTTATTTATATATAGCCCAGCTAAATGTGACGCACCACGAAATAGGCGAAATGGTTAAATTCAGCTTATAGGCAACAACAATTGCGCATTATCCGGAACTTCATGGAGTAATGGTCAGATACGGTCAGTCCCGTGGGCAACCCCCATTGGAGACAGGCAAAACGCAATTATAATGGCACCGTCCACCGGTAGTACGTTATCCGTGTATCGGGTAAAAGTGACGGGGAGCGGTGCGACATAATAGCGGGCCCCTTTGTAATAGCCGGCGCAGATGCGAATCCGATTTCCGGACAAAAACTGCCCACTCCTCACAGATCGAGGACGGATATGAAAATCACGCCGATTAGCAAGTCGGGGGACTCCCCCATCCCTTACCCCCGCGCCTTCCTTTATAAGATTCGAAAATAAACACAATAAAGTATTGTATAAATTCTGACCGCTAGGTGGGGGAAAAAACGCGGACAAGAGACGTTAATCTAAAAATACTAACGAATATTTATTTACACTAAAAGGCCTTAAATCAATTATATTAATATTATTAAATCAATCTTAGTATATTTATTGTTTATGTTATATAATTAATGTTTTAAAACGTTTGTGCTTATACAAACAGGTGGGTGGTGGGGGAATTACCGCTGTATTTTGCCATAATTGTACATCCTTTAGTTTTCTAAAGAAGTTATTTTTATATTAACATAATTACTTAAAAATATATAATAGTTGAAGTTCTCCGGAAATTTCGTTACAGATGCCCGCGATACAGATGTTTTCGATAATCGCGAACTGTCCGGTATACTGGACTAAACTATTAGATGTGTTCACGTCAAAAAGGAAACGTTTATGAACGTCTTCCACGACGTTCACCTACTGACCATTCACATTTCTACTTTACTCAACAATAACTCATTTCAGTTGTTTATTATATTTAATTAAATGCGCATTTATATTAACTATTACTCTTGCGATCATCCATCCGCACTCGCTAATTTCGGTTTTTTCGCCGTACTCATGTCGGTTGCCCATAGACTGACCACCAGTATTCCTACGGTGATGTTTCAGGTTGTAAGCATTATTATAAAAAAAATACCTAAATTGAAATTTTAATGTTTTAAGGTCTCAGACCTCGAAAAATAACTCGTATCAGAAAATAGTGTTTTTTAATGAAGATTAGCGTCTTGTTTTTGAATTGTTTTATATATATTTGAACTAAAGAGAAAGGTTTCTGTGCAGCTTGTTCTTGTTAGTCTGGGGAAGATGGCGATAGGGAAACCAGTGCGCAATTAACCATGCGCGGTGTTAACTAACGCTCATTGTTTTCTCACCCCTTTCTCCTGGTGGCCCGGGGCGACTGCGCAGTCGCCGAAAAGTGGGCTGAACGAAACTTAAACTGTCCCCAAAAAGCAGCGTAACGCACGGTGCAGCCCTGGAGGAGGGTGGGGGAATTTCAATTGGGCGGTTCATATTTGCATCTCCTATTTTGACTGTGGTCCCTGCGCACTTTTTTTAATCATAATTTCGGACATATTGGAGACCGCGATTATACTGGGGCGGCAGCTGAGCTTCCCCACTCCGGGCTCGGCACAATCGCTTCAAAAACCAGGTGATGCTCGACCAAAAATGTTTCCCCGTTCCACCCCAATATTAGATTCCTGATTATTTATTCCCCAGTCGGACCGCCCGTCGACTTCTCTACCAGCCGTCAGTTCGCGGACGCAATTGACCGTGAATACACTGCCGGGGAAACGCTGTACCACTTACCGCTAACGCGGTCTTACGATACCTTGCACTTGACACGGTACTCCACTATATAACTTCGATGTATTTTACAGTATTTCAGCCAGGAACCTCGGGTTTGGATCGATGTTTTTCAAACCCTTTAAGAGCTCAAACTTTATTTGTGACATATTCATAATTCGAGCACACGATGCCAGGAAATACTTCATGTTGCTCCACCCATTCACCAGCTTTAAACTTAAATACTACTATATATAAAATATTACTATGTATTAAATTATGTTTTGCTTTCGCCGAATGATTGCTCTCACAAATAATCCACGTGGTATGCATTTCCTCATCTGGCTGGTATCAGTGAATTATTATTCTAATACTGTCTAAGTGGTTCTTTAAAATTGACGTCCTAATTTATTTCCTCCTCGTCCTTGATCCCTCCCCTCGAATCTCGGTTAGAGTTAATTTTCCTAGTTCCCGAGCAAAGCAAGGACAAAGCCCACTGACAATGAGGGAAACCTCACGAATTTCGGTACATCCAATTACCGCCAGCTTCACCACTGAAATTCAATCACAGGGCAGACGACTACAAAGTAGGAACTAACGAATATAAAAATCGCTTACCAAGGTTATATTAATTTTTGTGGACGGGTAGATGGATAACGTGAACGGTTTACTTTTAGGTTCCTACCGCAGACGTTACGATACAGAAGCGAGAGCGGAAGGGCTATATCGGCTTTTACCTTAACCACTTTAATTTTGTTTTATTCCTTTATTTTCAATTAAAAACAATTTAATTTGATAAATTCTGTTATTACTTATCAGTTAAAAATTATTTCATTTTATGTCCCATAAGAAATTAAAAAGCAATTTTAAAAGAATGCAATAATCGGAGTTCAATTCCTGAATTAAAAAAAAGTTGAACATAAAATGGGTAAATAAGATGATTTAATGCCTTATATTTGAAATTTTTTTTCATATTTAATTTTTTTAGGTCAGGTACATTTGGTATTATAAAAAAATATGTTTGCGATATATTTAAAATATGTTTCAATATTTCATTTTTCTATGTATAGTAACAACTTATAGGCATCGTATAGGGAATCGAAATAATAAGACAAGATTATTTTGAAGATTTGGTCGTATGGTTTGTATTTTGAAAACACCACAAAAGTCTAATAACTGATTTTTCAGAGGAAAGCACCTGAAAATATCAGCGCACGAAATTTCACCTGTAAATAATCGAATTCCGGGAATTAAGTCTAATAAGGGTAAACAAGTGTAATGCAACACACGGCGTATTATTGTGATAAACCCATTTGAAACTTCTGATTAATTACTGACAAATCCATGCAAGGACAGAAATGTAAATATAACCGTTGTAGAACCCGTACGCAAAAACCATAACAACATTAGTATATGTATGGGGTATATTGTGACGAGTGTTATAGACATAGTCTCCTGATGAGTCATTAACAAATCCGTAGGAGAGAGGCAGGTTTACTTTAGTTTGTTTATGTTTACATTCCTGTCTTACTATGAATTTCTCAGTCATTTATCAAAACCTTCAGGTGGGTTTGCCTCAATATTGGAGGCAATATTGCCACAATATTTGCCGTATATTGGATTATATTAATTTACCCTTATTAGACTGTGTTGCGATGTTCTCTACAACGGAGCTATTATAAAAGGGTAGATCTCGGAAGGTCTTTTTTGTCAGTTTTGCGATCCGTTATATGCTGACGTTTAATCTCAGGACACTGTATAAATGTAGACATGAAATGTGTATTTTCCTTCAGAGATTTGTTCGTTTTTATTTCCATTTTGAAAACAACGCAAAAAACAGTCAAATAAGGATAAATTCTTTTGTATTTTTGCCGACTGGCTTTTTTAGTATGCATCTCCGTTCCGTGGGCATAATTTTTTTTCTGTTCCATTGTTTCTAGTATGGTCGGATATTGATTTGGACTGTAGTTATCTGATAGTAATTTCCATTAAGATTTTGTGCTATAGCTGATGACACTAGTTACAAACTTATTACGGAAAATTTATTTTTTGGTGTGATATGTGTGGGTTTATTTTTATTTAGTATTTTTCATGTTTAAGTCCTCTGTGATTGGCTGTAGTAGCTACTCTCTTACCTGTCCTGTTGGAGCGCCCTACTTTGTTGTGAGCGTTTAAGTCTCCAATTACTATGACATTTTTTAAGGAGCGTCATATGGTTATATAGTTGTTAATATGTTAGTTGTGTTTTCCACGGGATGTATGTATTGGGAAATTATTATTTGATGGTACTAATTTTGTGGTGTTAAACTTGGTTTCATTTTAAAAAATGAGATATGGGTTTTTTGTCCTCAGTACTCACCTAGCGCAATTGCACTTTCGCCAATTTGCGCTTATATGAATTTTGTTTATTAGATGATTTATATTATATCACATTTTATACTTCCATTATCTTAACAGGAAACTGTTTGAGGACTTAGAAACTATAAACTGAAATAATAACTTAGAAATAAATGTATAAAATGTTAAGATACAGGTTTATCTTCATTCTATAGACAACCAAAGGAAACAAATACACAAACTGAAGCAGAAATAAATATCTATTATAGTATTAGCTATACCTACTCACATAATAGCCATTTTATTGGGTATTCCTTATTTAATATCGAAACATAACATTGTTTTTAGATATTAACAAAAATTGTTGTAATAATGGCTTTTATACATTTATACAATAATTGTGTATTCATATTTTTTAAATGTAATGATTCCTTTACATTTCACTTTTTAGTATGTATGTGTTTGTAAAACGAGTGCAATAGAAAGACATGAAAAATGTAATGTTGAGATGCTTAATTTATTAGCTATATTTCCCACAAGAGGTAGACAATATATTATATAAATACTATATGAATACTTGTTTATATGAATACCCCATATTCATATAAACAATGCTATGAAATATTGCCATGGATATTATTGCGCTTTAAGTACAAGTCTTACGATATAACAACAAATTACAGCTAATTTATTTTTTTGGCAGTTTATTAAAGATTTTTTTCAGTTTGGTCTGTTGGTATTGAAATATACTTTATATGTTTACAATAATAAAATCTAAAGTAACCACAAAATTATCATTCTTTTTGGTAACATGGGCATACATTATATGTACAAAACCCATATATCTTGAATTTAATTTATGAGATGTACTCATATTAATATTTCAGAGGACATGGTATTTATTAAATAGAGTGGATTAAGAATAGGAAATGGTAAAAAAACGACAATGGTCAGCCTAAATCTCTGTTATTCAACAAACAACATTAACAGTTGCACAACAATATATGGGTTTCGTGATGTTTTTAATAACAAACATGTGGTGATGTAATTAGAAAACCATTTTTACAACAAAAAGAAGTATGCCACTAAAATTAAATACATAATGGCTTTATTTTATATGTAATCAACCAGCTAGGACAACCATCTAATATTAAATTAGTATTGTCATGTATAACATGTATTAATTCACATACTATAACACATGAAGCTGTACATTATATAAAGGTATTTCGGTTTTTTACATTATATTCACCACATAAAATCTAATTTGTTATATAACATTTCTCTCACTTCAATTTGAGATATCCACTTAAATAAATATTACTATTATGTGAAATATGTATGCTGAAAGTAATGGACATAAGAATTTAAGGAAGGAAAATGAGTGCAATATTTTCAATTTGTCTTAATATTTGCACTATAATAATATTTGATGTGTTTGTTACAGTTCTACATTTCCATATGCTGAAAATAATTATAATAGCTTCAGAAATACCATTGGCTATGTAAGTTCCACATATTTTAGGACAAATTTTGACACAGCAAAATATGTGCGCAGCATGTTTACCACATAACACTATAAAGCAATGGTATACCGGCACCAGGCACTACACACATAGATACAATTCAGAAATTCTTTACATAATTATTTCACTCAACATAACTCAAATTTAAAATTTCATTGGCTATTAAAGCAGATAAATTTGTAGACTATTCATAATATACTTAATAAAAATATAAGACAAGCATTTTATGTTTCTTCATTAAAAACAAAAATGAATGCCTACAGTATAACATCTCATTTATAACTGTTGATACAAATTTTAGGATAAGAAAATATAAATATTATTTTTAAAGATATTTACTAATGACCAAAAAAGAATTAACAATTCATATGAATCTGTCATGTTATTTTTCAAATTAAACAACTTATACTCAATTTCCATTTGAAATTTTAAACATTTATTGATTTACTGAAATGTAAAGTAACTTTTATGATATGTGAGCAGTATGTGTTTATACTACATTCAAATATCAATACTTGTTAGGTTCAGTGATTAAATCTGTTTTACATATATATATATATATATATATATATATATATATATATATATATATATATATATATATATACAAAACACACAGACATACACGCATACAACTAACCATTAATATAACTTTCCTGTACAATATTTATACAGATTATGATTTTATAATTTAAGGTTAAACGTAATGATAGTGGTTATAAAATCATGATAACATATAATGATGACAATAAAAAATTAGATACAAGAATGTTGAAAATTTGTACATAATTTTGAGAGTATATTTCAAATATATAAAAAAAATTTTCCATCATGGACATAAAAAACGAGGAATCATCAGAATAATTCAAAGATGTTTCATAACTTGATGTTTCATTAAATAATGTTATTTTCCCATTGCTGTATTCGGAACAGTTTGACAGCATCTTCTCAAGCTTTAGAATTTTTCAGTGAGACCAGTATCCCTTTTATTCCTAAAAGAAGAGGCATAAACACATCTATGATTGTGTGTTTGTGTATGTTTATTGTAGGGAACTGAAATAAGTCTTCCAGATAAGCTGCTTGTACTATATCCATTAACAGTTCTATCCTTACATTATTGAAAATATTTGCGATTCTGTTTCTGATTTTTTAAAAATTGTTACAAATGTAGTGATAAATAGTCTTAATACAGTTTTCAAGCTGAAGGAATCTTTATTTTTTATAAGTTTGAAATTTGTAGTAATCTTATCATTATTTTGACATTATTAAATATTATATAGCAAGTAATACTTTAAAAATTGAATTGGGCTCCTGAAACCAGTAAATGTTATTAAAATAAAATTTTAAAATAATTTTTTAATATACTTTTATAGATCTGCAATTTTGGGATTCAAAATGAATATGTAATATTCATCTAACTGGCAAGCAATAAAAGCATTTGATAAAAATGGATGTTTCAATATTTTTTATTTTAATGTAATGCTTTTTATAACAACTGTTATACATACAATTTTTTTTACTTGAATAATTCCTTGCTAGATCTTCATGTTAGTACATAAATTCATATCAGTTTGCTAAAGAAAATGATATTACATCAATTCACTGATTTCATAGCTGTACAAACACAAAGGCCACAACATTCCTATTTTTAAGGCCACAATATATTTTTGCTGCTATAATGAGTTAACTTGAATAATAATGACTTTGAAACTACCCATAAAAATAATAATCACAAATAACTAAATTTAGTCTACCCTCTTTGTACTAAGCATTTTTTATAAATATTTAAAGCAAAAAACATTTTTGTAAGTCAATATGGACATGATTCTATTTTTGGATAGTTTACGGTTACCCGAAAAATATGCAGTTGCCTCAATAATGTGTCAATTGCTGGTACGTAGAATAGATCCTGTATATTAGACAAATACAAGGTGACATATGATGGATTGACAATTATTTGAATTAGAACTATAATTGTATGAATGAAAATGATTACGTACCATTTATGTATTATGATTTAATTTCTTAATTCTAGTACCCCTCTCCAACACATTTTCTTTTTATTCATAGATTCAACATTAGTAGTAAATTTAAATAAAACTATTGGTAAACTACTGTTATATACATTTAAAATAAATAATTTAAATATGTAATTTTATTATCAAATATTTAATTATAAATATACAAAAATGTTTATACATACACTTATAAAGATCTGAGAAACATAATTACAATTTGATAGTTATTGTTTCTTATAAACTCAAGTTAACTGCTGCATATTACTATTTCCAGAAATGTACCCATTTCAGGGACATTTTCAAAAGTCTGTAATGACACATTTCAAAGTTAAATGTTATAAAATGAATTGAAAACACTAATATTGCATATTATTCCTATAAAATACTAGTATAACTTCACACATTTCAAATTGTCAAGCAAAGGAGTATTCATAAAATCACTTAAGTGTGGTCAATAGATTGATCACACTCTCACATGCACTTTCTGAAGCGTAGCATTTTTGTCAGTGAAAAGTATTAGTGTATATGGCTATACAAGAGTATGAATGAATTTCCAATACTGTACCATAGCAAGAAATGTGCCGATTGGTGGTTAAAATTTAAATTATGTGAATATGTTTGCAATACATGTTTAATACAAGATTAAATTTATTATCAAAATTCAAATACAGTGCCTTGCTATTAATGGACATATATAATATTACTTGTCATCTACACCTGAACTAAGCATTTTGTTAAGTTCAGAATAATTTAGGTCCTCAAAAGGCATCAGGTAACAGTTTTCAAGTTTCTCAGGCACCAAATTTCATTGCTACAGAACTATCTTTTTATTTAAATGTCTGTCTGTCTAAATGGCAATATGCACCTCTGTCTGAAAGTGCACATGTTTGTGTGCGTGTAAAAGTTCATTTGAATTTGTTATGAGCTTATTGTATAGCTTCAATTTAGCTATGTGCAGATGTATTTATGTTTCTGTGCGTTCTTTCAATACTGTTCTTTGTTGGCTTAATTTGGTTCTTGTGGGTCAATATATATCAATAAACTGTCTGAAGTGCATTTTTGTTCAGTAATAGGAGTATAAGAAATATGGGTAGTAAAAATTAGGGATTTGTATGTTTGTGTTTATATATATATATATATATATATATATATATATATATATATATATATATATATATATATTAGTTCTCTAAAAGGTTATTATTCTAATATTTTATGCATAATAAATAGAACAAAAATTTAATTGTAATGAACATGGGAAGACAAATATACATTACTGTTGGGAATATATGATAAACAATTTTTAAAAATGTAGAAAAAAGTTTCTATGATTAAAGCATTGTAACATCATATTTATAATTATTTTTTTTATAGTTATTAATATAACATTAAATAATTAACGTAATGTTACATTATTTAAAATTGCATGAACATTAAACTGCTTTGTAGAAATATATTATTGAGGAAATTCAAATGAATAAAAACATTAATTCTTATGTTAGTGGGCAATCCATTGTATTTTAATTATAACCAAGACAATTTCTTGAAGAGAGGAGAGAGAGAGAGAGATAGATGGGGGAGAGAGAGAGAGAGTGAGAGATGGGGGAGAGAGAGAGAGAGGAGAGAGAGGGGGAGAGAGAGAGAGAGAGAGAGAGAGAGAGAGAGAGAGAGAGAGAGAGTGAGTGAGTGAGTGAGTGAGTGAGTGAGTGAGTGAGTAAGAGTATAAGAATTAATGGTATTGTATACTTTAGTCTGTATTGCAAGAATTATACATTATAGGAAATTTTATTTTAATTACCTCATTCTTCTGCCTATTATGCCATTGTGTTATAGTAGGGCCTTAGCTGTAAAAAAAGAACAGTTCATGCAATAAAACAAGAAAGAAAACAGGTTAATTATATATACATACATGTGTATATATATGTATATGTGAGTGTGTGTGTGTGTGTGTGTGTGTGTGTGTATATATATATATATATATATATATATATATATATATATATATATATATATATATATATAATTAATATAAATGCATATGTTTGTTTATGTGCAGTTTAATATGGTATTCAGTCACTAAATCATAATCTTAACCTACTACCTTATATTACTTTAATTTTGTTAATTAAGCCCTCACTTTAATTATAAAGACAAATTGAGTAGAAACAATTAATAAATAAATAGAACAGTTGTGAATTAGACTGTAAAACTGGATATGTCAACCTCAGTACTGAGGAACGCTGTAAGTAGTAAATAGGAAAAGAGAAAGAAGATTCCATTGACTGCTAAAACATTTTGAAAAAATATATTTCTACATGAAAGAAATATATATACCTTCAAATTTATTTATACCTGGAAATTTTCACGATTGAGTTTTTGGTAACTAATTCTAAACATTAAGACATAATTTAGCATATTGAAACATTGAACTATTTTATTTTTGTACATAACATCCTCAAATCATTATAATCTGCCCTTACTATATTCTTAACCATGCCTCCCCCTAAAGAAACAATCTAATTAAGAATTTCTGAAAAGGCATTTTTTGAAACCCTGTTAATTTCCTCCGTCGAGTCACCGATTTAATCATATTTACAGTGAATTGTAAATCTAGCAGAGGAATGCAGAGTCTTAACTTGTGTGCGGTACCATGCTATCCATAGTGGGTCTCTATATTTCTTTTTCAGTTCCCAAAGATTAATATTCTCCCCAATTATCTGATATACCATTTTCAATCAACGATATCAACGTGATCAACGAATCACGTCATTCCTTTATTCAGTGTATAAACGTATACACTCTTATATACATACATGCATGCAGGTGTCCTCGATTAACCGGCTTTCATGGAAAACGCGCATGCGTAGAGTGCAGTATATATGAAGACAATCTGCGTAGTTTCCCAGCCCGACCACTCTGGGAATTCCTTTGCTTTTACTCGAGGACTCTTCAATTTTTTAAATAATTATCTGTTAACACTCACTAATATCATCTCAAATGGTAAACAATCAAACCGTGATACCGTACAATTTGCGACTTAACCTAGAAATCAATAAAACATTTATTTTCAGCGTGAAAATTAGTTTTAATTCAAGATTTGAGGGCCCGGAATTCGCCATAATCAGTATCATATTGAGATACTTATGCCGATGAAGCAACCTAACAGGTCTAAGTCAAGATAATAGTATAAAACATGTATCATCGAGAATTTTTACATGGCCTGAAAGAAGATTTACTTTGCAAATGTTGTGTTTGAAGAATATTCACTTATTAAAAAATGACTGGTTTTAAAAGATCTAATCTAATCTTTGCTTTGCTTCTTTGATATCTTCATTGCAACTAATTTTCTAAGCTCTCTCGGTGTGGACATTTAACATTTATTTCTATCATTCGAAAAAGACGTTCGTCTATGGGAAAAAGTTTGCTAGTTGTTAGTTTATGAGTCGATCGGTTGTGACCGTCGATTCACATTTACAATCAACGTCAAAATATTTACATGTAAGGGGTTATTTCATTATACTTTCTTTGGACTCAGTCAACAGCCCTCCTTCGATTGGACAATGAGAAAAAACAATAACATTATTTTACCCGACAAAACAGGAAAGATACCAGGTGCCAATTTTTGAATTGCAAAGGGTATAGTACACTGTCAAAACGAATCGGCGGAAAAGTTTTTACGAATATATTTCGCCATAAAACTTATTATACCGCCATTATATCATCAATTATTATTTCACGTCATCAATAAGAATCTTACCTTTAGGGCTAATTGGACCTCGAAAAGCGGTATCCGTTGTTTTACTTGACTAAGTCAATTTTACAATTGGTATTCGTAAAATTTAATTTCTACATCTTCCGTGGATTTGAATGAAGTATTGAACTCGCCGGTGTTATGTTCTATTTCTGTTTTTAACCTCCCGCGTGTCCGCAACCTTTCGGAGTTCTTCAATTGCGTTCTTCTCGATCCACCATGTATAATTCATGTATAACACAGACATGTATAATTCTACGTAACGACGACGTTACGTGTAGTGTGAATCGAACTCCGGATAGCACACCTGCACTCTGGTTGGCGCTATTAGCTGTGTTTTCCCCCGCGGGTTCCGCACTCATCTACCTGCGAAATCATTTGAAGAAACAGCAAAGGCAAAGGAGTCTCAAATGAAAACTAAACCAATCATTATTCTATTTTCGCATCGTTATGCGCGAAACCGTTGCGTTATCGTTTCCCTACTTGCAAGAAACCGTGCATCTACCGTGTTAACCGAGGACTACCTATATATTTTAAAGTTTCCCTATCGATTTCCTGTGAATACACCTCATTCTTCCAAAGCAAATATGGCTCTCTAAATTGATATTTTACCTGTTCTCTTATGAAGCACTCGTATACAAATAAACCTGTTACACCTGCATTTTATGGGGAAATACCAACCTTCCTCTGAAATAATTATTGCGAAGGAGTGCACAAATCAAATTTTCCTGTAATTTTTTCGACCGTGTTAATAAGATTGGATTAACAGCCTACGGAAATACCTGATTTGCAGTAGTTCGTTAAGGGTTTTCACTGGGGAACAGACAACGGTATGAATTACTTCCTATCATTCCTCTATATAGAGAGAATAGAAAGGCAAAATACTCGATTCTGTCCTCTATCTCCACCACTTTTGTAATTCTTTCATATCTCGTTTCCAAATAGCGAGTCCAGACAGTTCTCGAACGGAGGGGTAAGCTATCTATCCGCTTTAACCCCGAGCGGTGATTATGTGAACGCAATATATAACGTTCATTACGCTTGAAAGCCAAAACAAGCACTTATTCGTTACCAATATAAGGTGTAATATTTTGGTTAACATAATCATAAATGAGGTGAGGCATTTAAGATTTAACCAGATATCGAGCTGGGGAGGGCCGAATCCCTCTTATCCACTCGTCCTGAAGACCTTTTCACCATAGGTTAAAACGGGTTAAAATAAATTTCATACTTGCATAGAATACAGGATATGCATTTATTTCTTTATTGGAACAAAATTGAGTTTTAAGGTTAATTTTCTTTTGGCTGTACAGCTCGATCAATTTAAACGCAGAGGCGAATCCTGTCAATGCCAAGCGAATAAAGCAAGAATACAATAAAAAAATGTAGGTGGAGCACTCGCTACGATAAAAAACTTAATGGCTCTCTTCAGTACACTGTTTACGCCCTCAATATATCATACAGTGATCGCGGATATCGTACATTGTCGATTGTTTGTGGTCAACGTGTAAACGAGCATAAGTAATGGCGGGTGGTTCGGCTCGGATACTTACCGTAACTTATTGAATTACTCGGGACGTTCTAATTTTGGCACAGGGTATATCGGGTTAGTCGGGCACGAATATTTAAACTTTGATGCAGTTTGAAATACAGGCGAAATTACCGGAGAGTCAGAGAACTGAATTGTGTTTTGTCTCACCTTTCTGGGGCATAGAAAGAACAGATTCCGTAATGGGAGAAGAGCCTAAATCCTCTAGGAGTTTTCTTGACCGAGTAGGCATATCTGGAAGGAGAGGCATTGCATGAGGAGTACTATAATCTGTGAGAGGTGAAAAGTCTGTCAGTCTCTCATATACGCCACTGGTATAATCATCAGTGCGAAACGTTGATGCTATTCTGTCCATCGATCGGTCTTCGGCTGTCCTATGAGAGCTGTATCCCGTACTGTCTCTATCTCCAAGCAAGTCATCTATCGATTTTAGTACACTAGACATAGCATAACCTCCAGAATGTGGCGGTGCTCCGCTAAGCGGTGTATAACCTATAAACATTTATATTATAAACTGTATAATGAAGAATTTATTCTATCGCTTAAAAAAGAAAATTAAATGCATTACCGTACTTTTTTAAAAATCTTACATCTATCATGTACCACACCGCACTTGAACGTCAGAATTCCACATATATAAGCTATAATGAGAAAAACATTTTTTTACATAACGGAATGTTATCAGATGTACAGTGGCATACATCGGATACCTAATTCTGCACTCTCCCTAAGCCTGGCAAGTCTTAAGAGTTCCTCGTGAAGTCGAGCGTTCTCTTCTATTTGCTGGCGCCTTCGGGCTATCTCCGCTTTTATTTTAGCTTTTTTTTGTTCCCGACTTAGTTGATCGTCATCTTCGTCGCTTCCGTAAGGGGACGGCTGCCACGATCTAGGTTTGTGATGTTTACCGATCTCGCGGCGCCTCACATCCAAGCTATCACTGTACCTCCGCATATCATATCTGAAATGTTTATTTAAAACGGCTGCATAACTAAATTTCACATTTGACGCATGAAATTAACCTTAGGATCGTTTCATACTTCTGTCAACACAAAGGAGCGACTCGGCTTCAACGGAACGGGCCCATAACCCCGGCGGATGAACGGTCGGACAAGCCGTATGAACTGTATATCGACCGATATAAACAGCTAACAGTTAAACAGCTTCATTTAAACTGTGAACTCCGCGACCCTTACTAAAACATTTTCGTTCGTGTCGGCTCAAATCTTCTGGTCTTATAACCCGAAAGGAAGCTAAAATATTTTTTAATCATAATTCGCTAATATCTACATACCGAATGGAAGTAGTACCCTTGTGGCGGGTTAAAAAAATCCTTATTGAGGGACGTAATTTTTAGAAAATTCCACAAGTTCAGAAACTCATAATTGCCACTTAGAACGTCCAATTGAAATTCCGGTATTTTCTTATGATCTACATTATTTTTCCCAGAGTACAGACATTTCTGAACGATGTCCTCAGTGAAACAGCGACGGCTTGTCCACATTCTGTCCGACAGGATCATTGCCAGGCCCGGAAAACTACTTTAAAAAGGAAACCTCCATTAAGCAGTGGCGTCGACGGGCCAAGTAGCGCTCAGGCTCCCACTCTGTCCCCAAATTTAGACGACATAATTGTTAAATATTCAAATTCGAAGGCTGGAAGACTACTGTAAAATTTTGTCCCATTAAAGCTTAAATGAATAAAAACTGCAATCAGAACTATAATTATTGTTACAAGCTGTTGCTGTTCGAGACAATTGTTCCAGTGATGACATAATTAATTACATTAGCGGTATTTATTTTATAAAGTTTTTGTTGACCGTTCATTCGGAGTTCGTTGAGGTCGCGTTTTAAAATTTAATTACGCATCGGCCGTTTTTAACCGGTCATTATTCTAAATTAGGACTAATATTCGTCTATTAATTATGACCGACTAACTACGGTTTAATGCGCTGGATCGTGTCATTTTAGAACAATGCCTGTTTCAGATTTTAAGATATATTCCTTTCTTTTACAAAACTCCATACTAGTCTAGATCAGAGGATCGTATCTTTAGAAGTGTACACAAACCTACCTGAGTTGGTCAGTAGTGTAATGATCATTATCCAGAACGCTATTAATGGCCGTTTCTCTTAGGGCACCGCCCGCTACAGCGTAGGACGCCAAATAAGATTGAGACGAGTCCCAATCAGAGCGTTTGCCGTCATCGATCGATTCGTATTCATAGGATTTGTACGGCGGTCTAAGCGACGGATGTACAATCCCGAGGTAACCCTATGGGGCAAGGAGGTTTTTCAATTAGAAACACCACAAATGAAACATGGAAACGGCAAAGTCGGCTACGTTTAGGCTTAAACGAGGCTTTTGGGTCCCCACACGGGAGCTTCACCCCGTCACCTCCGTTCCTAGATTAATCTTCAAAATTGTTTTGGGACATACGCTTAATATCAGCCAAGCTGAACAGCGACAGATTGAATGTGGTGTTAAGTCCGAGTCGAACTTTTATATCACTGCACAGTGGATAGAACGTAGTCTGTAGTGTTTGAGTAACTACCAAGACGACAGGGCTGTCCTTATGAGGCCAGTAACCGATATGTCAGTAATGGATCATTTTTGAATGAAATTTTCCATGCATTAACATACAGCATCCGATGTTTAATAACTAAAGTTGGTGAGGAATGGTAGAGCAAGTCGTTTTAATATCCTCCTGGGCATCTATTTTTGAATAGATTAACTTAAATTCTATTTTCGAAAGAATCAATTTTGATCAAAATTCTCTTCTTTTTCCCCTCCGAATAAATTACAACTTTTTGGTCTTTGCTATTCGCAAAGAAAATTTTACAATACAAATTCAAAATATATTTTTTCATTTTCTACCATTATTCTTGCGATCTTCTGTCTTCCCTTACCGGTCTGGGTTTTACGCTAGACGGGTTTCGGGTTCGCCATCCCCAGTATGGGCTCGTGACCCAACGTTGCTTCTGCGCCTCGGATTGAATTCTTAATAACCTCGTTATTTTACTATATCAGTGCCAACCGACGTGCTTTAGTGCCGATGGCGACATGTCAAACCGTGTAAGACAAAACCGGCGAGAGAAGACAGAAGACCGTGAGAACGGTAGTACTCAAAAACCATCGCGCATCACCGAACTGGTTATTTATTTTTCTCGTTTACAAAGAGGCCATAAATAATATGACTATGTTTACAATTAAAACAGATTCAATGTTAGTATTTCAGCGCGCGAATGAAAAAATGTGTAATACCAGAATCGTCTAAAAATGCTCCTTCACTGTAATTTCTTAAAAGGACACAGATTGAACAGGCTTAATACTAATTGATTGGTACTACCCTAAGAACTTGAACAACACAGTAAATTGTCTTTAAGGTATGCAACATTCATATGATACTAAACTGCATAGTGAACGTCATAATCATTGGTATGGTTTGAGACATAAGGAAAAATGCTTATATACTATCGAGACTCGATTATATTTAAATGCACTATTTTCCTTAAACCTCAAAATAACAGTTTTTTAAAATTAAATTCTGCCAATATGTTATTAAATTGTTGTTCCGATGTCAATGCTAAAATTTTAAAAATGTTTTGGATATAATTAAAAAAATAAATAATTTTTGGCCTTATTCTGCGTCCTAGGTGTGTGTGATACATTCAAACAGTTGCTAAAAGTGTTCTCATTGGTGGTAACAGTATAGCAGTCAGTTGTCTGTAAGTGTCTCCTGCATGCATCCTTTAATTATTGTATATAAAAAAACAGTAAATATTAAAAGGTTGTCGTCTTATGATGATCTTAAATTTGTTACAAGGGGTACGGGGTTCTTACGGGGTTAGTAATTTGTCACCTGCTTAAAAGCATGTTCAGCAAATTGAATATTTTATACGAAACTATTGAAAAATAATTGCACAAATTTTTTCACAATCAGTTTTGGCATTCTCATTATCGGTATCATTGTAGCAAATTGGTGGAACTCTTTATATTATTTAGGAATACAGAGAAACCTCTGTATAATCTGTTAGTATATTCTAGGAGTATCAGTTTGGCTACTATTAAGTTGGCTACTGAACTCCTCTTTAGCCTTTTAGGGGAAATACAGGATGAAGCATCAGTGTATGACCCAAAAGCCGGTCCACACGCGGCCATCAAAAGATTACTCGTATTATTTAAAGATGTTAAATTACTTTAAATTCAGTATTCAATATTTTCAATTAGTTATAGCTCCTTCCATTAATAAATTGGTGTTTTTCTATTGCCAAATATTCTTTTAAATTAACATTTAATCGGCATCAAATGACTTACTCTTCCATATTGTGCGTCACTGCTTTCTTTTAACGGATGTATGTCTAAATGAAGTTTCGGATCAGAGAGTTGCCTTCTGTGAGTCCTTAATTTTCTATTTCTACCTATGCCTGAGTACACCATCTTTCGTTGTATGTCCAACCTGATTAAGAATACATCGCTGTTGAGTTAATTCGAGTTCTGACCGGTTCATAAAACTTCTTGTGTCTTAAACGACATTTGAATTAAAATATTATGCCATATACTCTCCGGTATGAGTGCACATTTAATGAAAAAACAACATTAATTACAGTTGTAAATATCATGCATTAAAGTAATAGAAACCATAATCAAATTAAATAACCCGTCTCTCTCTCTCTCTCTCTCTCTCTCTCTCTCTCTCTCTCTCTCTCTCTCTCTCTCTCTCTCTCTCTCACACACACACACACACACACACACACCATAGACACCCCAAATCCTTCTCTCTTTCCCCTAATATCTCTCACATTCTAAATCAATTACCGAATTAGCACATTTACACGCGCAACATGATTGGATGATCAGTCAATCATCAATTGTTACAATCAATCACACACAATTTCTCATCCCTGCTCTCCTATTCAACTTTATTCAACTGTCTGCACAGAGCTCCAGAACAGAAACGCGGCGTCTGGGTCAGGAAACGAAAACGATATACTCAAAATATATAATAATAAAAATAAATATTCGAAACCCTCCAGGGGGCACAGTAGTGTAGACAGGATGCTTTATCACCGACATCTGAAAGTGCCTCATTAATATAAGGATTTGCCGGTCCAGCACTGATATTCCGAACCCTGGCGGACCCTCATACTATCTTACTCCAGACTGTGTGATGTACTTTGTACAAACAGACACAGTGCTGCGTTTATTTTTGGAAAATTTGGCTAAGGGATAAGTGTTTTCCCTATATGGTCCCAGATTTCACCTACCATCCAAGTCTGACTAATGAGAGCGTTCACAGAACAGACACCTTTATACCTAATTATGTTTTCTGAAGATACATTGTATCTTCGTTCGTCGAAGTCAATTGTTATAACTCAGGGGGGGGGGGAGAAACGAGGACGGTAGGAGCCAAAAATGTAGGCTGGTACTCTCTCCCAATTTATTTAAGAGCGACCGGAGGCTACACGTTGGTGCAATTATAAATAAGGTTCTTACCTTTTTCTTCAGTTTCTGAAGGTATTTTGTCGTACAGGAGACTGCGAAGCCGGTATTTCTTCGGCGGTTTCCGGCCTGAAGGGTTTTTCTTCCTTTCGCCCTGGGTATCACCCGGTATCCCCGTCCATTCTCGAGATATATGGGACGACAACATTCCATGGGGGAGTAACTCCCCTGAGTTAAGTTAAAAAGATTTTTTTTCAGGGGGCGAGCACAGGATTGGTGGTGAAACAGTTCGCTATACATCAAACGTTGAAAAATGACGTGCGCTCTTTTTCTCACTCCTTACTGTTTAACTCTATTCATTTACACAGACACACACACACACAAAGACAAACAAATACACACACACACACACACACACACACACACACACACACACACACACACACAAATGCGTGTGCGTGCCCGAGCAAGCACTGTGGAGCATTTAGAGGGGTTATATTAGACCATCTTAGACAGGAGATTAGATATCGAATTAAATACTAAGAATTGAAAAAATTAATTAAACATTGCGCTTTTATAACAGTGATAAGTACAATAGCAACAAGCAGCAATAATGCAGAATTGATTATAATTTTGCATACCTGGCTTATATTCTCCTTAGGTATCGATATACTTTCATATTTGTTACGGTTCCCTGATGTCTTCGGCAGTGTATTTGCTAAATGTATGTATGCCTGGTTCTGTCTTCTCTTGCTGGATTGCTATCTTTTTAATACTGTCTTCAGCTTATCACAAACCTCACAAGAGTGTTAAATAACCACTACAAGATACTGTACACTAATATACTGACAACAGATGTCATAAATCGTAGTGAAAACTTTCTAATACAAGTACTCATAAAATACAATACAAAAGTACTAATAAATAAGAATGGGAGTGTGTCGACGCTGAATAAAATGAAATTAGTGTGTGTAATATGTACTTATATATATATATATATATATATATATATATATATATATATATATATATATATACATATATACATTCATGCACACACACGTTTTAATATATTCTTTTGCAGAAGGTTTTGTTGGTTTTTTCTTGAGGAAACCAAACTTGTTTTGGAAATTTAAATAACTTTAACTAGGATGGCGATAGATCTACGAATTTCCAATCCAGCAAGAGAAGATTAGTCAATATGCCAAGTATGCATAATTATGTTTCGTTAACCTGCCTACCTATTTCATGTTTGCAAAATTTACCCGTCCCGGGCCGATCTAAGTAAAACTTCTTCACTTGTAATAGACTAATGAAGGATGACAATTTATGTCTAATTATTTACAAGTCTAAGAATTTTCAAGTTTTCATTCGACATAGAAAAACAGCAAATCAATTTGTGCCCAAGTATAGTTTTTTTTACTATAACCGTATATACATTCTACATTGATATTGCTCAACGAGTATTGATTATTGTTTTAGTACGTTTCTTAACAATGAAACTGTTCCAATCCAATAATTATTAGGTTATTGTAAAATATTTTTTACTATGTATGTACTGAAGAATCCCCCTCCCTCTTAATATGGTCCATATTTGTAATAATATAACTGCTCCAAAGGCTCTTTATAATTCAATGGTTCTAAAACTGAAATGCAAGTACTTTTTTATTATTGCAATTTGGATAGAAAATTAATACTGCTAACTGCGGGGACTAACAGGATTCATATAACATATAAATGATAAAATATTGGTTGAGTCTATCTTTATACATTTTTTGAGCCAACATCTTACCGATTCTTTGGACTTCTTAAAACATCTTTTGAACGGTCAAATAATCTATCAGGCTCCCACTCTATACCAGATAATCTTGTCAACCCTCGGCGTTCAGGTACAGAAGATGACAGCCTTATTTCATCAGAAAAATGGTCTTTGAAACTTGGAACAAATGACAACTGGAATAGAACATTATGAATAAAGAAGATATAGTATCCTGTGGTTCAATTATTCTAAAATATTAATATTTTCCATTTACATAATAATTTATATTTGTGAAAAATGTATGTTTGACTCAATAGGAAACATTTCAAAGTAAATTTTGTAGTCGTGATTTGTACTCCAAATAATTGTATTGTATTTTATTTTCTTTGTTGTTCGATGTAATAAAGATATACAACCAGCCCCAACATTAGTCATAAGTCGATGATAGCTTCTTAGTGGAATATATATTGAGAAATATTCTCTGTGGCATAACTAACTGACAGGGATATTACTCATTTTTGGATAAAAATGGTTTGCTGTGGCATTACTCCATATTATGCCTGAACATGAATGACTAGACATTGTCAACTATTTTTGAATTGTATAATTATAAACTTAATTATCAACTTAATTTTATCCATAAATAAATGTTTGTGTATTGTCATATGAACCAATAATTATTATCTTACTGATGAGGATATTTTTCCTGCCATTATTTAGAAATAAAAACAAAAATATAGAAATAGATTAATGTAGTATAGGATATTTCATTTAAGGATATTGTATAGAATTAATTTCAATAAGAGACATTGTTAGGTAAAGAATTATATGGGCATCAATTTAAATCATATAAATGACCACAATTCAAATATGAAGAATAAGTACGTAATTTTAAGTTTAAGTATTAATAGTTTATTTTGTAATAATTAATAATTCTTTAAGACTAATGAAAATTTAAGAATCATAATTGATGAAACTGACAATCAATTTCATTGCCACTGCTTCTCCAATGTTCATAAAAATATTAAATATATTTTTACAATATCTTCTTCTTTGTAAGCCTCAAAATGAAGGTATAATTTCTTCACACAACTATAATAAAAATATGTCTTCAAGCATTCCTTTATATTTATTATTACATATTATTACAAAAAAGATACAGAAATTGCTTAATTAAGAGATCCAATAAGTTATTAATCAATTACAAAATGTTTAATAGATTGCTAATAATAAACAAGTTTATTTACAATTCTTTCAAATGAAATAGCCCTACGAAAGTGCAGGAATCATTGGGCGTCATATACCCTAAATTTTTAAACCAAAGTCTTTCATCAGTTAATGAATGATGTAATTTAATGATGTAAACTAATCTTGCTAAATTGTCAAGAAAAAATACTTGAATATGTGATAGAATGGATGGTGGACAAAATATTCATTATTGTACCTTATATTGAAACCCCTTGGTTGATTGTAACATTTATATTATAGTAAACAGTGAATACTTTATGACATTTATGATAATAATGGTATTCAGTATTTTATGATAAATTTGTTCTTCATATGCTTTAGTTGAATAGTAAAAAATAAGCATAATGAAAGTATTATTAGGCGTAAGTTCACTTTTATTCCTAACATTAAAGTTCCTTCCATCAGTATATCTATAAGCTAATCTCTGGCAAACTGTTAATATCATCATCACAGCAGCAATTATAAAAAAGTTATCAAGATATTTTGAACAATATTTTCAATTAATGTATATATTAGTTTAATTTGGTGCAGTCAAAACTTTGATGCCTATCCCAAGATTTCTGACCATCAAAAATGAAGTAAAATGAAATCATACAAGGGCATCAATATTTTATATAGCATACTCTGAATATAATGTATAAGAACCTTAACTTTATCTGTTCCTTTACTAGTCTTAGGTTCAGAAAACTTTTAACTGAAATACTATTCTTGTCAGGAAATATTTAAAATTATACACTGATGGTTCAGTTTTAATGAAATGATTCTGAATGTTCTGAGGATAGCTGACTTTATCAACAAAATATTTTGAGCATCTTAGTATCTTGAATATCAAAGGTACTCTACTACATAGTTATCAAAGTTGAAATATTTAAAATGAATGTTTCTTTGTTTTTTAATTTTTTTTCTTTTTCCTGTATGACATTTTATATTTTAGATACACTACATTTTCATGGAATTTTGCTTTAATATAGCAGTATTTATACATTCTGCATGGATATTTAGAATTTAAATAGCAAAAGTTAAAAAGTTTTAATCTATAATTAGAAGCAGTGTCTAAGTGCAAACTTGCATTGCCTTTGCATCAGGTTATATTTTGCATAGTAATTAGTTTTATATAATGTACAATTTTAAGAAAAATGAATAGTAAGTAAACTTGCTAGATATGAAGAGTTTTTTAGAGAAGAGAATAATTTTACTAGTCAAGTGACGAATGATTCTAATACTTCCTTACTTTTAAAGAATAAATGTATTTCATTAGAATAAATAAAATTTGAATTTAAAATTTTAAGCATTATAATTCTTATTAGATTTAATGTATTCAATATACAATTACAGTAAGGCATCTTGGAAATAAATACTTCATTTTCAAAATTGAAGTTTTTAATCCTTTAGCTTAGATCATGAGCAATGATTATTTAATGATGGATATGTTAATATTTTTACAATTTTGACATTATATTTATTCATCTTATATGATATATACATATGTAGATATCAGTTTTGATTCTCCACCACCCTACATAGAATTTAACGGTTGGTATAGTAGTCAGTATCAACTCTACTGAGGATGGTGGAGAGCTGAAACTGGTATGAAAATATGATGCCCCAGCAGGAGAAGATTGAACCAGGGTTACATACTTATATTCCTAACTCCTGTAGGCCTGTCAACAGTTTTTTTTAATTAATTATTATTTTTATTTAATATTTTTTGAACTTACCAAATTAAACATTAGGTATTGTTTGCTAGTTATATCATGTAGTCTTAGAAAGATATTGGCATTTAAAATTTGTTGCCACCACTGAAGGAGAATATTTACTATGAAAGATGTTCTGCAGGATATAAAGAATAAACGTATTAAAATTGTGTAATATGTTTCATGATTGTGTATCAATAAGATTTCATTTACTGTGATATTTTATTACTGAAATATATTACAATCTTTGTGTTAAATAATGTTACTAATGTAAAAGGGTGAATAGTAATATTCTCTTTCAAATACCTTTTTATAAAACAATAAATGATTGAATTTTATTTTCTTTACTCTAAACAAATTCTCTCAGTTATGAATGTAATATAATAGTTATTTATTCTTTATACATATATATATATATATATATATATATATATATATATATATATATATATATATATATATATATATATATAATGGGCAAACGATTTTATATGAAGTGATATTATTTTTGGTCCTGTAATTCAATTTTTTTTAAAAAGTGTTATTATTATGTCCAACATATTAATATGATTCTGGCTCAGTATTAACATTATTTACATGATTCTTTTGTTAAATAGAATGAGGTATGGGCTTTTCCTTTAGATGAGATGATCAACAAAGTGAAAGATTGCGAAATAAAATAATTCGAAGTCATGATACTAATAGGATATTAGTTTGTTTAATTATATTTAGGAGTCTGTTTAATAGACTTATTTTTCTTTTACTATAGCAGTGTTTCTGTGAATGGCTCGGAGAGTTGCACATATAAGACATCTTCATATACAGTTTAGAAATAAATTATAACTATTTTAACGTAATTTTAAATATATTAATAAATGAAAAAACGACTTGATTTATTCTAAAGAATATTTTCAGTCATGTTACTATTGTTTGTGGGAAATTAAAAATCAATACCCAAACGAACAAATCAATTCCGTAGTATTCAATCTGTTTCAACCTGTCACAAACTGTTTGAACCTGTTTTAACCTATTTGGACCGACCATATCCTGTACGGTTTTCTCTGGGTTTACAATTAGCTTATACCTTTTAGTATTTCCCTTCACTGGAAATGGACTTAATGAAGGTCTCAAAAGCGAAGCACCATACCGAATAGTCGCAATTCGTTTTTCACTTTCAAATATATCGAAATTAAAAACGAATACTTAGTATTAGGCTATTCTAGAATAAGGCAAATTTATAATAAACTGACATACCATATTAAACTGTAACTTAATATCGAGAATCGTTACCTGTTTTGAGTATGATGTATCGGGATTTTTATAAGAAGTTAGCAGGTGTCTGAGATCAGGCGGTAAACACGAAGCTATTTCAGAATCTCTGCTGCTGTAATCGGGCCGAATTGTTTGGCCGCTGCTAACAACGCTGGAACCTAAAGCACATTTGATGAAGATTCAGTTTCCGTTATCCTAGTTGGTATTTATTAATGCGCTTGCATGCACGATAATTACAGCTTTAACGGTCGGAAGAAATCGCTCTGCGATGGAAGAGGAAAATAAATGCCAAGGTTTTTCTGTTTTACTGTAACAAAGCTTAGCGGTACTACCGCCGGTAAAAATGTTTACCGTTTACTCAATAGTCAGGCGATTAAGATAGAGGACCGATTTTTCAAGTGGGTAAGATTTTTCTTAGAACCTAAGAATCTTAATTACTGTTATAACGGGATGTCAAGGAAATTAAAGAGCCGGAGGATTATTTAAACCGCCATGATTTTTTGTTCGGAAACGATTCCGCCTCGACGGTGGTGTCTTCCTTATGAGTGAAGGGGGCTCGATCGTCCCCTCGGCCATCACAAAAAAATTGTGTATGTTAACTTTTAAATATACCTATCGGCCATAAAATTAGTTCCAACATTGCGCCGCGAATTGAATACACCGCATTGGTAATATATTCATTTATATGGGTAACACATTTCTTCTACAAAATAGTCTTGATTTATAGACCCGTTGAATAGTCAATCTGTAGTAAATCAACTATTATTGAAGCTCTTTGTAATTCTATATTATTTTATTTTAATTATTTTATTTTCTAATTTAACTAAACGGGTAGGTTAAATTTAAAGTGACGAGTACCTTGGTAAGCTGAAGAAACTTTGAACGGATTCGTCGAACAATACCTCTTATATTAATTAAATTTCGGACAGTATATCTTTATATATGGATGCATAAAGGTCGTATTTGTTAGTATTACCTTGCAAGAGTCCGAGGGCAGATCCCGGCCTCGGAATTTGTTCAGGTCCATGAGTTACTTTGCGAAGGTTTGTTTCGCTAGCACTAGGTCTCTGTAACATTAAATTGGATGACGCTATCCTGTACCCTCCTTCCGTGTACTGTCTCAGAGGTGAATAGGAACGGCTGAAAACGAAATTATAAGCATATATATTATAAATGGATGCGATTAAAAAACCATTCAGGCATGATCAACAAGAGAAGGTAAGTGCATAACTAAAAATTATTTTGATTAACATATAAAAAACTGAAACCGGTTTTAACGAAATCTTATGTCTCAATAATCTGGTTCTCAGGAGTAATTGCCAGAACGAGAGAAATCTGTCAATAAACATCGCCATCAAACAAACCGCAAAGAAATTATTGTCGTTTCGATTAGGTTTTTTGTTTTACAGTAACAAAATTTTGAATGAAACAAATTAATTTTGGTTGCAAAACGGGCGCGTCCAGGAAACGGTTCTGGTTAAGTTCCAGTTAAGTTTCGCTCACCTGAATCTGTCGTGGGGGCTTTTGGGTTTTACCCTGTCGCGTTTTTTAGAATTCGGAAATGAAACTGCCTCCTGGTCGGCTGGAATTGAAGGTAACTTCCGCCTTGTCCGCAGCGATTTCTGCGAGTCGGTTTCGCTCATCGTGTCCGAGGAGTCGCCTCCGTCCCTGGGGCCCCTCGGGGTACCGACCGGCGTGCTCTGCGGCGTCCCCATCGGCGTGACTGCAAATTTATAATTTATGATGTTTGTAATGACTCGTCTGAATTTTACGTTTCTACCGTTTTGGGTTAGATATCTTCCCAAAAAGGCGACGTTTAAAAAAACTTTTGAATAGCACTTAAAAAGAACGTATGCCGTTCTGTGACCTGTTATAAGGCCTTACCATTCACATGACCTTTTTTAATAACCGTTTTATTGCCGAAACTGTACAATACAATCAGCGACATTGATGTTAAAGTAGCACTACTAACAAATAGAGTTAAATGGAGGAGAACCCCACTGGCTTTCCATTTTTTTAAAATTTATTTTATCTATTTTTCTGGTATGTTTAAATGACGTGGCCACTTCCTTTACAGACGTCTGTGAGAAACGTTTGGGGTGTCAGGATGATATGAACTAACTGTGATCATCATTTCACGAACTTGTGTCCGATTACTTTTATCGTTGACACATTTTAATATTTTATGCTACTACTTTTAAGGCCATGGGATATACTGGCGCATGTTTGCCGATGAAGCACCTTGCCAATATTGCCTGTTGGCAGTGTGCTCACTGTTACTGTTTTATAGTGCTCTCCAATCGAAAACTTTAAGATATATGAGTGTGTGCTCAGTTTTTCGGTACACAACAATTATAATCATAATTCAGATATTACGGCCTTGGAATATTTGTTACAATTTGTGTTTATGAAACTTCACGCTTGAATGTTTAGTCACAAAACAGTATTACTGTTCATTCTTTTGAATAAAGCAATATTATTAACTACGATTATTGCTCGTTATTATTGTTCGGGTTGTTACAGTGCAATAAGTCTAGAAGATATGGACAACGGGCTGTGCTTTTGTCAATGGGTTATTATTTTAAAAGATAAAAATAATTGGCGAATCCAAATATTTCTTACTGTGAATGATCGACTCCTACTTATTATAGTTCAGGAAGATGATTGTGAGATATCGAAAGACGAGGAGAAATCTGTAACTTTTAAGCAGATTTGGTTTTACCTTCACCGATTAAAATGATTAGCCTTTTATCCCTATCTCTTTGTCCTATCCATACTCATAATACTTCAATATTGAATTTGCCAAGCGGTTTGGCCAATATACAATCTAGCTACTGAAGAAATGCAAATAATAATAATTGCGATCGCCGCGCCTTGAACATGCGACTAGAGAAAGCTAAATTTTCCCCCAACGAATATTAAATATAATCCGCATAAAATTGATAAATTGTATATCTTCCAATAGTTCAGCGAACAACTACAACAAATGTGAGCTGTTCGTTCACAACAACGAGGAAACGTTTTAGCCATTTAATTAATAGTAAATAGCGTATTGTTAAGAACTTGGTAGTATAATATTTACCGCTGTTAATCTGCTGGTGGCCCATACTGGAAGTAACCAATATCGGCTGGGCGGATACTGGGGCCAGCCTACCTTGAGTTGTCTGCATCAATTTGTTATCGGCTGTAATGAGATTCGCCGGAACGTATTGGGCGTTGATCAATTGGAGCGGGACCGACTGGCTCAGAAATTGGGCTGCGCTGATCTGCTGCATAGTTATTCCTGAGCCCACCGCCTGGCTTTGGCTCAGCATATTCAGACTGCACTCTTTTTTCTGAAACTGCGAGCCGGCCAATTTTTCAGATTGGCCGACAGAGTATATAACACCGCGAGACGACAGAATTTTCGATCTATAAACATTATATTCCACGGTTAAACAATTACGGAATATGGGCTTAAAATATACGAATTGAAGAACGAACAAAAAACCAATTATAATAATAACAATAATAACGATATCCCAAATAATTAGAACACTAATGGCGTAAAGCTTCATTTTGATTTTGAACCCCTAATCTGACTAATATAAATATTTCATTATTAAATTGACTGATGTCATCTCTGAGGAAGAGAATTATATAACATTAATAAAGAAGGAATTGAAATACGCTCACCTGTCCTTGCTTTTGTTGGTCTACACCTGAGGAATGCGGTAGCGAACGTCTGATTTTTTTCAAGTGCTGAGCATGATGCTGCAACTGCATATGCTGTTGGTACATTTGCTGCTGTTGCGGTGTTAAATTGTGTGCAAACATTGGTTGGTGTTCTGGCAATTTGTGGAGCATTTGTTGTTGATGCTGTTGGTATAATTGTTTTTGATCGGATTCCGCTTGAGCCAAATATTCCTGTTCTTTTTGACGCTGTTGCATCAACTGTTGATTCATCATGGCCTCTTGCTGTTGCTGTTGGTGTAGATGCTGTTGCGCTTGTTGCTGAAGGGACTGTTGCAAACCATAGAATTGGTGCTGTTGAGTTTTAAGATCTGAATTGGCCTGGGCTTGCATTTGTTGTAACTGTTGTTGTTGATATTGTTGTTGTTGGTATTGCTGTTGTTGATACTGTTGGGTGTACTGATCTAATTGGTTCTGTTGGTTCCCATGCATGAATTGCTCATTAGCTCTGATCTGTGCCTGAATTTGTTGTTGTGTTATTGCCTTTTGGTATTGTTGTTGGTTTTGATCCTTTGTTTGGTAATCCTGACTGTATTGATTTTGATCTGTTTCTGTTTTGTCATCTGTCGGTGATGGTCGAGAAGGCGATGTATTGCTCAAACCTAAGAATAAACATTTTGGAAATAAAATTGCAGGTAGCATTAGAGGTAGGGTCATTAATAATAATACATAGTAAAAAATGTTTCTAATATATTAGTAAAATTGCAGTAGTAAATCATTATTAAAATCATAAATAAATAGATTTTGTTTATTGAATATGAAAAATATTAATATATTGTCTCTGAAAATCTAGTTTGTGATAATATAATGTAGGAGTTTAAATGCTTCCATTTTATTTAATGCATATAGATCTTCATATTCTTTAATCATGTTATATTTTAATTATAATAAAAATAAATTATTTTATAATCCTACAATTTTGAATAAAGTAATAATTAAAATAAAATGAAATAATAATATAAATAGGTATATATTGCAATCGAAGTACCCAATGCTCTGCTAAAATCAGCAAGCATTCCACTAATTGTTCCTGCAGTTGGCTTATTTTGTGAATTTTGGGCTTGTTGCTGTGGTTGTTGCTGTTGTTGTTGTTGTTGTTGTTGTTGTTGTGGTGGTTGTGGTTGTTGTTGTTGCTTTTGATATGGGATGTGCTTTCCCGAATCATCATTCACATCACCCTGAAATATACACATTCTTTAAACATAAATGTATACTATGATTTATAATAAATTAAATGGTTTAATATAATAAAAAATAATTACAATACACAAACATTACAAACATTGAAAGCAAGTATAATAATGCTTTTAACTGATAAATTACTTAGTTTAATAGTTAGATTATGTTTTGTTTAATAACTATTGAGAATTACTTATTACAAAAATATGTTTAATAAGTACAATTACAAATTACAATTTTTAACTCTTATTCAAATAAACATGTAAAACTAAAAAACCATATGAAATTCATTTCAAATGGACACATTAGCCATTAAGTAATGCCAAATAACCTTTGTTTGATTATTGTAATGGAGGGTACATTTATGAGCACAATAGTTAATTATTTTGTGAAAAAATAGACCTGTTTTAAGGAGATATCCACACTGAATATACAAGTACTGAAAGTAATTACTATAATTTTATTAATATTCTGTTTCAGAAACAGTTGATAAAAAATCATTATAAAAAATATCTCAATTAATTACATTTAGTACACTAGAATTAGGAGAAGAATTGAATATTAGTATATATTTTTTATGTTAACTTCTGTTTAGAACACAAATATTTAATGTGTGCAAAAGATTTGTTCATATTTTATACAGATAACAAAACAACCATGCATGCAACTATTTAGGAACCAGCTGGGTGTTTTTATGACTTCTGATTATAATCTTCTGATAGCTCCATTAATCACCCAGTTTGAACCTTTTTTGGAACATTGTTTCATAAATCTCACAAACATCAAACATCTAACACAAATACCAAACCATGAATAGGATAGCTACAAATGGGTTCTGATACAGAAAAACAGCCAACTTAAAGCAATCTCACTTTGCAGGATCAAGATAATCTTCAATTTTCATAACAGAAAAAAATGATACAATATTTTTATTTTATCAGTATTTAAACAAATAATTTGATAATGTTTAATGAGGATATGTTTAGTAAAATAATACCTGCTAGTGAGATAGCTAAAATGAGAGGGTGAATAGATGAAGCCTTTGGCAAAAGGTTTTACCTTAATGTGTTCTTCATGGTTTTCTAAGGTTGGTGAAACATCCATGAAAGAGGATAAATATGACCATTCCCCATATTCAAGTCTGCGGCCCCTTTTTTCTGGGTCCTAATAAACATCCATACTCTACCGATACAGTATAACTACTTGCAGTACTAACTACTCATATGGTGTTAGAGGGTGATAGTGCCAAAATATAAAGATCTAATTCTTCAATTTAAATATAAGTTGTGATTTGTTTTATTTTTTAAGAAAGGAAAGAGTTGAATCACAACAATAGAACCATAAGAAGGTATTACACATATATTTACCTACACATTTAAACTAGTAAAAGTGCACACTTGATAATAATAGTGAATAAAATAATTTAAGGAGCTTTGCTTGACTGATGTATTGTTCTTCATAATGAATATTCAGTACCAAAGGAATATATCTCATACCATAGTTATGGCAAATGAACCGATATGTGGACTAGTAAGCATTCCTCATTTCAAAATAAAATGAATGTTATATAATTTATAGTTTTCATAATTAGTAATGTGGCCTACTGATTAATATAAAAGGTCTATTGAAGTTTACATAAATGACTAAACTGATTTAACCTTCCACCTAGCTCAGTCACAGTGATTTAGTATGGATAAAGTGAAAAACCTATTGCAAATAGTGCAAGACGAAAACCATTCTGCATTAAGTCCAAAAAAGTGCACAAAAGTTTTGAGCATGACTCTCGCAGAAAGAATGAGTATATTTGACAGATCCTGTATTTTATTTATTTTTTAAACTTTTGTATTTGGTAGAATAACTGAATAAATAACTGAAAAATGACAAATGAATTTAATTATTATGAATAATAAATTCTAATAACGTTTCAGAGTAAATAATTTGACAAACAATATCTGTTATACTCCATTCAATATTAAGCTCAAACATTTTCTTAAACTATATTAAATGGTAATCATTCAAGGTTTAAAAGTCAATATCATCTTTAATATAAGTTTTCCTGCTTTATAGCCTTGTTTCAGTTTTTATGTTTCTGCAGATTTGTCTCTATATTTTTAAATAGACTGCATCTAGAGTTCTAAATAATCAAATCAATTTGTTTTAAATATATGCAAGATTCATAAAAAATATACTTTAGGGTGTTTCTGAGTTACCTCGCTCCAATAACTTCTGTTTATATGTAGAAAATAAAATGTTATTATCATGTTACTTTACTTAGAATATATCATGAATAGACATTTTGACTTTATTTTTGTAATAATAAAAACAATTAGATTTTTATGTCTTTGGTAATTATGTGTCTGACATTAAATGAATATATTAAAATAAATTACCTTACAAAAACAATCCTAATAAATTGATAATTAACACAGTTGATGGGCCAAAATATCTATCAAGGCTGAAACACATTTGGTAGAAAAAGGGGCCAACATCAATTAGAATTGCATAGACTTCTATTCCATAGAAAAACTTAAGTTCCAACTAAAGCTAAGAATATTATATCTATAATAAAACTGAAATTCAAGTGAAGTTTTAATAATAATTTATTGGAAATATTTAGATTATGAAGCTAGTAATAAGTTAGGTTCAACATGAAGAGTAACATTATTTTTTATTTTTATAACAAATAGAATAACCTCTGTGTAATTCCTGCATATTCCTGACTTTCGAGAATCATAAAAAATATTATTTTTTACAAAATAAGAAAATATAGTCTGTGTTCACTCACTTGTATTGTATAACATCTATTTTCATGCTACAATACTTTCTTTATGCATACTGTTGCCCAGAATTAGTATTAATAAGAATATTTTTAGAGTTTTAAAGTAAAACTAATTTACATTGTAGGGTTTTGTTTTTAATAAGAAAGATTTTTTATATGAATTGAACTTAAACAAGGATTTATTATTTTAAAAGTAATTATGATTTTATGTAGAATAACACACTTTGTAAAGTTTTTGCAACTAGTATTTGTTTTTTATTCTAAAATGGACTGATTTTACAACATTTACTAATTAAAATAATTTGTCCTATTTATTATATATTTATCATATAGGTTATATTTACTTTTGAATTTAATAAAAGTTATTATTTATTATTAATTTAATTAAATATCCCTATTTAAACTGCTTGCAAAATTGGTATTTATTTGAAATTGAAGTTTATATTTTTATGGGTCCACATACTATGCTTTCAGAACAAAATAAGTATACTCTAAAAGCAACTGAATTTATAAAAAAAGGAGTTACATACTTAATTACTTGGTTACAATTATAAAAATATTTGAGGATTTCTTATAAATAAGGAATTAATAATTTATTTCAATTTAAACCATATTTTCATCTCAAGTATAATGCATAACGTAAATATTAAATTAAATAATTTTAAATTTTAATGCTATACTATTCTATTGAATATTATGATGAAACCAAATAATTTTAAATTAAAATGTGTATTGAATGTTCACAGTTATAAGGAAGTTTTTGTTGAATTAATCACCTAGTATGTACAAATAATGAACACTTCAAATATAAATATTCATATTATTATTTCATAGAAAAATAATTAATGAGGGTAAATATCTTTAAGCACACGTTCACACAGATATACACACACTCAAATAATGATTTCCCAAATTTCATTAGAAATTATATTATGGAATGCTAAGTCCACAAAAATCAGGTTGCAACTTAGAAAAATGTGAACAATTTTTTTTAATGTCTTGGAAGCAGAGATACTAAATTATTTATTTTCTACAGGCCAGAAAACATCTACTAGAACAATTGTTCCAAAATATATTACCTGGAACTCAGTGAGTTTTGGCTTTCCTCTTTGATGGTAAAACTGCCTTTGTTCGAGTGGGTATTCCTGCTGAATAAGCTGCTGTACTCTCATGTCTTCTCGTAAATCGTATGGCACTCCCCATGATTCATCTTGCATATGCAAACTGGCTTCCATTTGTATCTGTTTATTTTGAAAATTGTTTTGGATTTTTTGTTTATTCGCCTGTTGCATCATTTGTTGTTGCATATTTCCATTCTGCTGTCCTTGCATTTGCTGATTTCTTTGCAACTGTTGTTGAATAGTGTTGGGTGTTGACTGTTGTTTATTAGTGGCTTGCTGGTTCATTTCTTGTTCTTGGTATTGCGACTGTTTCTGTAACTGCATTTGTTGATGTTGAAATTGTTGGTTCTGTTGCATTTGTAAGTGGATCTGATGTTGCTGTTGTTGCATTTTTTGTTGCAAATGTTGCTTGGCCTGCTGTTGGGCCTGAGCTTGTGCCTGCATTTGCTGAGCTTGCTGCTGTTGAAGGTGCTCTTGGTGGAGTTGTTGCTGTTGAAGTTGTTTTTGATGCTGTATTTCTTGCTGTTGGTTAAGTTGTTGTTGCACTTTCATTTGTTGTTGCAGGTGGTTTTTCATTATTTGACCACCCATATCGGCATTTTTTTCCAAGAACTGAAATAAATATGAGGATGAGTAACATCGTAGAGAAGTGCACAAATATACATACAAAGCGCTATAAGGAATTGCCATAGGTAAAAATAACAGCATGGGAATTAGAATTGAAAGTTTTGAGTCGTGCCACTTCCTATGTATGCATAAGAGTCGATCGTTCACCCACTATTGCTAAGGGGTCTACTGTTACAGATGCAGAAGTTCGAAATAACAAGCTTCTGTAGGTAACGTGTGAGCGTGTGTATACGTTTAATTTCAGAGTTACGATGAAAATGAGTGAGATGTCAACAATATAGGCGATGATTAACCGAATTCCAATATAGATTTGAACTCTGTGTTGGGAGCGACACAAGTCCCAAGTTGAGGGACTACCTTTCTTTCGCTCCAGTTTTGTATTATTACATTGCCGATAGATCCTATTTCCGGCAAGTAACATTTTCGTCATGGCGTAACGCGTCTCAAAAGCGGTTTTCATATCTCTGCGGCTCTGACGAGTGATGCTGGTATATGGGAAATTAGTACAAGTGCCGTTTGTATTTCCTTTGGGCAATGGTACATTCCATAGGCTCGGCGATAAAAGTGATCGGTCCTTTGCACGGAGAATATCGAGGACTGTAATTAACTACAGCTGACGATAAACCATTTTCAATATGATTCGCCTTCAATAAAATCTTTTGACCTATGAGCCGATGAAGAGGCTTTTTAATTTTTTTTCTAGTGTCAATACCGAGTTAGCTACGGAAATATTAAAAAATTCTGATATTAAAATATATAATCGGGAACCGAAAGAGGGATATAACGTAGTATATACAATATACTACTTTTGTACCAAAGTTCTAAACACCCAATGTACTATATTCTGTATAAACTTTTACAGAACTGTATAAGCTCGTTATCTCATACTTGGGAAACATCAGCTGCGTAACGTGGGCTTTGTACCGTGGAAATATTTGATTTACCAATTAGTGTATGACTCGAAGATTTTAATCCAAGAAGTAGATACTCTCCGATTAACCGCCCAAAAGTTAAAGAAACCCTCATATATTGATTTAAGGGTATTTGGGGGGTTCGGAACGTCATCACTCCTGCGACTTTCTGCCGCCATTCGCTCGTCCAGACCTAAACCGGTCTGAGAGTCTCGCCACCGACAAAACCATTCATACTACGTCCTCTCGGGTATGTCACTTCCGGCCAAATAGGATTAACGACAAAATAATCAGAAACTCGCCTAATCTTATGTATGATACTGACGGATGGCCAGGAGCCGAAACCAGCCTAACTCAAAACAGGAGAAGCCAGAGTAGAGGGAAATCAGAGGAGTGATACTAACCGCCCCACTGCCTTGACTTTTAGAAGTTTATAATCGGTATACTCCTTTTCGATGAGAGTTGTCGATGACATGGATGTATGTTCCAAACCGCAGACACATCCGGTCTACACATTCAATGGTTTCATTACCCATCCGAAACCGTTACCGAGCGCACATTCCTAAATTCGGGCATTGAATTACACGAGTTTCACAGATTCCCTTAATTCCAGTTCCGACAAACGGACGGTACTGAATATACGAAGCCGATAGTTCGATTTTATAAAGAAATACCGAAAAACTGTGGGCGGTAAATTCTGAAATCGTCTTCATTCGACCATCAAATTATAGCTTAGCTCTTACCTCTTTATACTCTTGGGATACCACAAAATGGGTCTAATCTGGTAATTTAAGAAATGTCCAATTGTCCGATTAAGGTATTTCCGTTTAAATGCAGACTTAATACGGCCCAGTGTGGCCAAAGGTAACAGACATGCATATCTTTTTCTGTCAGGTGTACTCTTGTAATTTTTCGGCTCTTGATCTGACTAAAGTCTGAAACCGGTTGAGACTAACTGCACTTGTATATTTCAACTTCAATTGTTGACATTCCATATTTTGGCCTCTTTAAAAAGCCAGTAATTGACCATTCATTTAGTCGGTCATCTAAAACGACCAGCTAATGAATACTGAAATGATTAATGTTGTCCCTTCTAATCTATTGAAATCAATGTGGGTTATCTTCACAGAGGTTAGGTACAGATATTATAAAATGTTCAATGTGTATATTATATAAATATATAAATAAATAAATATACATAAATATATATATATATATATATATATATATATATATATATATATAGAGAGAGAGAGAGAGAGAGAGAGAGAGAGAGAGAGAACGTATTAGTGAATGTATTTTCTTAATAAAAAACTTTCCGATTATAAATTTTAAGGATTTAGGGCAGTAATGGACGGAAAACATACACGTCCAGAGTTTTCAAACGGGCTGTCAATAAATAAAGTGACCCGGAATTACAATTTAAAATAACAATGGCTTTAAATAATATTCTTCTGAAATGGGTGATTTTTGTACCCGCCTTTTTTAAATTGGTCGTTTTTTCTGTTTTAAATGACTTCAGAAAACATAATATACTAATTTTTCTCAAGAAAATTTCTTTCTGCATAACGGTGTTAAATTGACCCGATCCTTTCTTCATAAATAAGTGAAATGAAATATTTAACATAGAGTAGTGATTTCGTGACGTTATCGTACGTGTTACAAAATGCTGTGGACGAAAATTAAAAATGCCGTCCTAGTTTTACATTCCAGTTCAACCTAGGGGGGCTCATTAGTCCTTATCGCTCATCTCGAAAACATTTTTTGCACGCCTTCGAATGAATGAAACGTACGAGGAGTTATTCGAGTATTTTTTTTCGCGAAATCCAAATGCAGTTATAGGGGAAATTGATGTTGTATCAGGATCCACATCGCGCATCCTATTCGCGCGTCGGAAATATGAAAGCGACGATTACTACCGGCAGAACTAAACGTGTCGGAAAAAGTAGCGTCGGTGTTTTGTGAGGAGAGTATGAGTCGAGTGAGAGGTGGTTGGTGGAAAAGCGCCTTGTCCACGGGTGGGATTAAGTGCGGTCCTTCCGAGGGTAAATGGTAAGTGTAAGGCAGTTTTACTGAGACGGAGTGTGAGGTGAAAAGGCTAATCTATACCGTGTGTCCGATTCACTCTGTGCCGCGTCTCCCGGCGTTCCGGACCGGAAGGGATACTTAATCGGGAGTTTGTTTTAATTAAAAAAATTTTTTTTAGAATTAAGTATATGTACGTACAGCTTTATATCTATTTTCATCGACATCGAGGCCTCCAACTCGCTTCGTATTCTCGTTCGTAACCAAATCATTTTTCCTGTAAAAAAAAGGTTTTCTAATAAAGACCTTATTTCTGAACAGTGAGCAAAAAATAAACAGAAAAACAAAAAAAAGTCAAAGCACATAGAGCACAGGTAAAAAGTCCGGACGGATCGGTGCGTTCGAGATCCGGACGTTTTACAGGCAAATAATTTGAAACCACCATCACGACATCTATAACTTGAAATAGTTAAGCATATCAAACCTGTATGGCGATCTGGACAATTGAGAATCTTTGCCTCCTATATTGTTTCCATTAATGGTTTCCGAACGGTCTTGGCCTAGAATAAACACGGCGAGAATTACTGGGTTGGAGAAGAAGAATGGGGAACTGGAAGGGTGGTCACACTCGAAGGGCCCGGGAGCGGTCACAGACAGCCCGCCCGCTCTCCCTAATACTCCCGCCACTCCGGTCCAATTATTTCACCCCAGACGGGAGCCCAAACACATCCCCATCCAAATACCACCCCTTCTCCAATCCTCCAATCTTCCAATCGGCTCCTCTGAATTCATGTCCGTCGATATGTCCTTCAGTCATCGGTTCGCTTCCCACCGATATCGACTCCCAATTAAATACACGGCTCTTTTAGTTATTTTGTTAAAATCGACTCGTTTAGAAGGCTCGTTCGCTGTGCTCGGATTGTAAAATAGCGTAAGGTAAATAAAAAGTAAATGAATCGCTAAATTTTATGTATCAAAAGTTTAATGGTCAAAGTGTACATTGGGAAATTGCTAGGTCGGAGAATTCCATCGTCGATGGAAACTACACAGTAAACGGTTCAGAATCCCTATTGAATAAGCCCTTCGGAAAACATCGGAGAATTCCGAATTTTTTAAAAATTTTAAACTATTTCACTATTACAGAGGTAGTCGTGGTGGAGGAAAGGAGTGTCAGCGGTACTCGATATATACGGTACTCGATACTAGTGGATTGGCCGGAAGGACTGGTCGGGAGACTGGGGTACTCTTCGAGTGTAACTGGCTCGGTGGGCCTCGATAGATCGAACAGCGATAGAGTCGAGATATATTATAAAGAGATCTATTTCGGAAAGAAGATGAAGAGGCAAACCATAGTTCGAGTCTAAAACTAGAAGAGCCGAATAGAATCCGCCTGGCGGGACCGGAAGGATCATGCAATATAAAATGTTCAGATGGCAATATTTATTCACCTATTGAGCTGGAAGCGGTCGCTAACATTGTACCATTTTGGTTTCTATTATTATAATTGTTGGTAGTGCGCTGTTCGGGGTCGTACGATATCGTAGAGAGCGGGGTCGGGGCCGAGCCGGCGTCCTCTTGCGACAGCGATTGAGCTAAATAAAACAGATAAGGTCATTCGATCTGCAACAGATATCTGACTCCTCGATTAATCAATCGATTCATTAGTTCGCTTATATCGATTCCCGTTTCGGTCGGTTCGTTCGGTCGTACCTTCGGTGTACATCGGGTATAATACAGCTAGGAATATAATTAACACTGATACATGGGCTAGGCCTACATGCGCCGTTTAACTTAACGATGGATTCAAAGAAAAGGAATACAAAAGTTAAGGTGGCACAGGCTAGAGGAGGAGTCGTTTCTCCATGCAACGGACTAAGTGCTAACCTTCCCCCAGGCGACCCGTAACGATTCGATCGTCGCGCTTTTATCGACTCGAGGACGGAGTGCTGCGGACGGGCGGCCGCGCTAACGGCCACCCTTCGGGGAGCCATTCCCTCACCCGTCCCGCTAACCCACTCCTTTGCCCAGTCAACCGCAGGAAGGTTGACGCCAATCGAACAATCCCCTCGCCACCGGGAACGCGGGAATATACGAAAGCGGGATTAAAAACGAGGGGAGGGAATGCGACGGGCACCGAGGGGAAAGCGCACGGAGGAGACGAGCCGCGGATGACCGATACGACGACGAGAGAGAGAGAGAGAGAGAGAGAGAGAGAGAGAGAGAGAGAGAGAGAGAGCTCTGTCTCGTCTTCGGGCGGGTCCCTGTCACCACTAGCGACGAGGTGGGGGCTGCGGGGGCGGGGGCTGCGGGGGCGGGGCTGCAGTGTCGGTGGGGGCGGCGGCGTCGGTGGCCGATGTCTCCGCCCCGGGCGATCCTTCCGATGCGTCCTCGGCGGCCCGCTCCGTCCCCGGCGAACCTGACCCCGGCGGCGGGGACGGAGACGGCCGCAGGTCCGGCGATTCGGACGCCGGCGAACACGGCACGGAATACTCGCTCTCTTCGGATCGGCCGCCCCCCTCCCCCGCCTCTTTCTCACCGCTCTCCCAACACTGAAACCACCATCAATCCCACTCGACCAAAGTCATTACAAAATCCCGCGCACGGATCGCCGTGCGCCCTTCCGCTCTCGGACCACAGCCGTCCCGACGGGGGACGCCTTCGACCCTATCTCGAAACCTCTCCCACGTTGACCCGCCGGAACCGGATTGAACTATTTTTCATTTATCCGGCGGGATCCGTCGATCCTTTGCGATATTCGGCTCCGATACCTAAAGACCGACGTCGCGAAGGACGCATCTTGACATTCGGCCCGACCGATTGAAGTTCGGCGGGAACTACTCCCTTATCGACCGGGAGTAGAGAACCGTTTCGGATCGATCGTATAACCCCCGTCGGGTGTCGGTCGGACGGAGACGATCCGTAAAGGAACGGCTCCGAAATTTCCGCGGTGAAACGGAGCGCTCGTCGTATCGCGATCTCCACTCCCGATGCCATTTTATAACCTACGGACGTTCGTTTCGCGGCGTTAAAGGCGGATACCTTTACGAGTATTGGTTTGGTTGGCGGCGGGGTAGGGGGAGGGGGCGACGTTCGTCCCTGGAGTCTTCCGGGAGGCGTTCCTTACTTGCCTCGAGTGCTGCGTCTCCTCCTGCCTTTCCCCTTGTCCGAGTTAAGACACGACCCTATACTCCGGTCTCCGACCGCACCGAACGAGAAAAGAACACCCCTCGACCCGGCTGTAGGTGCATCGAATCTGCCCTCCTTTCCTCATTGTAATCCTCGACAGAGAGGGAGAGAGGTGAAAATGACCTCGTTCGCGTTAGTGGAATCGGTATGAAATCGGTTGTAAAAACCGTAGGCTTTGAACACGCCGCGAACCGACCCGACTCGAAATGGTGGCCACGCCTCCACCGCATACGTCTCGATATGGACTCGATCACTCGAAATTTTGAAGTACCGCCTGGGATATATCACACTTTAATCGGTTAAAAAATAGATCAGTTGGAACCCCTTTCACGCGAGATCGGGGAGCGGGGGGGGGAATGGACGGGGAAGCTCGATCGAGGGACTGTCGATTCGAGGATGCGCTGTTGGGTCGGTGTGAAGCGTTCCATTATCGGAGGCAGGGATTTTCCGCCTACGCGTCAGTTTGATAACGAGATGGTTGGGGGGTGGAGAAAATTTTACACTGACGGGGGAATCAAATCTTTTTGGCTACTTCGGAAGGTATGTACCCGCTAGTGAGGATCGCAAGGGATATATGATTAAAAAATTAAAAAAAAACCTTTTCGCTTAGCGTCTAATTGGCTCTAAGTCTAGCTAACGATCAAATTTCAAAGCTAAAAACTAGTCTACTGAGCTAAGACTATCGGCTAACGTATGTCCGATAGGCTAGGTTGTCTACGTGTCTGGGTATGGATGGTATATAATGGCCAGTCTATCACTGGAATATACATAACAATAATGTGTCGCCAGTAAAGGATCTGTCAACGGGCGGTTCGCTTACCTCCGACTGAACTCCCAGTGCCAACGAGTCTAACGAGGCAACCGCCCGGGTTTCCGGTGTTGTTTCCGATACCGATGTCGGAAATTTGAATCGACCGATCGACCGGGAATTTAATTTAGACGGAATTTATAATTCTGGTTGTAAGAAAAAGTTGGTTCGCTGTGGACGATCGTTATCTGATGAGGCGTAAGGGCTTGTCAAAACGGTGTATTTCGCTACTTCTTCCCGATCGATAATTCGGGAAACAGTAGCACTTTTTTAAAATTGAATTTCGAAGGACCTGCTAGCCTGTAAAAATGTACTTGTAAATATGTTCGTTGTAAAAACTTATTCGAGGGTGATCGACGTGTGGTGTTCAATAATTAAAATGTGCTGTTATTTCCTATTTCGTATACTCGACATAGCTCGTAAAATATTGTGCTCAGATGTGAAGAAAAACAAAATAAGTACTGTGTACTAAGACTTTGGTAAAATGAATTAATTATCGTGTATAGGACGGTGAGGGAGACCAGTGCTTTCGTTTCTAGTGAATTCGATCTGGATAATCGGGGAACGGTTCATCACGTTCAAAATATGGTTCTTGTGGGTTATATTCAGTATATTGTACGTGTGTGTATATGTGCTCGTGTGTGTTAATAAATCGATTGGATATCTACCGCACCAAGTTTTAGAACTTTTATACCTTAGAACGGAGTTGAATAATATAGATGCGACCGAGAGCCCTAATATTAAACGGTTTTGTGGGAAGTTTATTTTAATGTACGTTGGAAGCGATTCGAGTTGATCAAGTGGAACGCCGGCTCTTGTCGACACCCAATTATCAATTAGCGCCCTATTTGTTGGTCCCGCCCGGGACCAATCGGGTATTCCACCGTCGCAGGTAGCGACACCTCGTCGCAGCGTCGGGTACGACTTTTCTCTACCGACAGTGGCGAAAACCCTGAATCGGTCCCGGGTCAAACGTTGGGGGAACCAAAACCAATTGATCGAAGAGACGAAGGTCGACATTCGTTGTTATCATTCCCGAAGTGCCTACGAATCTGCTGGAATGACTCGTGTTACGGGACGGATATTACATGAACTCGTGTCAGTGATGTTTATTAGTGTTACAAGCCGGAGAGTAGACGGTCTTTTCGCCAGTGTCGTTGTTTTGAAAACAAACGCAAATTTTTGTTCCTCTGTCAAATTTCGATTGAGGACTTACGCCCTTATTGTGTAACTAATTTAATTTAAATCGGCCGGCTTTCTCCATTTTCTTACGGTTGCCAAAATTTTGCCGAAACATTTTTATAATAATCTAAGTCTTACATAGGCGTGTTTCATCATATAAACTGTATTCGTTCGTCTAGATCTTCATTCGTGCTCACTTCTCCTTCTTCTCTTCCTTCCAGTCGACGACCGTCGAGTAATTTATTGGACTCGAGTGGGAAATTCGTGACGAAATTTCCTTGTCCGACTATTCGAGTTCTGGCTACGGCTCGTTGCTACGCTTTTTTGCTCCACGTGTTCGTGCGTGTGCGTGTATTTGTATGAAAAGATAGAGACATTATTCGACGAGAAACGGCGGATTACTCGAGGAACTAATAGTTTATTTATAGCATTTATAAATAAAGGATATGATGTAGATCTCGTGAGGTGAAATCAATAGTTTCTACGATAAAAATTATGAAATATAATTGTAATTACAGTGAATTCAGTAGAGGCCGGATGTTTATATAAACACATAAATTTCTGTAGACCTTTTACACAATTTAATACATCTTTTATCACAAAAAGAACATATGTGTATGTTGTATATAATATATATTGTATATTATATATCTATAATGAACATGCGTTCGGCCTCTTGTCTTAAAGAATGTCCTGTATGTTCTCAATGTGTACTAAAGGGTTTTAGTGTATATTATATTCTTAAGGTACCTTGGCAGGCTTGTCTGACAATGATGCTTTCGGTAGGCGCCACTGTTTGTAATGGAGTGACGCTACACAGTGCGACAATAAAGTACCGGAGCTGATAAAAATGTCATGTATGCTCAAAAACCAACGATGAGCCCAAAGGACTTATCGCTCGATTTATTCTTCCTGAACCAGGTCCACAGGTCCTTCAACTCGCCAGATAGGTAGCTTAAGCAGTTACAGCCAATCCGAGAGGACTCATTCATCAATTTTAATCAGTTTTACAATAATCATCAGTACTCGAACATTATTGTCGAACTGTGTAATCGGAGTCTTGTATTGTTTTATAGTTGCTAGATATGGGTAAAATAATTTGTCGGATTCCTGGCATTCTATCTTAAATATTGGCCTTATTGGGAAAGCTGCAATTGGTTAGTATTAAACAATTAATGCGAGGAGAGGACCTCATAATGAATTCTAAGACTATTGGAACTCTCGACTGTGATAATTTTGGATTTCAGCCGTCTTCGATAGAAATTTTGAAAAACACCAGGCGATTTAAATTTTTTTCGGCTGATTAACTCTTACCAACTATTATCCTTCGCTCCAGTTTCCTTAATCCACCTTCCTGCTTAGTTCAACTTGAGCTTGACTCTGAATAGTACTTTTGGCGGATATTATTTCATTTACCACTCTTTTAATTTAGTCAAGTCTGCCTTTGGTCATCTGGCGCCATTTTATTTTTTCAAAATTTCTACATAGACTTGTGAAATGTTCAAACGTTTAATTGATAATCCTTTTAAATTCTTAACGACTGGGCCCTAAAAAATTGTGGGGAGGAATATGTTGAAAACATCGGAGGATCCAATTTGTAGTTTGATGAATCGTTTTTTGTATCTTTGTGCAATATATATGTATATATATATATATATATATATATATATATATATATATATATACGGATGTTATCCTCCTTCTATGATGGATCTACGACGTTGTGTAACACATAAGTGTATGTCTCGAAATTATGACATAAAGCCTAAACGACTTCGGGCTTTATTCAATTTTAGGACATAGAATATTCATTGTATCGAAGGTTTATTTATCGTGGTTATAGTGTTAACTTTAATGTTGACTCGAATTGAAGTTTAAGTGAAACCGGTGTAATCGCATCTCGATTATGGACGAAGCCCACATTAATAACCGATTCTACCTAGGAATGGTCCGTAAATACATTTATGAAAAGAAATAAACACGGTTCGGAATAGCTTTTACTTGCTATTCGCGCTGGTTCTGAACATTTGTACCTGGATGTCTTAAGTGTTATTTCAGAGTAGTCTAGATATGTGTCTCGATAGAATTCGAAGGACTAAGCCAAAGGGAGGCCTCAGCTCCCAATCCTGTGTTCTGTGACTTCGGACTGTAAACTTCAGTACTTTTAAGTTTGATCGGGCGATGGCTAGAAAAGAGCAGTTTTTGATTTCTCTACTTTCATACTCTCTAACCTAATTAATCTTCTTACGTGTACTTGGACCAATTCGGGGACTTCAGGATCGATATAATTGATCCAATGTTTTAATTAAACTACTCAAATGTTGCCGGAATGAAAAAAACCTGAATCAATTGACAAAAGTCCAAAACAAATGAAAACCGAGGGTTAAATTAATTAGTATTTATTAATACTGTGCTCGCTACGAATAAAGGCTTTTTAAACTGGTACAATATCTGATAGATCTAGTACCTATACAGATTTCTATGGCTCAATCAATTATAAATTTCGTTGGATAAGAACTGACGAATGTTCTATCTAACAGCTTATATTCTACAACAATATTTTTTTCGATCAATGCGCTTTTCTACCCCTTGGACCCCAATGAAATATAAAGATATATTTCGCAAATCCCGTAGCAACATCTGAGTAGTTTATATTTGAACCGCGATGAACGGGTAGATCGAGGCGCCGGCTAACAATAACCATTCCCGGAAAAATTCGGGAAGACCAGGGGGCCTAACCGAAATACTTCCCACGGTATTACGCGATCCCTCCGGAAGTTAGTTAATGATAATAGCTGCATGGATAGCGAAAGAAGATTCGGATCAGGCTTTTCCGGCTTCGAAGGGACTCCGAAATTTCTCGGAGAAAAATGAAATTACGAGTACCTCCCAATCCTGTAAAAATCGATGGAACTTTCACACCCTCGGAGTTGAAAGAGCGCGGCGTTGGAGATAGAGCGGAGGGCTTTTCCGTTCGTTTCGCGCGAAATGGGACGAGGTTTTATTAATTGAAACGGGCGCGACGTCAAAGGACACCTTCCGCCTTACGTCGGCCTAATCCTCGAATCTAGGGCTTTCTCGGAGAAGCACAACTTAAGCTTCCGAGACGATAAGTACCCGACCGAGAACAAGGCGGAGTGTTCCGGGACCGGAAGCTTCAGATTTAATTTCAGTCGCAACGTCGAGAAAACTGGTGTGCGTCAACTTAGCCCTTTTAAAGTCCGACAGAGGGTTCCGATCTCCGAAAGGGGCCGGGGTCCAAAACGAGCGGAAGTTACTTTCCCGCGAGGGGAGCAATGTAACTTGGACGAGTCGCATTGTCTTGGAACGTTACCCGAAAAAAAGAAGAAATTCCGTAAAGACAGAGAGGGGCACTAAAACGTCCGGGCTAAAATAACACAAATGGCATCGAGAAAGAGAGATTCGGGAGCGGCACTAGTGTTTGACTTACTTGATTGCCGTAGTATGGGTTCTGGTTGTAGTTGTCCTCGCGCTGCAGCTGGTACTCCTGGCCGCGGCGGTATTCTTGTCGCCGGTAGTCCTCGTTCTGCTGGTAGTCCCCTCTCTGCTGGTACGGCCTCCTCACTCCCTCCGTTCCGCCTCTCACTTGTACCGCCTCGCTCCCTTCCCTGAAATACGTCTCACTATATACATATTTATATCTTATTAATGAATAGAAATTGAAAGATTAATCGGGCCGTAGTCGTGCAATGGACTAAACCGAAAAATAGACTTAACTTTCTTGAGAATAAGTGTTCATCCGGAAAAAAAGTGACATGAACTCTTGCCTAACCGGAGGTCCGGCCTACTGAGGGACGAATCTCGGTTCGAGGTATGAATTCGAGAGATGATTGAACGAGAGGGAGAGAGGGAGAGAGAGAGAGAGAGAGAGAGAGAGAGAGAGAGAGAGAGAGAGAGAGAGAGAGAGAGAGAGAGAGAGAGAGAGAGAGAGAGAGAGAGAGAGAGAGAGAGAGAGAGAGAGAGAGAGAGAGAGAGAGAGAGAAATGATTGCAACTGGAATAATAAACTGGAAGGCCGATGCATTTATGAATGACGGAATTCATAACGAATTTTCAATTTGAAGAACAAAGAGAAAAGAGGAACACGTGGGGACTTTGGTGCGTGTTTGGGACGCAATCCAGATTGTTTTCGGTTAAACGTGAACGTCTAACCTTTATAAAAGCGAAATATTAGATATTCGGAATAAAAAAAGAGAGCGGTCATGAGAGCATAAAAATACGCTCCGCATTTCTTCCTATCTACAATGCATTATTAATTTACGCGTCATGTCTCGCCGCGACATGGTTATTTTTCCTGTTTCAAAGGCGGAAAACGGATAAATTGGAACGCGTAAAAATCTTAGATATTCTTCGACTGGCCGGACATATGAGAGTGAGGAAAATACATTCGCCAATTTCGTGGACCCAATCGATGTGTTACTTGGGAAACTAGCATGGGATCAGTGGAAATAAAAACACGTAAGAGTGTCGAAAGTAAGACCTATTATAACATCCGCTCATGTCGGCTATTACTGAATAATATTAATATTCTAAAATAATTCAAATTGGACACTAGTTCGAGGCATTTGTTAGAGGGCTGAAGATAATAGAGAAAGCACTACACTTTACTACTTTACTTTTTATATGTACTCCCGGAACATAATTTTTGTTCCTCTTTATTCCTTCAAAGGTATGGAGGAGCAAAATAGAAGGAATACATCCGGATATTGCAAAACACGATCGGAAGTTGTAACAGCGCAAAGAAAAGAATATTATGACGAGGAGGAAAGGGTCACTTATAAATAAGGGATGAATTATTAAGTATACCAGGTAAAAAAGGAACTGGAAAATACAGTAGTGCCTCAAACATCTTGGAAAATCAAAAGCGACATTAATCATCTTCAATAAGCGGAAGAAGACAATATAAAATATTGTCGTAGATATTTGCAGTTATATAAATGACTGAACTTAGTATTTTCTTTTTTTTCGTATATTCCTAACAAAAGTACGTGGTATATATTATAAACGCTATTAACATATTTAATGTAATACTCGGGCACTCGTAAGTATGACATCAATATATATATATATATATATATATATATATATATATATATATATATATATATATGTAATGGAATGTAACTAGCCGGCTACTAAAATAGTGTTGTCACAAAGGACGGCAATTGAACGAGGGTTACTTTTACGATCGCATTAAGGGGACCGTGTTTATTAAGTATTTAATCCACGCACTATAGTAGGTATTCAACTGATAGGTGTGTAATAGTTCAAGGTGTTCAAATTACTTCAATTACTTTCGGTTATTTTAGGTCAGAGGAAATAACGGATCGAGCGATCCACGTCTTATAAAATGTCGTGTACCGTTGAAATATTTGGCCGAGGCAACTTAGAAGCGGCGGACTGTGCCCGACGATAAAATGTTAAACGATAAAGGGGAGGAGGAAACTTATGGGACCCCCAACTCGAATAACAAATAACCGTTGTTGACGACATTCTCAATTACCGACATAGGAATACTGAACTCCAAACCGGAAGCAAACTGTCATTGTATGAAACAGCAGGTTTATTCCCAGCGATCCGTTATCTCTGCACAAGTGGATTAAGGAACGCGATGACGAAACAATTTAGATCACTCATTCACTCATGGAACCAGTCCCCAAACAGTACGACACCGAAACTTTAATTATTATATGTATTTATTATTTATATAATAATGAATCAAAGTGGTGCAAGATCATATTTGTAATCGAGGTCGTGCGGGTTAGCATTAGAGGTGCCGTATTAATAATCGAAGTGTCGCGGGTTAACATTAGACGGGTCCTATTTCATATTTGTAATCGAGGTCGTGCGGGTTAGCATTAGAGGGCGCCGTATTACTTATTAATAATCGAAGTCTGGCGGGTTAGCATTAGAGGGCGCCGTATTACTTATTAATAATCGAAGTCTGGCGGGTTAGCATTAGAAGCGCCGTATTTCTTATTACTAATCGAAGTCTGTCGGGTTAGCATTAGAAGCGCCGCAAATTTTTGTTATTAATCAAAGCGTGGCTGTTAACATTAGCCTCCACCATATGTCGCGTTTTAATGTATGTCATTAGTATTTATAAACAATAATCGGACCGCCCGGGCCGGGGGTCGACAGTAAGGTAATTACAAAAAACGTGTATAATTATGTAGGCGTTTATCCCCGTTCCTATTACCCGTCGTTGCCGTTATTATCCGTCGTCCCCTAATTGGGAAATAACGGAAGTTCTTCTCGCCCTTGTAATTTCCTAGTTGGGCTCGCTTGTTTAGCCCGGAACCGGTTCCATTCAATACCCGTACAGTAGTAAAAGGAAGAAAATGAGATTACTCTATATTGGAGTTTGCCAAACATACTCGGCCTACCGAGTACCGTTACACTTTTTTCCCCGACAGTAGTTACAACTCTTCCCAAATGAATTGTATGTCTGTGACTGTATGACTGTGTATTGAGGTGAATTCATTTGACTTTATGCTTCATAGCTAACAAACCTTTAGTTTGGAACTCTAGTTTGGAACCGGTGGTAAATATATACGGCACGAATTGTTTATCCAAAGGGATTCAGCCCGTCAGAATTCCGGGGACGAGATTGGCCTCTGTATTTTTCAATTCAGAAAAATTATATATATATATATATATATATATATATAATATTCAATCAAAAGTCCTTCGAAACATCCGTATTTCTCCCTGGTATGTTTTGAAATTACACCATTCACCATGATCTCACCATATCGACGGTTGTTGAATTAATAAAATACCGGCACCTAATGTTTGATTCCCGTCCCACTCGTTTTCTTTATTCACTCGTTGATTCCGTCCCCTCCGATAACCATTCGTTATAAGTTGCGCTAGTCTGCCGGTATCCCGCGGGTATTGAATTCTGCCCCGGTTGTTTGACTTGCGGACGTTATTAACAAGTTACACGCGGTCGTGAGTTCAATTTCAGTTTGTCAAGTATAAATCACATACGGAGCGGTATCATTATCCCTCAGTGAATACAGTTCGGCTTATCGAAGTTGGAGAGAAGACGTGTCCAACTTTGAATTAACTCAGTTTAGAATTAAGCTTAATAACCGTAGGCGTAATAACCTGGACGCTACCAACTTTGTACAATCCGTTTGTCAAACGCAATTGGAAATTTTATTGAACTTGTAAATGTTTGAAAATTGATATACACGTAGTTAATAGTTGATAGGACTGTACGAGTCGTTTCTTCCCTGCGACTGTACGCTGAGTAGTTTTATTTTTGGTATTTTAGGCGTATTTTGGGCTTTATATCTATAGTAAAAGCAGATATTGTACGGTCGAACGTCCCACAAGGCGTAACGTTCTACGATAATAACATCTACTAGGGACGGCGAGGTGCACTTGAAGCAAATACTAATATTTCCTGGCATCCCAAACTTCCCTTCCAGACACCTGACAAGGAAGTGGCCACGTCATTGAAACATACCAGAAAAATGGATTTAAAAAAGGGGGAAGCTAGCGGGGTTCTCCTCTATTATGCTCTATTTGTTACTAGTACTACTTTAACATTAATGTCGCATATTTTATTATACAGGCGTGGCAATAAAGCAGGTATGAAAACGAGAAAACGACTAATGTCGCTTAATTGGTGTTCAAAAAACACGAAAAGGATGAGTTGGGAACCGCTCCATTTAGCACTCACTCTCTTGGATTGTGCACAAGACCACTAAAGTGCCCCACTCCACAACGACCGCCTTATTGTAAGAGCTAAATTCTTTTATAGATCCGTTTTTCATTTCTTAAGCAACATCTGGGGTCACAGAGCCGATTCTGCGGAACGGTTTAATTAAATTATGGACCCTTGATGAATACCACTGGCGAGTTCAAAATTGTTGACCTCTCATTGACGCAGTCGTTCATCGAAGGCAAACACTGTTGGTATTTAAGGTTAGTAACAGTTTCGCAATAAATACCGGATAGTAGCGGGGTTATCATATTGTTGCAATATAATGCCGATATCCCCGTATTTTGTTAAACATCATCAAATAATATTGATTTAGCATTATTTACGCAAGGGCGTTTTGAGGGACTCCAAAAGTTCAGTTTTGAATAGAGGACCGGCATGTAATTTGGGTGGGGGGAATGTTTAGACACGGGCGGAATTTAATAACGGCGAAACCCACACGCCCTCTCTCTCGCGGCCCGAAGAAATGGTCATTTCAATTCTTGATTAAAATATATTGCATGGCAGTGCCGATTGTTTGGCCAGTGCGGCTTCAATTAGGGACGAAATTAAAATCTCCCCGTTCATTTCGAAGTTGAAAACTGTTTCCAGTACTATCAATTTATATTTTCTGCGAAGTGTGTCGTTCCTAACCGACCCGCATTCTGGGGGCACCGTTTCGATACACAGAGCGGGATTGAATTCTTTCGGTCGATAGAACCACACATGTAAATTCAACTTCGACGGTACTTACCAGTACCCAACTAACTTACGGGAAAGTTATGTATAGTACTAACACATAATTAATTATATAGATATCGAAAGATAAAAAAAATCAAATAATTTACAGACATGGATCAGTTTTATTTATAAAAATTAATATTATATATATATATATCAGGGGTGCTAGGTACTCGGTGCAAGTGCACCCAGCGAACGATTTTGTGAAACTAGCTCCCTTGAGTGTGGTGCGGAAACGTACTTAACTAAAGTTCGTTGGGTGCACTTGCACCGATTAACTAGCGCCCCCCCTGAGGGTACTGTGGAAATAATGTACTTAACTAAAGTTCGTTTGGTGCACTTGCACCGATTACCTAGGTTACTAAAAATAAACTTTTTCAATAAATTTTGGATCAACAGGAAAACGTTTATGATTGTAAATACACAATACCAGATAGGTTTCCTGTCATATATTTGGAAGTCAGAACCTAGTAGTTGCGACCAGTTGTGTGATCAAATATATATTTGACCGATAATCCGACAAAGACTTAAGCCGATTAACACAATCCCTCCCAACCCAAATAAGACAAACATCCCCCAAAAGCACAATAACAAGACACACACATGTATATATATATATATATATATATATATATATATATATATATACATGACAAACAGACAACCACCACTGCACAAGTGACAGTGATAGTGCAGTGAGGATGCCCCAAAAACATCCAAAACGCCAAAATGACTAACACCGCTACTGAAGATGGCGAACAAATGACCAAACCAGCGCGAGGGGACAGAACACACACGAAATCTTCGGTATTCCAACCCCTCGCAGACCGCAAAACAGGTATTTTATATTAGATATTTTTACCTTTTATTTATTGTACAATCGACCTTTATGGTTATAAGTACAATTGGGGAATGTTCTTGTTACTAGCTTCTCTCGATAAAGAAGCGACCCGGCGATGGCACTTATTGACGCGTGTCCGGGCTTCAGGAGGAGGACCCACCGCTGGGGGCTTGAGGCAGATAGCCCCCTTTCTTTCTGGCTGTCACTTGTGACAGTCTTTCTCTCAATAACCCCGTAGGAGTCAGTGACCGGACAAGGCTCTCAGTCCGAATGCCAGCGCCGAGGCGTCAGTCTGATATGCGGGGTGAGCTAAACCGACGCCGAATTAGAGAGTGGGGCGTGTCTCATTGGGCGCAACTCGCCCAACACGCACGTCAAAAAACTGTAAATAAAACGGAATGGAAGCCGACTTGGCTATGACGTACTCGGCATGCGCCCACAGCCGCCGAATGACCCATATTACAGACAGGAATACGAGAAAATAACCTACGAATTGCGAATACTGATAAATAAAGCTAATAATCAATTATTCGTAGGTACAACAAAGCCCCCGGGGACTTTGTCATATCAGATTGTTTATTGTCATAAAACAATCTGACTTTAATGGCTTAAAACGCGAATTTTTAGAATAATTGAATATCGCCTCCACCGCAGTTGTTCGGTAATTGATTTTATTCTCGGCTATGGTATCAACTACTTTATTGGTTTAGCCGTGATTTTTGCAATATATTCGCGATGAATTGAACGAATATTGGCCGGAACCCGGAATTCGGTGCTGTTACGATTCAGCGTTTTCCCCAACAAAGTGGGCGCGCTTGAAAACTAAGTCACTGCCGGCGTATTATTGAATTTCACCCGGGGCCCCATTTTGTCGCACCGTCGTATGAATAATACATAATAAATTCCGGCTCTTCCTTAGGTGTATTGAAATTTACGTGGGCGAAAAAGAAATTCTTATAATGGCGGGTATAAATCAACCGGAGCTGATACCGGTCTAAAGTAAGATCGGCGATTCGAAGATATCCTAAAGTTTCCCCGCTAGTGGCATTCCATGGCAGCTCCTTAATTTTTTGTAATACGTTCCGCCCCCAACTCCTTTTAATAATAGAATTGTATTTACATAGTGCACAATACTACTATAATACAAAAATTATTTATACTTTAAATAACTTCACATATTGGTGCTCTTTGAACGCCAATTAACATGAGTCTTTTTTTAATTTTTTACCTGATTTATCGCCACAACTGTAAAATACAATAAATTACGTTCTTTTTCTAGTAGCACTAACAACGAGTAGAGAATGACGGAGGAGAAACCCACCGGCTTTCCCCCTTTTTTACAAATTGTACCTATTCATTTTTCTATTTTTCTGGTATGTTTAGCTCACGTGGCTAGAAATTTGGTATATTTTTGTATGGCTATCCTAAAGTAAATTAAATTACTACATATCTCCGCAGCCGTTGCTAAAAGGGTGCAAAGAGAAAGATAAGTAAAAAGAGAAAAGCATAGTTAAAATTTCCTTCATCAGCAATTAAAATTACCGGTTTTTATATGACAGCCGAATTTGTTGCGATACGCGTAAAATTCGAGAATTAAAACTAAATGGGGACTCGACTACGGCCGGTGAGAGGCGAAATTGAACGTTCGGTCGCAGTTTCGAAGCGATGTTTTCTTATAAGGCGGAGCACCTCTAAGTATTCCCCTAATTTATGTCGAGCACCTCACGGTATTCACTTAATTATCCTGTACCCAAAATCAAACACGGACTATTCGGTTAAAAAAATAGCTCTCCAAGAATTGTAATGTCGACAATTTTGGAAAACCATTGGAAGACAATTTCGTGTTTCTCATGGTCCTATTTATAACTTTTATCACTTGCTTTTAAATAAACTGCAGATTTAAATTCTTGACTTTTTATCACATATTGTGAGATGTTTCTCATGGTCCTATATTTTACTTTTATTACTTATTTGTGAAAAATTTATTTCAATAAACATTGATATTACGGAGGAAATCGTTCTAAATTTCTGGCTGTCATTGACATGACGATCATCGGATTCCGTTACGGCATCACAATGCTACTGTCAATAGGGAAAAGCCGGAACCTGCCTCTGTTAAACCAGCCACTTATGCGAAATATCGCATACGATGTTATTGAATAGTATTATACATGTTACTAGATTAATTATCTAATATTAAACTGATACTGACGTCTCACTGTTCGAGATTGTGATCTTCTCTTTGATCTTCGATATTTATATGCAAAATTTTTTGCTGTCCTTCACATAGGATATTTCAGGTTTCTTATCTAGGGATTCCTGGTCCGGTAGTCCGGCTGCAGTTTGAAACCACACGGGCTTAAAGTGCTCTTATCCAAGGTACATAATTTTTCCTTATTCTTATATGAGTGAATATTTTCGTAGTGGTATCTATAAATTAAAAACCAGACACACAGCACTAATGCCGAAGCGCTTACAAAATATTTGTTATAGATTACAACATATTCTTTGGATATGAGTATCGAATATTAAGAAAAATACAGAACCGATTGTTCCGCATTAATTTAAGAATTTGAAATTTATTTAAATGTATTTTAAATAAATTTTGAAAAAGTTTCATGAATTGTACTGAAACCCTTTTTACACGCTCTTATATAACTGGGACGGCACTTTATCAGCGTGTTAGTTTAAAAAGTAGTATGAAAGATTGGGCAATTCGACTCGGGAAACGTGTATTTTATTGGGGACTGAGTTTTAAGACCCGGATCATTAAAATCGGGGTAAAAAACCAATTTATTAGCTGACATTAAATCTTCATAATTTCCTTCGAGCCGTCAACTTTTTATATCGGCCCACTCGGGACTTCCAAAAACAAATTACGAACTATAAGACCTTTTTGACTCTATTTTCCGGCAGTTCAATTATTTTGAGATTACGGCCGTTCTATTAAACTCTAATGCTAACTACCAATTGTCACTTTAATTACAAAGTCGTGTTGGACAAACGGGCATAACAATATCGGATTACACCTGACAGAAATAACAGAAAAACAAACATTTCATTTAATCTCACAATTAATTCTTAACATAAATAATTTAAAGTAGGTATCATAGGGATATATTAATATCAAAAATATTTTTCATTCATAAATGAAATTGTTATACTGTATATTTGTTCCCTGAGCGTTTATCTGCGAACGACCCCGAGCCACAAAGCACGTTCGCCACAGCGTGACCTGTACCTTGGATAGACCGCGCATACACATTTCTGCTTTACACTTTTCTTCACACACACTTTCTCACTTTCACATACATTTTTCTTGTATTCAATTATTTCCTTCGACGGTTTTCTTTCTGTATGAGGGACAGAATTTTGCCCGCGTAACTCAATTCTTGTCGTGCGGTTCCTAATCGCCAGTGGAGTATCGGCGAACACCTCTGAGTTAACAAAATTCAGAATGAAATATTGCCCTCCCAGTGAATTGAGTATTATACAATGAATTTATTTACAGTTTTAGAGCATTTACTTACAAAACGTACATTCACAAATATGGTTTAAAAAGGAGAGTGTAATAAAGGCTTGATTTAGAAAAGGTTATTTTCTTATCGAAGATCTAAAGTACAAAATAAAATAAAAAGTATTAAAGGACTGTTTCTATTGGTGCTAAATAAATACCATATAAGTAAAGTACACTACCTGCCGACATAAGTCGACATTTGCCAGCCAACAAACTATTGTCTTTTTTTACACAAATTAAAGCTTCTAGCGCGGCACTCTTTCTGACCCGAGTTCGCTTTTAAAAATAAACAACAAAAACACTTTAAAAAAGCTATCGCTCGAAATTTTGAATTAATAACGTTTGATATATGAGCGAAGGTTTCCGCGACCACAACTTGATTTACCACTAACTTCCGGTAGGACCGCGTAATGCTCTAGAAGGGACCTTGGTTGGCAGTAGGTGACTCCCGGCTATTCCGGGATTTGTTTCCCGTGTTTGGAAACAACCTGAGCGGGTTACTGCTTCCGGAGAGGCTCAGGAGGAAAGGGAAAACACCCTTCGAATGGAGCCCGCTCGGGATAGAAATAATATCCAGGAATAGCGGGTAGGTGAACCGAAGGTCTTACCACAGCATTACGCGACCCTACTTGAAGGCTATTGATAATTACGTCTACGTCCGACTCCGAGAAACCCAATTTTATCCGCCGGTCCCCATCCCCCGTTACGCCTAATCTGATTAAATTTAGATTGTTACCGATTCCGGAGCTGTTGTCGATGCTTGACGATGTTGACGGCCCGCCTATAACTGTCCCAGTGGTGGCTACGAGTGGAGCACTAGCGGGGTTTCTCCTGGCCATTATTAGCGCCCCACTTTTTTACTAGCCGGCCGTCCTTCGAACCGCGTCGAAATGTTGGGTAATCGCACGGTTTATATCACCCCACGCTACCTCCTCATAAATCCTCGGTATATAAATATCCCAATACCCGATTCAAAACAGTCGCCTCGAACTGTAAATTAGAACCGCTCAGTCAGTTGCAGACATCGAGATTGACCTTAGATAATAAACTCACAATTAACAAAGTCGTATTCCAACCGATGTGGACATACGGCATAGAAATGTCGGTTTCCACCGAGACTTCCGACATTCCAAAAATCCTTCGCAACGTCCTTAATGCCCCCCGGTATGTTTCGAATCGGACCATTCACAATGTCCTCAACCCACCGACAGTTGTAACACTGATTCCCGTCTCACTTCTCATCCTAATTCATTCATTGGAACCCCCTCAGTTACACATCCATTATTCCCCGTCTAAAAACCCTAGACGTCCCCTCAGTCTGCAGCCCGGATACAACATCAAAAGTGCCATGAACGGGTGATATAATACAACAATAACGAGTGATATAAAAAAATTTCCACAATTGTACCTATAACCATAAAGGTTGATTGCACAATCAATAAAAAAAAATTAATGAAACTTTCTCGGTCTAAAATGAATACGTATGTAAAGAAATAAATGTGTACTTAAAGATTGTAAAGATTTGGTGACCTAATTCAGAGTTTTTTCGTATAATAAAAAATTATCCTTGCCACTGACTAGTTAAGTTGGTATATACAGTGGAAATTCAGATTCACTCAGGTTGCTATCGATTCCGCCGTTTCAAACAGATAGAGTGAAAAAATATTTCTGAATGAATTTGTACTGAATCGAGTTCTGGATTACTGTCACAACACTCATATATTTTATCCATCAGTTTATAACTATTGAAGTTATATTTGCTGTATACACATCGGCATATTTAATTATTCTTAAAACACATGTTTATGAGACGCTTTTGAGAATGGAGTAATAATCCACTTTCAAACAATACGCGGTTGAACATGCTTTGGTCCCGTCATGGAAATCGAACCCAGACCAACTAGTTTCACTCATTTTCAAATGCAAACTTTCAATTCATCACAATTAAAGTACATCTGCATTTTATCGGGAAGCAGTTTGCTAGAACATCGCACTTGTGATATATTCCAGGCCCAGATATATATATATATATATATATATATATATATATATATATATATATATATATAACAATAAACAATAGAATTGAAGAAAATCACAAGGAAAATTACGTAGAAATTTACGGCCACAATTCAATAACCGGCCACGATTCAATAATAATAATCTTCTCACCCCTTTTCATTACCGGATGTAGGTCATGCAAATAGGATCATAAAATTCTGAATTACCGGCTTCTTCCTCCGGACAACGGGCCATATTTCAAGGGATTTGCTGGTTTTATTAATGTTCTTTTTTTGGCGTGGAGACATGAAAATAATGTGTACTGTTGACCGAACATCAATTTGCAGTTTGTAATACCTTAGACTTTTTACCCGGGAAGGTGTAATGCATTTCTTACAGGTAGCACCTTCCCCTTCGGATGTAACTTTTTGAAACTGTTTTAAAAAATGTTAAATACTATAACCGATGCTGGTACCTTTTCGCGTAGAGAAATATGAAGAAATTAATAAAGCGCTGTTTGAGAATCAATATTGATTAATGATAACAGTCGAGATTTGACACAACCTTTGATACGCCTGAAAAATATATCTTAATGTAGTATATAAGTAGATCGGTGTGTTATAGGTACTTCATTTGTTGTTTGTTGTATTTTATTACAAAATTTTAACATAAAATTAATGAAATTTACTTATTAATAGCATTAACTGATGCTCAGGTATGATGCAAGGGGTAAAGCAAAGGTAGTGTCACCCACCTAGTCTATTGATGTAATCTGCAGTCGCGTTTCACATTGCATTTAATTGATGTTTATATTTTTTTTATAGTTGTTTTGTGTTATTTAAAATTTAACTAGACGTATCTTTATATTTTTTTGGTTAATACACCACAAGTCAACCAGTGCAAGCTTTATAATTTTGTTTCGAATTTTTATGTTATCTCAAACCCCCAGAGATGTACCTCGGAATACGGTTAGAAGACCACTGATTTAGTGCAATGCTGTCCTGTAAAAACACAAGAACCAGATTACTAATCTGCGTTGCGGGTTAGTATTAGAAGGGACGGGTTATTCTTGTTACCGTATTGCACTGAATAAGAACAATACTGAAAGGTTCGAAAAGGGCAACATATTGAATTGCGAATCGGCTAGGCTCTGCACAGAGAAAACGAATTTTTCACCTGGAATAAAAAATTTGAATAGCGAAAATACTAACGGATGCAAAATTTATACAAAGCATGGGGATTATTAGGTAACGACAAAGGTCGAGGAATATTTGCTTCGAAGATGATACGCTCTGAATTTGTAATTTGGAGGGGCCCCTCCGTTTTGAACCGCGGACAGAAAATCGTCGGCCATATTTTCTTTCACGGTCGGGCTTGGTAACGGAATTTATTACTGGGCCTCTAAAAGGAAATAACATTCCGTTATGGAAACCCTTTCAAGGGCTCCACCATTTCACCCGGCATTAATCGCGTTACAAAAGGGAGAAAGAGCCACCCCTTTCGCCGACGCTCTCGCGTCCGGGTGTTTCACTCTCCCGCTTTGTTGCTCTGGCTTTCAGTTTAAACGCATTTTAACGCCCTATTAACTGGAGGAAAAAACGAGGAAATCAAGCGCTTCCCACAGTCGACCTGGTGCTGGCAGAGAGCGCACGATACTTTAATTTAAATTTTTGGGGGGTTGGAGTTTTGGAATATGCTCGGTTAGCTTCCGCTGTGCAAAATGTGAAAACACGACAGTGTTTGTCTGCCTCCAAAATCCGAGGGGGCCCCAGAAGGGAAGGGCAAACCCTTCCAATGGAGGAAAGGCAGGTGGTTTCCAAACACAGGAAAAATCTCGGAACACGAACCGGTCAAGTTCCGGTTTCGGGAACCTTCCCTTATCTATATATATATATATATATATATATATATATATATATATATATATATATATATATAATATTTTCCATAAGTGCTTTTTATTTAGGTTACATTATTGCCGTAGATTTGTTTTAAATATCAGAGTTAACATTTTTAGTATACTGACTAACTAACATTTAATTTTGGTTTCGTGTAATATGAAATCTGCGAATTACTTTCATTGTCAATTTTCCAGTTGAACTAATTACGTCCTAAGTTAACAGTACTGTATGCTTTGCTTGACCGTGTGTTATAATCTTCTACGCCGACGATTGTAATTTATTCGACCTACATCCCGTATTGATTTTATTTTCACCCCCCTATAATTGTAACGGAATTTCATGCATCGAAACGGGTTAAATTAATGCTAATTCTACATTAAAGGCTAAGAGCGACCTGAAATTCAAATTTCGACGGTGCTACAGGGGCACTTCAGAATAAATATTTAATAACGTTCCTTAATTGGATTATTCGAGGGTTGGGGAGCCACTAGAGGTTAAAGGGTTTATAAAACCCCAACCAGAGTTCCGAAGTTTCATATAAACCATAATTACTTCTATAATAGAGCAGGGGGTCGCCTTATGTTAAACATTTAAGTACCGGGCTATAATAAAAATACTATAAATTTTATGACCTCCCGTCCTGCACAAGTCGCTTAATTATTTTTGTAATATTTCCCTATAGGTTTTTAATCTAATCAATCAAATACCCCTCCCCCACCCTCGTAAACACCAAGCTGAAAATCATCTGAAACTAAGAGGATCGGTAATTCCACCAAAACCCTTAAAAGACCGAGGTGGGAACCATGGGTCCCACCTCAGCTACCATCGGCCCCACTAAGTAAACCACATCCTTATCAAGTATCATTCCAGAAAAAAACCAGAAAACTCACTACAAGACACTTCTTCATACGGAATATGGAAAGCTCTAATATAATTAAAGAATATTACGAAAACGCAAGACAGAACCCTAATTGTAAAAATGCAGAACGGACAAAGGTACATGGTATAAAAGTGAAAATAATAAAAAATGAAAAATTAACCAATGTAAAGGTAATATAACTATATTCAGAAAAATAAAAGGAATAAATGAAACATTACTAGAAGAACTAAAAGCCCTAAATGACACAATTAAATTATTATACACGATAAACACTGATAAACTAAATGTTTTCACTATTTTATTGTCAATATTGTACCTCACACAGCCACATTGATGTTAGAGCATAACTGACAACGAGTAGACAATAAGTGAGCAGAAAACCAGCTGGTGGTCCCCGTTTTATTTTTGCAACAATTTTATTTTTTTTATAATTGCTCCTAAAATAAATAGTGAAAGAATACTCTGGAACAATACTATATAATTTTTCATGTTTTACGCACGTTTTATATCCTGTATAATTACAATAACAGCAGAATACGCTGCGAGATAGCGGGGATTCTTAATTATTGAATTTGTTACAACTACTAATTAAAGCGCAAGCGGGAGAGTTTAACAATCGGAACGTTGGATAAACGCACTAGGGGAAATAATTAATTAGCGCTCGGCGTCAAAAGTTTTTAGTAGGCTTAATTATTGCATTCGGAAAATTCAAACGCTGCCGAAACATAACATTGGTTATTACCGGGCTGCTCGAATTGAATGAGGAAAAGCTTGACCCCATCCGCTCCCCACGCCGGCAGTATTAATTGCTGCCCTCCGATAGCTCAATTATGAAAGGTCACGGCCGTGAAAAGCTCAGATTCAAAAGCCAATTCGATGCACATTGAATCCAAATCCGTTTTATTAAAGGCTGTTTACTTCATCCCTTACTATCAGCAGTGGTCGTGACCAAAAGCACTTGTCTAAATTTAAAACTATATTTTGAACCGGATTTTCCTAGGAATAAACCAAGGAATGCCGTGCGGTTATTTATTTACATTTTTTATGTTGGAATATACATTCAGTATGGATAGTATTTGAGTTGTTCATTTTCGTTATAGCGGTTGAAACGTTGAAAGCGGTTGAACGGTTGAAGATTTGGGACTGCAAGTATACTTTTTGCAATTTACGATTAAAATATATGATCCTGACAGTACCTAAGTGCATTATTGACGGTTGATATTAGGGACGTGACGCCTTGTTGAAATCCCGAAAAGTATAAATACGATATCATAACGCGTCCAATTTTCTTATTCGCAATTTGTGTTTATATCGAAGGGGAAATATTTCTTTCAATTATTATTATACAATTTTCTACAATGTTTACAGCAGTCTTTAAATCGCATTTTAGAGTTTCGAAATAACGTTGCCTCGCGATTTCGTGGAGTTAAAAGCGATCGCGTGACGAGCGAGCGTGTAGCGGGAGACGGGAGGCGGTGCACCCTGGTGGTGATGGAACGCACTAACGTCCGGGTTTCACTTAGCGGTCGTTTCGCGGCCTTACGAATGGATAATTAAAGTCCGTCGGGAAAACAGTAAAATTCGCCGGGGAAGGATTCATAAATTAAGCGCAGAACTCGAGGGAACCGCCTCATCTCGCCCTATCTTGTATGACACTAATTACCCGAAAGGAAACGATGTCGGTTAAACAAAATGGCGATTGCAGGTGATTGCACGATTGGACCGTCAGAAGTGAAGTACTCTATTTATATCCTCAGTAATATCACTAAAGCAATACCGATATTAATCAGCCGCGTCATTTTATATCTATTTTATAGCCGCGTATATTAAGCGTCATTTTAAGTAAACCAAAATTTTACCATCGCCCCAACCATAAAATTATTTAATAATAATCCGCTGCAGTCAATAATCGTATAATTAAATCGTTAACGCCCCACCTTATGTTTTCAACTGGACGTTCCATTCCGATTTGAAAGTACTTTCTCCCTATAATTCAGCGGCTTCCCGATACAAATCCTTCCGTTTAAAAGTATCCCGTCGCTCCGATCCTTTGATTCGACAGCTCTCCTCGCGTCATCTGCCTGAAAATCACCACCATAAGAGGAAATCTCCGAGTGACGTCCTCGCTATCCAGTAAGGGCTGGAGCGAGGGTGGATTATCCGTCAAAATGACATTTGTGTTATCAAATCGCACTGTCATTAAAGATAATTTTAAAAATTGTAATCGTGACTTAAAAGAATAACAAAATAATTGAATGAAAAATGGTGACAAGTTTAAACCGGCTTATCATAATTACGCAAGATTCTATATTGTTGCAATTTTTCGTAATTCTATTATGAGCAACAAGTGGTACAAATCATCTTCCTTATAAAACTCCTACCTGCGATTATAAGCGATGAAAACAATGTACACGGTGAATACAATATTGTATTTTCACCACTGTGTTCTTTTTTTAAATGTGTTTTTGGTATGTGTATCTCTACGTTGTGTGCTAAGAACAAAAAATTGATAGTTACCGATAAAACGAGTTTTTCCCCCGAAAATGGATAAAACGGGAAAACCGAAATTGATCAAAAAAATTCCTGTGTACTTTTTCGGGTCGTCGGGCCCGCATCACTCGGTTTCTGGCCCGCCGTTATCTCTTCCCCCTCCGCTTCCATTCTTTTTTCAAACGTTTACCAACCGGTGGAAAGCCCCATTTTCCGAGCCGCTCCCGTAATATTTTTTTATGCGTCACTTTATGCGGGTACGAAGCATCGATCGGGCCTGTATTGCTAACTCTCCGGCGGGCGACAAAATGCCGTTATCCGGCCCCTCTCGTTCGGTTGGACCGTCCCTGGACACAGCTGATACTGCTGATAACGGGGTGAGTGATAGTAATATCGCCGATGGATTAGGGTTTACAGCGCCGGAAATAGGTCCGTCACACACGGGTAATGATGACAATTTCTAGATAAAAATCCTAGATAAAAAGGGTAACAGAGTAAGGATTACTAAATTTTCATCTCCACAGACGATTGCGCCAGAGAAAAGGAAGAATAGACGGAGGAATGCTGCCGAATTAGATGTTCCATGTTTTTTATTAATGATGGACATCGTGCCGGTCAGTGTATTAGACGCACTGTATTTATAAATAGTCACGAAATTGTTTCATTATTCATAATAATGAAAGTCGTGCGGGTTAGCATTAGACGCGCCGTATGTTTAAATAATAGTGAAAGTCGTGCGGGTTAGCATTAGACGCGCCGTATTTCTGAATAATAATCGAAGTCGGGCGGGTTAGCATTAGACGCGCCGTATGTTTAAATAAAAGTGAAAGGCGTGCGGGTTAGCATTAGACGCGCCGTATGCTTAAATAATAATGAAAGTTGTGCGGGTTAGCATTAGACGCGCCGTATGTTTAAATAATAGTTAAAGTCGTGCGGGTTAGCATTAGACGCGCCGTATGCTTAAATAATAATGAAAGTTGTGCGGGTTAGCATTAGACGCGCCGTATGCTTAAATAATAATGAAAGTTGTGCGGGTTAGCATTAGACGCGCCGTATGTTTAAATAATAATGAAAGTTGTGCGGGTTAGCATTAGACGCGCCGTATTTCTTATTAACAATCGAAATCGTGAATGTTATCATTAGACGCGTAATGAAAGGATCTATCAATTCGACGGAAGGGTCTTTCACAGCGTAGATGCGATAACAATAACGTGGAACTGGCTCGGCCGGTTTTACATCCTGGCGCGATTTACCGCGGCGTTGTTCCTCCCACCAATGCTACTTCTGCAACCCGGAACTGAACGACAAATTCCAGGCCACGATAGCCGCTCTGTGCAAAAAATATATACGTCTATATGATTTCTGGTTTTAATTCTTTAACTCGAATTAGTATTTGGGAGATATTGACGCTGATGAATGACTGCCGGCTGAATCATAAAAAGGTTTTTTCCCGTGTTTATACTCTCAGCCAGGGAATCATCGATTGGGTCGTTTTTCCCATCGTTTCTAAACAAAAGTACCCTTGCTGGCTATCCTTTAATCCTTTAATCCCATACGAGATTATTCTCCGCTTTTGATTTGACTCTGAGAAGGGCCCCAATAGTGTTCCGCGTGCACCGACTCTGGCTGTCAACGCAGAGACGATCCGGTGATACACGACAGTTTAGGATTGGTTAGTTCAACCTCCAATGGTGAGCTTTCCGCCGGAGGGAATCCGGTAATTGAAAACCGTATAGACAACTAAACCTGCCACAAACAATGATTCACCTTTAATTAAATCGTTAGGTTCAATAACCTGGTTGTATTTCCACGTTTAAATTTATTGCTCTATATATAGCTAAATTGGGTCTTCTACGGGACCCAATGTGGTAAATGCTTAAAGTAAAAAATAAAAGCGAGTGACTGGGTGGTAAATCGTTGGATTCGTGTAATTTATAACTGGAAAATAATCTACTATATTATTAAGTAATACAACTGAAATATTTAACGGTTTAATTCTGTGATTTTAATCGAAGCATTTCGCGGCGAACTCGTTTATTCGTTTCAAAGCCACGCCAGCGTGATACTTTCTGCTGATGAAGTTCCCCTACCCTGGAACAGAGGCCACTGCCGAATAACTGTGTGGCATACTAATAATTGAATTGGGGAGAAAAATAGTTATTGCAATCAATTCAAATTTCAATTAATTTCCGAACTCCGAGTCCGAAAACAGGATGTTTCTCTTGCAGTAATATCGCGGCAGTCACATCGCAGACGGCATGCTACTGACGCATGTTCCCGTGAACTAACGTCCTTTTAAGGTTTAATCACTATAAACCGCGCATAGTGTACCAAATAATAACATACCAGGAGACCTTGTCAGTTCGAAGATGTTCAAGTATATACGAGTGTATACAACAAGTGTAGAAATTCAAATAACGCCATCTATTGGTGAAATCCGCAATGACTTAGTTGCCAACGCAATAACTTACGCGTCACATTCCGAAAATTTTTTCCAGGGAAATATCACTAGAGGCTGTGGAGGGTTTGTTTTTTCAATTCACGCACTCCAAATGCCCGGAATAAGAACGCAACGTTGAATAAATATTTATAAAAAAAAACGATAAACTTGTGAGAAGGCAATTATCGGAAACTTATTCTCCGGAAATCCTCGTATTCAAAAAACAGTTTTAATATTGACGAACTATCGGTTTCCGCCCAACTGATAAGTTGCTCCGTCTGTACTGAGTTATTTCATACCGATTTGTCAAGAAGTAATTCGTTCTGAAGAAGTTGTTTTCATCCTTTTTATATATAAATACGAGTTTCATTTTGACCCGTTCCCCCCCCCTCTGGTAATGTAAGCCTTAAAGGTATTTTTATGACCGAGCATAAAAAGCGCTCCCTTTCCTGACTTCACTTTCCCCCAAGCTGAGGGCGAAACGACTTAATAGGGGATTTCGAACCAATTAGAGGCAGGAATATCCCCCCCTTGTTTCTTCGCCGAGCCTGACAAATAATTGGGCCGTTTAAATATTTAAAAAACAATTATATTATTTATTTCCTAACGATACCGTTATCTTTTGGAAGGTATGGTATAATACTACATGATATTATTAACGGACCCATGGCCGTTGAAAGAGCCTCAAGTGTTGAGGAAAATTCCGTGGATAACATATTGAGGTACTTGCGTATAAAGCAATTTTATTGCGGAAATCGGTCTACGCTTCTCAAGTACAAGTCCGTACATCCAGATTTGTTTCGGTATGGCGTTGTAAAAAAAATATAAATCTGCGCTAGTATACGCTAGCAAACGGGCGGATTAGAACCAGCAATTTTTAAAAATGAAATTTAGCAACAAATATTTAAACGGAAGAAACAATGAATAAACAACTTGTTTGTTCCGTAAAATGTTATACGAGTTTCTGCAAGAATTTCAATTTGGATTTCTGTTGAGCGAACTACTTTCTCATTGTTCTGCACACAGACGCGTTTCTGCCTGTGCGTGAAGTACTTTTAACTGATTACGAAATAAACCGTCACAGTAACAGCACAAAAAGGCACAAGATTAATAACGTACACTAGCGCACAAATGTACAGAACAAACAAAGCAGTCTAACTATCTGAAAAGAGTTATGTAACTAAAGCGGTTTGCAGCACGTGTGCACGGCACAATATCTCATGGAGCACTCGTAGTAGGTGGCAGGTCGGTTTGATCCTAAAATATCATCCGGTTTACCGTCTAATGAAAATTCTTTTACTACGAATCGCTTCTGTTTATGAGTGCCGGAGGATTTTATTGGTTCTGGAGCATCAGCAACACTATAATGGTCGATTTCACACTGAGGCCAAACTTAAGTCCGTCGAACGAGCCAGACTGTTGTCCCTAGGCAAATATCATTTGGAGCGCTGTAAATATTTATATTGAGGCTGAAGCACGTTCGTGTGTCTAGTGCCGGGGCAATGAGCACGGACCCGACCCATTATTCTCGGGTATTCTTCAGAATCTGGCGGAAACTGAGAGAACACTTAAAGGGTGAAACGAAATCGCTGACGGCTTAGGTTTTATTTGCACAACGCAGTAGAAAGAACGGCGATAAAGATGTAAACGGCCTACGAACTGAGAGCAGAAACTCTCAATTTACAACGCTGAATACCTTTCTCGGAAACCTGAAACTTGTATACATCGCCCTGTAGGACGGCGTATAAATTGTCTCGAACACTAAACCGGATTAGGGCCTCGCGGGGATATGAGTAACATGCTAGTTATTCTACCAATCCATAGAACCAGAGTTTCGCATTCCGGTAAAAGCGTGTAACGAATTCGCTATGATTTCACAAATGATAATAGCCTTCGCACTATCAACGAAGAAATAATTTCTTCCCTCTATATTAAAGGGAGAAAATATTCCACACGCAAAAATTCCACGTTCTTTCCCGGTTGAGAAAAAGACATGTTTACACGCGTATACATCGATCGGACTTCGATTATTAATTCTCAGTACGGCTAGTCCAATGTTAACCCTCAGAACCTCGATTATAATTCAGGCAAGGAAACAGCTAAAGAAATCTATCGAATTTTTTACACGGATAGTTTTATAGCAACGTGAGAAATTTCGTTTAACTCGTCCACAGTGCTCCACCATTTTCGTACTTTCAATTAATCCCACAGCTATGTTATTGAAACTTTAAATCGAATACGACTGGTTTTTCAAATAAATCCAGATCACTGCTTAATTCATTTCTATCTATCGTGCCCTCTAGCGCACCACTCTATTTCGCGTATTGTATTCAAACGGGGACGGAAATTGAATTTATTTTTGAGGTCGAACAACGGCAATGAAAGTTGTTTCGTCCATCCGATTACGATTGTTTTCCCTCGACCGGATAAAGATAGATAATGTGTCAATTGGCCGGGATAGCGGATTGGCTGGGGTCGGAAGCCTCGGATTTGAATCGAAACGCCAGCCGGTAGCAACAACACCGTGTCGCTTCCCTAGTTTCCCAACAAGGAAAACAAATTGAAACCGAATTCAGCGCACGGCCATATTAATGAAATTGAGTGCAGACCTATTAGGCGATCGGGCTGGGTTTTATAACCCGGGTACATTTATAACACTTGACAGCGGCCGGGTTCAATTCAACAGTTCATTAAAACCAGTCCGCGTATAGCGAATAGCGAGCATTAAATCTCATAGTGACCTCTATTCCTCTTTACAGTCGACATATGAAACGTCCGATGATTAATGAAATATGTTTTACTCCGCATTCAAAGTTTGAACATTTGTTTGGGTGTTGAGGAGGGCTGTAAAAATCGCTTTCCAGCACCCATTAAAATTTTATTATATTATATTTTATAATAAAATACAAACCAATATTATATTTTATTCATATAAACGTTTACATATCCTTCAAATAAATTCTGCGTTCATATGTGAAAATCAGAAATCACAATATTCAATATTCAATGGCAATGTACCTTGAGTTTCTGAAATTGCAGAAATATTTTAACAATATATCTACCATTTTCTGGGGCGGAAAGTCGCTTTATTAAAACATAAAACTTTACACCGTAAATTACCGTGTGCTGTCTCTGTTGTGCTATATTTCTTTAAATAAATCTAACGATAAGGTAGAAGTCCCGAAACTCATTCTGCCTACCTGTAAACTAAAAATTCGGCGAGTTTATTAAAATTTGTTTAACGAACCACTGTCTCCTAGTTACATAAATTCCAAATTAAAGTAACCGACATATAAATTCAGATCACGAAAATAATCTGACGAGTTTTACGACAAGAAGAGTAGTCGTACAAATACGACTTTGTCATATCTGGTACGATTGTTTCGTGTGCTTCTGTGCACTCTACTTACTCTACCTAGTTGCTGCCAAGAGGCAGGGACAGAAACTTGGTGGGCCCACACAAAATAACTGAAGTTATTTTTGTTAAATAATATCTTCGCGCAGAAGGATTATATTGTCTAAACAGAAAAATTTAGGCCACACAGGATCGAAAATAAATATACTTTGTATGTTAATTATACGCACAATACACGCCAGTTCACGCATTAATTATATGTTATCACAACCGAAGATTAAAATTTAATTCCTGAAATAAATGCAACGAATACAGGTTCCTAAACCAATCGACCCAGTATAAATATGAAGCCATTTGAGTCACGGCTCAAGCTGCTCGATACTAATATAATGCTACCGAGGATGGCGAAAGTCCAGCCGAAACTAGTCTAGCTTAGAACCCAATAAGCGAGTAGAGACTGAAAAATCCGAACACATCATTCAACGTTTCTAAAAGTTAATACATAATGTAATAATTCAATACAATCAACTGTGTTAACCGCAATCTATGAAAATAAATTTAAATTGCAACGGTACAATGATTAATATTTATACACGTGTTGTACGCGTACAGCATGTGCGACAGAGCACAGAAATGACTTTCGGAAAAGTCGAAAAACGTGGTAAAAAATAATCGGGAATTGGTTACCGCTCCGACGGTCACCGATTATCGAGCGGTGGGCGCGGACATGGGCGGTCGCCTCCCGTTAAGGGAAATATTGGGGGGCGTCCTCTACCGTGCTCTGCCGTTATCCTACGGAGAGGCCCCAATTTAGAGCTTCGACCTGGACCAAGTTACTCTCTTCCTGATCGTTAATTTTTATGCCCCCTCCGTTTTCTGTTCGCTCCGGTCGCGTGCAGGAGAAAAAAAAGTTTCGACCAAGCGTGCGGGCAAAAAGGGAATAAATTCGGCCGTCGCCCGATGAACGTTGTTATAACTTTCAAATAGGAACAACTAATGGCAGATACCGTTGCAGTATTGCGAAAATAATTAAGTGTCGGCAATATCGGCGTAAAAAGGGGAGGAAAATCGTCCGGTGTGCGCGTGTGTGTGTCTATCTGAATTGAATCGATTTACATATATATGTTATCCCCCATTTGGCAAAGGGGCGGGGGGCAGTCGAGCGAATAAATAACGAGAATAAGGCTGGCGGAAGATAGGTCGATTGCCGGATAGGGGCGCGTCACACGCAGGATATATTTTTATATCGGCCCCCGTCTGACAGACACATAATAAGATTCGATTCATCCTGGCTCGCACGCGGCTAAAAATAACACACGCCTTATTCGATCCCCCGTGGAACCCGATTTCCTGTTTTGTTTTTATGGTGTAAGTCAACATTAATATTGGTCAATAATATTTTCACATACGGGGCGTTTAATGGGGAAATTTGTGACGAGTTTAAGCAGAAAATCCTTCGAGACAATAATAGTAGAAGAAATATAGCGGATTTCGCATTAAGTTCGATTAATTTCTTCAAACTGAACATTATATTCTACTCACATTTATATATCCTTACAACGTTTACATATCCTTCAAATAAATTCTGTGTTCGTCTGTGATCATCAGAAATGCTGATTATAATAGTTTAGTTAATCGCAATATACATTTTTAATGAAATGGCAGAAATATTTTTTAAAATATATGTACGCCGATTTGTTGTAGAATTCGTACATAATTAGTCACAATAATGTTCGATCAATATTTACAGAACGAATATTATTCTTCTATAAAATAGTCTATAACTTCCGAGATCCATACCGTTTGTTCATGTTTAAAACAACTGAATAATCGTTTTTATAACAACAAAAGACGTATTCTTAAGTTTATAATTATAGACGTCTTATATCAAAACGAAAGTTTAATCGAAACGAAAAATCCATCCACAGTTTGAGTTAGATTATTTCAAATTCGGAATCTGAAACGCGGTTCTAGATTTAAAAAAAATTTTAAAAGACCAATAAGCAGAATACGGGAATACGCACGGGATACTCTACCCGCAATACTGATAAGCATTGCCGGACAATGCCTGGACAATTTTTCAAGACGGGGATGTTTCCGCTTATGATGTTTTTAAAATGAACGCATCCATTATTAATGTACATAAATGCGTACGCGCGAGCAGACACACGCACACTCACACACAAGTTAAATCCACCTTTTCAGTCAATGGCAGCGGATATTCAAAGAGGACCCCCGAAACCCATGCGTTTAACCATCTCAAATTATAACATATGACGGAATAAGGAAATAAATGAACAGAAATCTAAACTAAACGCTGGTTTGATTATTCGACGGCCGTACTTCGAAGCCAATTTCGGTCTTGTTATTTTGTGTTTAAACCCTTTTTCGAAACCTTTCATAATTTATATATTATATAAATTCAAATATGAAGCCTATTGAAAAAACAATTAGATTTCAAAAAGTCGAGAAAACTCCGCAAAGTTCTCACTGTCTATTCTACTCTCCATTCTCTTCTTACTTCCTCACAGCTACCAATTAATAATGCACTTTATTTATTTGCAAATAAATTTTTGAACAGGAATTCCCAGAGTACCACGTATTTATCCGAATATCGATTGCAACAACGATCCCTCCAGGTAGGTAATCGTCTTTTAGAGCATTCACCGGATTTTTTGACGTAGGCGTTTTCTCTCCTTTCTTCGTTCTCACAGGGTAGATTCTGAAGTTTATGTTAATAAAAACAAATGCATATTTGTAAATAAATACCATCAAATATTTTGTATATGTATTTAATTCTCGAGGTTCATTCAAATTAATGAGTAATCGATGATGGGCACCATAAATGTATTTTCCTTTTCTTTATGACACACTTACACCTACACTTACAGTACTTGAGTTCGTACGGAACTAATTTCTCATACGGCCACTCGCCTATTCCTAAGCTCGGCTCGTTAGGGTCGTCAGTGGCTCTCAGTTATTAATATTGTGGGGAACTTACAGAATAGCGTTAAGTACGGTAATACACCGCAATAACGAGTTCGGCAACGCAATTCCATTCTAGTAGATAATTTTATCCGAGTCCTATCTCTAGCCGATAACAGTGCCGACCTCATTCACTATACTACTGTCAACTGGTACTGAGATATCGAAAATCTGAACTCGGAAGATAAATGTTCTGGAATGTGGGTCACCGGAGAGTGAGGGAGAGAGAGAGGGAGAGAGAGAGGGAGAGGGAGAGATCGTGTTGGAGTTCGAACCCGACGCTCGGCCCCCATCGGTTGTAATGATTTTGACTGCCGGGATAATTGGATTGGTTGGATGGAGGGGCGGTGGCCCGGGAGGAAGGGGGTTGTTCGCATCCACTATCGTTAAGTCGGCCATCCGAAGATTCTTTCAGGACGGTGACCGATGCCAAAGCTCGGAATTCCCGAATTGCCTTACAGGGGTCGCAATGAAAATGGAAAACGGCGTAACAAATCCGCAATCGGAGACCCTCGAACGAAACTTAGAAGGTACCGACGGGCCTCCGGATCAATACTTGAGACCCGGCCCAACGTTAGGTTCCGGACCCCCGTATTTTACTCTGCCGATTTACTTAATGCCAAAAGGATAATGTGTAAAGTATCAACTCAGCGAGTGAGTTGACGATTACAAACAATAAAAAAAAACTACTGCATTCTTGTAAAGCAACTACTTGCATTATGATTTTTAGAATTTCCTGATTTACTTATTTAAAAAAATTAAATTCCTTATTTAAAACGTATGTATAAAAGTACAATGTTGTGTTTAATGTACAGTATTTGTGGGGGTCCATTAGTTCTTCTTCTATTAAATCTGTTATATGTATAAATATGAGAGTAATTTTTAGTTATTGTCTTATGATGGAAAATTAATAATTCTTATTTAAATGAGTGCATGTATTACAGTAAAATTTATTTATAACGGCCACTCGGTGTTCCGATGTAATTTTCCTGGAATATAATAAAAAAAAGCTGAAGGCAAGAACTAATCTTTTTTCTGTTAATAAATCAGCTGTTGGAATCATTAAATTCACATCATTGCGAGAAGTGTTGTCCAAGAACCAAATCGAAATGCGGACGGTTGTAAGAAAAAACCGCTCAATAAATATTTTCAGCATGCGCATAACGGGGAAATCCAAAATCGCCCTTAAAATCAAATCAAGAAAAAATTTTTCACTTTCCGCGTGTAGCAATACCGATCATAATTGACCATTTCGGTAAAAAGGAAACGTCAGTGTACAGAAGAGAAATTTGGATAAATGTGTAATCAATTCTTTAATTCTTTAACCTACTCATTCTGTCGGGCCATTCTCGACATTCTATCTCAACAGATAAATCCTTTTACGCGATGGCATCAGACAAATTAACAAAATCTCCTCGGTTGTTATAAGCGATCCTTTGTGGATGAAGTAAATATTGTAGTTTCCCATCTACTTAGAAAGTATTACCGAAGAATTTAAACTTTCACAAAGACCAAACACAGTTCCACAAAGATATCTGGTGGAATATTTTTTAATATCATTTCTTTGGACAGAGTGGGCTCGAAATACAATACTACAATTTTAGTGCTTCAAAGTTCTGTTACAATTTGAAATTTTCCGGTGAAGCAGAAACATTTGCTATAAAGAGTGTGTAGAGAGAGAGAGAGAGAGAGAGAGGGGGCTCAGTGACCTCTATCAAATAGGGCTTACAGAATTAGTGGAATTACTAATAACTATAATGCATATGTGGTGTCTGCTGTGCACATCAAAGGGGGGAGGATGTTATTAAGAATTATTAACACAAAAATTTATTATTATTATTATTAAAGAAGTAAATGACAGAGTGGTTCATTTGCATCAGTGAAAGGTTTTGCTCCCATACTACCTGACTTAAGGGGGCCCAGAGGCGGTTGTTGTGGGCCCTGGATTTTTTAAAGGGGAAAATCGGGCCTTTAAATAATAGAAAAGCCGTGGCCGGTTCCCAGCTTCTTATTGTGGAACATTATCGATTCGGGGAAAAAGGTCCCTCGCAACCCTCGCATTCATCTTCTTACCAAACCCCATTTCCCATCCGGCATTCTATCGCCTGCACAGGCCCTTTAAAAAATAAACAGAACGAAACATGAAACCCTCTTCTCTCAATGCGTCGTTGCTGGGGAGAGTTTCCTAATTAAGAAGTACCGATAAACCGGAAAGGTCTCGCCAATTACACCCGGTGGCTTTGAGTCCTGGGGCTAGCGTTTCCTTTGTACGAATGTAATAGTTAATATTCCGTTTATAAATAAGAAACAAGAATCTATTCCACTCTTCCGTCTCCTCTCACTGGTCGGAAGTATTAGCCTGGGAGCCTGACAAAAAATAAGTTTTATAAAAAAATGCTTCGACAAAATAATTTTTGTACGTTAAAAAATGTATTGATTTCAGTTTCAAAATCTTTGTTAACCAATATCCAGTCAATATTGGCAGCCGATTGGGAAACTGAATCGAAGTGTGTTCAATCATGTGTTCAAACGAATGAAGTTTCGACCGGAACCCTCGTTAGATTCCAATCGTTTTCCATGACGACAATCGGAATAAATGTCTGGCGACTAGACACGGCTTTCCGATACACTGTATCAGTAGCGGAATTAACTCTATTTCCTTTTCCCGAGGGATTGCACCGAGATATAAAAAACGGCAGTAAAACCTGGGGGACAGTTTACGAGCGCGGCGGGAGAAAGCGGGCTGGAGCGGTGGTGAAACTACACAAGTGAATTACCGACGAAAACCGGCTTCCGGGATTTGATTTGTCGCCTAAGCTTGTCCCTGTATTATTATAGGCTATCAAAGGACTGTTCCGTCTTTGAACCGCACACGTCCCCACATTTTACAGCTCCCTTTTCCTAATTCACCCTCAGTTACTTTTAGCCCTCGTCCCCTCCCGTTGAATTATCCGGACTCCTACCCCATCTCAGTTTTGTATTATCGCTTTTAATTAAATTCCGCTATCAATTCGGACAAAATAATCGACCCCCTTCGAAATCAGACTTGTCCCCGTTCCTTCGTGGGACACGATCGGGCTCTATTGGACGGAATACTTTTCATTGTTGAAATTGCCATGTTATAAAATGTCACTGCAGCGTTGGAAATGTTCACGTAACATTTTCCGTGGGACATTATTTCACGATCATTGAGTTCCGGAGTTTCGTGTCCACGGTCAGAAACGTTTAAGACGTCATAAAGGAAACTAACATAATATTTGGTACTTAGCTAATAAACACGGCAGAACTCACTGGAAACATGCAGAAACTCTTCCTTTAGAAATCTCGTTAGTACTGATGTATTAAACCAAATTGAAGAAGGGGAACCGTAACGTATTCCGGCCAGAGAGGATCTGGGTAGACTTCGAATATAACCTCCAAATAGGATATATTAAGAATGAACTGGAGAAACGGGGATTACATCTGACAGTAGATCGCGACAGGAAAACAAGCGTTGACGCTCGGAAAAGGAAAATAGTATGACAGAAAGCGGGACAAGAAGAAAAATGACGGATTCGTGTTTCGGCGAAAACATTGCGTACGACTTGTTTTCGAAAAACAACATTCGATAAAAAATTGACACGATTCATAATGATTATAATTAGTTCGACGTATTTGCTTTTTCGTTATGTTTCTATTCCCTTTATATTTCTGTCAAGCTATAAAAAGTGTCAGATTAAATTATTGCATTTTTACACTGAGGTTCGTTCAGTAACTAGGAACCCAATATTTCTACAGAAAACCCCATCAGAATATATTTAGAGAATCATGAATCACAGGTGAACGTCCGCGTGAAATATTGATGGTGTTCTTATGTTTAAGTATTTCATCGCCCAAAAAAGTAATGAAATTGCACATTACATGCATCTATTTAAATATGAATGATATATCTTCGAAAATGTTTCTTCTGGAAAAAAGAATTCAGGGTATTTCCCGAATATATAAAATGTCCTGTGTATTATTTATTTTGTATTATTATATCTTTATTTTTTAATTACTTTGAAGTACTTGCGAATGTATATTTTATATAAAGTAGCTGACTGGAATAACCGGAATCCAATTACGTAATAAAGGAGCAGGATAAATGCGAATATACGAAACCTAATTTGATCGGCGTCCGAGTGAGGGAGCCGAATAAAAGTTCGGAGAAGATCTAGGTATAATTGGCTTGTCCCCGTCGGTTATACAGCGGTTGTTGCCCGGATTGTTATCAGCAACCCGACCCATCGGAATTAATTAAAGCTCGGCCGCGAAATCCGATATTTCCGATCGAGAGTTCGGTCCTTTTCACTCTCTCCCGCCATTGAAATTCAAACAAGGCGCCACGAGCCGCCCGTGTACGAAACCGATACACCGCACCGAATCGAATGTCGGCTCCTGAACAATAGTAACTGAATATATTGAAATGAACAATCAAAAAGGACGTTCCGTGTGTCAGTATGCACACGAAATTATTATATAGCACGAGGAAAAAACGCTCAGAAAAAACTAATTATATTAGAGTGCCCCGGAGTTATTTCCTGAAGTAATTAATCCAACTTCGAAATTGATTGAGCAGGTAGAGCAATTAACTGTATAGTGAAAGCAGTATTTAATGTCGGGATTCCACAATTAAAAAAAGGTCAGACGAAACTGGACTGTTCTCGACTATCGAAGAGACAAAACAAGGCTAAACTTAAAACAACAACAAGGATAAACTTAAAAAGGATTGCCATCGGGAGTATTTAAAATTATTATCCATTCTATATTTAAAAAACTGTATTTATTTAGTGAAATCAAATTATTGTTAATTAATAATAATAATAATTAATTATTATTAGTTTATTAAGTTAGAAATAATGGAATGAAATTGCCATGGTGCCACCTCGAGAGCTTGTCGATTCCTGACTATGGAGTCGTAAACAATATACAATAATAAAGGCGATGAGACATATAAGGCTATGTCAAAAAAACTGCAGGTACAATTTTAATATAAGACAGTTTCTATAGGAGAGTTAAAACACGGCAAAAGTAAAGGGATGATGCGTAAGTTTCTTCGTAAAATCATGCATAAAAACAGTAATTAAGCAGAATGCTACTGCACGGGAAGCCAATACTCCTTAAGTCTTGCGGGTCAGCATTAGATTAGAAGCGCCGTATTTCTTGTTAGCGGTAAAGTGGTTCGAGTTCACATTGAACGCGCTCTACTTCTTAACTACAATCGGGGTCGTGAGGGTTACCATTAAGACGCTGTATTTGTTAATAATAATCAAAGTGTTGCGGGTTACTATTAGAGGCGCCGTATTTCTTTTAAATGAATAAAACCGTACCTTGGTGTCCAGAAGGCACCTGAACACTATTTAAGGGGCCATGATCGCTCTACCGGAGCCAATAAAAAGGCGCCGAACCGCTGAGATCTTTTATGGCCGGGATGATAACGACTCGGTCCCCGATCTGTAATCCCTCCGGGATTCCAGTTTCTTGACTTTAGCGGTCAAACGGGGGAGCGGTGAGTGGACTTGGCGAACTCCCTGAACTAACCGATGAGATGAGGCGATTACAGTCCCCTCGGGGGTGAGTTCAATGCACAGTTCAGAATCGAAAATGGACAGAATCTTTGGAGCTGGTGCGGTTTTATGCCCGTCGTAGAATGGAAACGCAGAAACATTATTTCGGCGATCCTGTTCAACTGAATCCTAACCCTACTTGCGATTTTCTGTATTGCCTGCGTCACGTACTCTACAGTAATAATACCTTAGTCCGGATGATGATCATATTATCATATTATCGCATACTACAATCGTCAATTTATAATAACGCTAGTTAAAAAGCGGATATAAAGGAAAATTATTTAAATTTAATATTAAGGGATATACGTTTCTTCGAGCGACTCATTTAGAAAAAGGTAACATGTCATAAAATCTGTTAAAACACATATCGTCCTTATTTTTTCAAAGCTAACCTGTACTCGTCAAAAATAAGATATATTTTTTGGATATATTTTACGCATTTAACCAAATTAATAGATCTTACTTTCCCTTTATATTCACAATTGGAAATTATCGTTCAATGATGTGTGGGGTTATCCGGGCTTCGGCTGTTCGATCGGGGTCAGTTCTGTCCTTTCGACCGGACCGAGGATTTTACACGTTATTTTGTCGAGGCGGCTTTGTTGGCACAAGCTTTGGAACGGTGTTTTTCAGGCCGCAACATGAGAACCAGGCTCGGGAGCGTTAAATAAATCGGTTTTTATTTTTCGGTACGCGCAGACCCATAAGTTGGTGTGGAGGGGGTTGAAGGGACCCTACAACTAGCGTCGGGCTTAATTTGACGAAATCCAAAAGCCCCCGCTCCGAGAGCGTATTGTCCCGGGCTCGGATTTCAATTACAATAAAAACCTAAAAACAAAGAGAATTGTCCTCCCCCTTTTGTTTTGTGTAAAATAATGCCTCGGGCCAAACCGGTGGTAGCGAGGGCGGATAGTTGGAAAGCTTGATGGGTGGGCGGAGAGTTCTCTTCAAAAGCCGTTATAATTTGAGACCGCCCGTTTTAGCCCCGACTGAAAGATCCCCATCAAATTGTCTCCAGTGCCCGATTCAGATGGCGAATATAACCGATGGCGTTCCTACTCTAAGAAAGCCCACCCGCAAAAGCAAGGGCACTTGGTGCTGAAAAGGCGGAGGAATTTGTCAAACAACTAACCACTACCTTTCAACCAAATCCTGATATAAGCGACCCCACTATTTATATTGAAACCGACTTGGAAATATGAGGGATCCACCAAAATACCCAACGCTGCTCGCATCCGGAGATTCCAATCGAAAGTCCTTCGAACCGTCCTCAATGCTCCCTGGTACGCTTCTAATCACACTCTTCACCACGACCTACAGTCGACCAACTGATAAAACCTCGGTTTCACAAATTTAATTTCCGTCCTTCCGCTCATCCCAATCCTCTCTTCGAATCTCTTTCCTCCCTTACCCTACCACTAATCCCGCTTCGGCGGTTTAAATGCCACTGCCCTAGTGATCTTCTCTGTCTAGAGTAAAAAGTCAGGAGTGTGTAACCAGTGGGTGATTTCTTTATCATGTGAACCATGTCAGGACAATACACAAATGTATGCACCTAAAACATGTACTGAGTGTTGATTAAGCAATAAAAAAGTTGAAAACAATGTCCACTCGTAATGAATTCGATTCGATGAAATTCAAACCAATCGCTAATTTGATGCATGGTGGTTTTGAATGTTGCTTGAAAGGGGTGATGGGATTTGGATCTGTATTAATAGATTGTATTAATGGATTACAATTTTATAAAACTACTTAACATTATTAGATTTGAAATCACACGATTGAAAGTGCCTCGGAATCAAGTCAGCAGCCCGGCGGAATACAACAAACCCGATTCTATCGTCGTTCCCCCTTTTCTGACGTGAATAAACTTTGTCCCCTTATGTAAAGTTCTCGGGGAAACTTCAAAGTTGGGAAAATCGAAAGTAGTCTTTTCGCCGGGGCCCTTTATTCTTTTTCTCAGAGAAGCATCAAAGCAAGAGATATCCCTGTTCAGCCTCCCATTCCCGATTTTCTGTCGCCCGGTAGCCAACCAATCCTAAAACCCTATCACACGTGAATCGGTAGGGTGCAGGAACAGAACCGCGCAGTCCGCTTATTGAATATCCACTTATGATCCGGAATAAAATTACGTAAACAGTATCGACGGAAATTCATCTAAGAAATGCCAACGTAATGGAACTGAGAAAAACTGGACATGGATTATTTAGATCTCCCTTCTTAAAAGAAGGGAGATCTAAATAATTATTATAATATATATTTTCCGTTTAAGTTGGGAAACTGCTGGTTGCAAGCCGCATGCCCTGAAGTAAAATTGAAAATGATAATAGTTTAATTTATAAAAATGTAGAAAAGATTTTATTCACAATAAATGAATGTGGTAATTTCAGTTCGACACACAAATCCACAAATCTCGCAAAACTTAGACTCTCGCCATTTTAAGGAAATATAAACTCGTTCGGACTAAGAAGAATAAGGGAAAATTTGTACAGTTTTTTCTTCATTTAAAAAAAGGTACTATTAATATTGTAACTTTAATTTTTGCTTGTTCGAGATATTAATTATGGCTCTCGAACAAGTTTTAGATTGGTGTTGGGTACAGACTCTCTGATCTCAAAAGTTGATTAAATCGCGCGATCCAATCAATTTAACTTTTATTAAACTCGTGGAATGGGATAGCGGGGATTCGTTAATAACACCCATTTAAAATGAAACCACTCGATAAACGAATTTGAAAATGTTTGAAGGTTGGTGCGGCCCCACCCGCGACACGACACCTGAGTACACTTGTCACCCAAACGGCAAAACCCACGCGGGTTCGCGTTCTACCGACTGAAAAGGTCAAAGCTTCATTTCACCAGAGGACGGTTTGTAAACGTTTTCATAAATATATTGGAATTGAGCCCGAATACTTTTATAAAGGTCAGCGCTCACAATATTGATCGTAAGAAGAACAAATACAATTTATTCGCTGTTTTAGCTAAGTAATATTTCCAGAAATGCCGTCTCTTACTCTAGAATACCTTCGGTGGATATATTTTGCTCCACCTTTTTATTAAACGAGCATTATTATTCTTTATAATTATTCATAAAAAACATGACCCAACTGTATGTTCAATTATTTAAAACGCGATAAGGGAATCGGTAGAATAAAAGCCTTCATTATACTGCCCACGTTTTAGGCAACCAAGGGAAACCAGGTATAATTAATATTTTATAATGTATGCCCGTTGCTGGAAATCGAACTCGCAGCTGTCGAACTAAATTTCTCTCTCTTCGTTATTTGTATTTTAGGGCGCGGTGTGTGTTACCTTTTATGCGGCCCGAATTAGATTTCTCCTTTCCTAACCTGCTCTGCTGGGAGCTGCGGCTTTATATTTGACCATAATTTGAAAGCCATCCCTAGTATAGCTAAAAGGAAAAATTGGACTATCAGTTAAGGAATAATTTAAAATTGTCGGAGAGGTTTTATTGATTTTCCTTCAAATGAATTACGCGCATCTTTTCAATACTCTGCCCGAACGACTGGATTCCGATTGCACCCGGAAAACATTCAACCGGATCGGGAAAAAGACAGAGGTTATTTAACTTGTCCATCGTCTATTACTTTAATCCATTATACTTACAAGTATTTTAATGTTTCATCTTATTAAATGGCATAATTATTTCTCTACGATGACCCTGTGATTTTATTTTAACTGTCACCCACCCACGGCGGGTTAAGATAAAAATAGAAGTTAATAGAGGTCTCCAAGGAGGTTTATTCACTGAATAATAACACAGGGATATACTTTGGAGCACAAACATGAACTAATCTAACCTGCATGTCGTGCAAAACTTAACTGTCTGCTGTTTCATTATCCTAAGCTTTTAAATGTTATAATACAATAGGGAGAGGGGGATGGCAAAACACAGGTATTGCGGGGATCCTGGTAATACGCCTTTGATGACCCACTGATTTCTGGCCTACAGAGGCGAACGTGTAATACCTGGGTAGGGTTCTTTTGTCCTTTGACGGCACGGTCGCGAGCTTATATATATATATATATATATATATATACACAAATGATTTTAATTAGTTTTGCGTTTATTTTTCATTATTGTGCATGTGATTTAATATTACAAATATATTGAATAATAATTATCAATAGAAATTCCCAATTGATTCAAAAGTTTTCCTGCAATAATTTTCCAATACATAATTGAGAGAATATCACTTCTGAAAATGTATAAAAGTATACGAAACAATAGGGATTGGTTGAAAAGGAAAACGCCTTTTCTTTACATATTCCAAATATTTTTAAAACCATTTGAACATATATATCGGTATCCGGCTCTTAAAACAATATTTATTGTAATTAACCCCCTGTTCTTTGCTGTGTAATATAAGGAAAGTTTTAGCCCATGCAGATTTTATAAACACCAAATTTAGAGGGGCCACTGGTAAAGGGAGCGGGAAGGACAAGGGCGGACGCACGCACACTCGAAAAGAATTAAAAAACTAAGGGAGAGACTTATCCTGAATTTTAATTGGACTCGGTTTAGGAAAAAATTAATAACACGAATATTCATCGGTTGCATGAATATTCATATCGTAGAAATGTTGAGGTTAGAATAGCCCAAGGTAATCGGGATGCTTCTTCCTACTTGAACTCTGAGGGCTCAATCGATACACGGAAAGTCAGAGCAGATGAAGACGTACAAGATCGGCTGATTCATTCAATGAAAACCAACATCAGAGGTCGTTACTGTAAGGATTTGTATTATTTTATTAACTATTTGTCCGTTATTTGCAATTAGGTAGTTGTACAAATAGTGCAGTATTTTCCTTACGTGACGTGTAACCACATACTAGAAAATAAGCAATGTTGTTTAAATCTCTTATCTTATATTTTATTGAACCTTTTCTCATTCTCTTTCCTTCAATATATATAATCCATTTCGGACAAAAATTTAATTCGGTCTGAATTCAGGCCCTCGCAATACGAGAATTTCGAAGAATGCAATACGGATTTTCGCCATAAATCCTCTTAAACTCGGGTCGCAGTACAGCTCAAACGGCTGTATTGGTTTAAAAAATGCGAGCATCCCGACGGCGTCTTCGAGGGACAGCTTCTTCATCGGTCAAAAAGCATCTCAGAATGCCTTTCAAGATTTCACCACATCCATGACCCCAGATTTTTATGGCGGTATTGTAAATAAAGTTGCTTCACGTAGACGATAATTTATCGATTTTGCTGGTTCATATTTCTATTAATGAAGTTGTAGAATTTCAAACGTGACGTTCAAAATCCTGCTTTATTTTTGCAACAGCCTAATAACTAAATATTAGGGACGGACAGTTCTGACTAAGCAGTTCTGTAACGGCGAAGGGGTGCAAAAGGGGGACTTTAAGAAGGGCCCGGAGGGAAAAACAAGGGAGCGCCCGTATTGATCGTTTATATTTGTCCCAGATAGGGTAGGACGGCAAATCATCCCCCGCTACATCAGACGCGGGCGAACCCTCCCCCCACCCATTCACCCAGCTCTACTATACCGTCCCACCGTGAAATACCAAACGTGTCGGGAGTTTGACAGGAACTTCATCCCCACGAGGAAACCCCAACCAAGAACAGAGACATTCGCTATTCATTCTATTTTTCAAAGCTTTCTTACCACTCTTATTTTCCTACGTTTGTTTCTCCTTTTTTTGTTCATTCACTCGTCGGGTTGGCGTGAGTGAAAGTTGCTCTCACACAGCCCGGAGACTGCATTCTGTTCTGTTCATTCTCTTTTCGTCTTGCTCTCAACAGTGGCGACTGGTTCGCTAACCTTAAATTCTGGAGTCATTTGCTCTTCTTCTTCATCACGGCGTTGCCTACTGACTCGTGCTGTTCGATAATCTGTTACGCGCCCTCCAAAGCAACGATAGTAACGTCCTAAGGGGAAGGCTCTAACAAAAAAGGGGTTAACAAATGAAACGTTAGGAGGTAGTCTTGAATCTTCTGTAGACTGGATGCAAGTCAAAAGTGCAATAATTCTCTGGCTTCTTTATCGCTAGAAACGAGCGACTTCCGCATTTTTACTTATAACTATAAAGATTGATTTTTTCGTTATAGAGCCACACTTTTGATCGAGGAGAGCGAGCCTGCGATCAACAAATGATTCAGTCCATCCACTTCTAAGAAACATTGGCTAGGTGTACTGAAAGCAAAACTTGACACGTGCCGCCCACTCCTGTGAGCCCCTGCACGGTCCATTGCACCGTTACAGTCAGCCCATTTGCCAAAGTACCTTGGTTTTCAGCCGCTTCTCAGGATCGAACATCTGGCGGTATATGTTCAGGCGTTGCAGCAGGGCACGGTGAGAATGCGAGATAGAAAACAGCGCGAATGGACTATGGAATATTGAACACGATTTTGCCGGTACAAGTTTATGCGGCGAGTAATACGTTTTGTTTTTATTATGAGCCATACTGACTATATTTCCGAGTCATGTTGTTTCTAACGTTATTACGAATGAAATAATAATCAGCGTTTAATATAATATACTAAGGCCAATTACTCAGTTCCGATGCTTCCCGTAATCCGTAATTACCTCATTATTTTACCATCGGAATGATACAGGTGACAGCATTTTTGCGCCTTCATAGGTGCTCCGATTCCGGTAATTTTTTACTTTTTCCAATCGCTGCTTTTCAACAAATTCACCCGTCCCTCAATGAACACTCGACACTTTATTTCGAGTGGTAAACTCATCGTCTAAGTAGTTGCGACAGTTCCCGGTCGGTTTTTCAGGGAAAAATCAGGGAAAAATGGTAGAAGGACGCGGGGGTTTCTGTACCTGTCAGTTAGTTGGGGGTACGTGATATGTCGAAGGTAGTATTTTCTGCGGAAACCGGTTTAGATAGACGAGTAGAAATGGAAGAGCTACAAAAAATAACTTCGAGGGTAAATTCGCTGACCAGTTTTTCTCGCGTTCCCCTTCTGAGCTTTGACGCGGCTTATTCGCTAAAAAGGAAAATTCACTATCTTCCAGTAACACCACCTGGGCTAACTCCAGAGGGTGGTGCTTTATTCCGAATTTCAGGAGCGCTTTAAACAATTAATACTTTCATTCGTGTTTTTCAATCTTGGGGGAAAAATGATAAAAGAAAGAATAATTATCGACGAATGCTTCACGTTCTGCCCGTGTTTTGTTTTAACTTCGGGTGGAAACTCGAGTCGAAATTAATATAAGGTAATTAGGAAGGAAGAAGGTTTCCGTCCGATTTAATCTGCCCACTTATTTTCGTTTAACTTAAACATTTTTGTGAAAAGGAAAAAATGAGTATACGGCAGAGAGGGGAGGAATATATTTTGCAGGGGTCTCGGAGACATCGTCCCATCAATTATTGAAATTGCGGAGAATAATCTTACCGTGGAATTTACTTCTGCCGAGACGACGAATTATCTTGTTGGTTTCTTAAAAATTATTGCAAATTATTATTAATAAACGGAAACCTCGGTTCGAGAACTTTTTTGCATTTCCATTATTCCTTACATGAAAATGTTGGTTTCGGCAGTTGCCGCGAGTTCCGTAACAAATTACCGATCTACCACTGTCCACACGAAGTTCGTCAAATTAGTTATTAAATCAATGTATGGAAATCTACCGATACTTTGTTAATAGACCGTGCAATAAACTCTTTTGCATGTGGTTCAGGTTAGATGTAAAATGTCAACCGAAATTGTATGATGATTTTCACAAAGAGGAATACGGATTAAAGTGTGAAAACGAAAACATTGCTCGACTTTGTAATAATAATGGGTGGGGGACCTTCTCTAGTTGGCGAATAGAGAGGAAGGAATTAATGCGGCTAGGGCTCTTCATTTTCCATATTAAAGGGCTTTCATCGTGGCCAATTATACGGCCTCGTTCAACCGTTCTAACATTCCCCTTTGACCTGTTTCGCGTCCGGGAAAAAGGACGGGGACCGTTGAATTTCGATGGCACCTTATTAACGCAAACCGGCAATTTCGAAAAACCCCGTGGGCGGCGGGATTAATAATTCTGCGGCCCCAAAGTAAGTTCACGGCTGGTAATTAAAGGCCGCCGAAGCGTGATGAAGAAACGCACCAACTTTTTTTTAATTTTTTGATCGCAAATTTATGTGACAATATTAAATTTGTCCTGGTGGTGGGGGGGGGGAGTGTGTGGATAGGGGATTGGTGGGAAAATATTTAGGGTACTCGAGAGCCTACGTCGGTGCTTGGGCCTCTGATCGATACCTTTCCTCTTCTTCCCCAGGCCGCTTCCACTTCAGAGGAAATTTTCAAGATATTTTCTTTTACCGGGTGAGAATTCATTTGTAATTTTAGATTATAACCAATTAGCGTACCTCTTCACGGAATTAAAATCTTTACCTACGCTCAATTTGCTGCTTGCTTTACAGTTTCCTATTGAAAGTGTTTATAATGTACAAAGTCATCGTTATTAATATTGCTAACGAGGTTTATAATGAGAAGAGGTTCGGCAAGAAATTTTATATGAGAAATTCTGACGTTGCCGCTTATAACCGATTGGTTGGAGCGTGTGTGTGTGTGTGTGTGTGTGTGTGTGTGTGTGTGTGTGTGTGTGTGTGTGTGTGTATATATATATATATATATATATATATATATATATATATATATATATATATATACACACAAGTCAAATCTATATATATTTATGGAATAAACGACTTTAATAGAACTCTATTTTCTGTTTCATTACCGCTTTCAATATCAGAAGGGAAAGTTTTGAAGGGGACTATAAGTTCTGAAAGGGGTTATATTAGCCATTAATTACAGGTCAATCGTTTGTCCCCTTTTCGCGAGTAATTGAGAAAATATTCAAACTTAAGAGTTATTGGATAAATTTAATAACGACCCGATGTGATGGAATATGCCCGTTTATTTTTAGCCACAATCGCCGAAGGAGCGACTTCTATTTTATAACTACTGATCCGGGGCATAATGAATACGGGTCAATTACTTTTGAATACGCTTGAGGGATATTTGCATTACAAAATCATCTCTGGACAGCGCTGTGTAATAAAGTTATGCCACTAAGCGTAGATCCTTTTTTCATACAGCAGTAAATTACAGGCGAATAACAACTGCGCACTATCTATCTTGACGGTTAGGTAACTGAGTGTGTACGATGAGAAATTCCGAAGAAGGAGTCTTTCACGGTGGAGGAAAGTGGGACATCCCGCTTACCAAAAAAAATCTTCCTCGGTGAGAGGGTTTTCATCTCCCAATTTTTTCAATCAGTCCTGTCCAAACCCACAAAGTAAATTCTTAGTGGGAGTCGAAATTGAGAATTGGGCTAGCACTCGAGGAGGCCCATTTGGCAAGGCGTTGTCGAGTGTGCTAAACCATTAAGGGAATGGTTGGGTGCAGAACCCCCTCCTCTAAATCATTACTCTTGGCTAGTCCTTATCGCGAGTTCTGACGTTTCCGTATATAGGCAGAGCTTTGAGATCGGGCTCTGAAGTGACATTGTTTATTTCCAAAGTTTTGGGCCGCGGGGCGTCCCCCGTCTCTCAGAAATCTAGATCACATCCTAGAAATGTAGGGGATCTGGAAATTAGGTACAAAAAGTATGCGTCGAAAGCTGGCGATATGTACAAATTTTAAATATATTTAATCTTCGCGTTGTCTCCTAAGTACTGGGAAAAACCTCGTAGACGGAAAACAATCTATTCGTCGAGAGGACGTTCGATCGCTGGAAAGAAATCGTTCTGCGTACTAACGTTTCGGACCAAACTGTTGACACATCGTAGATCGTGAAGAACATGACGCATTCTTCTACATCGCCAGATGCGTTCTCCGAGTGCAGATGAGCACTGAGCGATCCGTACCCTGTTACCAGGTTTGTGCCCCACCCGGGTGGTTGGACAACGCCCTTTCCATTTTCGCTTGAGGTTGCCGAATGTCTCGCAACGAATTCTGCACTTCCGATCGAAGTAACTCACTGTAATAAAATCGTGTGTCGGTGGTTTTGGCAGGCATGCGGCGGTATAATCGACCTGAATACCGCAGGGTTTAAGATATGAGGAGGGGGAGTCAAGTGCCCGACCTCGTTCCGAAGGTCAAATTCGAAGTTGAGCAAAACAATTGTTGTAATTAATTAATTGTTAAAAATTAATTTGAATTGAGTACGGATTTATTTCACAATAATCGGATTACAGCTTTAATAGTAAGAAGCGGTAAACATTTTTTTTCAACTTTTTTTATTGAACAGTCAACATCTTTAGCTTTACCTGCTGGGAGTTTTCGGATTATGTAGGATACTGCCCGAGGGTAGGATAGCCTTAGGTGGAAGGGAGGGAGGAGTGGTGATTGGAGAAATTCTAGAACCGAATTGGAGTGTTCTAGGTCATTTTCAGGAAGTGGTTGAAAGGTAGTGGTTAGATGTTTGGCGAACTCGACCTCCTTTTCGGTATCACTCCTGGTCAAAGAGACCTCTCATTTGCGAAGAGGCGCACTGGTTGTGGGATAGGCGTGGAGTGGTTTGGTCGCTTTCCACAAGTAATAATCACGAGTCGAAAGTGAGGAAACATGGGAGTCGTCTCTATCGGATTTTAGGGAAGTAAGTTCAAAATGTAGCTCACGGAATAATTGAAGCGATAAATACAGCCATAGTTTTTATTACCTCGTGTGCTTGACGGCCGATCTTTCAGGGCGTCCGTCCGCGTTTTACGCATTTCCGGTGTTAAAGCCCTAGTGGTGTGAATTCGGACATTTACTGCCGGTCGCAGGGGACGATAAAACCCCCAGTTCGGCGGCCGTTTTTAACTGTTACTTAAATGCGAGCCGCTACCTCGTTTTCTTTTTAGTTCCATTCCACTATTCTTTCCTGCACTCGCGTGTTGCATTCGTCTGATCTCGCCTCTCAACACCGTCCGGCGATCGAATTTGCTAATTGAATCTTTGTTCACGAGCGGAAACGGCTCTTACTTATCGCGGTTGGCGATAGTCTGTCAACATAGCAGGCGACACTGGGTGAGGTAGATTGGTGGGTGCGGCGACGACACCATGTCAGAAGTTTATTGCTTCCGAAGGTGAAAACCCCTCTGAGAATCTGACTGCTTTGAATGCCCAGAAATAGGGTGTGGGCGGGCCGGAATCTCTCATCTCAGAATTTCATCAAAGTTAACTCGAAAATTCCCCTTCATACATGCCTGGAAACGCTCCAGTTTTGTGTTACGTTGAAAATAGTGTGAAATTTGTTTTAACACTCGATAAACCTCTCCTCTATAAAAAGAGACTTTGTAGTGGATATTTTACGAGACCAAAGCCGATTGAGTGGATAATAAGCTTACTAGATGGTTTTGAAGTTTAAAGTGCTAAAGTTAAAGTGCCGGATATTTTTTCACCTATTTTCACTTGATCGTCCGTTTGCTTCCTTGGTGTGCCTGATCGCCGAATGTCATAAATAGCTATTTGAGACATAATTGCAACTGTTTCAAGGGTAATTTAACATTTAATTGTTCTGTTCCAGTGGCTTTCCGTATTGTATATTTATGTTTCCCTTTTTCGAGACTCTGTAAAACAGAAATATTTATGTATACAATTATTGCGAATTCGTTTAAAGAAGTTGTCAGTATTTGAAATGCGCCCTCGGGACGCACCTAACAGAACGACTTATTTAGTGGTCCCTAGCTTAACCAGCTTCCGGTTTTCGCCATAGTCAATGGTATTCCGTCTTCGATACGATACTTAGAACAGTTTGATGACTCCCCCTTTAGTCTTTTGATGGGTCGGTTTCGGCTGCTCGCCATCTTCAGTTGCTTTTTCACCAGGCGGCCGGTGAGTCACTTTGCTGACAAATAGTCATTAGGATATCGACCGTGAAAAAACATAAGTCGCTTAATAAACAGGGCATTAACCTGTACGAACTTTAGAAGTTGGGCTTCGCCTAGAATAGGGAGGTTTCGCCGGCGGTTTGCCCCCGCAGTTGTAACCGGGCAAATGAGCCACTCGAGCGCCGCCCTCTCACCACCGCCCCCGCACTCCTCGTTTACTCTCGGCTCTCCTCCCTTTTTTACCCCCAACCCCGTTTCCTTTATTATACCCGAGGTAAAACCTACGCCGAATTCGTCGGAAGGCAGAAATAAAAAATTCTCTGCCGGTTTTTTGTGTACCCAAGCTTACAAGAAATAGCGCAGCTTGTTGCTAACAGAATAGAATCTGTATCATTTTTAACGTAATTATTGTGATGTCTACTGCTTTACGCATATCTGAACTTTATGTTAATAGATTAATATATTGAACATTTATATGTACAATGTAATTTCACTTCCAACAAAAAAAGCTCAATCTAAAGTGATTTACCAATTCCTTTTAAAATTGGTCTATCTGTCAACCAGATGCAGTTAGTTTTTTGTTTGTTTAGATTTAAAAATAACTTATATTTAATAAACTGAGAACATAGTTTTGTCGAGTAGAAAAATTGAAAAATTTATCATTATCGCTCATTCTATAATATAAATGTGGAAAACGTAATCGGATCAGAAGATTTATGTAAGATACATCTCGGTGTCCAATTAGTGTAGGATTACTGAATTGTTTAAGCTACTTAAACTGTACAACCTTTGAAAATTCGCATGATTAAACTGGAGCCCAGCAATTCGGAGACAATACGCCGGTTAATTGGTAATCCGGCGGGTGGGCAGGAAGGCCGCTGACCGCACCGGAGAGCCAATCCTGCCGACGGAAATTCGTCGATTATCACGGCCAGTAATTCGCTTCCTGCGCAATTCCGGGACGGGGGCCTTCCAAGAAAACTTGGAATGCCCATTCAAACCGGCGGACTTCGATTGGGGTCAATTTCAATAAGTGCCATTTATCCCCGTTCTTTGATTCCCCGACAATATTCGAACAGCCAGAGGTCTCTCCGAGCTTCATTCTCGCCTCTAGTCTAGCATCGGTGAAAGTTCACTCTCTCGGGCTCCTGGTTCTTTACAATAGACGCCCCAACTAATTTATTTCCCTCTCACTGTGTGCTCATCCATTGCCGTTGGTTTTTCACTAGGGATGGATTTCCTCGTCTCCGACTGACGGTCAGAGAAAATCCTAATCAACTTGTTCGAATCGTCGGAAAAATCTATCGAGCATGAATTTAATCGGTGTCTTTTTGACGATTCCAATTCTTCCTAATTCACCGGTTCGAATATTAATAAGAAATAACGTGCGTCTAATGCTAACCCTCACGACCTAGATTATAGTTAAGAAATAGAGCGCGTCTAATCTAAACTGGCACCAGTTTCATTATTAATAAGAATTACGGCGCTTCTACTGTTATGGCGACTCTGATTATTAATTATGAATACGGCGTACGTACGTGACTTTCTCATTCTCTCAATACCTGGAAATAGCCTTTCTAGGGACGTGAAAGAAGTCATACAGGCCATCAGGTCCAAGCTTCGGGAAACATTTTTACGCCGCCGCTAAATCATTATATGATCCAGTATATAGTATAATTGAGGCCCATGAAATTGGAAATGAATGTTTAAATTATTGCCCCGTCAACGCCCAATGGATATTGGAAATACGGGGCGAGTTATTAAATTAAAATTATAAACCGTGGAAGTTATCGGAAAGCCAGCTTTCCCAGCATGAGAGTCCAAGAGAACACGTTCCACTTCCTGGAAGTTTGTCCAAATCTAGCTGAATATAAAATTAAGTATTTTGGAATGAAAGAACTCACACCTAATACAGCACTGTATAAAATTCAGGGAGAAGATATTTCCAACTTGGTTCAATATTATTTGTATTAATTGTGTTTAAATGTAAATGTATAGGATATTGTAAATGATAATAAATAAAATAAGAATAAAAATAAAGAATAAAAATTCTTTTAAACTTTCAATTTCTAAAAATAATATTTAGTAACAGTAAATTACGAAATTATATTAATATAATTTAAATGTTAATATTCCTCTTTTATTTTTGAAACGCTTACTCGACTTATTTGACGAATATGTTTCGTTAAAAAGAGGAATGTTAAAAGGAGAATGATATGTTACGTTAAACAAGAATGTATTCATTTATTTATTTGTTAAAATTATTATACATATTTTAAGAATACGGAATATATATACGGCTGCTATACATTAATTGTTTAATGTATAGTAGGCATATAAGGGTATTAAAGAAAGAAAAAAGGTAGAAAAGGTACAATAATAATGGTAGCGGTGGTATTGATTAGTGGGAGTGGTTGGCATTGGTAGCAGTAGTGGTGGTATTTTTGGAATGATAATGCCAGAGGCGCTTTGGATACCATTAGAGTTGGTAGGTAGTAATAATATTGGTAAAGAAATGTCAAAATGATGGACAAGTTAGTAATTGTAATAATGATACTGACTCATGGAAGTTGAATGATACTCTTATGGAAGTTGTAGACCCGGTGGGCATAACTATAACAATGAAAATAACTATAGTAGAGAAATATACCAATTTTATACACTGTTTAAACATAAAAATAATGGTTATAACGGGGATAACTGTTAATATCAGGGATATTAGTGGCAGTACAATATTAATGCGAGTTACATACTTGTTTTATGGTATAGATAAAGGGATGATAATTATTAATCACGGTTGTGCTAATGAATGGTCGTTGCTAGAGCAGAGCGATAGAATTGTTTTCCGAAATAAGAATCGGTAGCTGTAATGGAACTAGCGGTAATGTCGAATTAGTAGCATAATAACCACCCCACTGTCAGTGATTGGTGGTTATGGTGTTATTGGCAGCATGATATCCGGGCTGGAAGTAATTAGAGGTAATTAATAGTTACAATAGCTCTAATGAATGGGGCCCCCGGGACACAATACAGTATTGAGGTTTGCGATAGAAATTTGTATCTGCCAGGCAAACTGGGCTAGTCATAGCTTTATGGCCAGCAGTAATGGGAGTATTGAGATTGAAATTCAAGACCGATTGAAAAGTTCACCTGCGGGGATCTATAAGCCAATCTCGCCACTGTGCCCACCTTACATATCAAACCTTTAAACCCACCGGCCGTAGAATCTATACCGGTAACAATAATAATTACTGCCGCTAGACGCTAGTTAGTACTCTGGTCTGGCAGCCGTAAATAGACACCGAATATAGTTGTATAAATATATATTTACTTTTGACGGAGAATCCACCCACCGATTGTATCTCACGGTCTAAATTGGCCGAGAGAGCTCAATATAAACGTCGGCAATAAACAGTCGTCACTCTAATAGGATGACAAGAATGCCGTAGAGAGCCCTGGTCGGTGGCAATGTCCATGGAGGACGAACTACTAGATAAAATATAATATTAATAGCTCCGATCGCTAGTAGTAGTAGTAGTAGTAGTAGTAGTAGAAGTAGTAGTAGTAGTAGTAGAAGAAGTAGTAGTAGTAGTAATGGGAGTAGTAGGGGGATGGTTGGCTTTATAAAATCGGTGCCAGGAGGAGCGAACATGTTCCCGACTGGTGGGTTTTATCGAGCGCCCCCCGCCACCGACCGAGGTCTACACGCACTCGAGTTCACTTCACAGGGACGCCCACTCCCTTACTTACTGGAGGGCACAATACCTCCTCCAATCTATTTCAAATCTGAACAAGTTTATCCCCCTAGTGTCCTTCACTGGGACTTCGAAACCTCCAACCTCCCCTTTGTGTTTGACCGCGAGGTTTTCGCATCCGGTTTCGGTCTTTCCATAATTAAAGTCAGAAATTCGATCGTTTCTCGTTCGGGCCTGGTAGAAATGTAAGGCCTAGAAGTACACTCGGAACGGGTTAAAAAAAAGGAAATTCCCGGTTCGAATTTCAAAGTTATTTCGGGTGCTTCTTCTCGATGAACGGCCGCCCGATAATGTTCACGAACAATGACGGTATCCGGCTCCTTTACACTAAAAATATAATATAACACGATCACACACCCCAAATAGCTTACATTAAATATTAAGAATTACCTAACGGTAAATATAAATTGCCACCGACAGGGGCACAGCCGTTGCCCTGTTAAGTTGCCGAATGTTGTAGAGGAGATAATGGACACTGACAACTGCTTGGGATGAGGTGCTGGTTCGACCTCTCGGTGTTCAATTAACTGGATCTCCCCGGTTTAATTAATTAATTTGCATACAAATTTCACTACGATCCGATTCGGAAATACAACCTTCCTCGAGTGACTGAGCTCGTTGATAAATTAGAGCTCGTTCGACCAGTATATATATATATATATATATATATATATATATATATATATATATATATATATACATATAAGATAAAAGATAAGAAAGTGGAATAAAAAGAGTGGAGAAAAAAACTGCAAGATTTAAAATACACAACCACATACACGCATATTGGGTCCTATGATTTTTTCCACAGTCTCGGCTCCTGAGCAAGCATCCTTTCAGCACTCTGACTGATTCAAGAATCGCATATTACATACGTTTGAGTACATTCTATTCAAATTGATGTTACGTCACCATCTGAGTAGCCGTGGTGACAACGCAATTGTCTTTTCAGACTGTCATTGAGGGACTGTTGTAAGTATTGTAATAATATATTTTCAAAATTTAATTCAATATTCAAATAATCTAACACTGGCGACGAAATGCCTCCATACTGCCGACAGAATTCTACTGACTGTGGTGGCGAACAAACGCTAAGACGGAATAGATGAGTGGAGAAAGAAAAAACGAAAGATCAGTATCGCACATAGTTATGCTACATCTGAAACAAATGTAAATCTGGCACTCCCAATGCTAATTATGCGAACAATAGGCTAATAGGAATAGCACGGCGTTATTAATACTAACCGGTAATACAAGTAAATCTTGCCGGTCACATTATTTATTACATCTTAAGACCAGAACTTAGTTCTCTCCATCTTTCTAAATTTAATGTACGAAATATAATTCAAAATAAAACCGCACAGGCATTTGAGAGGCTCTTGTAAAAGTATACCGTAGTATATATATAATATAATATTAAAACTCAGGCGACTATAGTAATATATGTATTTATATATATGTAATTAATACACCCCTGTTAAATACGTTACTAGAGATTGTATTTTTGTGGATCGGTCAACGCCCGACAAGATATAATTCTTGTAAAACACATTATATGACAGAATTCCCTGTGACCCATATTTAGTTAAGTGCCTAGGACGCATCAGAAAACGCTCTTCTATATGGTATAGAAAATTAAAGAGATAAATATTTTCTACATTTAATAGAAACGACAAAGCGGCTCCTTTAAAATAACTCGGGACGCATTAGCCGTTTGTCCAACGTCCCTCTTTTTGCTACCCTTTAATCTTGAAAGTATTTCGATCAGAGACTCGTGGTATCCTAGAACCCCCCCCCTCCGGGTAGCGGATAAGAGCTCTGTGAATGTTACTAGCGTGACAGGAACGGCCAACAGTTGATATAAGAGCCGACCATACTCGAATATCAAACAGGAAATAGAGGACAAATGCTTATATACTGGTAAATACCTTCGAGAGTAACAATAGTCCACCCATTATAAACATTCCCATTTATTATTCTTTTTTTATTTTTATATAATTAAATTTTGCTACCCCTCCCCCCTCGCGGTAAGCGTAAACTTCTATTTTATTTCTTAACTGTCGGACGGTGTCCTGTCGAAACTGGTTTACGTACGGACGAAAAACCGGATTTGCAACAATCATGTCTTCCACGATTAAAATAACGTATTATAACTGCGGCCCTGTTCGAATAAATTGATCGAAAAAGAAATATTAAGTTTGAACGAAGTTTGGAGTGCCGCGTCGCGCCCCGTTCCGTACGATCCCGGAACGTTTCCGATAAAAAATCGAAGGTCGAAAAAGGCCGAGAGATTACAAAAGTTGGACCCCTGACCTAAAAAGTAAGGGCCGGCAAAAGTTTTCCGGTTTATCGAGGGTTTAGAGGGGGGAAAATAATCGGAACGTCGTATAAAATAAAGTCCAGACCCCATTACCCACTGATATCTTCTACAACGTATCGACCTCAATAGGATACCTCGGTCCTCAAGGAATAGGAACATTAAATATTTTCTTTTTTCGAGCAGAGGTGGTTTTATAGAAAAATAAATCTGAGCCCTAAATGGGATTGACAAGAATTGGGCTGTTTGTAGCATTTGATTTTTAATATTTACAATATATTACCAATATTATTCTTAAATTATTTTTATTCTTTGTATACCTAAAATATAGGTCCGGAGTTGTTCGAGTGCTAAGACATTTCTTTTCCAGAAATATTTCTGCTAGCGCATCTTTCATCGATTTTTCAATAATATTTGCTGACAGGATGACTCTAAGTCTTAGAATCTAAGACTAAATTCGCCGTTTGTGGAAAAATAGTCGGAAACACAGCTAACAAGATTATTCTCTAATGGAGTGAGCTAAAATTACAGACCGTTAAGAAATCGGTTGACGTTTCGCCTCATTTGAATCCAATTTAATCCGATACATCTCAAGTACCTCACTATCTGGCGAAATAAAATTGAGGGTTGTGAGAGAACAGGACACAACTATTGTGTACATTAAATTTTTGTATGATATTACCGAAGAAACTATAGAAAAATAACTGCGAGGCAAGAATGCAAAGACGAACGTATGCGACATGAAGAATGCGAGGACCTTCGGACAGAATTCCTTCTGAATTTTCCGCGCAGCTCCAGACGATATTTTTTATCGCAGATATTTTTTCTAATTCGATCAATTTACAATACAGCGTCTAGTACACGGGTATAAAAATACCCAGAGATTAGTTTTTCAGTACAACGAAAAACGCATTAAGCATTCTCTTTTCTTGGACGGGTCACCGTATCGGGACGCGAATAATACGCTTAATGTATAATAGGTTAATTCTTATTTGTGATTCAATGAAAATTCAGGATTCGAACCCGGTTCAAACCGCTCCAACCGCAAAACTCTGAAGGACCCCAATCAGAGACGTCTCCGTCAATCCCCCTTCAATTAGTCCTTATCCCGCCGCCTCTCATTATGTACGGGAATCTCTCCGCAGACAGCGATCTCCTTATCTGAACCTCCAATGGGAAGAAAGAAAAATGGGTTAAGGAAAAAATTAACAAATTGAATTCCAATGAGCCCACCGGAGTTAGGGAGATCAATTCAAACTTGTAATTAAAGAAAAATTCTGCCCACACCTGGGATTCAAACCTTAGTATAACAACCAAACTATAAAGAAAATAATTACTTCTGTATGTTAAATATTTTTCAGACGGTTAGGTTTAAGCTATTTCTCTAGAGCCGAATGTTAACTCCAGTTTACACACACCTCCTGGGTCTTAAGGTCTTCTCCATCGTCTCGGCAATCGATTAACCACTCTGACTGAAATTTCGTGAATAGTACATTACATACATCTGAGTACATTGTAATCAAATCGATGTTACGGCACCAACTACGATATTAGTAATTATGTTCAGTGGAAATTGTATGCTTGTGTACATCATATTTCCTGAAGAAAAATAGTAAATTATATAACACTTTATGGATTTCATTCGTTTTTATAGAGGTTATTTTTTCTTATAATTGCTTTCAATCCAATTAGATAAATGAAATTCTACGTATTTGTGTGGATTTTAGTTTGGTTTTATTTATTTGGATCGGTACAGACTATATTTGTTTGTTAATTTAAATGTATTTTTCAATACCTATTCGCGACCACACAAAAGCTAAAAACACTAAAGCTGTCCGAAATACCTGTCCGTAGCAGGCTGCGAAATCAGGACTTTGCCATGTTTTAGAAATTGCGAAAGTAATTATTTTTCAATAAATATGGCAGGTAGTCCATACACGTTACTTTCTATGTGCGTGTGCGCAGGTGACGTCAACGGAAGAAAGTTGTTTTACTAGGTAATAAAATTGTATTTCAATGCAAAGACGATTATTTATTCAAATTATAAAAACAGTTTGAATAGGAGAAATGTAACATTAGTGAATCATTTTTAGTTATAGTTTTAAAACATATTTAAAGGAACAAATATTATTGCGAATTATAAATTGGGATATCTTCGTGCGGGGTTTTTAAACGCTTTCGTTTTCGCGACTCTTGACACGAAATAAATAAAATGGGTCGGGGGATTCAATGGAAAATGTTTTATACAATATTAACTGTAACTATTAGAGGCAATGTGGAACTCCGATGTCAACCACGCGACTACGAAGAGCTGTAGAAATGGGTTTTAGTATTGGTTCTCGGTGTAATCTCCCTTCCGTAGTTGTTCATTGATCAGTATTTCGGTAGGCCGAACTACGGCACGGGTACGCACATGCGCGTTTCGGTACACGCGTTGTTCGAGGCGTCCTACTTAGCTTCATCGCCCTACAAAAAGTTCAAGTAGGCTAACAATAATTATGAGCCAATATTTAGTAGGCTAAATAGCGCATTAACCCTCTGATGCCCCGGCCTCAATATTTATACCCTAAAGGTAACCGAACTAACATTAAATGATCCAGAAGACAAGATATCCAGAAGTTGTCCGTCCAATATATCTCCTTCTAATTGAGGCACCCACGTAGACACTCAAAGAACATGGCGACGTTTCGACGAGCCTCCTGCGGAACTTTTACTACCCGCCTTTAAAGGGGGCGGTATTAAGACGGCCGGCAGGGTCGGGGGTCGGTGGGCCGTTAGATTGATTGGATGATAAAAGCGGACGCCGAGTAAATTGAAGATCGGTCACCGGGACGGAGGGAGCGGTCGTCTAAAACGTTTAAGGAGAGCTTAAGGGAGTGGGACGTGCCGTCATGATCATCGGAATGACTGAAAGACATCTCTCTAACGGTTGTATTTTAAAGAATGGACATTTAATGCCCGCAAAAGAACTTGCGAGTCAACGCTTTAGATTTGTTTTATTTAAGCTAGCGACTATGCTACCAAAGGACAAAAGGCACCCTTCCTAGATAGAGTACAGCCCACGTAAGTAGAACTTCACCTTTTCTGTCAATAGGGTCGGCCCGTCAAATAGAGTATTATTAACGGGACCCTCGAAACACCTGCATTTATTGTATTATAACATAATAAAAGGATAAGGAAAGATGTGAGCAGTTTTAGACTACACGCTAGTCAAATTCGTCGTGCTCCGAATGTATATATCATGCTTATGAGGTCAATTCCAAAAACGAGGACCGCTGTGTCCAATAAATGCTTATCATTAAATTATATAACCTCTGGAGCATACTTAATAAACTGAATATACTAATTACCCTTTCTGTAACCAAAATATTTCTTAGTTCTAAAGTTTTTTCTTTTTATTTATTCTACCATCAACCTTTATGGTTATTGGTACGAGTGCGGAAAGTCACATCGCTTACATCTCCCGATAAAGAAGCCACCCATCGAAGGAAGTTTTCTAAAAATTCCAAGGTAATATAGAATTACTTATTTACATATATTCTGCTCGCTAACACCCGGCCGACTTCTAATTTTATATTTACAATTCAATATTTTAGATCCACTTAACATTTAAATATATTCTAATATATTCAGTTTTATTCGAAAAAATATACCGTTATTTATTTTCTATCACGGTTTCTGTCACGGCTTGTAACACAATTCATCGAGGGCCGATCGCAAAAAGAGATAAGATATTTTTCTCGATGATTCTCCGGTCGGTGTGAGTTTTGCGGCCCTTATCTCCAACGTTTAGGGCCTAGAAATCCCTCGCCGTAAAGGGGCGGCCGCTGATCCGGCTTAGACCTTAGACTTCTGGAGTTTTACTACCGGTGCCGGAGAGAGCCGATATCCCAAACTTCACAATGCATAAATCCAGGACAGAGCTGTAACGTAAATTACAGCTAGTCCTCGATCGAGAAGGCCACCGCCTGCAGTAGGGTCGCGTGCGTGTCCATCCCCGACGGAAATATCCTTGCACTTATTTCCGGTTTTTTTTGCCCCCGTCCGGAAATAGATGAAAGGGATTTTCCCCAACGATCCGGACAATCGCGGGCCATGTGAATTAAAGACATCTGCGAGGTTTCTCCCACCGCCTGTAAGCGAGGGGATCCTCAAATTGGCTGAACAGGGGTCGTGGGGGTTAGCATTAGAAGCGCCGTATTTCTTATTAATAATCGAAGTAGTTCGGGCTTATGTAATTAAACGCCCTCTATGTCCTAACTTTAATCTAGGTCGCGAGGGTTAGCATTAGACGCCCCGTATTTGTTATTAATATTCAAAGTCGCGTTCTGGTGACGCTGCTGGCCACGATGAAGGGAACAATTCCAAGAGTCAGTTTCCAGAAATTGTCACCGTTCGAAAATCTTATTTTCCTAGCGATTCGGACAATTTGGTAAAGGTTTTCTCTCGCCATCAGTCATCAGTGGACAATGCCAGGTGAACAACTCCAAACGGCGGGACGTAGACAGAGCGCTTAGCTCTGCATAAAGGAATACTCTTTTCCTAACGAAGATTGGTGGGGGAGGAAAGAACTGCAAGAATAACCCCGCAATTAAGAGCAGCTGGCCAGGCACTATGAGAGCAAAATTGGCGCTAATCGTGAACCGGCCGAGAGAGCAAACCAAAAATGAAATGTCCTGAAATTGGAAATTGAAGACCGTGATATACTGTTTTTATATATATCCGTTTATTAGGGTTATGAAAGCCCACCCTATTCAATACATTCCGTCCAAACGCTCTGTGGTAAAAACCAGAGAAATATAATTTCGATTCTCCGGCTAAAATGTAACCTTTTTTAACCGATTATCCGAAAATTCGATTGACACATGAAAGCAACATTGTGTCATCGCTTTTTTTACCCAGAGTGTTTTATCTACGATATTTTTCACAATAAGGTTCTGTCCATTTGTCCAACCTTTCTACAGTCAAATTGGAATTTTAAACTGTTACGATAACAGTCAATGAAGTGTAACTTAGTTATTTTATTAATAAATATCTTTGTGGATGTTACATTGTCCTTTTGACAATGGCAATATTATATTGTTCTTTTCACTACGTTGTCAATCCAGAAATTGTATTTTGAACGAAGTCTGGAATTAATTATGTTTTGATCAAACTACTACTTTGTATAATGCTTGCGGTCTCTGCAGTTTCATCTTCTCCGCAGGCGTGCTGCATTCAGGCTGACATTTCTGTCAGGCCCTGTTTTCTTTTTCAGGGCCAATAAATGACGTCAATAAATGATGAAATTGAGACAATTTCATCGGCGGCTTGTTTGTTTCCTGTTTCTCATTAGCTCTAATTTGTCACTCGTTATCGTTAGCGTTATTATTCTACTGGAATTACAGTTAAGTATCCAGTCGGGTTCGACCCTGTTGTCAGAGTCTATCAAACGAAACCTCAAATCAACCGGGTCATTTTATGGTTAACCCTCGTTGGTATAATAGAAGATAACAAATCCCTTAATGCAACCAATAATTGTTTGAATTTTTTCTTCGTTTATGGCATAATTTTGAATTCAATGTGAAACGAATATTCAATGTTAAAGTGCTAACTTTAAAATGACGACACTAATCGGAAAACTATCACAATCATTTGCAAAATATAACTTACTATTTTTGCCAAGATGGAATTATATGTTACCCTTAAAAAAATTATGTCATTACATCGCCATAATTTAAAATTCATGTTTAATAACACCCCACACATTTAATATTTATAGACATTTCCTACAGAGTCCTGTAATTATGTATATTCCTGTTAGTATTGCATTCAATCCGTTTATTTGAAAATATGTTGAAATACTAGTATATTTCGTGTAAAACAGTTCAATCAGTTATTGAAATAATTACATTTCTGTAATACGACAATGAAGTTAAATTATTTCTCTTAGTGTAGATAACTTGGTTGTCAATCCAGTCCGAGAATTTATTTGTAACGAATTCCAGAGGGGATATTCCAGTCAAAGTTTTATAGACAGATTTCAATTTTCCAGCGATTCGGAGGCTGTCCAAAAGTTTTTCTTCAGTTTTTGAAAAGGTTATCATCCTTAAACTGCCCTTTATTGAAAAGTCTTTTCCTTTTTAGCCGCCCGGATTAATGCCTTGCGAGAATTCGATTACTGGCCGGGAGCCGAAGCGTTTAAAGATCCAAACAGCCTTTTCGGAGTGAAAAAGGTGAAAAAATATTGTTTCAATGCTATCTAGAATTGTATCTTACAGTCGGGAGCGTTTACTATGAAACCGTTTGTAGTACGAATGAACATGCCAGCGGTACTTTTCAGTATAATAAGTGATGTAAATTAATTAAAAAAAAAACATGAACGAGCGAAGGAAGGCTTACGAGGCTTTGTAAATTGCGTAGATCTTTTGGGAAGGGGAGCCCCTTATGGGCCTCTCTTGGGTTCGACGCCCGCAGACGAAAATTGAATTTCATTTAATTGGAAATTTGACTCAAAGCTATCAACTGTTATAGCTCAATTGACAGGCAAAACTTACACAAACGTCACCCAAGAAATAGAAAGAACATAGAAGAATATATTAACACTTATTCTTTTAAATACTTCAATCGTTATCACTAACTAATAGAACGGTTTATTGCCCTTTCCCTGTTGGGCCCTCCCGGGTGTTTTCTGCTTCGGACGTTTGGGGACTCTTACTGGTTCCATCTTCAGGGTCCGCCGACTAAACAGTAGATCGACTTAGTGGTCCTGTATATACCTGATGGTGGGGTATCGCTAATCTTCTTAGTTCAATTGTTATAGATCATTACCGTTCGTTAATTATTTTTTAAACAATATTCATAAGTTGGTCCCCAACTAGATTATTCCTGTTTTAAAATATTTCCTTTGTGTGTCAACCTTAAAATATAAGATTCAAGGGTTACTTTCGGAGCTTGGACTAAAACGTTGGGCTAATCAAGAGTTGAGGGAGAAGCTAATCAATTGGTCGGTGATGAGGGTGGGGTAAGCGGTACCGTGTCAGCGTTGGGGGTCAGCATCGGAGTCAGCAACAGCGTCAGCTTATCATAGATCAAGTCCAACGCGCTTCCCGACTGCAGGCTTCGTCGTCACGTTTTCTCCGAACCCTTTTCCAACCCGCCTCTCTTGTGAGCGAAATAACAAAAGTAAAATTGAATTCCGCCGAGCTTTAAGTCCCAGTCACTTGACCCTTTTTCTCGTTGCACACGGTTTTAGGTTTTATAACGGTACTTCAATTTATCACTAACTTCCGGCAGGATCGCATAATACTGTGGTAAGAACCTCTGTCAGGAGGTGTTTTTTCTGTGTTTGGATGCCCTCCGGGGCGAGCATCACTGGAAGGGTTTTCCACAGTATTACGCGATCCTACCGTAAGTTATTTAGTGATTATATTAAGATTCTGTAATTACTAATTTCTCTCATATTTTATCACTAAATTGGGACGAAAAAACGATACTTGAGTATAATGGTATTCTAAATAACAGTAATTATGATGGTACAATGAACGTCTTTAAAATTGTTCTGTAATCGGCAACCGATAAATAGACACAAAGATCGAAACTCCCATATTACCTGGTTCCTAATTTATTTTAAAAAACAAAATCAAGAGTGTCGAGCTGTGGAATTGCGGTTCTTAGGTGCTTTCTGGGGTTTCGGAATTTTAGAGTACGGGCCTCATGACCAAAAAATGTGAAAGTATTATATTTCGAAATTTTTCGCATTATATACTAATTTTCCGTTCGAATGACCGAGATTTATATAACTGCAAAGGGGTACCGGAGCTTCTCTTACTCATGCACGGAGCCGAGCGCTCACGCCGATAACAGGGTCGTATTTAATTATTTAAAAAGGTTTAGGCAGGGCCTGGAAGAAAGAAGGGGCCCGGGTGAATCGAAAAGCCAACTTAAAATATCGCTTATTTGGCAGATTTGCTAATAATCCCAGCTTCATTGATTTTTTAATTATAGCAAGCAGAGTCCACGGATTATTCGGCTCTAAGGCGACTCGAGTTCTATGTTTTACATTTTCCTAGTTACAAATAGCTCACTACTCGCTGGCTATAATAGCTTATTTACTCGCTCGAGTATTTCAGGCGTTAAGAGGGAGCGAATCAATTCCGTCTGCTCAAAATTCGTTCAGTACTACTTTAGAAGAGTGAAATTCCATTTGCATAATATTTGAGCAGCTTCCCTATATAAATATTTCCGTTCAAAACTATCCCATCGCTCGGATCGTTTGATTCGACAGCTCTCTTCGCTATCTCGTCTGCAACCGACACGCGATGTACCTCGATATATTTATTAGGCACGGTGGCGAAAAGTTGAACAAGGGCGAGATTGAAACACTGCTCCGTATTATGTATGTTAACACGTCCCGGATATAATGAGCCTGCTGGAACATCATTTAGGACTGAATTACCTCCTAAAATTCTATATTCTATTCTATAGATCGGTATTTTAATTTTATATTCTTTCAGTTTCATTTTATTGATTATTGTGAATAATTTAGAAGCTTAGTTTCCTTATTATATTGTCTGCTAATAATCAGTTTGTGAACGATTTGAAGACCAGGCACAACGCGTAAGACCAGAGGCGCGGGTGTAGGGCGAGAATAGGACTTTCAAAGGACACAATGTATTGAATTATATACATATTTTTTCGTTTAATTAACATTATATAATTAAAGTCATATGAATTTTATGTGGAAAATGGTCCGTATTCATAATTTCATTTCCCTTTATCTTCGATGGCTATAAGCGCCCTGTATCATCCGGTAGTTTCGTTTTCGATTTACCGATTTCCTCGTTCTGTACACCTCCTTTGGCCTTATCAGTCATACAAAACGTACAATGATTACGACTGCCGGTCAAATGACTTGTGCTCGAGGAAGGCGGTTGGGATTTATTGTCGAGACGTCATTTCTAAGTTAAGGCTAAAGGAGGGGATACGGACATATCTCATGATCCCACTGAAGTAAGATTCACTGAAGTGAATCGCTATGCTTGCCGTCACGGATATTGGCGGTGGAATCGACCGGGAAGCCTGAGCGTCGTCCATTCGCCGGAAAAATCTAGATTAAACGGTACTTACATTCTGGAAGGTTCCTCGATCTCTTTAGCTTTGGCCATCACGTTCTGTATCATGGCCCTCTCCTCGGCGCTCAGGTGACTCAGGTCGAGGTTGGGCTCTTCCGGGCCTGAAACAGACGGAAGTACAATAACGATTAATTGATTCTTTTCTAAACCCGGTCTCGGACAATGGGCCGCCAGAGTTTTCTTTCCCCGGCGATGCTCTAACTGCGGACGAGCGGATCTACTGACGGTGGGAGATAAACCATAATCCATTTTTCCGGAGATAGTGGATCGCCGGGAAGAAACCCTTTCTGCGAATTATTATGAGCGTCACGGGCTCAAAGAGAGTTCACTTCTGGCTTCGTCCTAGAGCGGACAGTCTTCCAACACGTGATCCCATTCTTCTTCTTCCCCGCATGCGCATTACGAGTTGTCCTGCAGGCAGATGATTGAGCGATCCGCATGCGAACCTGATAGAAAACGAGGTGCATAATACAAATGTCGTTAAACTAAGACATATTATTGAAGTTAGCTCCAAAAACAATAGATGTCTCAAAGTTTCGCTGAACAACCCATATCAACTTTTCCAAATTTACCTTTTTAACACGTAAACTAAAAGACTGAAAATGTTAGCTAAACCGTCCCGATACGATGAATTCTTGATTCTAGACGTACGTTGTCTTTCCAACCTCGCCTTATACCGTCGTTGTCTTTTTTGCATATATATTATTAAAACCACTCAAATTGTTTAGCTTCGATCGGAACTTTCACGTTTCCGGGACTGGTGGCGTCGAAACATTATTAAATTTTAATCTCGAACTATCCGGGGTTTCCCGGAAATGGATAGGAGGGCGGAGTCACGACATCAGCCCGCCGGTCGAAGCCGAAATTAAATATCAATGGCCCCACGTTGGCGGAACACAATTTTTTCGATATTATTGAAACCTGGACCGAGATATATGCCTAGGCCTTATGCCTTGTTTCGAAAGTATATCTCTCAATGTTCGCCCGTCAATAATTCTGGGATGCGCCGACGTTCTATAGTACTTCACTGACGTGGGGGCTGCTTCAGCTTGAAACTCGCAAAATGTAATCGAAGGAAATAAGCTTATGGCCTTAATTCGTACCATACTTCATAACTTACGCTTTAAACGGGCAAATTGGAGCGTTATCATGATTGTCATAACGAGAGTAAAATAAATCGGAAATAGTCCCATGGATAAAACTTTTTAGAATAAATACTTATTCTACCGACTGCAAATAAATTATTTTATTGGGGAACATAAAAACTGGTTATGGATAAAAACAAAAATAATTGAATCCCATCCTATAATTTATCAGAGGGTTCGGAAAAACGTCGATTTGCGAAAAATCGATGTTCACTTCATTAATTTTCTTCGTATATACATAAATATAAAATTGTTAATAAAACTATCTATGGTCTACGGTTGTGAACGAAATGTTCAAATTCACATTGCAAGAAATCATCATCGAAACGTGATCAAGAAGGTGAAATAAGAAATCCTCGGCTTATGAATGCTTAGCAGCAACTGAGCACAAACTATTTATTATATGCCACTGAAAGACCTAATAATTCGATAAAATCCAAGGAACGGTAGAGACGAACGAGAGAAACCGAATGGGTAGACCATGACGTCTAGTCATAGTTTTTCTAAGTAGCGTATTTTTTGACGTACGAGGTACACTATTTATAATTGTCTTGCGCGCACATTGCCACCTTGCGATAATAGAATGAAGAATAGAGTGGACAACGTAATTAAACAATACCTCAATAACAATACGCATGCGGTGTAGGCTACTAGAGGGAGCCGGGGTAATAAATCGACATCTCGTGAATGAAGTTGGCGCTCTTGATTTGCGGTTTTATGGCCGGCTCTAAACCGAGGACGGGGTGTCCAGTGGACACCTACCGTCTCTCAATTAACTTCGGCCCAAATATATTGTTCTCCGCCCTCTTTTACTCCCTCACTCGGGGCTTTCTTGGTCGGGGGTAGGGAAAAAGTCCCTAAGAGCACTGGACTCCGCTGTAAATAATAGAGCAGATTGAAAAACCCTGTCCCAGACCTTATTTCGGCAATGGGCAAACTTGCCCACCGAGGCTTTTATACGACACTTCTGCTTCCGCCCATAAATTTAAGCTATCGGCCTTCAAACAAAAGTGCCCGCGCTGGAGTCGACGTACGGACGGGTATCCTACCGGTTTTTGCCCAGGGTGACCACCCGAGTTCAGAATAAGCAAGTTTCTGGTAACAGGGCACGCTCAATCCTCATCTACACAGGCTTGTCGGCACACTCGGAATACTTTTACCACTTGTGGGTAAAAGGTGAAATGGAATCATCCGCTGTCCGTTCTGTGGTGAAACCAGAAGAGACCGCAGAAAACGCGAACCCCTCCACGCGATGGGGCAGGGATAGGGTGCTTTGCTCGGAAACGTGGAAAAATAATCCTAACGAAGAATTGAGCCCACAATGTAGAAGAAATAATTTCGTTGAAATCTTAATTTTAAATAAAGGTGTGAGAGCAGAATTCATGCCAACCAGGCGAATGAATAAACTAAAAAAAAACACAACACCGCGAACCCGTTCTTGGATGACAAATTAGTTAAATGAACTAGTTGACTTAGCAAGGTGACTAAGGAAGACGAGTGGGTTTTCGTATAAAATATATATACATCTGCACACTAGTACTTGCCATACTGAGCCAATGTCATTGGTTCTCAATACAACTGTTGAAAAATATCAATACCTGCAGGCCAATGGATTTAAGACTCGGGATTAATTTTTATCGTGGGAAGTAACTCAGTTGACGGTTATTCCCAGCGTACCCGAGGTACCTTCGATCCGAGACTGTCTCCAAGGTAACATCAAGTACTGCCACTCCAACCTGAACATCTACAGTGTCTGAATTAAACCCGTCGCTAAGGCATTGTTCTCAAAGCAGGTCGTCTCAATCTGACAACCCTTGGGACTAGCTCCGTTTACCCCATACATTACACAGTTGTGTTTGTAAAAAGCGGTGATGTGTATTTTAGTTCAAAAAAAGATTAAATTTAGTCATTACTGAGAGTTTCAAATATATTTAAGAATAATCGTAATATTATTGATATAAGAAATACAGTTCAAAAATATGAATATGAATTAAGTGTAATTAATTTTGGAATTGTTATTTTTTAAAAATATAAAATATAATATTGGGTAAAGTATGAAATATAAAAACGTATTTTGCGAGTTTCAACATGAAATATATATAATTAGCGATCTGTAGGGTACGGTGAGTCATTTATAACTCATAAGCTTTACAGGGAAGAAGGCCTCCGTCTCGTAATACCAATTAGCTCGAGAAAGCCTCGATCAAATAATAAAGAGCCAATTAAGTTATTCAGTCCACTGCAATTCTTTCAATCAACGGCTGTATAAAGACCGTAGAGTTGAGCCGTGACAATCGCGAGCTTAATTAAATAGATTGTCCATCCTCAATAGGTTCTTTCGATCTTTTCAACAATGCCTTCGGGGTGATAATCCGCCGCTAATGTCCCTTAACGAGTTTCCCATTAACCCAAGTTTCTAAACTTCCTTCTCATAATGTTTATTGCCTTTTTTCTTTTTTTAATTTTTCGAAGGCTCCGCAATGAAAGTTTTTGTTTTCTCCTCGGTATCCATGAAGAAAAGCTGGGGTCGGAAGATCGTAAAGAATGCGCAGAAAATAAACGTTCAATACAACAGGGTCCCAATGAGTCGATCCCAACAGCAAATACGCGTCACTACAAAATGGACTAGCGCTAACTTCCGGATTTTGAGTTTCTCGATTTCCGATTCACTTTGTTGTTTCTATTTCTTGAATGGAAACTACAAAAAATGAACGATAGACAGTGGATCCGGGAAGAAAATGAGCGAACACAATTCCTCTCTCAACACAGAACCGTCTCAAGTACAGCGGAACGCGGGCCAATATTTGAGAGTGAGAGAGTGGGAGAGTAGGATGGAGTAGCGGTGGGAGTGGATGGGAGGGAGAGAGCTCGGCTCGAGGGAGATATGGTCGGAACGCGTGTCCAATTTTTACCACTCGGAATTTACCTTCGAATTTACCTCGGGCTTATGAAAAGCGACGAGAGCAAAATCTGCGCGGGAGGCCAATCACTGGAGACTTTTGAACCGGGATCCATTCCAATTTTGGATGGAGAGTTTTCCTCATAACCGATTAGAGCGTTTAAATTTCAGTCCCGCGGAGCTTTGAAGGAGAACCCTTCTCAAGCTTTGACGATTTAATTAATTAAAATGAATTCGTCTTATGAGATTGGCTCATCCTGCGCTGAGTGTAGTCTGGGAAAATGTTCCCCTTAAATCCGAGTTGGTAAATCCTGTTCCATCCAACCAAACAGGACGGAAACTTTGGGAGGCTAATTTCCGTAAGAAACTCCTAATGGACGTTATTACCTTTCCAATAAGATAAGCTCCACCAGTAGCTTTGCCGGGGAACCACCCAATGCGAGCTCTCCGACCGTCGGAAGACAGAACATTTTACTGTTCCAAACATATTTGGCCGTTTTTAGCTCATATTTTGTGTCCAGGCTTTATCATTCAACATCGAGAAGGATCTAAGATGGGCCAGATATTTTGTCTCACGATATTATTGTCAACGATCTCTTCATTCGTTCAAATGCCTTCGTCAACATTTCACCTGAGCCGTTTCAACATTGGAGCCTTGATCCTGCCCGTCGATCGTTTCACCGAGCCTTCATTGTGTGAATGATGTGTGACGATGTCCCAAGCCCACCCTGGGATGTCATGAGCACTACGCTGTCCTGGCTAACTCTTCCCAGAAGAGAATTTTCATTATAAGCCACAAGGTGTATTTTTCTCCAAATCTCCATGACCGGTGTTTAGCAGACCTGTCTCCCCGTAGGCCGTAGTTTTGGATTCCTATTTTCCCTTTTCGGAAAATCAAGAGCATTGGACGGCGAAATGAACTGACGAAACCGACGCGACGATCAAAAATCGTAAAGCATTACTGGGAAATTCTTCGACAGTTCGACTTTTAACATAATTCAATATTGTCTGGTAAATAAGCCAAAAGATGAATGACAGGAGCTTATGGGACGCAATATACTAAGCCGAAAAAATTTAAGTCTTCGCACGGCGTCAGGTTTTGTACCGACTATAATAAGCGTTCACGTGCCCTGTAATACAGGCATAATCCCGGTGATATATTCCCAATGCGCTCTTTTGGAGGGAACATTTTTTCCGTCCATAAATTATCTCTATTTCTCTGTAATGAAATGCGGGCTGAAACAAGGCGGGCGACGGAAATAATTTCCTCGGGGTAAAAATCACCGAGGGGTTGGTTATTTAAAGGGAAAGTGGGCGGTCGGACGGTGGGAGGGCGGTGCATACCTCGGCCGGCCTCCGGATCGATAGGTTCCCTCCGACCGTCCACCCGTGCCTGCTCCCGTGCACACTTTGCAAATTTCATTATATCCCTTCTCATTATCAGAGCTTCTGTTAAACGCTCGTCGGCAGCACATACCAGCCTCTAGCCAGACAAAAGGTGTCCATTAACGTCAGACAAAAGGGTATCTCCGCCACGAGTGTGAGACCCTCGTCGTATATTAAGACCAGTTTTATCACCACTCCGGGGGTGGGAGTTTACTCGAGTGTTTTATTGTTAACGGAGTTTGTTGTTACGGAATTTTTAACCGACCCTCTGTCCTGTTTCCAAAAGGGAAAAAACACTGCGGGCCATTATCGGTTCGCGTAACATATTTCCTTCGAGCTAATTTATATTCTGGTACTTTTAGCGGCTGTCATCCGGTAGAAGAAAATTGGAAAAGGCTATATAAAGCCTCACGAACGAAAAAAGCAAGTCCGATAAGAGTAAAAAGGAGGTGAATGGGATAATTGACGGTGCGCTCGTGTTATTTTTATTTATATATTAAACTGAGTTACTGCGATGATGTCACGTTTAGAACTGGCGTCTCGAGAGCCACGTGGTATAAAAAATATACCCAGACTGTTTCCGATTTCGAATATGACAAGTAAATTTCGGAAAGCCCGGTACCAGGAGCCCATGCGGTCAACGGAGCTATAGCATTGGTGGGGTCGTTAGAGGAGGGAACCATCTGAGTTGGTAGACGTTGAAAGCGTGGGACGAGCGTACGATAGAAGCCGACACTAATGAATTTGGTCCCGAGCCCGATGTAGGCTGAGATAAACCTTCTTTTCCTCGTCCCGGCTATTTCACCGTATTCGCTCAGATTCTGATTCTACCACCGTGGAAAACTCATTTAACTCAAGGGGCCCTGTTCTATTTTAGGTCGTGTTCTTACGGACGCGGTGTCACGTCTCCCAGCGGGCGCAATACCCTCGAGTATTGTATAAACCGACGTAGACTTAATTCAGGGCGCGGGGTGCTGATATGAAGGAAAAGCTCGTTGTAGGGCAAGATTAAGTTTTGTTTATTACCGCATCTATCTGACTTAGCCGCGGAAGCGATACGACTTAACAGAGAACTCCGAGAACGGAGGGCTCATTTCCCTCGGGACAGCCCTCAATGGAGTCGTCCTAATTTCGGAGGAAGATTAACCGTTAACTCAATGCAATTAACTCAGGTCACATCTGCTAACGAATCTCGCGTTTTCAAGCCGCTTGAGTCTTCGGATCATACCTCAACTCAGGACGATGCAACTCAGAAATAGCAAAATGAAAAGGAAGGGTCGTATATATAAAGAAACATAAATGTTGCTCGTTATTTTCGTCATTTTTGTTGTCAGTAACTTGCAGTAGCCGGCTTGTATATATAATAGCATCAGTCCTCCTCGACTATCGTAGTGCAAGTCATCCTTGGAAATCCAGTACAATGATTGGGGAAAGAAAACCATCCAGCACATTATCCCACAGTATTCTCACTTTCCTCTATGCGCTTTTATGCTTTTACGCCTCTAAGATAGTTGTTGAGCATGGGATGGTCATCCACACATCGGAAGCCCTATTGAAAAGGGTACGAGGGCGGACAATAAACTTGGAATTATTGGAAAACAACTTTACGTTTAACATCTCAGTGCCCCTAAGCATCGTAGTAACATGTGCCATTTGTTGCGAATGGAAGGCCCCCAACAAGGCATGATGCTGTTTCGAATTTGAGCCCTTGGTGCACCTGTGAATAAACCCTCGGGAAAAAAGGCTGACAAGGAGCATTCCTTAACCAATCAAAATGTACACATTGCCGAATCAAAATGAAAATTCAAAACCCGCATCAAGCATTATAAACAAATACATTTTTATATAATCCACAGCCAAATTTGACCAAAGTATAATGGAGCCATCGGTGGCATTGAATGTATAAAATGAGCATTGATGATAATTGCTTATAACCTTCTTGTGACACAAACTTTCATGGTATACGCTCGTTTGGTAGAACAGGGAGGTATATCTATATAAGAATGATTTGAAATAAGAAAAAAATTGCAATCGATTACTCACGACCATTCACATGTGGTTCTCTCGTGTCGTCATACCGGGCTCAATTTCCGTTATCCACGATTCTATCTATATCGATTATATCGGTTGCAAACCTAATAACATATTGTAAATGGGGCGCGTGGTCTGTTATCGGATAAATATTTTCTACAAAATACGCTTTTAAACTTGTTTTATTTCTAGTTCCGTTCCATCGCCTCTGCCTTGACCTCGGGTGGGCCCGTTTGGCCCTGCGCCATCTGGCTCCAGAACAGACAAAAAACAAACAAAATTTGGAATTACAATGTCCAGCGTGTTCTCAAAACTCCGTTGCCAACCTTTTTACGATCGATGAAAAAATAATATACAGAATACAAGGCTTTTGAACAGAATATAAATTTTCAAATACCACAAAAGAAAATAATTATCAACAATTAATGAAACTTGACATGGTCTAGTATGTACATTAAATGTATATATATATATATATATATATATATATATATATATATATATATATATATACAGATTCTGTGACCTAATTCAAAGTTTTTGTATAGCAAACAATTATTATTGACGTATTGATTAGTAGTTTAGTTTATTAAAATTAAGTTTGAGCTTCGAGTTTTAAAATGGAACATCGGAGGCGTAAAACCGAATATCCTTAATTAATCATAAGCGGTTTATACGACACTTAAGTAAAGGAAGGCCCTAAATGGAAAGACAATTTCTCAAATATAACACTTTTTCTTTAAGTTTTTTCCCCACTTTACTTTATGGCTTTAGTGGCCATCCCCGGCCCGTTTTTTATCTTCCCCGTAGACGAATCGATATCGAGCAAGAGCTCGGCAGTAAAACGCCGTTCGAAAATAATACTAAATAATATAAACCAACAATAAAAATATTTTATCAGCATCGAGGCTTGTACGGGATTTGTTGGTGGTTGGAGGGGGTTCTATGAGGTTTGCAACATTTTCATAGATTTTCTTATATTCCATATCTCATAAATTTTCGTAAAATATCCGAGGATATTGTTTTATATCGTAAGGCGTTTTAACTTTAGAACATAGGGAATAATAATCGTATAAATATGATTAGAGAAAATATCAATCCTACTTCGGCAGGCGATGAAATACGTTACTCGCGATACCGTAAATTGTTTGGGACCCAAACCGAAGATAAAATAAAAAAATACGTTAAACAGGAAGATAGACACAGAAAGCTACACCACTCCACTATATAACTTATAGACAACGGTCTTACTTAGAATGAAACGCCCGACAGAAAATCGGAATGGAGTGATGATACAATTCAAAAATTTTACCGGAAGGAGAATTTGTGGCAATCCAAGTATTGGCTGTATCAAGTGGGGCCTATATCAGTTGAAAGCCTGATGTTAATTATTTAGAAGATGCTTGTGATAAAGTTCTCGTCCAAATTTCATCTCAAGAGGGAATATCGTCACTACTAAACTCTTTGCTACTCTCGCCTCGAACGAATTCGGCCATACTATGGAGCAAACAAATCAGGAATAGTGTGCCCAATATTTACCTATACAATATATCAGACATTTATTTTGCGATAAATTAATTTTCAATTTAATTCCCAAACGGCATCCTTTCCGGTTCGGTTTAAAAATGCGGGACTATATGGACTTGGAATACATGGCTTTCGGTAAGATGCGTCATGTTGTGGGAAGAATATCTGTTGGCAGGGGTATATATGTGAGTGTGAGGTGTTGTTAACCCTCTTGGAATTAAGACTTGCTTCTTCCCGGTAATACGAAACGTCGGATGCAAACAACACCCGAGGGGGCCCCAGAAGGAAAGGGCAAAAACCCTTCCAATGGAGCCCACTCAGGTGGTTTCCAAACACAGGAAAATTCCCGGAACAGCTGGGGGTCAACCCCTGCCGACCGATATTCTTCCCGCATCACGCGATTTCACCGAAACCCAGTCAGTGACAATTCAAGTTCTGGTAGCGGAAACCTTCGGTCATCCGGAATAAATATTGTTTTGTTCTAGGAAACCCTCTCGACGAGATAAATGTAAATAGAAATAGAATTCTGTTTGTGGCGGGCTCATCCGAACGTGCTAAATCTCCGCAGGCAACGAACACGTGTCTAGAGCCGATATACCATCTGTTGATCAATTGGTCTGAGAGTTCGCGTTCGACTCCCTTCGAGGTTCCTACCGCGTATACAGTGCGAACGCCTTCACCCGGTGGGATGGGGATAGGTTGGTCGGGATTCAGGAGAAAAAACAACGGCAAACACGTGTCCACGTTGACGAAGTTGACGAGTATGTTCAGAAGTTAAGTTTAATGAACCAGTCGCCAGGCATTATCGAGTGCAAAACTTTCACCCGGAACAGAATAAACTAAATTATTGACTACAGCGAGTAGCCAAAACTCGGCTTTAAATAGACGCGATGGTAAAACCATACCATTGAGTTTTATAAAATTATATATCCATTGCGTTTTATTAAATCTCATATTTTCAGCGATAAGAAAATTCCAAACCAGATGAACAGCAAGGGTTTGGCTTACTTAAATTTCCTGTTCGCCTATCTAACCAGAATTTTACGGGTTCACTGAATCAAGTTGAAACGGCAGCCGAAGAACTTGACTGCCACCCAAGCGTACAGAGGGACTCCTACTATTTACGTGCCAAGTGCGATTAAAACAAGTCGCGTCGTTACCCCGTTTAAATTTCACGAAGCCCCCGGCGACAAAACGTACTCAACGGATAAAATAAAAGCTGGCGTGAATTCCTGGTTCCCCTGAGCTAACCGGCAAAACTTCTTTCGTCCTGGTGAAATTGGCTCTGCAGTGTAATTTTCCCCGAGAAATATAGCGGTAGAATAAATGGGTTAGGGCTATGAGAGAGAGAGAGAAAAATCGTAGGAAGTTCGGGCGAGAACTCACAAAGGCCGTGCCTAATGGGCGGAAGGGAGATTACTAGTCCGGTTCCATGTCGGATATGAAATAGCGGGACAGTCTTTTAGGTTAATAAGACTTTTCGGACGGAAATTGGCGATAAATTCAATTTTCCCGCAACGAATAACATTTGACTCGACACTTGAAATCCACGATACGAAACATTTCCGAGTACTATGGACTGTTTTTCTTTTTTTCGATCATTCTCTCGCATTGTCAATGAACAGTTTTTCTCGTATTGTTTGGAGGCAGGTTATTTTAAATTTACGTCTGAACTAATCTATTTCCCCTTCACCGCGGAATCATTACTTGCCATCTCGAATCTTCTTCGTTAGGGATACTTATCCTCGTTTCCGAGGAAAGCATTATATCCCGCCCCGCAACGTGGAGGCGTTCTGCAGCCTACTGACCGTGGGAGGAACCTCGCACTGGGAAAACCATAATCAATTTGTCCAGAGACAGTGGACGCTGGGGAAAAAACCCCTTTCTCCTAATTATTAGGACTGTCACGGACTCAGAGTGTCCTGACGTTCTTCCGGCCGACCTAACAGTATGAACGTCTCAACTATGGGTTATTCCAATTATTTCCCCAAGTTTAGTATTTATTCGCTCGTACGATCAGTATTCACGATACTGCCGCAGCAAACGGAGTCATAAGGTTTATCAGTTTTATTCGCATTTACAAAATGCTATACAAGCAACGGGGGAATGCCGGTTTCAGGGTTTCTGTAAGGCGAGATTGAGTCCGGGCAATGTCACTTTCCAGCAATGCGAGATCCAAATAAATGGGTTAGGGCCTGGGTAAAAAAAAGTTCAGCCGGAAACTCTGAAGAGGCAGCATCTAATGGACGTAAAGGAGATTACTCGTCCAATCCCACGTCTTTAAAACCTTAACATAAACGCTGGGCTTTTGTCCGCACCCGTTTCTACTTTTTATCCTCAAGACGAGGGGGCGCTTTTACGGTTTATCGCCAATCGTACAACATATGCAGGAGATATAAACGGGAATTTAGTTACACCAGCTCCGGCGAGTCGGTGAAGCCTTATTTAGCCGTAAACCAACATTTTCATATTTCTGTACATCGTATATGCTACTAACAACGGCAAAGGGTCGAAACCTTTGTCCACTAGGGGAAGGCGTAAGACAAATTTCAACCGTTTTTTCTTGTTTTTTTTTTGTTAAAAACTCTCTTCCACCACTTTATGACGCCGGTTTTATGGCGTTTCCTAGGCTGAAGGTTGCTACGGACTCGGCAAAGAGGGCTCGATAATTAACCCCCATTTAGCTGCCCCGGACCCAAACAGCTCCACCTGCTTCAACAACTTTACACCTAGTTAACCTAAAAAGAGTTCCGCGTTCGCTTTCATAATTCCAACCCTATCCCTTTTAAAATTTGGAATATAATTTTTTTTTTACAAAACGGCCCGCTACTATATTTATTTCGGATTAATAGCCACAAAGCCACAAATTGCCACCACTGGGATTACAGGGAGGCATTTTCAATGGAATTAAACAGGCATCGTACACAATATCATGTAATAGTAAAACACGAGGATAAAACATAGGAGACTGATGCAATTTGTTTTCTCTTTTATTTGGTCGGCGCAATTGTGGTTTCCCCGATATGCGCCGCGGCTGATGTAATTTTAAAGTGTCGGACAAAAGTACACCTAAGGCAATTATATGATAATTGAAATATGTAATTGAAGGAAAATTCGGGATTCGAACTCAATAACTTACTGTTGCGTTTCCACTCCCACAAAAATATTGGTCTAAGGACGTTAACATTTCTGAGGAGGAAAAATGGCGTTGCTATTCTTATTTCTTCAAAGCATCTTGCCTGTCGTTACCTTATTTGGAATCTCCCATCCTCTGAAGAGCTCTTTCATAGTCAATTCTAAGGAACCCCAGTCCCTTACATCTATTCTGTTCGATTTGAAAGAGGTTTGGGAATTAATAAGTAATGGAGCCCAGTGTTCGGCTCTAGCCTTTCACATGTAAATAATATAGGTTCAAGGGATCCATAGTTCGACCTGCCAATGTTTAGGTGTACACGAATTGTATCGTAATATTATTTATATTATATTAAATCATTGCTTGTATAATTCTATTCGTATATACTCATTATTACTTATTGCACTAAGTAATACTTTAAATACAATTTTTTGATCATCGATTAAAATATTACGCGTTTCCCATTCTCTGGGGCCCCTAAATGCGCACCGCTGAAGGATAAGTGAAAATAAATAATCGGGCGAAGAGTGTAACCAAAGTATATAAAATGACCTAATATAGTCAACTCACGAAGATATATAATATATTTTACGGAACCAAAATTCCGATGGTAAACTTAATCTTTGACGGTTCGGCGAGAAAGCGTTCCCTCATTGATTTTCCTCGGGCTCGGTACAAGAATAAACCTCGCCAACAAGAATGATTCGTTAAATACTGTTAATATAACAGTTAATAATTAATAATTAATATAACTTTATTAAATAATATAATTAATGTATATATTAATTATTATAATTAATAGTTAATAACAGTTAATATCACTGTATTATATGACGTTGTATTCAATATTTGTATAAATAACCGTTAAAGAAGAGGGTCGCTGACTCATTTATCTCTCACCTGCTTGTACCAGTCGCAAGGTAGTGTTTTACACCTGAAGACGTTCGACGATAAATCGAAAGATTTAAAAAGTTTTTAATTAATTTTGTTTATAAGATAATTAATTTAATAAATGTATTAAGCTCCCACTAACAACAACGATCATTTTTATATCTTAAAATATTTATTCAGAATTCCAAACTGAGGATGTTTCCTGTTCTTTTGTTTCAATTTGAGGGTAAATGGGAATCTAATCCCCGGGAGAGAGAGGGGGGGGTGAGTGTGAGTGAGGGGAACTTTTTGTATTAGAATTTGAATTTGAAGAGACACATATTCAAACAAACATTCTAAAGCATATCCACATATAATAAATAGCAATTTCTGTATACACACAAAAAATTTAAAAGGAGAATATTTAATATTGTTTAGACAGTACTACGGGACTTCGCTACTAAAAATTTTGAAAAGCCGAAACCGATCAGGCTAAGACCAAATCAGCTAGAGGTATCTTACATTTACTATTATACAAAACGTAAATTGACGAATGGGAATAATAAAACGTTAACAAATTAAAATAAATAAATTAATAATGATTTTACAGATTTTGTTAACGTTTTCTGGGCATACACATAAAAACAGAGGACTTCACGGAACTAAATGCCAGTCGCAGACGTATTTATATATATCTACGAAATACACACAACTCAAAGACAAATTTACAGTACATACAAGGTCATAAAAAAGATATACACACACAACACAAGACAGAGGGGAACATCAATCGGTTATTCATACTTGGGGTCTTACTCACAAATCAAAGTCTACATACAGGGAGAACCAGAAAGGGGGATAAAGAATACGAAGAAGAGTCCTTTCTTACCGTAGATATCGAGTGTTTCTGTTTCCTCTCGTTGGTTTGGTCTTTTGCTAGACCGGTTTCGGCTGGTCGCCATCTTCAGTAGCGGCGTTAGTCGCTTTGGCACTTTCGAAGTTTTTTTGGGCAGCCTTACTGCACTATCACTGTCACTTGTACTTTGGTGGTTGTCTGTTTGTCATGTGTGGATATGTAAGTGTCTTGTTATTTTTGGGGGATTCTGGGGGATGTTGTTTGTGTTATTTGGGTTGGGAGGGATTGTGTTAATCGGCTTAAGTGTTTGTCAAATTATCGGTCAAATATATATTTGATCATACATCTGGTCACAACTATTAGGTCCTGACTTCCAAATATATGACAGGAAACCTATCTGGTATTGTGTATTTACGATCATAAAAGTTTCCTCTTGATCCAAAATTTATTGAAAAAAGTTTAATTAAATTTAAAATTAATTAAAATTAAATTAAAAAGGCTAATCCAACAAAGACATAAGCCGATTAACACAATCCCTCCCAACCCAAATAAGACAAACAACATCCCCCAAAATCAAAATAACAAGACACATATATATCCACACACGACAAACAGACAACCACTACAGTACAAGTGACAGTGATAGTGCAGTAAGGCTGCCCAAAAAACATCGAAACTGCCAAAGCGACTGATACCGCTACTGAAGATGGCGACCAGCCGAAACCGGTCTAGCAAAAGACCAAACCAGCGAGAGGAAACAGGAATACTCGAAATCTACGGTATTCCAACCCCTCGCAGACCACAAAACAGGTACTCAGAAGTAGTCCTTTTTTTGATCTTGGTGATATTTTGAACTAAGAAGAAACAAAACTACAAAGGAGATAATCAGACACGGATGTAATAACGACATACTTGTTTTATAGGTCAGGTGCTGATTTCTGGACGAGACGACGGTGATTTCTGAAAAGTTCATATGAAATTTATATTAAAATATATTTTAGGGTACATACATTTATAATAAACATGCGTGTGTATAAAATATTATTTCCAAGTGAACGTTCACTGAGTCAATATAAATAAGACTTAAACATTAATATTAAAAATCACACAATAGTATTAAACATTTATAATGACAATATTTAAAATGTTTAGGAGGAATCGGCGCAAATCTTACAGACCTGGAAAAAATTAGGTAAAATATCAAACAGATATTAATAACAATAATAAAACAACGTAAAAACAAACGGGTGATCTAAACAATAGTATATTTAAGATACTTTTCATTGTAATATAATATTTAAAAAACTACGACAGTACTACAGTCCAAGTGGTGGACAGTTTTCAATCAATTGAAAATGCGTATATATTTCTGATGCCGGAAAATTCTATCTAATTTGTATTTGAGTAAATGTAAATTGTTTACAACTGAGTGAGTACAGGTATGGAGGATTCGTTTTACTCTCGATGTCAGGGACATCGAAGAGTCGTTAAAACGTCGTTAAGTTGGTGCCTACGTGCGGGTTTTCTATGCGCGGTGAGCGACCCTCCCCCACCCCTATCTTAATATCTCACCGAGGATCTTGAAACGCGGCACGAAACCTCCACCAGATCAATACGTATCTCAAGAACGCGCCAACTTAGGAAGTAATCACCGGTCTGGTCTTCCCTCTCGCCCTGTGCTCACTGCCAAACTCAGCGTCGCGACGAGGAAATCAACCCAAAAATAAAATAATCGATCGTCCGAACACAGGAGGTCTATGATATATTATTTTTATTAATACAAATCTACGCTATATTTGTTTAAGTGCGTACGTATTTAACGTACTCTATTGCCCCATTAGTTTCCCTCAGGAGGGATATTAAAAACAATTCTAGGCCAATAGAGTAAAATATTATATTAGGTGTTACAGGAACGGTAATAGACCCATCGGCTACAAGAGATCCGTTCCTGATTGGGGAAACCCATAAAGGATGGATGGGGTCCTCAAAAGTAAATGGGACGGGAGATGCAGACTAGTGCGACCTCCCTAGAAGTCGTTCTATCACCCGAGTGGAGGAACTGTTGTTCCTAGTGACAAAACGGTTCGCTAAATAATTCCTTTTTTCCGTTATTTATATTTATTTAGGACGCAAGTAGGTGTGTGCTGTTGTGCGCCCAAAAATAAAGTATTTGTATTGGCTCAAGGCGAGGTCTGCCTGGGGAGAGGAAGAATGGGATCACGCGTTATGGGATTAGACGTACCATATTTTCTATTAAATACCTAGCATAGAACATACAATGTTTTCCTATTTCAAAGTCTTTTAAAACAGGATTAATCGAGGAATGATGATTTACTGTCTTAAAAAAAATGACATATGTTTCCAATAATAAAAACACTATCCAAAGTAAAGTGAAAGAGTCGGTGCTGTAGAACGACACTCAAGAGTCAATTGAGAAATAAATGTATAATTCATTGGAAAGTTGAGTTTATGATATGATATATGAATTGCTGATAATCGGGGCGTAGCTCAACAATTTTTCCGGATTAAAAAAAATTTTAATTTCACAAAAATGTTATCAGTCTTAGTGTAGTAACTGGAGTATTTGAATAAATAATAACATTTGTTAAATTATGAATTATGATATAAATACAGTATGTATGTAAAGAAATAAAAATAATTTTTTATGTTTATGAATCAATTGCAAACCTGAATGGGCTGTCGAATAGTTTTAGACCTTTTTTTGTTCATGAAAGGAAGGACACGTTAACATATGCTAGGGACCTATTCTTAGGCGTAGCGGACGGGATTATAATGTGGGATATGAAGAGTGTTAGTATGGGAAATGTCAGGTTGAAAGGTCGAAGGAACAGAATGTCATAGGAGTCATCCCGTCACTCTCCGCCTCTGGGGGGCCGTAACGACTCAAGGAAATAAACAAACACAGCGAGACCCTCCAGCACCAACCGCGTTTTCGCTTGTGCGGACACGTCCGGGACGCCATCGGAGCGATGGAAAAGTTGTATTTTACTCTTTAATTTATTATTCCCAACACTAACACCGGCACCTTGTTCGAAACTAGGTTGTGAGAGCGTCAGCGGGTGAAACTTTCCACCTCAGGAATGCCGACGAAATTCATCTAGTTCAGTAGCGAATAGAGGAGTGGCGACAGAAAATAGAACACTTATTAGTATTAAACACTGCTAGGTATAAAGAATAAAGGTGTGACAGTTACTATAACATTATATGTAATTACAAAAATATGGAAAAAGGACCTTAACTGTCTTTTTGGTGGACGATCCAAGTCGGCGGACTTGTATTGTTTATGAAACATCACTTTACTTTTTATAAATTAATGTAATTAAATTAAGCTAACTTAGTCGCGAGACAGTAATTTATTTCCATTCATATACGTGTATATACCGTTTTATACGAGTAAAATGTATCAGTAGAATATTAAGTTGTATTATTTTATAACCTCCTGACGACAAAGATTGAAATTTTGCCCGCAATAATTAAATATCAAAAGCTTAATCTGGCCGGACCTAAATGAATTTTAAATATGCAACCGGAATTACTTATTCCATTAGTGTTTTAACCAAAGTTTTCTTTCCGGAATTGGTTTTATTCTAGGCAAAATGAACAGAACAGTAGAGGTCGGAATGCAAGTGGAGCAGCATTGATTCCTCCTAGTGGACGTCTATTATGCACACGTTCATTGTCTTTTCCTCGCGTGTGGACCTACCAACCGAATTTCGTCTGTCATGTATGATTCAAGTCGATTTCTTATGATTGATACTGTCGTGTGTCGTGATAGACCGGAAATAACTCTTAGACCGGAACAATATCACCATCAAAACAATAGCACCCATTTCCGACAGAGGTGACCTCGTGACAGCATATATATATATATATATATATATATATATATATATATATATATCTGATGCCAACTAGACGACAGAATGAACTATAAATAAATAAATGAATTCCCGGCTTAATGTCGATCCGTTCTTTAAATTAGTTTCAGATAATTTACGAGGAGGTCTGGGATATCATATTCCGAGTAAATATCATTCGTTCTACTCGAGCCGACTTCTCACCGTACTCAGAGTAGCAAGTCCATTTTATTACAAAAAAACGTAAAAGCCCAGTGACCGAATGCCAATTCCGCCTCGGAAATAAAAATAGAAACCGCGGTATCAACTGCTTTACTGACTTACGTCGAACAGTGAATGAATCATCGTACTCTTGATGGAGCGGAGAGGAAAATAACAAGTCGCCAGGTAGTTTGGGAGCGAAACTTTCGCTGAAGCCGACCAGACTAGAGAACGAACTAAAAAAAAAAAGACTGTCCCATTTAACTGTAATCAGACAGCGAAACAAGGCCCGATTGCCGGTTAACTAGCCGCGGAGCTCTTCAGAGTAGTTTAACGGTGGGGGCGGCATATAGGGGATTTAATTACCGGGTCTGGGCTCTAATATTTGGGGAAAGTACCGGTCGACAAAGGGTCGAGCTCGACCCCGGCCTATTACGCGGAGTAATGGTCTTCATTAAAGCGCTCGACGTCGAACCATCAACCGTCAACCTGAAGCCCGAGAATTGGCTATCCCGGACGGGACTGGGGATTAATGAAATATATGCAGACTTCATAGGCGGAAAAGCTTGAAGTTTAAATTAAATAACAAAGTCCTGAATATGGTAGAACGCCTTCCGCGCTTCTAGGACTATATACTCCGCGCTAAGGAGGATGTACTGGTGTTAGAAACGCGTTGTTGAATTGGAAATAGAGTAGGATTACCGCCATTAACTGCATCCTGCATGCAGAAAAAATTCACGCCGACGTATAGTTATAAGCGACATGCCTCTGAACCGAGATCGCAAGAGAGTAACGGGTGGTTATTCGGGCAATAGTGCTAACGACAGTATACGACCTGTCGTATAATAAATATGTGTATACAAATAAAGTATTTGTATTTGTAAAATTGTTATTACACTATTCTGCTCTTAGAGTAGACAAGGGTTTGATTTATGAGTGGACCTCAAATGCGGAAGTAAAAGTTTTAAAATTTGTTTGCTCGAAAGTTGCTCGATGTCTCGACTGTATAACTCAAATTCGAAACTCCTTTGAAAAAATAACGCAGGACCGAGAGATAAGATTACAAAGAAGAATGAAACGAACGAACGCACAGAGATACAAATATATTTCGCCGAGAGGAATGAAATAAACTCCGATAAATTCTCCACCTCCCACCCCGTGCCCCGGACTTCGGGCGAAATAGAGAACGCGGGATTTTCCTGGACGGCTGCCAGGTCGAGATTTTACGGCCGTTTTATAGGCCCCCATGTTATGGACTATAAAAAGGGGCGAAGCTATTACCTCAGATGCTCCGTTCAAACAGAGACATGTGTATACCCCGGTTTACCCTTAAATTGGACGAGGTAATGGATTGGAGGTAATGCCCATTCCCAAACGACACTCTTTCAAAATGTATACCTCTAAAATCTACAATGTAACACAGTGAGTACAAGGGAAACCCCTTCGACATCCCGAACGAAGTTGGACGTAGGAAATGATACGTACATATATATACACAAACATACATATATGGATATATATATATATATATATATATATATATATATATGTGTGTATTTTTTGTTTGCGCTAGCTGTCGCTATAAATTTGTACAAGCGATGGGCAGGGCAATATTAGTTTGCGATATGTGGATGGCCTCACTCGTGGTCCGACTCCTCCTGGCCGGCCTTGCACTGCCCACTACACTCATCTCGACTGCCCTTCCTCTGTCCCGAGGACCCCTTTCAACCCCATCCCGGCTTCCCTTCCCCACGGCGGTGGAGGTGAATGTCGGTCGGAGGTCGATGCGACGGGGGCCACCTAGAGCCAGAATCTTAAACCCGGTTGACTGGCCACCGCTACAGTTAGGCGGTTGCGGGAGGTTTAACAAAATTGGCTCTAAATATTAAGACTAAATTTGAGAAATTATTTTGCGATAAGGCGAATAGATTGACCACAACGGGCCGTGCTCGGCACACTATACATTTGGGTAACGACAAGCCGGTGTACGTCAGACAGCGCCGATACCCAGCATGACATAATACGCGAGTACCGGTAGCATATTAGAGGAAGTCGACATCGCCGTTTTGAAGTCCCTTGTGGGTAGTCCTGAAGAAATTAGGAGTAGATGGGATCCAAGAGCGCGGGGTAATCGTGGATTACCGAGAATTAAATTGTAGGACCAGGTTAGAACGTTATCCCTTACCCCGTTTAGAAGACCTGAAATCAGGCTACCACCAAATCAGGATGTGTCCTGCTGACGTGGAGGAGACTACCTTTAGTTATGAGCGCGGGCATTACGATTTCTTACGGAGGCCATTCGGATTGAAGAACACTCCGGCGACCTTTCGGCGCCTTATGAACGAATTCCTCGAGGTACTGGACGAGAGGTGCGTCCACGTCTATATGGACGATATAATAGTCTCCAGCAGGACGCTGGATGACTATCAGCACCATCTCGATCAGTTGTTCAAGCGAATTGAAGAGTTGGGCCTGAAAGTTGCCGTAGACAAAACAGAATCAGCAAAATCCGAAATAAAATTTATGGGACACGAAAATCACGACCAGCGGGGTTTGTCCGAACACGGACGTGGTACGAGCAGTTAGGGAGATGCCGGTACCCAGAAATGTAAAGGAGATCCGCTATCGTTAAGAATGGTAGGGTACTAAACGACACCGCTGAAGAAGGGTGCGGACTTCAGAGTGTCGGAGGCGGTGAAACTCAGGGTAGCAAAAAGTAAAGAAGCATCATGCTCGGCCCAGGTATGTTAATTCCCCGACTTCGATCGAGAGTTTGTGATAACAACTGATGGTATTCTAATGGTATTTCAATTTTTATATGTATAGTACCCACCAAAAAAATCCAACCCACCAAAAAATAAATATAAAGGAACGAACGTATATATAATATTATCACATACGATGAGGAAAGGAGGATATAGTAAATTACGGTAGAAAATATGATCTTCATTGGGGAAAATGTCAACGGTCCGGGCTCTGATCGGGGTTTCAATATCGGCAGGTACTGGAGTTTAAATTATGTAACCTAATTGGTGGTGGCGGGGTTCGCTCGCACATCGGCACCCATCCAAATCATACGCCATTTTCCTCATTTCTTCCGCTACGATTTGATTCCACTCTGTTGCACGTTACCCGTGGTGTATAACCAGTCTTTAACCCACACTATTAATTAATGGCAATGACATTCTAAAACAATCGGGTGACTGGGGATTTTTCCGTACAAATAACCTCAACCTGATTAACAGTTGTAATATTCATTATTTAAGTGATAAAAATCTTGTCAATGATTATTTAGTCAAAGTTTGAGTGCTGTAGATATAGTGTAGACTTGTATGTTTTAAATATGCTTACATTTGAGTTTACAGTGCCATGAGTCTATTCCGCTGCATGGCCATCTCTCCGGCGATACGCTTGATTTATCGTTATTAACAATCAACAAGAGATTTGTTGAGGGAGAGAGGAGAGGGAGATCAAGGAGAGGGAGAGTCCCTCTGCTGCTGGGAGTAAAAGTCCAATTGCTAAAAATAGAGTAATTAAAAACTTATCTTTCTCGCATAATTTCACTTCCTCTAGCTTCCTATTACTCCACTGGTCTATAGAAAAAATTCAACAACATTACTTGTGACCTACTTCCGGGAAAGCTACTGAAGATAGCAAGAATCCGAAACCTGTCTACCTTTAGACCATATCAGGGATATTACAATTGTATATAAGTTTCACTTAATTATACTACCATCTAGGCTAGGATATTTTTATAGCCGATAACTTCTCCTTCGAATGTTTATAATGGTTCTTCAATATTATATCTATTTCGACATCGAGGGCTTCAAACCAAGAACTATTTTTTCGAAACTCCCAATTTTCGCGCGATAAATTAACGTAAATGTACAAAATCCCATCCCCACCAAGGGGAATTGATTCAGGGAAGTGGGCACATCAGAGTTAATTGTGTCGGTTCGATCGGCCGGAAGCGATGATCGAGTTTTAATGATATTCGATAAAATTAGAGGCGGCGGGCAGATCGCTCGGACTTGACAAAACGGCGAAAATAAGCTCGAACGGCCCAGGTTCCGGGACCCTGTACATTGACAGTAAAATATCACTTTCGATGATACAATATAAACCCGTTTCCGAACTATTCCTGCGTATTCCTGAAACACGACTCTACACTAAAATTTCACTAGAATTTCATTATCGGTGGATTTATTCTGTTTCTGTGTGTATAGAGCGATGACAATATTAGATCTTAGTCCTTTGTGCTTGCAGCCGGGCAAAAGGCCCTGACCCCGTCTCTCCACGCCGAACTATCCTCCCCCCACATTCTTTGAGAGCTTCGCACTCCATACTCTATTATTCAGAACATTGATGAACTTCTGAAACTCCAGTCTTTATACACCCTCCCACCGTCTACAATATCGAGGGCTCACGACCAGGAATCGCTTTAAACGGTATCCCGTATAGAGTCGTGTTTCAAGTGGGCGCTACAGAAATAGTTTGGTAGTTAAATAGAATCAATTGGAATTTGCGACTGCTCACCGTATAAAAGTGCCGTTATATATAGGCCGCCGCTTCCGAATACAATGGCCCATCCATAATGAGTACGCTCCCCGGGAAAAGGAGTAATTGAAGGGGGATTCCGAATCCTCTGTGGCGGACCGAATTTTCCTTCAATTAGAATTCGTAACTCGAAAATAAATCGTGTTTCCTTTAGACTGCTCTTCGCATTCCTCGCATTAGATTAGTGCCAGCGTCTGAGGTCTGGCACGAATCCGTCGCGGGTAGGTCGAGCACCGGGGAGTAATCGACCGGATATGAAAACAAGCTCTTTGGCAGAAACCCATAAACAATGGAATGAGGGCCCTGAAAAGAGGGTTAAGTAACACTGGCTTTAGGGTGTGGAGGGGTGGGGGGTATTTCCGATCGATGGGCTTGTGTTTGGGAGTTTGGGGGAAGGTTGTGGTGCGGCCCAGTTATGCCATGGGATGACTATATACGCTAATTTTTTTTTTTAATGGAAACCCCTACATTTACTAGGAGTTACGCTTATCAATTCATCGGCTCCCTCGCACATATATTTCATCTTAAGAGAACGGATGTTGGCAGATTTTTGGAATCTACATTCCAACTTGACATTAAGTGCTCGGAAATCTTAACCCATCAATTTGAAATTCCAGCACTCTGAGGAACCCTTCAAGAAGCATACATATATAAATGCAACATGTTACGACTCTGATGATAATATACAAAACATCTGTGATAATCAGTGTGACAAATTAATTTGTTTTACAATAAGGCTTTATGTATAGGGGTGGGAGATTGAGAGTGAGAGGGAGCGGGAGAGGGAGAGGGAGAGAGACAGAGAGAGGGAGAGGGGGAGGAAGAGGGAGAGGGAGACGCACAAAGGATTATGTTTACAAAGGAAATGCAATATCGGGGTATATTAATAATCCCTATAACATAGGGGTAGATTGGATCAAAGTGCAAACATTATCTCCGGTTTAAATATACACACCACACGCAGATATATATATATATATACACGCATATATATATATATATATATATATATATATATATATATATATATATGTGTGTGTGTGTGTGTGTGTGTGTGTATATATATATATATATATATATATATATATATATATATACATATATATAAGAACTCAAAAGGTTGACACTGTGTTAGAATGTATGTATAAAATTAAATTCAGTCATTATCCATCCAGCTGTACGTTATCCTCATTTTCATACCAATAAATGATCCGTTTCAGCAGCCAGTTTTGGTTTCACATCATCGCCAGTAGGAGCACGCGACCTGAAATATATCAAGAGAAGAAGAGACAGAAGAAATGTGATTCGAACCCGAAGACTCCCCCTCGCGGCGTCCACCGTAGGAATCTCAAACCGATAAAACATAACTCCGTCTTATATATACGGTTATAAGCGGCACGCTGGTGAATTTGCTTTCGACGGGGATTTGAATAAAATAAAGTGTAGAGGTGGGTGAATAAGAAAAAAACCTTCGGGGGGGGGGCGTTAATATGGTGGTGTGACAATGCCGGCCATAAAAGCGGGCCGCTCGTTTCGGACTTTACGAGTTCCCGGTGCCCCCCTTCCCACTCACCGCGGCCGACACTTCCGACAGTTTGTCCGCGAAATTAACCCGGCCAAATTGAATATAAGGAACGCGGTCTTCCCCCTTCTACGCATTCAAATCACCGCCTCCGGAGTGCAGGTTGAAAGGCGCCTGCCTATCGGTTCGAAGGCGGCCGGCTAGAAGAGCCCCCGGTGAGTTCCAATACCGCCCCGATACTTTGGAGCGGTTTCCGGGTTAAATTCCGGCTTCGGGATTAATTTCGTATTCACCCAAAAATAATTATATTCGATTCCGAATTATTTTATTTCCCAGATTGGGTGACCCGGATTACGCCATCGTCTTCGTGTCTGAATTAAGAACGAAAAATGTGGTGGCATTCGGTGTCGAATACCGTAACGGTACGAAACTCTGGAAATGCCGAATTAACCCGTACTTCATCACTTTCGGGCTGGACTCGAGCCCGTGACTTCTGAAAAGGGGCTTTTTGGGACGTACTTGGCGTTACGGCCTGCGCGTTAATCGATAACCCGACGCGCTCAGTTTAACGCGCATTTTTTCCGGACGTAGACCGAACTCTTTTTATTTCGACATGTCGTCGGGGCTAATTTTTAAATTTTGTTCTCACCAAAGCACTTTCCAATTGCGAAGTGACTTGCAAAAATTACTTGTTGAGGGAAAGCTGGCCATATCGCCCCGAGAATCGACTCTTGAACGCAACCAGTCCTCTCGAGTGATCCGAAATTCAGGAAATTTGAGTTCCTTTTTCGACATACTTCCGGCCGATTCCCATCGTGGGGCAATGTATCCATTAAATGAAGCCTTTACAACAAATTGAATTAGTAGTTACGGTAACCCCGGAATGCTAAATTCAGTTTAATGCGAGGTATTAATTATATCTATACGCACGTCTGGGTGAATTGTTTTCCTAAACCCTTTTCCCGTATAGTCCCTTATTTTTGAAACGTATTGTGGCCGGTTCGGTTTTAAAAAATACTTCCGACTCGATTCGTATTCGTACTTACGTACGGCGTAACCGATAATGCTTTTCGTCGGCAACAACAATTTGAGGGGTCGTGGCCCAAAAGACCGCCGTTATCGATTCGGTCATTTATACCGTCGTTCCATTTAAAAATAACCGTAAGGTTACATAATCGAACCGATACTCCTAGTCCGCCGTTGCCTTTTCTGTCCGAAACGACCGGAGATCCGTCTTTTCCGATTTCTTCTTCCGGATTTCCAGAAAAGGTATTGTGGCCCTAACAACCGGCGTTTGGCGCCAACTAAAAACGTCTCGATAGGCATCGAGCAACGTTACGAAAACTTATATTGCGTTTGCTATCTCCCGGGGAAATATTTTTTTCAATTCCGACCTCTCCCGCCCCGCTCCAAGCCACGGATTTCGCAACAAAACGGGAACTAAAGTTGGCGTGGAAGTGGGGTTTCGCCTCAGTTCCACAACGTTTATATTTTCGAACAACAGGTCAAAGTGTAATTTCATATTTCCTGTCGGTGTGTACCAAATAGACTTTACGGATACTCTCCCCTCTCTATTTTTAAAAACACATTATACATCTCGTATTTCTCGATTCTTGGATACCCGGAAGAAATAGATTTCGACCGGGTAGGATCGTCTGACCGTCTTATTGCAGATGCGCTTCGATACCCCGGCTGTTAGAGGAGATAAATAAGGTTAGATCCGGATTATATAGGACAGTGGAGTTACAAGACGCGTTCAGTCTTCACCCTGCAACTACGTTCTTGGAAAACGGAAAGAGCCGGGCATTCTGGGAAACAAACTCGTAGGTTCGTAATTTAGGGTTCCTCAACCGGTAATTCGAGATATTCCTCTCAACATATTGCGAACCACCGTACAGCCTTATCGCGCTTTCGTTCTCCATATAACGCTGCTGTCTCTCGAACCTATATTTCCGGTCTAAAAAAGAAAGTGTTGGGATATAAATTCGAAATGACGTCTTCTTCATTCCGGAATTAAAAACCAGACTCCGGAAGCGACTATTTTACATATACGAGGCGAGGAAAGAGAGTCGGTGGTCGATCGCGTGCGGAGATGGTCCGCGAGATGCCGAACGGCGCCCCCGAAATCCGGGGTCACAGAAATCCGGTTTGCGGTATCGATCACCATCCTATCGATCCGGAGCCGGATAAAGGTCTAGGATGAAGGAGGGAAGCCCGAGTGGGCGGCCGTTATAACCTGCCGGAAGTCTTCCTGTTTCCCGCCTATCGACCCCGTTCGATTCGAAGTATCGAAAGGAGCCGACAGGGGAATAAATAAAGATTTAAACGGGGAGGTTTCTTAGGGCGGGATACAGACCTCTGGCGAGGGGCAGAGGGGGCTGCCGAGTGGCGGCTACGGCTGCGGCGGGCCTCGGGTAGGTCATCTGTTGTAATCTGGGCTGTGGCCGGGTCTGGGAGCGGGGTCGGGGCGGCTGCTGGGGCCGGGGCGGCTGCTGGGGCCGCGGCCCGGGGCCGGGAGGGGGGCCCACGCCGCGACCCTCCCCCTCCCCTATCAGGGTGTTCAACATCTTACTCGCGAAACTGAACATGACCGTCTCGCCGGGCGGCTCACATAGTCACTGGCCGAGCGAGAGGTGCCCGACCAGTTCTCGGGGCCCCCGCCCCACCCCGCGCCCGATCGATACCGAAGAGGGCCGGCCCGCGGCGGCGCCCGTCCCCGCCTCCGCCTACGCCCCACCGCCCCACCGCCCCACCGCCCCGGCCACCGGCCCCGGACCACTCGCTCCCCGCCCGGGGCTGATTCCATCGCCCACCCCGTCACTCGTCTACCGACCCACTCAGCACTCGCTTCCTCCATTCACTTACTCCTTTTCTCACACTTGGGTCGCATTTTTTTAAAATAATTCCATTTATTCCTTCCCTACTATTTATTTATATAAATAATTATATCAATATAATTATATATATATATATATATATATATATATATATATATAGAGAGAGAGAGAGAGAGAGAGAGAGAGAGAGAGAGAGAGAGAGAGAGAGAACGACAGACAGCCGGACGGACGGACGGATAGACAGACAAATAGACAGATTACATATATAAATATATGTAAATATAATAACTGAAAATATTTATATTTCTTCCGAAACTTCGGAAATTATTTTGTATGAGATATGCGAGGCTAAATGTGTTTGCGTCTTTTAAACACTTCCCCTGGGACTTTTAACACAAGTCGACTGAAGTATACGCGAGGCGTAGTATCCGATCGTATATCGAATGTCCCTGCTGGAACCGAAACTCAATCCGGTAATGCACGTACGCTAGTGAAGTCCGGGCGATAGGACAACCGAGATGAGAAGAATTCAAACGTTTGCGCGGAAGAAGATTCAATGATCCCGCAATACCAGTATCGGCCAATTTATATTTAGTCGTTTCATTCGTTAGCGTCCAATTCGAAGTTGAACGATGTCCGCGGGTTCGATGATAAGGAAGGGAGGGGATTCTAAACATGACTTCTAATTCCGTCCTCGCAACAAGATCTATAAAGCGTCGACACCGGGAAATAAAACAAAAAAACACTGTCTTTACGGCGTACGAATGAGTTGATACTGTATCCAAAACTTATCGGCAATGATGTATAGTCATGTGGGATGTAGAAAAACTGAATCGATGCAGTATGTACTAGACGTTTGGAAATCTGAGAGAAACGTTACACAATCGTGACACCATCGCGTCAACAGTGCTGACCGGAAGCTTTATTGACAGCTCACATTGACGTACGTACCTTGGCTGATTCCCAGTCTACGCAACCAGGCCTCGATAAGCAAGGTTATAGCAATAAAATATGGCTACACCCGCATTTGATACGGGGTGTTTGTATTTTTTATTTCGTTTTCCTTGTTGTTTATTTGCCTTTTCAAATTTTCGCGTTGAACCTTTTGTGCTGTTGTCTTGTGAAGTTGTTTTACGACCTCTGCGGCCCGCTGTTTCAGTCCGTATCGTTAGGTTCTTTTTTTTGACCTGTTTTGCGGCGCAGTCTGCCCTATTATTTATTTTCCAGAGGGAGGTCCGTTGTTATGTCGCACGTTAATTCCTAAATGTTGTAACCAGTGAAATATCCCATGCACAGTTTGTGAGCGTTCGCTTCAGTGTACAGCCTAGGGATGGTGACCTACCGGATGAAAATCGGAAGAAAGTTTTTATATAAAATAATATAAATAATTGTATAAATAATTAGATAATTACGAGAGACTTACACCCAATATCCATATTCGAAACAACCCTGCTCACGGGGGATAAGTTAATATACCTGAGCTTCTGTATAGACAAAAAAGCAATACACCCAAATATGTAACCTCACCCTACATACAGATCTTAAAGTCCCGTTTGTCGATTATAAGTGAAATAACCGTATAAAGAATATTGTATATAAATTAGAATGTAATAAAAATACCGTAATTATTATTCTTTTTAAACTATTTTATTGCCACAATTGTAAAATTCAATTAGCGACACTAATGTTCGATTAGCACTATTGACAAGTAGAGAATAACGCAGGAGAAACATATTGGCTGTCCCCCTTTTTTTAAAAATTGTATTTATATATTTTCTATTTTTCTGGTATGTGGCCACTGTTGAAAAAACAATTTTGGCAATTACACCAGTTTGAAAGGTTTCAAGATGTGTTTCTGTTTAAAAACCCTGGATTTCGAAACTTAATATTTTCGTTCAACGCACAAATTGCAGACCGAGTAAATTTTATGTAATTATAAAACCAAAGGACGGCTAAATGAATTCCTTAAGACGATGCGTTCAGTACTAAACCCGATTTGGTCATCCTGTAATTTCATGCTTTATATTTCTGCAATTGTTAGTGTATATTTCGTCCCAGTACGGATATAACAAATATTGGGATCTTGTATGAAATTCTGAACGAACAAAAAGAGGAAATTTCGACGTTGATATTAAATTAAAGTTTAATTAAATGAATTAAATGATGTTTATAAACCATTACTTGAGAAACTGTTGTGTGTGGGTGTTTGTAATTTAAGTCTTGCTATTTTTCTGTGTCCACTCGCCTATTCGGTCCTAAAGTAGACCGATTGAAGTTTCTTGCCATCGTCAATAGCACCCCGACAGTAATACGGAAGCATTCCGTTAGCCATGTTAGCCAAGTCTTAAAAAAAGTTTTTTGGGATTCACAGTAGTTTTTCGAATGCCCCCGACTTACAACATTATACATGGAAGTGACCGTCAACACTTACTCGTACTGCATATTAGTATTAAGAACGCCGTGTCATGCTTGTAACCCTTTGTCCGTAGAATTAACATTACGAACGCCAGATTTACATTCATGTTTTAGACAGTGCGTGTGTGTGTAATTTGTCTTGCGATATTTCTTTCTCCATACACATGTTAACGAGTACCACCACGACACCCTATATTGAATGACTGTTATACTTTTTCATAAACTCATAATGAATAGTTAAAGTAATATAGTACAATTTTACTGGCCTAAAATGTATCCAAGAAATTCGCATATTGCCTGAAGTTGTGTTGCGTATGAATAGGCGAGTGACTGGAATGAGTGTGAAGTATGTTCTCAAGTTTCTTTTTCTTATTGTAACTGTCCCGATTATAACCACAACACGGTACATAAACCAAGGACAATTAAGTCCTAATATCTATGTATATAACTATAGAAAGACCGGCATATTAGCCCATGTGTATTGTCAATGATATCCTGTTTATATTTGTGTCTCAAAAGATCATGGTATTGATCAAACCCTCGGCAGATTACCGAACGGGCATTCCAAATTAATTACACCCAGTCAGGCTAATTCATAAACATTCAAAAGTTGCGACTACGTGGAACGATCGCAGACGTTTGGCGACGCCTCCTCTTAAAAATGACCAGCATCGATCGTACTTCGAGGAACGTCGAAAATTCTAAACGGTAGTATAACTTTACGATATGTTTCTTGGTCAATCAAAATATCAGGATAAATCTTTCAACAGTTTCTTTGAAAATTCACTACGAAAAACACACAGGGAGAAATCACCATCCGTTTTTGAAGACGGTGCGATATAATTATTAGTGGTATTGTGTCGATACTGTGTAGTAATGTTTAGTTACATGTTGCACTGGAAAATATCGATGTCCAGTATGATGAACATTACGCTAGAGTCGTACAGAAGAGAAATAATCGAAAATTGATTAACTTTTATGTAACTCCGGCTTAGCAATTCCTCTCACCGGTCTTTGACGTTATTATTAATTTGCATTCCCCGATTTACTCTTCTTCTATATAAAGATTAAAAACTACATTACTTTATGGCAAAAGAATATCCCTCACAGCCATCGTAAGCATATTTGATGGCCTAAATAAAGTGCCTTTGTGTCTTTGAAACTCAACAGACAAATGGCTGTGTATGTACCCACCCTCTAAAGGTTGTAGTACGTTATTCCCATAGTATTCAACATAGTATGTTGTATGTAATTCCCAATTTCCAGTCCAATTGGAGTCCTTTAAAAAAGTGATAACCATGTAATAATTTAAAGAATACCAACATTACAAGCTGTGGTGCAATGGCAATGACACCCAGAGTGTATAATCTATATCCCTCAGTTAAATCGCTCTAAATAAAGAATAAATGAATAAAGCATTATTTTAATCCTGAATAACATACAATTATTTTAGGCTCAAACAAGTTTTTTTAAATAAAATGGGATATTCTTTGTTATTCTAATGAAATTTTTGTTGGAATAAATCAACAATTCCATTACTGAATAATTTTTATAGAGAAAAATCAGTTCCAAATAATGAGTAGTTTGAAAATGTCTTGTGGCACACCATGCATAAATACAGTCATTCATAGCAATATGTGTATTGTTCAGTTGAATACTTTTTAAAATAAAAATATATTAAGTACTTATGAATAATGAGTACTGATTTATTTGTGAATAAATATACAATCCGTACATTTAATTATGAAAGATTTTGGACCTGTTAGCAAGAAGGTAATGAAGGGTGGATCATAATATTTATGTTTTATGTGATTGATAAATGCAAAATAGATGATGTATAATTTGTAAATGCAAAGAATAGGAAAATTTGCATTGTAAAATACCTGTAACTAAGAAAGAAATATATAGAAGATAGTACATCTTTTTATTGATTTTTGAAGTCATCAAATAGTCTAATGGCTATTTGAAACATAAATATAAATAAAAAATTATTTGTTATTAATACTTTCTTTTAATTAAGACACAAATTATGACCAATACTTCTTGTCATGTTTATTACTTATATTAAAGTATAAGAATAGTTAATCTATATTGTAAAGATTATTGGTTTTAAAAATTGAAAAATATAACTGCCTATGAGATATTGTTTCTAATCAGGTATATTTTTTTGTTTAATTCCATTTTATATGAATCTTATAAACCTTGTTATTTGTTGTTTACTCATCAGTCTATAAGTTCCTATTATAAACTTACATGGAAATGCTTTATTTTTTCTTCCATGTCAGATTATTTGTATAGAGGCATAATGTGAAATTCAAACAAGTAGTAAAAACACAAATGATCCAGATTAAAATATAACTTCTTTATTTGATTATCAATTTTAAGTAATATAGCTTTAATAAGAAAATGTAATACAAATAATAAGTAATTCAATTTTTTTACAAAAAATATAAAAGTTATGATATACATTGTTCAGTCATCTCTCTGTAAACGTAATACAGAATCCTTTGAACAATACAGAAACAAAATTTAGATGCATATACCATTACAGTATATAAGGAACAAACAGAAAATATGCACACAAACAAATGCAAGCACAATAAATATAATTAATGAAAATCCAGTAAATCCGTTGAATAATAAATAAATGAAATATAACTCCAAATTATAATTTACAAACAAACATTTTTATAGATCCATAAAAGACTACCATAATCACATTTCCTTTTTTAAAATAATACATACATAATTATCACAGAATAAATCATAAAATAAATAATACAACTAGTGAAACTATTAACAATACAATTTCTTTAACTCCATATCTCACTAAATAGATAATGCCAATAGTACATTCACAATGTAACAATAAATAACCAATAAATTGTTAATAGCATAACTTAACTACAATATTATATGAAACTATCCATTTATTCACATTTAATAAAAACTAAATAATCAAAAGTAATTACAATCTATACCGCGAGAATACAATAAATACAAAATGTTAACAACCTTTATAAATCACACCCGCAATCATTCCCACATCCATAATTCATTTACACATCACAAATATACACACCTGAGATCCAACTTGAATCAACAATGTTACCTATTTGGCTTACCCAAGCAGAAAAATTTCAAATCCAAAACTGCATATTTTCCTGTATCAAACCCAAGCATTGGTATATAATTGTGGTGCCATATTTAATATTTGTTTATTGTAAGGAAAACAATTTGGGTAACACATCTAAATTCACACTATATTCTTTTAAGGAAAAAACAATATTGATTTTGTGCAGTTAAGTCGAAAAGATGACTAAATCTAAAATGCACTCAATACATCATCTAAAACAAAGTTCATAAAACAATATATCCAGAGTAAAATTCCAAATTTTATAGAATAAATTCATTTTCCTCTAACTAAAGGCAATCACTCGGTGCAAAATTATCAGTGACACACAATTGAGTGAAAATATTAATTTAGGTTTCAACCCAAAAGGATAACATGCTTAAATTTTCTAAAACTCTGGTTAAATTGATACTATTTTGTTGTTCCTCATGCAACTCCTAGCTTTATAAATAAAATCTTATAAGCAACTATCTTAGATTGAATTAAACTTTATAATTCTCTGTCTTTGGACATAATAGATGATGGTGTTTTTTGAATCAAAAGATCAGAATTTTTCATAACCCTATAAAAGAAGTTAACTGTTTCATGATAGTGTGAAATAGATACTCTCTCATTATTCCCATGATATCTTCCAAGATCTGATGGATGGACAACTGTTGGGAGAAATCTGTAGAGCGCAGTAGTAAAATTAAGGTACCAACGTGTATCAGTGTTAGCTACAAATGCACCTAGAAAAAATAACATGACTCCTTAATCTCTGAAAACATATTAATTAAATAAATTGGATAAACACATTCTATGTCTTGATAATTTATGAAACTGACAAACTTTAATATATACATACAACAATTACTGTTGATTAAACATACCAGGTACAACAATAACGTCATCATAAATCTGATGTATTGTATAAGCCAAAAGCTGATACTGCAAACTTGATGAACCAAAACTTGAAATAGGATGAGCTTCCCTTGAATGTTTTACATGAATCCTTACACGAGGGTCATTTATAATCTCCCGATCATATTTAATAACTTGAGCTACTTTTTGAGCAGGATGAATCCTGTGATTTATAGTAGCTGTGGCTAAAGGTGGTACTACGTTATCCTGAAATTAAATAAAAATGTCCTCGCTGGTGAAACAAATTTTTATATTTAAATCTAGATACAAGATTAATAACTCACAACCGAGAAAAATAAAAAAACTATAATATTTATAACATCAAATATCCTTGAAGCTGTCTTGAGAAAATGATTAGATGCAGTTTCTATTAATAAACTAATTTAAAAAAAGAAAAAAGTTTTATTGAACTTCTGTCAATAAAAAGTTTGATTCAAACTATGTTTACTACAAATAATTACTGTCAGTGGTAAACATCAAACATTGGTGGAGTTTTCATACCTAAGCAGTAAATACTTTACTGTGAAATATAATAAAAAAAATTATTCAACATAAAACCTTAGGTGCAACAGCATGTGTATCGAATGCACTGAAAAGAGAGACATTATATGATGAAAATAGTAATTTCATTATAAATATATCAAGGATGCCCTGCTTGCCTGCCAACTGAGATACAAAAATATTGTTAAAAAATATCCACATCAATGGTAGAATGTTGCCCATAGATACAAAATACTAAGGGTAGTATTCTTTAAAATAAATAACTTGAAAATTATAAAAAACAAATCTTGTGATGATAATGTACAGAAACCACAACAACATAAACATCTGGAGCAAACAAAATAATTTTTAACAAATCTACAACACATTTAAACTTTCCAAATTGTTTCTACTAAGAATATATTTGATTCTTTCCACCAAATTTCTTAACTCAATTATACAACCCATTTATCTACATCCACCAACCCTTAGAAACATGCACCATTACATGACCTTCTTTTGTAGAAAATGATTCACAGATTAATGTTAAGAACAAATTATGTATAAATAAAAATAAACAATATAATAATTTGTTTACAATAAAGTAATTTATTACTTTATAGAATATTCATGTTCATTACTATATGAAATGAACATTTTAATGAAATATAATATTTAAATAAAGACAACATATTGAATGAGTGTATCATTAAATGAAATAAGCTCAATATTAAACTCAAATAAATTAAAAATAACAAATACAAGAGAATTAGGACACTTATTACTATGGCATAATATCTTATTGTAATTAACTATAATTAGTGCTCTCAACATTAAGACCCACATGAAACATATATATATATATATATATATATATATATATATATATATATATATATATATATAAAATCGTGTCCTTTAGTGTTATAGAAAATTTAGCATATAAGCCATTTATATTTATAAAAGAAATTATAACCATTATAATGCTGTCATTTATTGTTATATATGGGAAATAAAAATAATTTTAAAAATGATGTTAACACTTAAGACAATTAATGCTCATGAAATATATTAAACTATATTATATTGCATATAGTTAACAATGGTGAAACAGACATTTAAAAAGCTGAGGAACATGCAAAGCATAGTTTATTATTAAGTTAGTTATCATTGATGTTTAACATTACAAATATCTTTTATAGTTGTTACTGATGGTATAACGAACATCATGATTGCTATCATGATATGAGCACAAACTCAAGACATTGGATTACAAAGAAAAAAGAATAATCTTGCATGAATCGTACCCAGACATTCAGTTTTGGTGTGTGATGGAATTCAATAAGAACACATATTCAAAGTGTCACCACTGTACATTGATGAGACATGAAAATAGTATGAATGAAGTTTGAATTTGATGATCACATATTCATACTAGGCAAAAGGCTTTGGCAAGCAGAAGGTACAATACAATACAAAATGAATTTAAAATTTCCTTACAGATAACATTAACTTCCAGTGACTGATTCTAAAACAAAAGATGAGATCACCTACATAGTGCAGAATCAGCACTTGGCTCATGGTCAGGGTAGAATATTTACACCTGTGCCTGTTTATATTAAATGTTAAGGCATTTACCTCTGACAGTATGCTAAAACAGAAAAAACATGAATAGGGAATTTGGTAGTGTAAATAGGCAAGTGTATGAATTGTTTTGATCAATAGAACATTATCTGAGCACAGTTTCTGAAATCAGAATGTTATTTTAATTAATATTCAATACTGTTTACACACTATATAAGTCCAAAATAAACATTAAAATATTAAAAATAAATATTTAAAATTTAAATTAAATGTATATTATATTTAATGTAATCTGGTATATATAAATATATTTAAAACAAAACAAAAAGAAAAAAGTATAAAGAAAATTATAACTTCAGAAATAATAATTACATGGTATGAAAAACATATGTTTTTCATATTATACATATATTGTTTTTATACCTTTACACCTCCATTAAACTTAGTGATGGCTGTAGTAGTTCGGATGAATGACCTAGTAACTTTACTACCTTCCATAAGTTGAGCCATTAATCCTGAAAATAACCACAGGTTACTGTAGAGAAGTCGGTACCAGAATGTCACCTGCAAACAGATAAAAATTAAATACAAATTTTGAAACACAGGCCTAAAAAATGGACTAAACTTCTAAATATGAATATATTTTAATCAATATAAAGCTAATCTGCATTTTACTTATTTTATGTTTATTACCTTCTTATATAATGCATATTAAATTAATACAATGTACATTTTCAATACTTGCCATGTAAAAATGTATATTATTCGTCTTTGTATTTAATTAATCATTGTATAATAACAATGCATTTTAAAATATCGACAGCAATAAGTAAACAAAATATATTATGAATGATAAATGCAGTAAGATTTGATTATTTTTACTAATAACATCATGACAATGACTCGGAGATCTATTGTTGCAGACATTAACATTACCTTCAAAAGTCTTCATAGATCTTTTGTTAAATAAAATATGCTATCAGAGAAAGTATTACTGTCTAGGATCAAAATTATGCTTAAATTATTGCATACAATAAAATTAAATCACAACAATATATACATAAATATGTAAAATAAAAGAGGAGCAATGCATAGAACATTTGAAAAAAGGGCATAAGAGAAATTTTGAATAAAATCAGAGTAAACTATTAAGAAATAAAGAACAATGAAATATAAAAAAAATAAATGAATATCACTTTTACAGTATCCGAATAAAGATGAGGAACTCTGTTATTCTAACTACTGGTGCTTTTAATTTGTCAGTTAATTTTATTCAATAAAACTTTGTTAAACTAAAAGCAATTGAATAAGCATGTATCAAATATTAAACGAACAAACCTAATACAATATGTATTATGATACGCAGTATTGAGTGCAATTCTGTGTTTATGTACAATGTGTGTGCGTACACACATATATATATATATATATATATATATATATATATATATATATATATATATATACTCTCGTATAAGATTTGTAAATCATATTTGTTGATACTAGTAACTTTGAAATATATATATCAGTAATGATGATGAAATTAATCACTAAAAATACTAATTGCTATAGACATTTTTGTATCACAAAAACAATCAAGTTACTTTCTTCCAGCAAATGTTTCAATTTGCATTCTTTTAAAATTGATATTAGAACTCTATTATTGTTGATTCAATTGATTCAGTGTTGTGAATATCTGACATGCACATGTTTGATTATATTTAAAATTTTTATTTTAAAATATTTAAATATTTTTATATTTTTTTTTATTATCCAAAATAAATTTGTATTGTTTAATCAACAATACAAAAGGTAAAAGTAACTTTCCAACAAAAACCAACCAAATTTATAGTCCTTATAAAAATGAATGGAGCTATAGTAATTTTGTACACACTAATTTTTTTCTGTATTTATTTATTACGCTATTATACACAACTTATGCATTCTTACTCTCATGTTCTGGGACAAGAAGTCCTGTACACTAATTTAAATCATGAGATTATGAAACTGGTGTGTCTCAACTGTTTTAACACTGCAATAAAAATGAAATGGGCCAATGCAAAGTCAATATAAATGAATAAACTGATCAAAACATATTAGTAAAAAGTAATATTTTAAATACTCAAATATCTCCAGTAACTAAGATTTTGATAATATAAATTTTAAATTTGATAACAACTTATATTCTATAACAAAATCAGTTAGTGGCTTTTTATTTGTTACAATCAATAATATTACATGTATCGTCCATTTCCTCATATATATATATATATATATATATATATATATATATATATATAATATATATATATATGACACTGTAATAGAAAGTAATAATATAATATCAATATCATATTCTAAAAAACGAAAACAATATATTACAAAATGTTAAAGAGATTCATATAACTGATAACACACCATTATGTAAATCTTCACAATATTGAACCTGATTTCAATGTTTATTAAGGAGGGAAAATTTTGTTTTGATAGTTATTCACTTCAGAAACACATTAACACATTACTTAATTCAGTAACACATTTTGACTGATTCATGTCTAAATAGTAATTTAACTGATAAATATAAAGAAATTTATGAACGTGTCATACATTGTAAAATCAAAAAAGAATGGACAACAACGAATAAATTATCAGTAGACATAAGTCTGAGTACATGGTTCGAGTTTGTTTTTCATTCATAGTATCTGTAGACTAGTTTCAAATACCATGTAAATTAGTAATAAAAGTAATTGCTCCCAAGTATGATTCATTAAAGATAGCCAAAACCATTACAGATAATAGTTCATATGGAAACAGGCCCACACGTAATTAGCATATTTCCTGCATACCAGTTAGGACTCCTTCAATAAGACTATCATAAATTTTTAATCAAACAATTATTTGTTGTAAATTTTTCACCGTCATTTTTGTTTTATTACCACCCAATCTTTAAAAAATGTTGTCAAAATAATGAAATACTAGAACCATATTATATTTTCAACAAATACAAGCAAAGTGCACAAACTGAACAGATTAATTATTTCTACAATAAACTACACCATGTTTCTAACCAAAGTATACAAAATAAAATCAATTGAAAATAAGTAATGATGATTTCCAGTTTATTTGTGGACAGTCTGAGTTAAAAATATATAAAAAATGTATTCATGAATAATGGACACAGACTTTTTAGAATGGGTGACTTTTTAGTATCAATTGTTTATTTATACTGAGTACTATTGTTGTCAACTTACATATGGTGCAAGATATGAGAAAGTCTCTAACTCTGGCCCTGCACCAAATAGATTTGGGTGGTGAATATGTTCAAGTTTCGAAACTGCAGATGCGAGAATACCTATAGCAGACTCAGCTGGTGGAATACTTGAGTGTCCAGGTGTCCCCACAACACTCAGCTCCAGAGTTAAGGAACCTTTTTCCGTTACTCCTACACTGTGATAACCATATATTACTGACAAAAGCTTATTTTCTGTTTTAAGAGTGTCCAATTTAAGTTACGTCTCTGCAATTCTTCAATTCAAATTGCAATAGTAACTTAACAATACAAAACACACATTCCACAAACAAAAGCCTAAAATAGGACAAATTAATTAAAAGAAATGGAGAACTTACATAGCAACTTTTTTTTCTGTTCCAGGGATCAGATTCTCTATAACTGGAAAACCTTCATCAATCACAAAGTCCAATTTTGTGACACCCCTCGAACGAAGAACTTTAGCTATTTCCTGTGCGCCTCTTTTCCCTGAGATCTGAAATTAAGAAAAAGTTCATTAATGGAATATATTATTAAAACAATAAACAGTTATATAAATTCCTCAAGCAATAAATTAAAAACAAGGCTAACAGAAAAGATGTCTTTATTGCAAAACGTTATATAGCTAACCGCGATAGTTTAACATGTTAGGCTTCAACAAAAAAGCACACAGCCAACACCAAATCAAAAATGTATAACAATGTATACTGTTCACATTTAAAATATAATAAATTTAATATAAACAATAGCTAATTTTGTTATTAACCAAAACCAGCTAAGTTTTTTGAAGTCGAAATATTACATTTAAATTAATAAAATATTATATAAAAGGGTGATTTACATTAATATAAACATTTTCAAAATACACCATTATATAATAATGTATAGTACTGTGGATAAATAAATTAATTAGAATAATAGTACATGGAGTTTTCAAAACTAATCAACCAGTATATAAGCACTGAAGGATAAAAATCCTTCAGATTTTAAATCCTCTCTATTTTTTCTAACTCTGGCTAAATTAGTAATGTTAATTCAATAACTAATGATGATTAAATATTAATTTATATATATATATATATATATATATATATATATATATATATATATATATAATAATTAAATTAAGTAACTAACTAAATATTAATTAGACTTAACACCAACTGCAGATTATATACTTTTTATACACTAAATAATAACATTATATTTTCAAATATAAAAAATGTCAATAAGAAATACTGCATATTTTAGGTCAATACATTGTGCATGTTAGTTTCTTCTGCATTCAATTTCACAGTGTGAATCTAGTTCAATGCATAAGTATTGTGCAAATTAATTCTGTATATGCCCCTCATATATTAGGATTCCAGGTCCATCTTACTTTTTATACAGTCATAACTATTTTTTTTAATCTTAATAGATGCCCAAATTCCCAACCTGCACATTTTATATACTTTGGATAATACCTTGTTCATTATTTCTTATAACTTCGGTACTTGTCAATTAGACCCCCTCCCGAGGGTAACTAACTACCCCAAACATGACATTTAGTATCGAATTAATTGATGTATCTATATATCGATATTGAATCACTTCCAAGTTAATAATATAATAATAATAATGTTTATGAATAAATTTTTGTTTTGTAAACTGTGTTATTTGTCAACCATCCTGAAATATGTCATAAAGTTGGTGCAGGCTACGTTTATTCGATATATTGCAGTCAAACGGGAAGGTTACAGTGTTGGTAAACAGGTTACTCATGGGAGGGGGTCAAATTGACAAGTACCATAACTTCTTCTGCCCATATGATTTGTAATTGTTCATCCATAGCAGTCATCAGCCTTTGTGATTATACCATACAACATCAAGGTTGAAAACCAGAAATTAATTTTGCAATTATGTATTATGAATTACAATTAAATTTTACCTCTTCATCATGTCCAAAAGCCACAAAAAAACTTCTCAGTGGCTGTTGTTTTGTTTCTAACATGTACTCTAAGGCTTCCATGATTCCCTGAAATTAAAAAAGGTTAATATGATAAATATGGTTTTAATAATTAAAAAAATGAGTATCGCTAATTCATTAACAACACTAAATTAATGTTTTTTCTATACTTAGATGAAATCCAAGAAATACATATCTGAGATACATACCATCACTCCAGATTTGTCATCCATTGCTCCTCTACCATATATATATGTTTTATTGATAATATTTCCACTAAAAGGAGGGACTTCCCATGATTTTGGCTCTACAGGTACTACATCTAAATGTGAGGCAAGCAGGTAAGGAAGTTTCCCTGGAACTGTCCCTTCTATAGTATACAATAAACTATACTCATTTATTATTTCTTTCTTCACAAATTGAGAACGATGTATCAGTGGAAAATCTATAATTATAATTAAAATTGTCTATTAGTTAATAAGAATACGTGCTACACCTCCAACAATAGTTTTCAAGATCATATTAATGCAAGATAATATAATAATTTGTATTAAAAATAATGAACAATAATAATGCAGTTAAGAATAAAAGCCTAATGACTCATAACTTCAAAACCTCTCACATTGTACCTTATTTAAGGTCCAAAATTATAATAAATAATTATATATGACTATAAAGAAGACACTTTTAGAAATGCTGAATAATTTCAGGTGACTCACTTCTTTCTAAATATTGATGAAATTTCTTTAGGGCCAACTTTTCTTGACGGTCCGGTTCATATGATATTGTAGGAATGTGGAGAGCACCAGCCAGACGTTCTGCCCTTTCAAATATCTTCGATTTATTAATAAAATCAGGTGTTTCAATTCCTTCAAAATCCTTTACCTCCGTATCAGGACAAAAAACATAAGCTTTCATAACAACAATCCCACAAAGGAAGATGGCACAAATAGTCACCAACCATAACAGGGTGAACAACAACCTTTGCCAAAACCTGTATTTACAAAATGTTATCTGCTTTGTAAAACTGACCGCCATATTTTTCAAACCTAAAAATAAAACACAAATATATTTCTAAATAGAGAACGAAGCTCCATATCTGACTATACACTAACAGGAAAGGCTGGCTGAATAAGGTAAGCACAAATAACTTATATAAAAATGTTCAGTATCAAAAAACATACCTTACCGAATAAGAAAAACAGAAACCTCGAGCATTGAAATTATTCGAATGAGTCGATGTTACCATATGCACCTTCCTTCAATAGAATTCCATGAAAGAATAAACGAAATAAAGATTACACATTATTAGAGGAACAAATATGTAATTTGTACAGAATGAAGTGAAAACATGAAATGTTTTCACAACCAATAGTTAAGTATCAGTCCAAACATAAGTGCTCAGGAAATTACGAACATAAATTAGACCATGTTCTTCATAAAAATCGAATAGTTAAACATAAAAAAATTACTAAAATAACAAAAATGAACAAATAAAACAATGGCCAGTTTTTTAGACACAAATTCTTACATAAGATAAGCCTAACATAAAAAGAATTACCACTTATTAAAATCAAACGCGCACCTTACAAATCGAACCGATTGGGAACGGATCGAATACCCGTTTAAAACATAACTTATAACCCTTCCTGAGACGAATCGAGAAGGTTACGTAGAGCGAGAGCAGGTGATATCGGGCGCTAAAAAAAATCGGGCGACGAAAATTAAAGTAGAAAACTGGAGAGACGGAGAGAGACAGAGACGGAAAGAGAAAGAGTTTGAGGGAGGGAGGGAGGGAGAGAAAGAGTTTGAGGGAGGGAGGGAGAGAAAGAGAGAGGGAGGGAGGGAGAAGGAAGGAGAGAGAGAGAGAGAGAGTGAGGGTGAGAGGGTGGGAGGGAGGGAGCGAGAAAAGAGTGAGGGTGAGAGGGTGGAGGGAGGGAGGGAGAGAGAGAGAGGGAGGGAGGGAGAGAGGAGAGAGAGAGAGAGAGAGGGAGAGGAGGGAGGGAGGAGAGAGAGAGAGAGAGAGTTAGAGGGAGGAAGGGAGGGAGGGAGAGAGAGTGAGAGAGGAGAGAGAGAGAGAGTGAGGGAAAGTTTAAAAAGGGAATTTAGAAGGCGAACACAGAGCGGAGGAGGTAACCGAGCGAAAAAAAGAGAGGAGCCGGCGCCATGTTGAAGCGGGTTTTTAAGCAGGCTGACGGGATCCAGAACCGATCTCCGGTCCGACAGTGGTGGTTACAAAGTTGCGGGTTCTCAGTGTTCCGAACTATCTACACAACTTACCGGAGTTCCGGCTTCCAACACAAGCGGCGATGTTCAGAAAGGCTTGCAGGATCAAGTCCAACAGCCAGCTGAAAGCCTCCGACAGGTCAGTCCCTCTAAGGCCCCAGTCGATACTCGGCTCTCGTGTCCGCGATTTACCCTCGGAGCCGGCTACTCGGAGGGCCACTTATCGACTGGAGATGTAACCCCCCCGACTGGGGCCCCCCTCCCGTTCGGAGGTCAAGGCCCTTCGCATTGATTTATTTTTAAACTATTGTCTGTCCGATGTTTTTTCGCTTTTAAAACACGTTACACTAGCCCTGAAACCCCGTCTTGTCAAGACATTGAAAGTGATCAGTCGGAAATTGGTTCCTTCCCGTAAATTGTCAACTTAGAATTCCTCGAGTTTTTGTTGTACTTTCATTTTTTTGAGATGATAGCTCTGGAAATACGATTATTTTGTTACGAAATATTACAATTCTTTAGTTATTCCAGATCAGATTCCATTCATTGAACCCGGTTAACCATCATAATATATATTTTTATTTTTTATTATTATTTATTATTTTTTATCACCCTGTATTGGTTTTGCAATCAAATATAGATTCTGAAATGTGATTAGATTTATTTTTCCTATTATTGAGGTTACAATTAATCTTGTAATATTACATCTATAATAAACTTATAATTGGTAGTTATTTCTTGTAGAATACATGCAAAATAAATATACCTTTAATTTATCTCTGACTACTGCAGATAAAAAAGGAATGGTTGGTGGTACAATAGATGGAAACTGAAATATGAGCCGATTCCAAAAATCTGACATTTATTAATAGCCTAAAGCTGACAAAGCTGAATATGAGGCATTATTAATAAACCAAAATAAATGAATCTGTTTTCATTGATTATATTTTTTATCTTGAGATGTTATACAATTATCAATGTGTCTATAGCTGTGCATATTCTTTTAATACCAAAATCATGTACATTTATATCTGAATACATTTTTGGAAAATTAATTGTTATATATTTACACAATCGAACTATGTTTTGATGTTGTATCTATTTTCCATATAGCTTCTGAAATTATTGTAAAAGTAAACAAAAAACTTCAAAGTTAATGAAATCTTTTTTAATACTGGCACTGTATATGCTATTGATAGCATGGCACTCAGCTATGGCACTGTATAGCTGATTATAAAGGAATACGGGAATTTTCGCAATACACTTATTCGATGTTTATTTTCAGGAAGAAATTGAAGCATGAAATAATGACTCAGTTTATTTCAATCAGCGATGAAGATGTTAATCTTATAATGCCTGCAAAGACTCCCGTATCTTCAATAAAATTGCTTACTAACTCTGGTGAATCTGTACTTGTATATAGTGCCCAGAAACTACCATTAATTTTTGAAGTTGATAAAAAAATGTACCCCACTGTTTATATGCTGTGGGCACTACCAAATCTTCTATTTAAATTTACAACACACGAATTTGTTTCTCAAAAATTAATGGAAGGTGCCGATTTAATGGTTCCTGGTATCATAACGGAAAAACTAATCCTAACAGAGGGAAATGTGCAAAGAGGAGAACAAGTAGCCATAAATGTTTCAAGTAACTTGGCCCCCATTGCTGTTGGAAAAGCATGTATGAGCAGTAATGAAATAATTTCTTCTGGTAATAGAGGTAAATGTGTTCAGGTCCTTCATACATATGGTGACAAATTATGGAGTCTGGAGAGGACAGTTAATATTCCTCAATGGGGGCCTGTTATAAAGCAAGAAGATAATGGGCTGAAAATTATTACTGAAGTATGTAAACAAACTGAAGAAATATGTATAGAAGGGCAAGATAAACAGGTGGTTGAGGAAAATGAGAATAAATCATCAGTCATTACAAATAAAGAGAGGAAAGAGGAGAAGGAAGAGAAACTGATTGAGGTTGTTGAATTTGACTCCAAGGAAACAAGATCAGAAAGTGACAGAAAACCGTCTACATCATCAATGGATGATTTATTAATGTATTCATTCATGAAATCCTTAGTAACCACTGTTAAAACTGTACCATTACCTTTGTTGGCCAATGTGTTCTACAAAGTTCACATTCTTGAAGCTTGCCCTACGGGAATGATATTGGACTTAAAAGAAACCAAATATAAAAAGTTGTCCAACTTTTTGAATGAAATGGCTTCTTATAAATTGATAACTTTGGAATCAGTCACAAAGGGAGTTTTAAGCATTTCAGCAGTTGATTATGGCCATGAAAAATTAGCAGAATTTCTTTATGAACATCCAAAAATTAAACAAGTGACAGCCAACCCCAGAAAACAGAATGTATTACATGGTCCTGACATTACAGAGAAATACACTGTTACTGCAGTTGTTCTCCCATTATTTTCAAAATATATGTATAAGTAAGTACATAATTGTTAAACATTGCTTATATTTTACTGCTTCTATGATTTAGAAAATAATATTTAGAAATGTAGCACTTTATATTAGTTTCCGCTGATAATTATTTTCTGCCATTAATTATGTAGCTTTAGGTTTCAACCAGGGGGGGGGGGGGGGGGGGGGGGGGGGGGGGGGGGGGGGGGGGGGGGGGGGGGTGTCATTCCTTCTACTTGGCTTGAAGCAGTTTTCTTTTTTGTGTCAATTACTTTCTGTTGGAATGGTAATAAAATTTACCAATCCCTTTTTTATTCATAGTTTATAATAAATTGTATACCATGTCTTCTCAGCAAAAGTGTTTCTGAATTACTACCAGAAATACCTGTTTTAGAAAAGGTGATGCTGTTACTGCACAGGATGTGAGAAAAGTCATAACTCAATATGTAAGGGGAGAAAACTTACAAGACACTGAGTGTAAACAGTAAGTTGTAAAATTTATGTTATGATTAACAAATCATTTTTTTAATGTCACTATAAATTAACATTTTCATGTCTGTTATTGCAGAAATAATGTTACTAAATAATACAATTTGTCATTTCATTTTCCAAAATTTGATCTTACGTTAGCTAAATTATTTACTCAATATAAGGTTTTTTTGTAGTGGTTATACCCACGAACCACCTGAGTTAATTTGCTCAGATTATTTTTTGCAAACTAAAATGCATGTAAAAAAATTATTTTATTTATTTATTCTTAGGGAAGTTATACTAGACCCTATATTAAGTAGTATTTTATGCATACGGGAAAACCGACTCACTTGGGAAAATTTGGTAAAAATGATTATAAATAAAATGGGAAACTGTTATCAAGTTGGTCTTCCTAGTAATCAAGTAATCAGTGCCAAAGGGAAATTACCTTTAATTGATCTCCAAGTAGCTACAAGATCTGGATCCAAAAAGGTAATCAAACCTGATAGAATCATTAATATTAATGTGTGTGTGTGTGTGTATATATATCAGATTTTAATTATAAAGAAGGTTATAAATACAACAGCATATTTATGTTATGTATTGCTTATTTAATACAATAAAATTATTTGTATTAATTTATTAAAAGAAAAATTAAAAACAATTCGATGACTTGATTGTAATATCTCTTTCATAGGTAACATTAGTAAATAATCTAGAACTGTATGGCATCAACCTTCAAGAATTTTCTCGCGAATGTCAACATGGTGTTGCTGCAAGCACAACAATAAATACTTTACCAGGTGCTAAAAGTGCACAAGTTCAAATTCAAGGGAACCAGATTCATTTTGTTAGCAAATTGTTAACAGGTGCATATACTGTTTTGTCTAATGTGTATATTCTTTATATAGTATAATAGAATACCATTAATTCACAGTACAATTTATTTTACATACATTTATATTTTCTATAGTCACTATATAATTTTTAAAATAAAATCAGAATTACCTAATGAAATATATTGTCTTTGTATGTATTTTCTTTATTTATGAAGTTGTTGATGACCTATTAAAAGGACTTCTGTTTTTGAAAATGACAAAGAATTTAAATATTCAGATTCATATTATAGATTTAATAGGTTTTGTGTTTACTCTTAAATTAGGTACCTAAATTTTAATATATTTATGATGTATTTGTTATATTGAAAGATTGAAATTCTTTTTCAGAACAGTACAGGATACCAAAAAGATACATACGAGGACTGGATGATTCAGGAAAGAAGCAGAAATAACTATTTTCACAGATAATATGTTGTTAATTGGCCTGTAAAGGTTTTCAAGATGATTTTTTAAACAGTTTTCTGTTTCTTCTATTCAATATATAAGCTTAATTTTTCTGACATCAGAAAAAGATATTTTGTTAGCTGCAAGCTATATCCTCTTTTCGCTTTAGAATACAACATTCCATTTGAAGGTTACATTTCTAATCCATTGATTATACTCTCATAATTTCAGTGTTTCCATTTGTGTTATTTTGGGGACCTGAGGACATGAATCCCTTAACTGAGAAACCAGTATTTCACAATAAACAGACAGTGGCAGACAATACTATTTATAGAACAGAGTTGGTTCCTGCAAGTTGACTTATTAAATATATATAAAGGAGGAAACTAGATTCTCCAGACTTCAAGAAATAAAAGCTGTAAATACTATGAATATATTGTATCAGTTATTAAAGACCTGCTCAAATTTCCTGAAGGTGCCCAATTCATCATAATCTATTCATTATTGTGACAGAATTTAAAAATTTCTTTTATTTACTGGTTATGAAAACATTTAATTTTCTTTATGAAATTTATTTTACAATTTAGTAAAAATTTAATTTTTACCGATTTAGTTACCTATTACAATTAATTTTGCAGCAATTTAAATAATGATAGGAACAGTTATGAACCATGGATTGGAATTAGTGCATGAACAAAAGTTCACTAACTATGATTAGTTATGAAATGTAAGACAGCATTCAACAGTTAAACTCTGAAGCCATTCATGACATATTTGTGATACATCATATAAAATTAGCTATTAGCATGTAAAAGGCTACATTTATTTGTTTTATTTTGTGGTAACATCTAAATTATCCATACATTTTAAATATAATTTTATTATGGAGGTGTGCATCATTAACCATTGAGATTGTTGATGGTGTCACTATTATTATCCCTGTATCTGTACCCCTAGTATTTAAGCTAAATTTAGATGAAGCTTGGTAGCTTATTATACCTACAAAGGACAAGTTTAATGGTAGTACCATATTTTAAGATAAGAATAAGATGACAATTTTTGGAGAAAAGCCTCAGTTTAAAGCTGTTGTTCAGGAGTCCAGGAGGGTTAAAATGTCATTTTTTGTGATTTTCTGTCTCCATTCACCTATTTTATTTTATACTAGACTAATTTTTGCATACTGCCTTGTGGTCTGAAGTAGTTATATCTGCTGCCATTCAAGGAAACTAATCTAGATTTAAGAATAAATGCAGGAGTGGAGACAGTGAAATTTACAAAAGTGATAATAAAATATTCATTAATTGTACAATTCAGATATCACTTTTGTATACCACTTCTTAAATAATGACCTCTAATAATTAGGTGTTGATTATAGGAAGTTATTAACACAGAAGGATTAGCATAATAATAATTCACTATCTGAATTTTTCATTATTAACATTAACTTAAAATTCACATTTACACAACTATCCTATGGATAGAACAAGGTTCTGAACATAATTTAATTTTAGGGTAAGAGATAGTTCTTTTGTGTTTCATATAAATCACCAAATAAAAGTAACATTAGCTGAAATCTGATCATCAATTTACCACGCTGAGGTATAAGATTACAAAAATTATTCAGTTATATAAATTTATTAAATATTATGAAGAAATTTCTTATCTAAAAGTTGAGCCTTTAAATTAATGGAATGTACATTCATTCAGTTGAAGGTATAAGCATATAATTAAAATCAAATTGACTACATTTCATAATTTAATATGAATTAAGAAGTGCAGAAACAACCTGCTTCATAATTTTGTAAGATACATTCATTATACAAAATTATTTAATGATTAAATCTTCAAATTCATAAAATTTTACCAGTTTTAAATATTTTTATGGACACAACAGCTCTTTCTTAACTTTTTCAATAGTCATAAAAACAGAATTTAGCAATATAGAAAATAATTTATTTTTATTAACTTTATTCTAGTTATATTACAGTTTAGAATAAATACAAAATAATCAGTAATGAAGCTACAGTTATGAGAATGAAAATTAAAGAATCCACAAATATTTCCTAAAATAAAAATTTTATTACAGAGTAAAAATATAATTCTACAGTCTAACTCATACATTATAAAATATTTTTATTTTTAGGATTCTAGAAGATAAGATTTAAGATAACATTGATGACTTAGTTTTCACATATAAACTTATAATCTATTACCATTGTGAATATATATACATACATATATTCACATATATATGTATGTATATATACATACATACACACACACACACATATATATATATATATACATATATACATACACATAAAATAATGTCCGCATTCACACATGATTATTACATTACAAAATAATACTGAAAGCATGCCTTCAAATTGCATTCAAACAGCAATGAATGGTCAGTTGTAGAAAAAAAAAATAGAAAACTACTATCATAGATTTCTAATAAAATGCGATTATAAACCTCTGCAAAACATTATTAAACACTTGCAAAAATATCAGTAAAAGTATTAGAATTTACTAAATAAAATTAATTGCAGTATTTATTTTTATTATTAATTAAAAACATTATTCACGAGCACACAATGTTGAAATATATTGTCAATAAATTTATGATTTATATAATACTTTGTGGATCCTGAGAATGATACAAATAGGTAAATTACCTACTTATAAAACAAATAAATCCAGTTTAGGATAAAAAAAGGTGAATACAAGTTAAAAAATTACATAAAAATCTTGACTGATAAGTAGGTGGGTCAAGATCAATCTTATACACATTGCAAGGAAATGTGTGCATGTGTAAATGAATATCATGTTTCTTTCATTCATTTTCAGAAATAAAACACTAAACTAAGCAATGTGTAAATAATAAATCATTAATGATAGATTTTCATTAGATTAATAGTCTATTAACAATATTGCCAGATTAAAAAGAACAATATTATTGTACTTTTAAAGAGCTGCCATAAATTGCACTTGCATACATTATTTGTGTATTATCTTATACACAGTTATTTGATTAATCATTAGATTAATAGCCTAAATCACATTTTAAGAACATGGAACGCCTCATAACTTGCATACCAGTAATAATAGAACTGATTAACTTTTAGACATCCATATTTTTTATATATATATATATATATATATATATATATATATATATATATATATATATAATTTATAATAAATAGCAAAATAATTGTTCAAAGATTTATTGTTACAAACAGTAGTAAATACTGAAATAATATAGTTAAAAATGTCTAATACCGTAGATTTCATCTTCTTCAGTGATTTGGTCTTTTGTTAAACAGGTTTTTGCTCCTCACAATCTTTTATTTGGTGATTTATGTGAAACACAGAAGAACTATCTCTTGCCTTAAAATTCAATTATTTTCAGATCCTTTTTCAGCAGTGTGTCATTGCTACTGAAGATGGCAAGCAGCCAAAACCAGTTTAGCAGAAGACCAAATCAGCAAGAGACTGAAGAACACGAACTCTATGGTATTCCAAGCCCTCGCAGACTGTAAAACAGGTATTCCAAAATGTATAACAATTTTGATAAGTGTATACCAGGATATGCAATTCACACACCCATTCTTTAAGATTTTTAAGAGAATGCAATTCAAATAAACTTTACAACTTATAACAATTTAAGGAACGTGGCATAATAAAATTAATGTGACTACGTTACCATTTACACTCACAGGAAAGAGAAATAATTAAATACATAAAATACTATCACATAGTGTTAAAATCAATATATCACTAAAATATACAAATAGAACACAAATTATTAAATTATTTTAAATATAGTTATTTTATTTTCTAAATTCCTTAAGAAGCATTAAAATGTCATTGTTGGAACAAATGAACAAGACATTTCCTCTTTTAATAATATTTGCACATAGTGTTTCATTAAAAAAAATTTGTTTCAGGTACAGTCTAGACATCCAGACCAGATAGATTTCCAAACAGGTTCGAGTTGAATGATTAATTCAGGGGTCGGCAAACTCCCAGAACGATACAGCTATTCTCCAAATATGGAAATATGCGGTGAGCTACCAAAGATAGAATGAAAGTCATTTCATAAATTCATTGGATTCATTTAAAGAAGAACAAACTTTAAAATGGAGTAGGTAGCTTTTAATGTTCAACTTTTTCTCAACTTATATCAAGATAAAAATATTCCTGGGAGCTCGCAATTGACAGTTTGTCAATTCCTGGACTAATTAATCAACAACATTTTCACTATGATGGCGATTTCCAATGACCACTCACCACAAGTCAATTTCTGTAATTTAAAACAGAGTAGAAATAATATAATTTTAATATTTCCACGTATCATATACTACTAATAAGAGGCATTAAATTAAAAAATAAATTTGTACAATTCACAAATTTAACATGAATTCATTGGTAGCATTTATGATGTACCATCATATACTAGTACATTATGCACAAAGGAACGTATTCATTCATGCACTTATAATGAAAATGATTAAAATAATGAAAATTTACCTCTGATCCTTCTGAATAAAAACCATTCCCGCTGATGTAACTGTAACATTAGGAGCAATCAACTTAAATTTAGGGGGGATTCTAGATTTTAGGTCCACCTGTTTCAGCTGCACCTGTAAAGCACTTTAACTTTAACAAACAGTAGGCATTATGCAATTTATAAATAAATAAAATATAGTAGTAGTGCTTAAACAATTGGGTATTTAAATACTAATTTCCCACTATATTATCTGTTCAACGCATAAACACGAACAACCTGTGGAACGGGAAGTTGCTGTAACGTAACAGGTCCAGATGAGGTAACATAATGTACCCGTTGGTCTGATGGTAATCTCACACCATTATTCTGAAGCAAACTAACACCAGGGTGCAGTGTACGGCATGCTGTAAATGTCAATTCACTCAATATTAATTTCTTTAACTGAGTACAAAATATTAATTTATTTAACTAAATAAATTTTAATGAAATTATTAATAATCATTATTATTTTATAATTCCCTCCCCTATTATTTTATAACCTTTTTAAGTTATTTTTAAAATTTTATTTAAAAAGTTTCTTTTTAAAAAAAGAATTTAATTATATAGGGGCAATTATATAACAACATTTATATTATTATGATAAGAACTAATGGGTCAAAAATGTATATAAACAAACATTTTTTTTGTGTCTGTAAGAATAAAAATCAAACACTTAAAAGGCTATTATTATAATGCGAGGAATCAAGAAGCATTGTAATTTTTCATAGGAGGAGAATGTGTGAAGTAATTAAATGTGTAAAATCAGATTTACCTGATGGGAATGAATTGGAGTTGGGCACGATTTCTTTTTCAACAACTCCATTAGCAATTGAAAGTCTCATGACAGTATTGCCAGTGCCATTCTTAGAAATTAATGGTCCAACAATATTAAATTTTGTGTCCCTCTTGACTCTTTTAGGAGATACAGTAAGAACTTCTTCATTCATAGCTCTTTTAGTACCAACTTGATTCTGACAATAAATTACTCCATTCTGAACCTGAGGACTTTGAACCTGGAGTAGAGCAGTCTTTTTCTGAGACTGATTAGTAAGAAGTGATTGGCCTGGTAAAGTTACTGTAGGCATTAACAGACTTGTTGCTTGTTTTGGTATTAAGGTTGCTACAGTTTTTTTCTTGCCAGCTCCAGATGACGCTGGAATCCGCTTTAAAAATTCTGGCTGTGGTGGTGTTGTAGAAAGTTGAACAAAATTGTTCTGTGTCCTTGATTGCAATAATGCTATAGCACTGATTGGAATAGGTAAATTTTGAATTTGTATAGACTCCAGAATTATGCTGTTATCAGTTTTTGATGTCATTATTCCATTAATTTTAGGAATGTTATGGTTGCTGTATAACAGACCACCACTCCTTCGATATCCTGGGTACCAATGCTAGAAAGATTAAATGTTAAAAATTATTTTCTCAACTTATAAAGCAATAAAATAAATATATATCATTGTAGTTGTGGATAGATAAACCATGTAAATGTGTGTTTTTGTATGTTTGATATATGATCTTTAACAAGATATTTCATTATTAAAAAATCCTATTAGAAGAAAAATGACAATAATTGAGTGTAGCTAAAAAATATGTTAATGAATGAATTAAATATTCTGTAGATAAAGATATGATTTTAATCAATTAACACCAAAGTAAATTACATAATAATTATATTAAATTAACAATAGTTAAAACAATTCACCTTACAAATAATATTTAATCAAAATTAACACACCTTAACTTCACTGTTTCTGCGATAACGGGTCCCAGGATGGGGAGGTGATGACCCGAATAATGCACTTGGTGAATTGGAAGAACTTTCTTGTCTGGACAATAACGGATTCAGAGTTTGTTTTTTTAAAATTGACGATGTCCCTAATAATCTAACTGTATTAGGAATTGGAGGACTATTTGGGATAATCGAAGAGGTGAAATTATTTATTCCCTTGTCATTCAGTGTCTGATGCGAAGTGAAAATATTAGGATTTTTAATAGAAACTGGCAGACTCAGGCGAGAATAATCAGGAACTGCATTTCTATTATTTTTATTTTTCAGCTTCTGGAGTTCAGACTCTCCCTAAAAAGAAAGCACAAAATACATTTTGGCATAAAAAAATGTTTAGAACTGCATATTAAAGTTTCATATATCATTTTGTATTTTTACATATTTAATTTATGATTCATTTCTAAGATCTGAGTAAATACAACAAACAAATTCATGTTCATCTTACTTTCTGGTTCAAAATAATTGCAGAAGTGTGAGGGGAGGTATTAATAGCCATTTCTGATGTTTCCACTGCCACTGCAGAGATATTGTTAACTAGCAACTTTCTTTTAAATAATTCCTTTTCTGCTCTGTGGTCTGCTAGGAGCATATCAAAAGCTTTACTTCTTCCACGTACTGCTCGTCTCAATGACATTGAATGAGACTTACATGTAAGTGAACGGGTACAAGGTTTCGTATTTTCTTTCCCAACCACACCACAATGCCTATCGGGATTATATGTTCTATCCTTTATGGATATAATTTTTTTTTCGGTTTTCAGGCGACGCTTGGGATCATGGAAGTGTAATTGGAACCTTAACTACTCCTTCAGTATAAGCTAATGGTGACAGCTGAACAACAGGTTGCATCATTGCCTCTGTAAGCTATATTAATAAAAAAACAAACCATACATAAAATATTATGACAATAGTTCCTTAATATAATATAAATATTAATTAAGAATAATACCTTATGATTATCAGGTGTACGTGGGAGTTGTGCCTGAATACGTATTGGTTCTGTTTTTACAATTTGTTTTTTTATAACTGTTTCTAATTTCTGTTTTTCCTTTGATTTCACTAGTGATGAATTTGAATTTATTAATGTACTATTCTTCCCTAATTTACTATTTAAAACTTTTACACTAGTGACAACACTTGTTTCTTTAGTCTTTCTTAACTTGAGCTTCAGATTTTTTAATTTACTAGTGTCCTGTTTCAAAAGTGAAGCTAGAGATTGCGGATCAGTCTTATCAGGTTTTATATTTTTTTCTACTTTGGCTGGAGAATTTTCATCATTCCTGTCAATTTCATTAATGGAGGATTGTTTAATATTAGATTTTTCTGCAGTTACTGCGGCTGGTTTAGCCTTAATTCTATTTCCAGAAATGGTCACAGCCTTTTCATTTGTATCTTTGTGTTTATTATTATTGTTACTATTAACATTATTATTATATCTAGCCTTCCCCTTTTGAAGTTGTAATAGTTTTGCCTTTGAAGATAGGGCAACACTAGATATATCCAATGCAGGCACTTTCTTTCCATCTTGATGTCTCAATCCTATAAATTAAAATAGATTTTAGACAATTATTACCATTAACCAAGAATATATTCATAAACGTATATGCTAAACGTATAACGTATATTCATATACAAATATACATATATTAATGTAATATAATTTAATTTTTGAAATTTATTTCAAAATATATAAAACAACCAAAAATATACTATAATAAACAAAGTTTATTTAAATGTATTATAATCAAAAATTATTGAATGAAATTTATTTATAAACTTATATTTTATTTATTGACTCAATAGATGGGTATACTTATAATTTTGGCCACATGACATTTTAAAGATTTAATAGAACACAAAGTTCTAGAACTAATGATATTTATTAAAGATAAATCCATGTATAATAGGTTTCGAAATTTGTCGCTTTTATCTATATCCAGAAAGAAACTATAGTGAAATTTTACTATAAAAAAAGCACTGTAAAAAGTACTTTTCCTATAGTTAAAATGACAAAGTATGAACTGCTAACTGCCCTCAAAATAAATAAAATTACTAAAATATCCTATATTGACTGAGTGGCCCTATTAAATATCTAAATTCAGACATATTAACTAATTCACTTTCAAATTTTTCTTTATTACTCTATAGAGTAATAAAGAAGAGTATTAATCGTATCTAAATACGATTTTTACATACGTTTAAACTGATATAATATGAATACAATAATAAATGCAAGTTACATATTTATCGTAAAATTAATCATCGATTAAATCAATTATCGTTAATTGGATTAAAATTTAGAGAAATACCAGGTTTGATAGGCGGATCAGTCAAAAAGTACATTTATTTTCTTCTGAGTTTGCCATAAGTAGAGAGAATTATAATGTCACAAATCAAGTCGGTAAAATCTCAAGAGTGGAACACTTGGTTAGAATTTTTTAATGTAAAACTACCAAAATCATAAATATAACTTCTTAAAAAAAGATTTATATATTATAATAAAATTTAATTTTACATAAGAACATTTTTTGTGCTAAAGAAAAACGTAATAACAACAAAATGATGAACCACTGCTTAGACAAATGTTGGAGATAAAAATAATGAAGATAAAAATTTGAAGAACCAGTTTTTTACCTGTATACTACGGACAGGCAGGAAAACAAAAATTCCATTCAAATGCTTACCAATGTGATCAGCAAGAGCTGCTAGTTTAAATTTGTCCCCACAAAATTCACACACAGCCAATTCAAATGTTTCAGCACCTGGATACTGCCCGTATATACCCATATCTGTGAATCAAAATAACATTACACAATATTCTGTCGAAAATTGCTGTCAAATAATAACTTTCACATGTTGTAGTACCTGACTTATTTAATCTCATAGATCCTGAGCTATCCTTAGTACAGGAATTGGCATTACCACTTGAATTTTCAATTGTTTCTGAAAACAAAAATGTAATTAACAAATAATAATAAACTTGCAGTTACTGGTTTAATTTAACAGCCTCAATATTCCTAAGTAATATATTAAGGGATTCAAACATTTTTCAGTAAAAAAGCTTGATAACTATAAAAAAAGGATTGCCCATTAATTTTAATCACTGTTGATCTAATAAGATGACACTACATCACTTGTATGCTTATCTAATCAAATTAATAAAACAAAGATATAACTTAATAATCAAATAAAAATGTATTGCATGCATAGAATAATTTTAAATATTTACCAAAATGTATCCATAGTGTCAACACAAGTGTCAAGAGCAAAGTTGGTGTATATGCCTAATTAAGAAATGTATTTACTTCCTTCTAGTAATACTTTTTTTGTTAAGGCATCAATAATGACTTGCATCACACAGAACATACTGACGACGACGTAAAAGAAAGATGCCTAGTCAAATTTTCTGAGATAAATACTAAGTGAGATGAGATAATTCAGTTCGTCAATTTACATTATATAAAAAAGAATTAGACACAAAAGAAAGATGCATCTTCCTTATCATCGCTCATCGAATGGGCACCTGACAAGTATTTATCAGAAAATCGAGCGTAAAACGTCAGGGAGCCATATTTAAATACCGGGTAAAACCGTAAATCGAATCGACAAACCTGGGGGTACGACACAGCCGACGAAATCCGTCCAGGTCGACCAGGGCAGGCCTTCGAATTTTTTCAATTCGTTGCTGAAAGTGACCGCCATCCTGCGATACTAAAAGCACACTCATACACCAAACTGATCACAATTAAAAATTCTCCGCAGGGGAACAGAGTGGAGTATTATCGAGAACGTTCAACACTCCAAGGGGTACCAAATCAATGGTCGGACGTTGATTATAGTAGTGATCATTTTGTTTTACATTTCTGTGTATCGGCCAGAGATGAAATAAACGGGAGTCCGTCGCGTAAATGGCCAATCTGTAGACCCAAAGCGTGAATACTATGTCGAGACCAATCTCAAGTAAGGAAACAAACCAACAGAACTCCCGTTCGTTGGGATTGACACATTTAATGCATCGGCCATCTTGGTTTCTAATGTAATACAAACTGTTCGGTGCTGCCATCTCTTTCCCGCTCCGAGTTTCACTGTTTGCTTGTGATTTTTCCCCTGATAAATAGAACAAATATCTGAACCAAACAAAAAAGCCGGTTACCTAACTAGAAAAAAATATATTTTAAACAAAAATATTTTTAACTTGCATGGCATGAATACTTTCATGTTCATTATATGGACATAACTAAAGAATAAAAAGTAAGGGGGGGTAGATTTTTCCTACATCTTACAATTTACAAATTTAATTCTTAAGAAAATATATACAATGTTTTCCCACTGGTTTAGATGATAAATTCGCGACAAATATTTTAGATATTCATTAAATATTATTTCCATCCCGTGGTTTTATTTCAGCTACACTCAGCACTTGGTAAAAAACATCTGGTCAATCCAAATACTATTACAAATAATCAGTCACTTTTAGTTTCCGCAATTGTTGTAATTTAGATTCATATGATTTTATTTTCCAATGGAGCTTTGAAGTTTGTTTCCATTCAACCAACCACCATTACAAACCAACTATTTTATGTCATCTGCCTTTATATTATTATAATAATGATAAAAAACTATATATTTTGTTTTGTTTATATATATATATATATATATATATATATATATATATATATATATAATTATTTATGTTAAATACATAAATAATTATATATAATTATATACTTCTCATATAAGGTCTGGAACCGGAAAATTTACTTTTATCCATTTATTTTACATATAATTTCATTATTGTTCCCTCACTAACATAATTAGTGGCCTGTAGTATATTTGAATTAGCAGGAACAATACAACTTAGTTCTAACTGGACTTTAGGAGGTGAAACCCCCTATTCTAACGCCCTTTTTGGGACCAGTCAGTCCAGTGCAAAATCCAAATATCTGTTAGTCTTAATACTTATGTACATAAATGTAGTTAGCCCGTGGGTCGGAATTTATGTAAAAATCACCATTTGGGTATCGTTTTTCGATCTGCTATGAAAATTCATAGAAAAATAAAGTATTGTATTTGAAAAAAGGGGCGTTGGGGCGTGCGTCCGTGGAGACTGAGGTTGGTGGTTCGAATACACTCAGGTTAATGATGATAAACTAACTTGACATTTACCTTGGATGTTAGCTTGTACGTTTGTCAGTAAATAGGGACAGTGAGCGATAAGTGACCCTATGTATATTCGATATTCTATGTATATTCATAGAAAAATAAATTTGTTGTACAACGGTGGAGCGATTCAAGTTTCAGCGTCCGAAGGGTGCACACCTCTACATTTTGTCCCGCTGTGCACGTAAGCGAGACCCTCACCCAACCACGCCCCATCGAGAGTAGTTCAAGTTATTCGCAAAGAATAACCTTCTTCAGCACACTTTCGCTTTTAAGGGCGAAAAAAGAAAGAAATGGGTTATGCACAGTCTACCGGCCTCGGCACCAGTTGCCGAGGTACTCGATGACCTCAAGGAGAAATTACCTGGAGAGCAAGAGTGCTACACGGGTCGTTCTGCCAAGAGAGAAAATGTTGGACTGAGGTTTTCAGCGTGGGCGAGGTACGGTAGAGTGGGCGGACGGGCGAAGGACGATGGAAAAATTTACAATTCTTCGAAACGGCCGAGTTCACTTTTTTATTTTTATTATTATTTAACATCGAAAAAATTATTTCCAACGAAACGAAATTGCGCGCAGTTACGCCATTCGTATTGAACGCCGGGCGAGAGAGATCGAAACGAAATTGCAGTCATGCTCCAACTGAAATATCGCATCCGCAGGCTGCGGGAACTTCGACCATTGGCATGTTTGGGATTTGCCATTTTTTTTAATGCGCAAAAATATCCTGGTCTGACTGCGGCGGAAAGGCAGTAGTAGACGAGACCCCGTCTTGACGCGTCACCCTTTCAAACCAACAGATGTACGTCAGGTAAACACCGTTAATTTAAGATATTTTTAGGGAAGGTCTTGTAGTGGGATAGTATCAGTCAGTAGGATAGTGTCAGCTCTACATCTGTTTGCTTACTGTCGACGACAGTAGCACCCCGTAAATAAACTAGTGAGATCCAACGACGCACTGGTGCATGGGTCCCGCGATCCCATACACCCAAATGCAGACGTATCATCATAAACATCATCAGTCGTAAATATTGAGTATGAAGCCTTACAATGCGAGTTATAGATATTTTATTTATTATATAGACATTATATATATATATTATATAGAGATTATATAGACATTATTATTATTACGCTATCACTCGACTCTTTCATACCTATCTATTTGTCTTTATATCCTTACGCGCGTTTAATTTTATACGCTTCCAGCAGTTCCTTTCACTAAAATATTCAAGCGATTTTCGCCGGTTTGTTTAATTCGTTAAAATTTGTTTAATTCGTAAAGAACTTTACACAGTTATTTTTAAAATTCTTGCTTCTGATTTTTTTTCTCTGGCGTCTTTGGCCAGAATCTATAGGCCTTTGTTACCGGTTTATTTGCTTTTTTGGGCTTGAGGTTCACATTTTAATAATCCGATCGCTTTCATTTTGAGCCTTATACAGGTTATTTTCACAGTTTTGAGTTTTTAGTACAGAAGAGTTATTTGCCAGTTATTATTTTTCGAACTCCAGGATGAATTTTTCATTCGTTTCCAAAGCGTTTATTCGCCCTATACAGGCTTCGAGGATATTTTTTTACCCCTAGACGCCCGGTCTCGATGAGTGATATCGAAGAACGAGGTAGGACGGTGGATCCTGGAGGAGGGAGGACAGAAGGTGGGGAGGGATGTAGATTTGAGGCCGGTAAGTAGGCTGTCTGATTTGAGAGTCTGGTATGGGATGTCCCGTTATAGAGAGCCCCAGTCTCAACCTCCTCTTTCAACAACCTCTACTCTCCCTCCTCGGCTATGATTCACTACACCTGTAAGTAGCATTTTTCTCAATTTACGCTGTTATTGTTGGGACGACTCGTGTCCACCGACGAAGAACAGTCCGACAGCATACCGGTCGCTTCTCTAGTCATTTTCTACCTTGTGTTTTTGCACGTAGAATAAGTGGTCACTCGGTACTTCTTTGTCCCAAGTGTTACTCCGTACGTGTTTGGAACGTTCAGTTTGGGTTCTCCCCATTGTCAGTGATGCAAGGAAAATCTCGGGAGTGATGACATTATTAATACCCTATCGACGATTCTGGTAGTGTCCGGTTCTAACTCTATATATTCGCCAAATCATAGGTGTTATCCCGCGGACATTAATCTACGGTCTAGGTGCTGTGTCTCTTTTGTCGACGACCGCTTTACGCTCAGAACCCGGTTCAGGAAGTGCCCAAAGGGTAAAACTAAGCCCGGGCTTAGGTTGGCGTCCCGGATATTACAGAACCAGTACAAATCCCGTTTTGGATTTCCGAATTTTTGTTTCCAACGAAGTTTTCGGACCCACCGTGATCGATGAAGAAGGTCTACGGACATTTTCATAACAGTCCCAGGACTCTATCTTGGACTCTAGACACACGGATGAAAGTACAGTTATCCTTCCGTTAGTCCCGGCGGGTTATCGGGTATAGAGCCGGGGTCCCAGTCTTCCGGTAACGCGCTTCGGGTGTTCCACTTTGTCTGTCCCAGAATAGTCTCTCTCTCTCTCTCTCGGCTCTCTCTCTCATATATATATATATATATATATATATATATATATATATATATATATATGACAAAGGGGAGGTAGAGGACTGTAGTGGTATTGTCGGAGTGAATTGATTAAACCGATTGAATTACCATTTTAATTAATATTAATAAAATATAATCAACTTCAACAAATTATTTTAGTAGAGCTTTCGGTATTTCTGATTATATTCCAGTGAATGATTACCAGTTATTTACTGTATATACTACTTTAGTATTGCGACAGTGCTGACGGGATGCTTTATCAGGCAGCATAAATACTTCAGAATTCCACTCTGATGGCGAGAAGCTGTTCAAAACTCAGGACCGAGTAAAAGAGAGAAAGAGGGGGGGATCAAAAAATAAATTATAAATCTTGTTGATCATTGTTTAAAGTTTTGTCCAACCGTTTGAAACCGGAATCATGACCGGAGGTTCAACTTGGACTAGAGGAGAGATAGCTCGGTGGCCTGGTAATTAGCCGCCGAATCCCCCGATCCGGCCTCTCAAAAATAACGGTCTACACTCGAATTATACTCCGGGTCGCTTTATCCCCCCAGCCACCAATGTGTCGCCGCCCGCTTGCAATTATTCGGAGCGTCAGACTCGTTTACGTTATCCCACCACGAGGTAGCGTCCCTTATATAGCGTAGTTAACAGTTGTTATGCTTTGGTTACGTATCGTCAATAAATACTAGTTACATTTTTATTGAGTCTACAGTTTTATTTAGTTCTGTGAGCAGGCGTTTGATCATCGGAATTTTCTTGTTGTCTCCTTAAGATCATTTCCTCATGTCTTACTCATGAGTTCTACGCTTTGTTTGGATTTCCTGTTACGTGTTCTGCGAGGGGTTTGACTACTGTACTTTTCTCACTTCGGTCTTTCGCTAGACCAGTTTTGGTTGCTGGTCATCTTCAGTAGCTGTCGGTAAAGGAGAAATGACCGTTCTGACAGGATGCTGCCAAATGTACCAGAGTGACTCACGAAAGTACTGGCAGACAGCTAATGAAGATGGTGAGCCGAAACCGGTCTACCACAAGACAAACCGGCGAGAGGAGACAGAAGATAGAGAAAACTACGGTATCTGGTTTTGTCTTAGTTTGCTGTGTATTTTCCTACTTTTTCTTAGTATAATGTACTTCTTACCTCTTTCACACCTCTCTGCTGTTTCATTCTCTTCAATTTTTAATTTTGAGAGAGTAATTTTGTATAATTTTCTTATTTCATAGCAAGCAGTAGATCTATCGTCTGATGTGTTGCGCTGGTATACGTTTTGTTTGTATGTTTGCAAGGTTTTCTATGAAACTTTTGTGACCACAATAATAGTGAATTGTTTTTAAGTTTTCCTCAAAACATCCTTGATTGCTTATAGTTCTTTGTTCTATATGCTAACGTATTGCGGGATGAATATTATGTGCTTACTTCGTTATAAAATTGCGTTTGAGGTTTAGTCTTTGATCCAGCCGCATAGACGACAATTGTTTGTATGTGGCAATATGCGGCTCCACCTTAAAGAGAGCATACCCGAGATCTTCAGTATATCTCAGTCTTGTGAGCTTTAAAATTTGCAATAAATATATTCAAAAATAATTTTGTCTCTCGTCTGCACTGAATTTCACTCGGTAAACTGGTAATAAGTTAGTTTTTTGGTAGTACTTACCAAACTGTGTGACGCATTGGCCAATTGTGGTACATGGTCAGCGGGTTTCCTACGAGTTTTCCCGCGCGCGCGCACTGCGTAATACAGTAAGCAAAACAAGATATTGGAGATTTAAATTTATGTTTTCAGTAATATTATTTTAGATTGCTATTATTGGGTAAGAAGAGGGCGTTTAAGAACGTCGACTTCATTCAGCGCTTTAATAATACAAATGAAAAAATATCATCGAAGGAATACACCTCTTATCTAGCTTCTGCAGGACCTATCGTCGAAGGTTCAGGTCAAACTTATAAATTAGAATAGTCACAATATCGCACGAGTTTCGAACTCTCCTAATTTAAATACCTGAAACGTATCTATATTATTTTTTTAGTGTTAGCGAATAGAAAAAAAGATCTTCCAATTCATTTAGTTCTGGACTTCAATGTTGTTTGATGTCCTGGATAGTGGGGACGAGATTCAGGAGGAATCCGGAAAGGATCGAATATTTCTTATTTTTCGCTCTCATACTTCGGCCGCAAAAGACTGAGCTGTAAATAATATGGGGAAGATATTCTGGGACCGAGCTAAACCCTAGAAAGGTACATATATATATATATATATATATATATATATATATATATATATATATATATCGAAGGCACCCCCTAAGATGATCGGTGAGGAAGATTCCTCTCTAGTGATAGCAACAGAAGAAGTAGCGGAGGTAAATATGGGTATTGATGAAGCTCCAAGTCTCGCATTGCCTAGCAACCATAACCCAGACAGCATAACACACGCACACAGAGTCTAAAACGTTAATGTAAATCTGGCGCTCGTAATGTTAATTCTACGGACAAAGGGTTACAAGCATAACACGGCGTTCTTAATACTAATATGCAATGCGAGTAAGTGTCACTCTGCAATGTCACTCGTCCCCTTATTTGGTTATAACTTATATAATGTCGCCAGTAGTATAATATAATCAGATATGATCGCTTTATAATTTCAGATTAATTTTATTTTCCGGTCGTAAGTATATAATTCAATACCGTAGGTTCGTTGTGTTTCTTTTACAATACAAGGTTGAATTATGTAGTTTAATATACCTGTTTTGTGGTCTGCGAGGGGTTGGAATACCGTAGGTTCGTTGTGTTTCTGTCTCCTCTCGCTGGTTTGGTCTTTTGCTAGACCGGTTTCTGCTGCTCGCCATCTTCAGTAGCGGTGTTAGTTACTGTTGGCACTTTGATGAAAACTGTTCATCATAATCCCATGTCTTTAATGATGTTCTATTCCGGTCCTTACCTATCATAAATCAAAATGAAAAGATTATTTATTGATTTATTTGTTTCATTGATTGTAATGGTCGGGAACACAAATCATAAATTTTATTCATATTTTGCGACATTCGGCAAATAAAATATGCAATGTCTGACTGATGCAACAAGTTTTAGAGCAACAAACAAATATCGGGATATTTTTTCGCAACAATTTACACGCCATTATCCAAAAAAACTACTTAAACTTCGGTCAATTATAAAACCTTTAATTACATTAATCCATGCTCAACCCAATTTTGTTTATTATCAATTAGTTGGAAATCGTCAGAGTTAGTTATAACAAGCTATGAGCTTTGAGCTATGAATTATAACAAGCTATATCATATAACAAATATGATATACATATTTAAAACTATAAACGCAAGTTATTGAGAGGCTGTAGAGCTTTAAATTTTACTTTAAAGAATAGCGTGTGATAGGCTATTTTGGTGAGCAAAGCTAACCTAACATGACTATTTGGGCAGCTCTTTTTGTCATATGCTCATTTACGACTCGTGTCTAAAATAAAATTGTGCAATCACTTTTGGATTGAAAGAGAAATGTATCGGGTAAACCTGATTCCCGCTATATCGCACCTAATTATCATCGTGGATTAATTTTCAAGCATAACTTAATGAATTAATGCCGATATAAGATCGGTTTATTGAACATTTTGTCTGTCGTTGCTCAGACGGAATTTAAGATACGGGCGTCTTAGATACAAAACCGCTTAGACGAAAGCGCTCATAGAACTGTTTTTCATTTTTACCTGGTCTAAGTTTAAAATCAAAATGTACTAATTGTTAAATAAGCTCCTTTCTGTGGCTATAAATGCATAATTATGCGCACCAAAATGCAAGATGCAAAAAATGAGCACCTTTAAGATTCGAATATTATTATCGAGTACATTAAATGGATTTATATATCTCAATTAATTACCAACAATTTAGATTACCTAGAGATGAAGTAATGTGAAATGACATAGTACGTACGCTACTTTTTATTTTTAATCCCTTTTTGAGTTACTTATCTAAAGCCTTTATTTCCGCACCTTTAGAACAATAAAAAGTATTGTTTCGCCCCGCTATTAGTGCACTCGTCGAAAAAAGTAGGTAAATTTGTAAACTGTTTTAGAGAATTTTTCTCTAGACTTTTCCCCTATCTTCTAACTGGCAGTTCTTCTAAGTGAGTTATGAAAGAAAAATCACTCATTGATCATGATTATTATTGCAAAGAATGAAATATGAAAAACAAATTGAATATCAATTCCTCACTTTGGAAACACAATCATTGTCATCTGTTGAATGTTGAGTGTGGGATTGAACCCACATTCAACCTGGTCTTCAGGTTAACTCCTTTAACCACTAAGGTATGCATATATTTTTTTGCCAATTTATAACAATTTTATCTTCTTTTAACGTACACACAATATCGTTTACAATATACAAATTTTAACACATACTTGTCACCGAGAGAGTTTTTCTGCAGTTATTATTGGTACCGGGACTCGCATTTTACTCGGGATATTTAAAATGTTGCTATAAGTTGTGAGTCCCGAGGTAATTACAACTAAAGATGCTCAGTACTCAACTGAGGCGATAAACGTAGCTGCTTTCTTGGAAATCTGCCTAACGCCGTCCAAACAACCGATACGAGACAGACAATTGCGACTCACGAGACGTCACGTTCCGACGTATAAATAAGTTCATTTTTTTGCCCAGTTCCGTACATCAGAACCGTTTACTATAAACCCGACCACATCATTAAACACCACACGTACAAAACCGAGAGTGAGAATTCAATGGAGAACCTGTTTATTGATGTTCCGTTCGAGCTTATCTCTTAACCAGTCGTATTCTATTACATAATCCCGTCGTCGAAACGTTTTTTGCTAGATCGTGTTCTCAATATATATTTTATTTTCGTCCGATAAACATGTAACTTACCGGCAAACCTTCTAAAGCGCGTTTCCGAGTTTATAATTTCCGGGTTTTATATTAGAATTTGTTAAAGACATAATGCCGCAAGAATTAATTGCAAAAATGAAATGCCGAGCGAATGGATGTCGTTGTTTGGATTAGTCCTTTAGTTAATGATGAAGGATGGGCGGAGATTAGAAATATCAATTCATTGTCCCCACACATAATCATAAAGTAGCAGTAGTTCGGTCAGCGCATAGTTTACGCGATTTGTGTGATTACATAAACAATAGTGAACAGAAGAAACATATCCAGAGTGGGAGGATACTCTTGCGCTGGAAAAGGAGATGAAACGTCGTCACGACTCCGCGATGGAACCGACCTCAACCAGAAACCCCTTCGGCGTCCTCGAAACGGGCGCCTGTCATCACTCGTTTCAAGGATGGTTTTATTTATCCGATTAACAATTATTGGGGTATTTATGAATATATAGTAAGAATTGGGTACGAATAAAATAATGCAGTATGTGCGGTAACGACTGCATCGGAATAAATCATACTTTGCCTTTATGTTCACACCCACGAACACAGTTACCAAAGCTCTTAATTAAAACAACCGTTGTTGATTTTTAAATTAATTAATACATCGTTAATTAACAACTTGGAACAATTTATAATTCCCCTAGTATCGTTTGTAATAGCGTTTAGGACTGACCTCGAAGCAATTTGTCAAAAAGACAAATGTGAAAAATTGGGATCTAACCTTAGAATAATAAAACCTAACCTCGAAGAGGACATTTCCTGAATTTACAGGTCCATATCAAAGTGACCCATAGGCTTATCACAGACAGGCTTATCATTCCAACGGCTTAGAGAGGACGCCTTTCGGGCTACAACGTAACCCCTCCCATTTCCTTGTTCTTGCGACAAGCCTACCCGACAACAATTTTCTTAATTACGGTATTTATTAGGTCTGAAGGCCACACGAGCGCTGTATGAAGGGCCCGTTATAGGAAAATATATCGCCAGCTATTGAAACCATCGACCGGGCGCAGTCGTTGAATGGACGTAATAAGATGAATTGGGTTGTTGGAGGTTATTGTGCAAAGGTTATTTAACTCTTCCTGATATAAGAAAATCCAGACCATTCTAGATTTGGTTGATGAGAGCTGAACCAGATGGCGCTCGGTTACTGTGTCGCCTCCCCACAACTGGATGCCAACCAAAAAAGGATCCCACGAATAATCCTAGGCGATGCATTCATTCTTTCAGCTCCGTTCCCTATTGCAATAATATCTTTATGTTTATCTCAAGCTAACATAAATATCCACCTTAACATACCTGTTTTGTGGTCTGCGAGGGGTTGGAACACCGTAAATTTGTTGTGTTTCTGTCTCCTCTCGCGGGTTGGTCTTTTGCTAGACCGGTTTCGGCTGCTCGCCATCTTCAGTAGCGGTGTTAGTCACTATTGGCACTTTGGATGTTTTTCGGGCATCCTCACTGCACTGTCACTGTCACTTGTTCTGTCAAGGGAAGTTTAATGTTAATGGCACCGAAAAAGTTACAATACAAATATTAAGTGATGTAGTGAGAGAAGAATATATTTTAGTGATCCAATTAAATCGATTAATGAAAAATACCCTTGTAGCCCGCAAGAATCTGGATCTCTTTTTCGGGTAATAATTCGAAATTAGGGTTTCTATTAAAATAAAAAATATTTAGTAAAAAAAACCGTATCTAGTACGTTTTAATTCGTATTTTTGAATCAATTCTCGTGACTTTGTCCTATACGCTATATCATCGAGTTTGTGTTTCTTTTAGCGTTGCGCTACTATTACAAAAATGGAATCTTTAAACAGCTCGCCAGAACCTACTTATAAACAGAGCATTGATAAGGGGCTCAAGTGAAGGCTTGCGCCGTAACATTCTATTCTATTCCATTCTAATAACAACAAGCATATGGAAGACGTGACAGATGTTGAAAGTGACTTCGAGCTTAATAACATGAGAATAAATGACAGGTTAAAACTAAAAAGAAGAAAAAATAAGCCCAAAGAAACAAATCAACGCCCCACCCAAACGAGAGACCACATCCAAACCAATAGAAGTTACTAACAAATTTCAAAGCCTCCAAGATACTGAGTTAACAATCACATACCACCACCTATCTATATAAAAAGCCTGAAAGATCATGCAAATCTTTTAAGAACATTATGAAAATTTTTAAAGAAAACTGAATTCGTCTGCAAATCGAGACAGGCAGACGTAATGATTCAAACCACCACCACATTGGGCGACTACACAGCTATTGTAAAGATTCTGAGGAAAATAATGAATCCTTCCACACCTATCAACCCATTAGGAATCAACACCAAAAATCGTGATAAAGGAGGAACTAGAAGAACTTTGCTTTCAGATAAATATTTCTAATGTTTCCCTCCCAGCCCTAATATTCCTCCTCTTCATCCAAATTATTAAGACATATTCTCACTCCTAACAAACTCCCTTAATGATTTTAAAAATCTTATCACTCCTTTAATTATTGTCCGAACAACAGTAAAGACCAACCTCATTCCTCTCCTAAGCCAATACCCATGAGTCGCGGGCATAGCGACCTCAGTTCTACTATGGAACGCCAACGGACTAAATCAATATAGGCGAGCGTGACATACTAATTCACAAAAACGTATTGACGTTATACTTATTACTGAAACAGTTTACGTCACGTTCCAACTTTAACATCAGAGACTGCACAACCTATAGGACTATAGGTCATCACCCGGACAATGAGGCACACGGGGCCACATCGATATTTAATATTCATTATTACATTAATGTCGTACTAATATATAGTCCAGAAAACCGGAGATCCGGAAAGGGTCCTTTTAGATTGGGGCCAAAGAGTTATTATATCATTAAATAACATGCCATTTTCCGTCTCCTTGCGCCTATTTGGCCTTAAACTAGTTTCAGCTTCTCTGCACCGGCAGTAGCATTCCGTCAGTAACGACGGGACCGGCCTAGGTTTTGGCACTGAATTAGCGAGTGATGACATCCCAAATCGTAACAGCTATCTTAGGTGAATATTGTAAATAACAAAAGCCGGCTCCGATTTCGATTTTAGTGTTGCGACTCGGAAAACCTGAGAGGCTGACTCAGCGCCGACGCCAACGCGCTTCGGAGCGATTAAAATTCGTATTTTTCTTTTCTTTGAGTTTTCAGAAATGGAAATGCCGAGTTGGGTGCATGGGCCGGTATTCGCCTCCATATTTAAACTTCAGTAAAACCTAGCCTGGAAGTTTAATCTCAGCATCGGCGATACGAATAGAAGAGGCCAATTTTTTAAACGTAGGTGTCTAAAGTATTGCATAATTCAATAATATAAATAAAAATCACATTTTCGATTGTGCGGATTTGAGTGAATGTATCGGGCGTAGAATTTAAATAGGACTTTGGAATTTTCAATTTATTATTTTATTTCGGAAGAACGAACCGGTTGAAAAGTTGAACCGCTCCCACCGTTTTTACTCGACCGCGCCTTTCCAAAACAGGGGATAGACCGGTTTCGGCTTTTCTCCGCGGTCAGTATTTAAAGAAGCGGCACCGTGCTTTCTCCGTCATGGGCATTATGAGTACTCTCCCGAGTCCGCCGCCTTCCAGTTCCAAGCTGAATATTGAAAATGAAATGTTTTCTTAAAGAGTCGTTCACAATAATATCGCGAAAAATCGCGGGGGTAAGCAGACCGCGGCATAGCAAATATTCTGCTCAAATTAGAGGAATGAAAATGTACATTTGTAAAATTATCCTCGCTATTATTATTTATTGAGCAAGTGAAGTAAATCCTGACCTCATACACTTCAATACTGCCCTCAATATCTTCTCGGGGATTTGGGCGGTCTAAACAGTTCCAGGAGTCGAAAACCTCTCGGTTTGAGCAGAAATTCGTATCGATGGGATACGAAAATGAATCCCGAATATTCTCGGCCTCTCATTCTTCAACCTCATATGACCACGATTCTATCGAGTATATTGGAACTTATGAGCTTCTCTCCTTTAATTTGTCCGAAATATCCTTCAATTACGAAATTGGAACTAAGAAAAAAGGTTTATTAAGTTGCCGTTCTTCTTCCTGACCTGCAGTAAAGAGGTTTTCAAGTGGTTGGACAGGGATAGGGTTTTTTGCTGGAAAAAGAATCTCGAACGAGGATTAACGAAGATTCGCCGGGGGATTGGGCCCACGCAGAAGATGACATAAATAAGACCTTAATTTTAAGAACTGTATCGAAGCAAAACTTTCGCTGACCAGACTAGAGAATGCACAAAAAAACCGGCTCGCAGTGATGTACATGGCGGATACCTCCTCAAAGACGACCTTCCGCTCTTAACTATTCGCGTCTTAAGGTGAACAAACGACGGGTGTCCGCAGTGCTGCTGCTCTCCGTCTCTCATCGAGCGCGGCGACAAATTCGGCCAACGAGGATACCGTGTATCGCGGAGAAAGCTGTGAAGAGATGGATAGGAAAAAAAGGTGGGGACTCAAAGGAGGGGTAATGAAGTGAGAGCCGATTTCTCTGTCGGCTCTTCAGTCCGACCGAGTCTTCCCTATATTCCATTTAATATTCTCCCGTAGCTTCGATTACCGTTTGGCTGAATCTTGTTTACGCAAAACTTCCACGCGTTTAACCGGCCCCTCGCGGCTCGCTGTGGCCGCTCTATAAACCTCGGACGGAGTGTCGCCGCTCCGCGAATTAGATCCCTGTACGGCCCGCCTTCGACGCCTCCGGACATGAACTCCATATCGTTCCTGAAGAAACGGTTCTGCTGGAAACTGGCCAAATATCCGAAATTGAAGAGGAAAGCGAAGTCCCGGCCAGGACAGGTGAGAGAGCTTGCCCTACCGACACACATTTTCTGCGGGGGGATTGGGAATGTTTACATACGCATTTTTAGACGAAAAAGATCCCATCTTTTTTCTTCATACATTTCCAATTATTTGTTCCAAATAAGTTAAACAATAAGTTGAATAAGTTGATACATCATTCGGATATCGGTAAAGCGCTTTCCAACGCGGTCAATATGATTATCGGTGCTCGGATGCACCGCAAAATAAATCTTGGATAAGAGATAGCATATAGTATATATTATCAAAATATAATTATGTAGGCTATATAGGTAAATTAGATGTGAAAATTACCTTTTTTATTATTAACTTACGAAAAAAACAACTTACTACAGAAGATCCCTCATTAGGTCTATGTCCTTTACACTGTATAATAAAATAACCTTTCAGATTAACAATCTAACAATAATATGTATCCACAAAATATAACACGATTAATGAACGATATTATAATAATGTTATTTCCAGTTTACAGTGCCACGGTATAAATGTATCCGTAGATTAATTCTTTCTGTTTATTTAAACATTTAAAGCATAGATGCACCCTCTCCCGTGTTCAGATCCTCCCGCTTATTTTATTTCATCTAAAAAGTTTCTTTTTTTATTTACCACGGTTTTTATCTAATAGCTTCTCTTATTTACGGGCGTCTACGGTTTCCCAACATCGGGCCGAAGGAAGTGGGACGATAAAAGAGAGCAAGAATAAGGGAACAAGACAAAGTGAACCCGAAGCCCGGAATATTTTTTGCTGCGACTTTTACCCCGTTCATGTTCGTTCTTATTTTAGGCCCGGATCTTTAGCTCTTAAAAATTCATGAATCTGTAGTAGGGTGGAAAACTCTTTCTCGGATCCTGAAACAAGTCGGTGGAGTCGGAGAGCCCGCCGGGCAACTCTCTTCGATGTGGTGGTGACACACTTCCCCCGAAGATTTTATTTCAGGGTTTTTTATTATTTTTTTAAAGGAAGTTTATTAGACATAAAATGCGCATACTTTACTACAAAATACGATATTCCGTTAACCGGAATGAATCCTGTGAGTACAGAATAAATTGAAGGTAATTTATACAGTGGCCCCGTGAGGTTTGGAACATCGTCATTAGTGCGATCATTCCATGAAGTGTGTTAGAAATGACGGCAACTAATCGTTAATTTAAGTGTAATAATTTTTTATGTTCGAATAGTACACGTTTCTTGTTTTTCATTGTTTTATTGTCACAACTGTAAATTACAACAAACAACATTGATCATGTAGCAGTACTAACAACGAATAGACACAATAACAGAGGAGAAACCCACTGGCTTTCCCCCTTTTTTATTTTTATTTATTTTTTAAAAATGTATTTATTCATATTTTTTATTTATTGATTTGTTTTTATTTATTACACATTTAGATCACGTGGCCAGTACACGTATCTTAATTCGAAAAATGAACACCAAAAGAGCAATGACAGACAGAGAAGGCCGGCAACCGACATGCTAAGCGCCAGACGGAACGCTACTGACGATAGCGAGAAGCTGAAAACGTAACATCGATCTAATGATCTCGTGGAACTTAAAGAAGGAATTTTATATGTGAATTAATCGTTTGTTCAATGTTAGTTATAGAAATTTTGTTCTTCTAAATGGGGTCTTCTTGCGTCGATTTCAACATTCCAGCTATTGTATAAGGTTCCGTTAGGTTAGGTCGGATTAGGATTGCTGTATGTATATGTTTCCGTTAGTTAGTTTATGGTGATTAGTTACCGTGATATGGATAAAGAGTTGTTGCGTCATAATAATAATACAATTCTAGTGTACTGATAAATAGACAATTAAATACAATAAACATTTCAGCGATTGCTCTATTTGTATGCTTGCGTTAGTTTAGGTTAGGTTAATATTGCTGTTATTTCCGATAGTTTGTTTATGGTGATTAATTACCCCAATGTGGATAAAGAGCTGTTGTGACGTCTGGTAACTCATCCATATCTAGAATGATATTCCAGGACACCATCCGCTGCCTAACGAGAGAAGACAGTCAAAGTCACATGTGATGAAGTCCTCGCCGTGGGCAAAATAACATTTTATCGCTGAGATTTCGTGCGCTTAAAACGCTGTTTCTGATTTATGACTGTGCCTCTCTAATGTAAAATCCGCCTCGAATTAGATTTAAGTGTCGGCGCCCGGCGAATCGAAACTAATGTTCAAATTTTAAAATAAAATTTCCGGTTTTGACATTATCTAATTATAATAATGAAGTTATATTTCGGACGCATGACGACCGAGTTTCGTGTTGCTATATCAGTTTCATACTGTTTCTCGAAGTAATGATCTTTCTCACTTGCGATTTTTCGTAATTCCACGGTCTCCTGGTTATCATATCAATAGTATGGCTGGTTTCGACGGAATGACGATCGCGAAACTTCAGAGAGTAGGTACATAAATTCGACAGAACGTGTCGAAGCGTTTTTTATTTTTTTCAAATAATTATAACTCTTACTCCGGCGGCATTCTTGTATTGGACGATTCCTTCGGTATTCAAATTTCGCTGCCCGCCGAACGAGGCCGGACAATGGACAATGGTCTGTTAAATTGCGCAATGTAAGAGAGCTGTTGCTATAGGTGGAATTGGCGGTCCAAAGTAGGCACGTTCGTTTCAAATACGTCCTGTGCGCATATTCCCTCCTATAACTTTCTAGTCAGGCAACTCAACTTAGAAAAAACACCGAGGCTATCGAATATCAGAAATGCGGGAACGGTAACTAACCGTTTTCTGACCGTGGGTGGTTCATCAGGCCCACAACAGATTCGTTCGTTCGGACAAGTGAACATGGCGAGAAGCCGAAACTGGTCTAGCGTAAGAAAAATAAGGAAAAGACGGAACTACAATAAAATCCCTTTTTATATGTTTGTTCTGTTCGAGAAGTTATTATTTTTGTATTATAAAACATTTATTTATCGTGCCAATCTCGATTATAGGCAATTTCTATTGGGCTCAGATTGCTACTGGGCATGTCCGGAGGTAGATATAGTTGTTATTCCGTTGAATGAAACGGTCGAACTGAATTTGAAGCTCTGTATCAGTTTGAATACAAGCTTATCACCAGATTTTTTTGTTTGAGAGTCCACAACAACAATATTCTGGCGGATATGTCATAAATTTTTAACTGCTATTAATTTTTTGTAATTTGTTTGTATTACATGTACATTCAAATAAAGGCTGACTTAACACCTCCTTGTTATAGGCTGTGAGTGAGACCGCCGACGTTTCGGAGCCAGACAGCAATCAAGAAGACCAAAAGCCTTCTCCTAACTTCAGGTATATGAGCAGGTTATTGCGAGCAATATTGTTTTAGCGAGTTTTCCTGCTTACAATAAATAAGTGATATTAAGTACATATTGGGAAATCAGCCAATAACACCACTTGTTTGTTTTTCTGTCACTGTTCTTTCATTTCTTCAGTTGAACAAACGGTTGGAATATAAAAATCGAAATCGATATAAATTTAGACCCGTACATTTGAGAACTGTAGTAGCTCAGAAAGGTAGTTGGAGACAAGTTTTTTCTACAGAAGCTTTCCGGGAATTTAATTGTTTCTGAAATGGAATGAGAAAATTTTATCCGACGAAAATTCTGTCATTCTGGCCTCCAGTACGTGGCTCCCGAACTGCTCCGGGCCCTGAACAAATAAAAACTCTCCAGAGTTTTGTCATTCGATGTGGTCGAAGCGGTCTATTTACGGAATGATTTCGCGGCTTCCATGCCATAGCCCAAGCAGGTGACCTAACAGTACTTCACTCTTTGGTCTTTGGCCATAAGAAATAAATCTTGTCTAAATCGTTGACTGTACAATATTTTCGTATACATCGATGTAAAGGGCGTTCGTTTTGTTTATAACACCGTAAGGACGTTATCGTTACCCGTTTTATTCCTCCGGATACCCAATTAAATTATGTCACAAAAACCAGTGACGGAATCTAAAATCTTGCATCGGTTCATAATCCCGATTACAATTGTGAAGATACAGAATTATTTTAGACATTAAGCAGATATCCTTATGTTCGCAAAGCCTGTATTTATCTTATTGAGTATTAATTATTTATTTGACTATTAATGGTTTATATTTGTTCTGCAGATGGGACTTGTCGACAGGCGGTTGGTCTAGGCAGGAGGAACTCGATCAGCACCTTTCCGTAGACCTCAGCCCCGACTTATCGCAGTAAGTTGAACTCGCAGTGAGTTTATAAATAACTCTTAGCAGAGTTTTATATTTTAGGACAAAATCCAAGCGTCGATGGTAGTAACATGATTAATTTTTAATCGTCGAATTAATTTCTCCGAAGAGCTTCTGAAATAGCATCATTTTTTTTACAACTCTTGTTTTTACAACTTGGTTATATGACCTTGTGCCTCATAGTGCTGACTACGCTCGAAATTACCGACGGGATTCTACTGATAACGACGAGAAGTCGAAATCAGTTAAACATAAGATCGAGACGTCAAACCTCCTCTCTGTCGCTAGGAAATACGCTAAATATCAAATATCATTTTTTTAATTTGAGTTTTATTTTGAGTCAACGTAGTCAATTAAAAGTATTCATGACTACATGATTAATTCATTTATTTATTATTAATTTGTCCTTGACTATTGGACCATAGAGAATACCAAAGTAAGCTGAATAACCCAGAAAATTGCATAATAATGTGAGCATGTATTCATTTATCCAATGCATTCCCTAAACCCCCTTACTAAGAGAATAGAAACATTATGACACGAACATAAGTATCTAAAAAGTAATCCTTATTTTCAGAAGATAAGTCATTATTTGTTATATATATATATATATATATATATATATATATATATATATATATATATATATATACGCGTACGAAATTAATACTTAATTGCAGTATTGTACTGGTATTTATTCTTAAATCAAATTGGGGTCATGTATATAAATAAAATACACGTTTTTATTACACTTATTTGTAAATATGTATTTATGATATAATTGAAGTATTACATGTGATGACCCTTTTTACTTTAAAATGTCGGAATGAATATTTTTTTGTTTCATTTGGAAAGGAATACTTCATATAATACACTTGAAACATGCATAATATATATATATATATATATATTCAATATTCTTTTTCTTAAGAATTTACATTACCTGTTTTTATAATAAAATGTTAAATTATTGTGTAATAAATAATTTAATTTGAATATTATAATATAATATATTTAATTTATTTTATAATATTTAAATATTATATTTTTTTCAGGGATTGTAGGGAAGATCCACTATATGAGAATTGCTGCATACCATTATACCAGAACTTCCCAAATTCATTAAGCAATTGTGGAAGTGTCAGTGTTGTGAATGAAGAAAGTGAACATATTTATGATTACATAAGTGAAAGTGCTCATTGTTATTCACCAGTCAATGTATTTTTGTCACTTATTGATGGTGATACAACAATTAGTCCTGACCCGAATATATATGAAGTTCCTCCTGGTGCTCTATTGAACTCATCCTACTTTCCAGAAGAAATACCAAGGAACATTACTCCACCGAATGGATTCAAGGATCAACTGACTTGGGAGCGAACTCATTCAACCAAATTTGAAATAAATACACCACTTGAAGCTATTTATTCACAAGTTAAAAAACCCAAACGTCCCAAATTAAGACCCGGAATTGAGAACATTATAAAAATGAAAGAACAAGAAGAGAATGAAATAATTGTTGATGGAACTGAAGTGGAGAACATGTTGATTGTATTACCAGAATATGCTCAGAATGAAAAAAAATCTTTAGTTTTTGAGGCTTCAGAAGATGACAGTACAACACCGAGAGTTCATAAGACTGAATTAGATAATGAGAAAGCCAAAGAAGAAAATATAAGACACATACAGTTTTTGAATAGTACAACTGATAGGAGTAGTAAACAAGCCAATTGTTTGGTGGCTAGTGTTAGACCAATGGCATATGAAGATAATGCTGACAACTGTATTTTGGAATCAAAAAATATAGGTGCTCAAATTATGCAGAAATATGAAGAATATAAACAAAAATTGAAAGAAAGTAAAAATTTACCTGATATTAGTTTATTAGATGTAGATGAATCTATTGAAAATATAGAAAAGGAACGTAGGAGGATAATAGAAAACCAAGCAGTTCGGGCAAAGAGGATAGATTCATGGATCAAAGGTAATTATTATTTATAATTTTAGAAATTTAAAATAAATAAAATTAATACATATAATTCACATTACATACAAAATAACATATAATACAAAAACATACATATACATTACATATTGAAGATTTGACGAAACTGTGGACACAGAGATTAAACAAAATATTCTGCATGTATATTAATGATAATGTAACAAAATAAATTAAAACATTTCAAATTTATTATTTATCTGTTTATCAAATACATAGTTACAATTTGAAGTTGAAATTGATTAAAAAATTCTTCATTAAGAAAAAACCATTTTCTTACTGAATTAAAAATAAAGCTTCTATAAATGAGAAGCTGTGACATTTTATCCATATTTAATATGTATGAAGATATTAATATTATAATATTGATATTAAGAATGATATTAATTTAGTGTGGAAATGATAATATTAACTGAACCAGCTTTTATCAATGAATTTAAATTATTATTTTTATGTATGTGTTTGAAAATAATTTTTCCTGTATAATATATTAATATACCTTAGAATTTTTCTGAACTTATTCCCTGCACTTTTTTTAAACACATTTCCTTACATGAAATTAGTTTATTAGATGTAGATTTGTAATTGAATTTTTCGTTGTCCTAATATTCTCTGCAATACAACCAGAAAGAATAATTATAATTCACTAGAAAAAAATAATTGAAACGAATATAAGTTATAAAATTATTATGATAAACCACATCCATAAAACTAAAATCAGTTTAATTTTATTAAATCCTACATATGATTCGAATTAGAAATTATTATTTATCAATAAATGAATGAATTAATTCAATATAAAATTATTTAATCACTTCAATAAATGGATAAATATTTTTATTCAGTTTTATGAATAAGTTCTATGGATAATATTTATGCATGATTAATAAAATGGAACACTGCTTTATAAAATAATTTTATATTGTATTTTACAGGATTTAGCCAGTGTAGCGAATCAGACTTTTGTAGTCTACAGGATCCATCTGTTGACAGCATCCCAGATGAATTATTTGTGGCAGTAGATGGTAGACATTACTACACGATACCGGAGTTGGCAGAATTGGCAGAAGACGGTAAGTACAAATTTAATTTGGAATATACCAATAAATAACCCTATGATTTAACAAATAGCCAAAACTGTAAAGAAATCAGCTGTCAATCAGCATATTTGAACCAGTTGTCAACAGCTGCACTGTGGCGGTTTTTCTGCTTCCAAGACAGATTGTTACAGTTGCGGTTTTTTAACACCCGCCGCTAAAAAGAGATCGGTCCCGCGAGCGTGACGGGCCACAAAACCGGGACGATAGCATCTCTATACCTCTCCTTTAGCATTCATTTCGGCATTAACGATCCAAAATGTTTTCGGAAGTCCAACATCGTGACGGGGACTGGTCACTCCAGTTTTTATCACGGCTTTGGTGAAAACAAAACGAATAGTAAAAATAGACCAATGTAGACCATCCAATTTCTTACAGTACTATCCAATTCTTTAAACGTTTGCACACTCGTAATTTCTTCGTTGTTTATTGTCGAAACAATAAATTGGTGCTCTTCCAATATGTGCTCTACCGAGCACTTTTCATTCCAATATAAGCTCTAACAAGAACTTTTCAGTCCAATACGTGCTCTACCGAGAACTTTTCATTCCAATACGAATTTCAAGATTTCCGAATCATTCCAAGAATTTTACATTTAAAATATTTCAGTTAGCTAACAAACTAATTCAAGATTTTTTTCATTTAAGTAGTATACTAATACAATTTTTATTCCATTATTAAGAACATTTACATTCCAACAAAACATCCAGTCATTAACAATAGGCAAACTAAGGAATACTATCTAAACAATCTATCTAAACAAGAAACGAACGTTCCTTTTTAAGAGAATGTGATATTCTTTAATACCTGTGGAGAATTGCAATGGAATGATGAAAATATTTTTTATTGCATGATAAAATTGTTCATCGTAAACATTTTTATTATTCCATACACTCGTTAATTCTTTGTTTTAATTAATATTCCTGGTAAATAAATATACCTTCAGCTTGAAATCATTTTTCACAATGGTTTGGAATATCGTTGTTATTCTTATCTTCTGTCTCAAGTCATTTGTTTGATCAAGCCCAGTTTGGGCTGCTCACCATCTTCAGTAGCACAATTGATTGTATTCCAAACCCTAGGGTACCAAAAACAGGCAAAGCGATATATTTGTATTCGATTCATTATAAAACTGTATTCGAGGAATGCCAAACTCTGAGCACATTTCCAAGCGCCGGCCAAATATTTCCCTACTGTTTACAAAGTTGGGACTGGACGTTTAAGCAACGCATCTTATTTGGATTAACGGTTACTGAGTTTGGCATTTGTGGTCGTTTGCCCGGCCCGTTCAGCAGAAGGTGAGCTATTTCCGCGGGACACTTCAATTCGCGTTATCAGCAATATCGGCTAATGCCTCGTGGCCGGGGCTTATTGGCCTCAGAGTGGACCGAGGAAACGTGGCGATGAGAGCAACTATGACCGAACAAGGTAGGAAACCCTGTAAACACCGCGTAAACACGAAAACAACCCCGAGATACAGGCGGCACGTCCATTGGTAGAGATACCACCGCGGGCCCAATCATTAGTTATCGGCGTGTCATCGTCCCAGTCTCAGTTCCAGTCCTGACCCCGCTTCGTCCATTCGGTAAGCCAACGTTTTAATATAGATACGGGTTTGCGATAAACGAATGTACTCGTAAATAACAATTTGACGGTCGGTCGCGGGGTAGGAACTGTTACTGAACGCTGTTCAGTGTGCAAGGACGGACTCTAGTTGAACGCCACACCACTAGTAATATAGCGACTCAACGCCACTGCCAATGAACCTTCTTGTCAGCACTGCACTGTGTTTTTTGGTCATCCGAATTATTCGAATAAGCGAGATGGATCGAGCAATCGTGGGCATTTTAAATATTACCTAAAATTCAGAGGTTACAGATAACAGTGTAGTGGCAGTGCCGATAATTCATCGGCAGGAGCTATTCTTGTGCACCTAACTATTATATATTACTGACGGAATGCTATTGACAAATAGTGATTTAGCTTAAAACGAGGAGACGGAAAACCGCGTGATGGTAACAAATAGTTTTACAATTATAGTATAACCGAACGTTTTGCATATATCGAATATAATCAAATTTGCAATATTGATAAGTTGCAGATCATCTGCCGAAAATTGAACCCACTGTTCAATCACTGTGTTGAGTATAGAATACAAGTTTTATTCGATAATAATTCTATTCATTAATTTCAAGCGCAATTAGAGCTTTGGACTGTGCGACAATGTTACGTTAAAAAAGCATTTTCGGTGCTCGGTCGGTGACAGTAGCGGAGCTACAGGTCGTCGAAGGCCGACTGAAACGTCCGCCGCTGAAAATAGAAGATAGTAAACTTCACGTATTTACCCACCGATAAGATAAGCACCATAGGAAATGACATATTGAATAATCAAACTATAGAATAAAGCTGGACGTCAGGGATTGAAGTGCCGACGGCACGCCCCCCGCCCGCCGTGTATAACGAGCGTAAAATATTATGATTGAAAAATGGAGAGAAATGTCTTCATTACTTACGGACGCTTGTGCGACTATTTTCGGCATTCTCCAGTTCAGCGGCTTTCCGACAGTAACAGTAAGTCGAACGTATTTTCTATCTCGGTTGTTCAATAAAAAGTTTACAATTAATTTCAAAACTCGGTGTCTTTATCCTGAACCTACCCTCACCATATTTGGGTACTTCACGAACAGAGGTCATTAAACGATCCACAAAGAGGAACTCATAAACTCTGGTGTGCCCATTAGAATTTGGTTAAAATTGTCGTATTCATATAATGGCGGAGAAATCCACCATTGGGCTACCATAATGTGTATTATTTTCATACCGTGGTTTTCAATGCTAAACAAATTGTAAAATGTATCGAACCCCACAATTTTTCTCTCGCAAAGTTTTCAAATTGTTAACATTTAGTGACACAGTTTGTTTTACATATATTTTGGTTAAAAGTTCTTAATTCAGTACTGTTTCGATTTTTTACCATTTCCTTTCTTATATTAATCGTAATATTCTTTCGCATTTCCAAGAATTGCGGAAAATCGTGTTTTTCAGAAGAAGATATGTATTTGTAAACGGTATAATTGACCGTAATTTTATGTCACATTTGCAAATAAGCGAAATCAAAACTGAAAATAATTCACTGGAAAACTTAGTGATCGGTATGTCCCAAATACAGATAGTGGCATTTAGTCAACAACAGTACCACGAAAGCATTTTCTGTCTTAGTTAAATTTGTTCAGTTATAATTTTAATGATTTTCTGATTGGTATGCCCCAAATATTTATATTCGGATCAACGAACATGCCAAATATTAATTCATAATGCGCTCAACCCGAATAACTTGTACTCGGCCCATCGCGTGACAAACAGAAAGTCTGGACGCTAATTGTAAGTTCGTGAATAACTTTAAAAAGAGAAGAATAAATTAAGAAACGGTTCGCCAGTTTCGGAAAAACAAAACAAACAGAAGAGAGTCGGCAGAACGGTTGATGGGAGGAGAGAGAAGAGCCATGTGAATGGGCTTTGATCGGACCTCGCCGGCTTTCTCCGAGATCTCATTGTGGCGCCATTCCCAAACCCATTTTCCATGTCAATTTTATACACTCGGAAAGTCCCTCACTTACAACGGCTTACTTCATACTGCATAATTGTCCTGGGGGCCGTTTGAAGAAAGGAAATCGGTAAGGGGCCGCCATTGTGTTGCTCCTTCGAGCTGTTTGGAAGAATAATCCCGGAAAACGTATCCCGACTTGAGAATACTGGAAAATACAGAAAAACACTCCTTTACAAAAACGCACTGACACCTGGTGGGGAGGGGGGAGTGGCAAAATATTTAAATGTAGGGACGGTATTTTTAAGCCAGAAGTAAAAATTATTTATTGCCTTAATGTCATGTTTTCAACATTAAATCCCTGCAATAACTTACGGAGTTAAAATGGGAAATCCTCCAGCATCCGCCATATTCCCCTGACCTTGTCCGTTCAGATTTTTATTTGTTTTGTTCTCTGCAAAATAATTTGAATGGAAAAATTTGGTTCTATGGAAAAAGTCAACTACCTTACGACATTCTTTGAAGAGAAACCACGCAGTTGCTACAATGAAGAAATTCTGAAACACTGGGAGATAATGATGGAGAGTACATTATTGATTAATAAATACCTATCGACCTATTCTTTACCAACCTAACGTTCAATCCATGCATCGATCTATCGATCCATAACCTATCGCATGTCACCCTTTTTTATACAGGGGAAACTTTTTAAAAGCACCTTGTTATGTAACCTGGTAGTGTCGGATTATCCGATTTGGCATACAGACTAAAAACCCCCTTTGGCCTCTGTGTCGCTACGGCGGAAATGTTCGTGTAGTTTGCGTCAAGGTAGCAGGCCACGCGCTTATTAGAAATAAATAACTACCTTATATGTTATATGTAATAAGTTATTTACGTCACCCGACCCAATCGCCTTCTCACCTCCTCAGTGAATTTGGCTCTCATGAGCACACTTACTAATTAATCTTCGGATTAGTTTCTATCTTCGTCGCAACTCCTCTCGCGGTGGTAGAGCATGTGCTGCTCTGTATCTCTCCGCAGTACCTACATTATCGTAACGTTAATTAACCAGTCACCTGTCTTGCGAGTAAAACTTTCGCGCATACCTATCAGAAGAGAGAATCAATTTAAAAAAAAATAAAAAAGTATCTACATTATCTTGCTGTCATCTGATCGTTAATTATTAGTACCGCTGTCAAACTTAAATTAAATTAAATTCAAAATCATACAATGTTCAGTTTACCTGTTTTGAAATTTCAAAATAATTATGATATTAGTTATCAAATTAAATATCTTGGCCATGTGACCCTTTTGACTAAATGTTAAACTGGAATCGATTTTCATCAGGTTTCTCTAGCATTTTTAGAACCGTGAATATAATTTCGTATTCAAGTATACTATTCGAAACTGGATGATTTATGAATATAATACGAGTGGTATATTGTCGGCTTATGACAAACTCATCCCTCGGTTACTGGTAACAGTGCACACAGGATGCTTGATCGTTTATCAGACCGAATCAGGTCCTTAGCTTCGAATACGTTAGTGGAGACGAAATTCCAAAAAGAGATTACATTAATGAGCAATCAGAGCATATTCAGGAGTAAAGTACAGAAAAGGGGGGGAACTTTCACCGTCGGTTTCGCGCGTCGCTCGGGCTATCCCTCGGCACGGTTTCAATATTTTTTCTTTTTTGCTTTTGTTCGTTTTCATATCGTATTTGCAAACACGGGGCGTTCGTAAGTGGGGCGCGAGAAAAAAGAAAATAAAGAAGGCCGCGAAGTAAAAAGCGGCGTAGTCCCTAAGGTAATTAGGAGGTTAACAATTAGAGTGGGGCGGGGGCGGGGGTGGGGAGCGACGACGGCCCCAGGAGTAGCTCAGTGTTCCGACAGTTCCCGCCGGGTGAGGGCCTCTCTTATTTTTCTCTTAGCATTCCTCTTTCTTACTCTCGTTTAGTTTTTACCCGAAGGATAACGGGAAACGGCGACGTGCCTCCCGCTCCGCTCGAAGCTTTCGTTTCGTCTTCGCTCCCTTCTTTTTCTCGGTGTTTCTTTTGAACTCGACGACCGTGTAATATTATCTCTCCGGTGGGAGGGGGGGGTGCCCGCTCTACCTTTTGCGGGGTCTCGTCGCCGTAAGTTCTATCAGCGAATTTCGTAACCGTCGTTAATCTTCAACGGCTTAAACTTTTGATTTCAACCACGAAGGTTTGGAACATCGTCACTCTTCTCGATATCGTCAGTTGCAGTCTGCCAGTAGGATAGCGGCTCTTAGCACTGTAACAAGCCGCTATATTACTGGCGAAGTACTGTCACGAACGATTTTTGTTGTTCTACCGTTGTTTCGGGCTTCTGAGCTTGTGAAGAAATTGACGGGGTACGTTCGAGACCCCGAAGCAACGATAAAAGAACAAAATGATGTAGAATCAGTATATACGTCAATAATATATAGCAGCCTGTTGGATCCTGTCAGTAACACGCTTCATGTATTACTGACGGATTGTACTGATGCCGGTTATAAACCGGATCTATGAGAGACGGGAAATCGAGAAGGCGATGATTTCCGAAATTTCGACTATCGCTTGGAAGTAGCTATTCGCCAGCCATCGACAACGAGGTCGATTTCAGTTACGAAAAACGACGCTCGGTTCGGGACGAAATTCTACTGACGACGATGAGAACCCTTCCGGGCGTTATCTTCCATCGGTAAAAGGCGTCATTTTCGGTCATGGAAGCGGAGGAAGTCAGTCGTTCGAAACGGAACTAGAAAACTGTGGTGAGGGTGGGGGTTACGTTGAAGAACCTCGGTTTTCGCTGCCCTGAGTCGGTGAGGGGATTGCTACAAGAAGAGTTTAAAGTTCGAAGCTATAATAAACGCCGTGTTTATATTTGATCTAAACTCCTTTCGATGTAAACACAGTGATCGATAGTTCCCCAATAGTTCTGGAGTTTTTCATTTCGATTCGCGTTAACGTGCCGAGTACGGTTTCCTTACGGTGGCCCTAACCCTTTTCCAATAGTAGCGAGGGGGGACTGTCGGTTGACGCGAAAAATATTTTTCTAGGTGTCTTAATTGTGCGTGCAGAAAACCCACCGAGGGAGGAACCATTTTAATCACTGAGGAGTGGACATGGCTTTCGTCAGCAGGTGCGAAATCTACATTACGACTACAGGCACCGCCAAAAGTCATCTCGTCCACAAAGAAACATGTAAGAAAACTGATTCGAATTATCTTAGACATTCTTCATCTATAAATATCGAAGAGTCTTTTTTAAAACCTAGTGTACGACTTTCAAGCTAAACTGTAAATGAAGCATATCTTAGTTTAAAACCTTGTTATACGCCAACCCTAATTTAAAATTGCATAAATTTAGGCATTCTCGATATCGGGGGAACAGGTTTTGATGAGTTATTCTGTTTCTTCCCTTCGATTAAATTTTTATATGTTAGATGAACATTTTACTAAGCTCTGACCTTATATTAAAGTTGTAGCATTATTGTAACAACTTAATATTCTCCCGAACCAGAGTACAGTACAGTTGTACTATCATCTAAAATGTTATTATTGTAGGAGCAATGGTTGTTATTGTTGTTGGAAAGATTCTGTGACAATTAATAATAGGTGAGGTGCCCGGTGGTGTATTTGGGACTGGAAGCGGCGTCTGTCGGGAGGAACTAAACGTCGGTACTCTTTCCACGGTCTGGGGATTAATGAAATTGTGTGGGCGGTGGTGGGGGTGAGGGGGGTATTTTCCCAGGGAGGTGATGGCAACTTCCTGCCTGGCTCCACATTCTAGGCCGGATAATTGCTCTTGTGGAAGTAATTTTTCTTTCGAGGAAACTGCCATTTTCATCCAATCGCCTTTCTAAACGTACGCCCGATTAATTTAAAAAAAATTACGAGAAAAACAAGAAGGGTACAGAAAAAGAAGCGCGGACGCGCCACTTTTACATTTACTGAAGAATACTTCTTTTCTTTTTAATCCGCCGAAAAGATCATTCCGGACCCGTTAAGGCGGCGACGGTAGGAAATCCCTTTTTGGTTTCCTGTTACTCCGGAGAGTACCCATCCCGCAAAACCGCATCGGCACGGTGGGAAGGAGCCATAAGGGGACGACGAGGTAACCGAGATCCATTATGGCCCATTTCTAAAATTATAAACGCGTATATGGCAATGGCAACTGCGCCGTTATAAAAGTACCGATCGAATTCTTGTGATTCGGTCAATAGTTCGATGGCGCAGTGCGTTGCCTCTCGGGTATCCAAAGGGCAGCAAGCGAGAATTCCAAAGTATTTAATCTCTCGTGCCAATTTTAATTTCCACCAAATTGGTAGAAAGCTAAGAATGTAGCCTATCCGGCAGGGTTTCGCAGAGTGCAACAAAAATCTAATTCCCCTGCATGTTACGCTACCGTCTATGACTCAGTGCAGTTCCACTTTCACCCGTTTTGATGACAGTGTGTCGTGTCTCCGTGATGTTTTCTTTCACCTCCCTTGATTCTTAATCAATAGACTGATATAATGCGACTACCCTGCGAAAGGAAACAAGCGCACTCTTAATTAATACGGCTTATGATCGTTGGGAGAGTGGTAGTAATTGTACAATAGAAACAACTATACCGTATTCTGTCTCGTCTCGCTGGTTTAGTCTTTTTCCTAACCGGTTTCGGCTGCTCGCCATCTTCATTAGCTGTTCCTGTCAGTAAAAACTGAAGTGTCCGTGCGGACTGATTCTAAACCATAATAGACCTTATATTTCGTGTTCTTCTGTCTCCTCTCGCTGATTTGGTCTTTTGCTAGACCGGTTTCTCATCGGAAAATCCATCGACAACCACCACAACCAGCGACAGGAGACAGAAGATCGATAAAACTACGGTATTCAAAACCGTCGCATACCACAATACGCTTAGAATCAATTCTGTGTAAATATATATATCTTTAAACAGAATACGGGATTAATATGGGGCCATAGGCTAAACGTCACGCCAAACATAATTGGTTAAGAAAAAATAAATAAATCTATACATCCCGATCTATCTATTCGGATGACTTGAGTTATTCAAAGGAATAATGATTTATCTAACTTTAAAGTATTTGTGGAGAGTCCACGGTCGTCAAGTAGTATTCCGTCAGAAGAACAGTGAGGTAATTAAGCCCCTGGACGTAGTGAAACACTGTTCACTAGCTGATAGGATTCTCAATCGGCACGTGCAAATGCCTCGCTGTGTTAATGGAGGAATACTAACGACGATGGCTATACTGACAGTAACAGTGCTACCGAATAATGGTGGTGCTTGTTTATTGTTCCCGCGTATTCTGGTGAGGCGAAATTAAGTTTGAAAGGCGACAAAAAGGAAAGACAAACGACTTCGGTAAAAGTGGAAACAGAGCGTTTTGTAGGAGGCGTGAGAAGCCGAGCGCGGAGAAAAGTTAACGGCCGCTGCGACACCCGAGTAATTCCGTACACTGTGCACAGAAAATCTTTCTTACATACGTTTAACGCGATGTAAGACTTTCTGCGTTATACTAAATTGCCATTACAACTCTTTTGATCTACAGAACAAACCGCATGGGATGTGCATACAACAAATATATGATTATTAGTAGACGATGAATTAGTAATGTGTATGTTCTATATCAGTGCATCTTATGACGCATTATCATTAAAATTATAAATAAATTCGATACAGGGGGGATTGCTATTCGCTAATAAATTAATTGAACAAAAATCATTGGTTATAATAAAATATGATTTTATGGGTGAAATTTCATATTATGTAATAAAATTTTTAAAAATGTTAGTATGTGGTAATATTTTGAAACTCAAAGGATCGGAGCGAGGGGGTGGATTATATGGGGTTCTTTCATTCTATTCATTCTTTCCCACATTACGCTCGCCTTTGCAATTGGGGACATTGCGCACTTTTTGGTCTGCGGCGGTCGTTTTTTCTTAATTTAAAATCAACAGCCGTGCGGTTTATGAAAACCAAAAATGGCGGATATTTTGCCGAATACCATTCAAGCTGTATAGCGGATCGCATCCATTTTTTTAATTATGTTCAAATGTGGGATTTATTGAAAGATACGGTATCGTGAATGTACGGTAACGGCGACCTGATTCATGCTATCTGAGCCTCTTACTCTTATAAATGGCACTTGGTGGTGTTGGGATAGTCATATATTCAATTTATCCGGAAGCTTTTCTTTCAAAGAGAGAACCGCCGAACTGAATTACAGTTTTGAATACGATGGTTGTAACTTAAGCTAGTTAATTGCGCATTTCATTTAATTCCATGAAACTGAAATATAATTGGATTATAAATGTTTTAAAAAATTATAGCTATCGGAAGGAAGTAGGGGAAATAATATAGGTAGGGACAGGTGGTCCCTTTTGGGTTTCCACTGCTCGAGTGCAACACCTGTGTGCCACTCTCCAACAATAGCGCAAGTTCCGGAATGGTAATAAGTGAGTCCATTAGTACCCGGAAAAAAACTCATTTCTTTATTCCCTCGTCAAATAAAAACTGTATAACATAATGGTCTTAAATTTATCCCGAGACAGGGCTTTACTTATATTTCATAAGGCTATATATGAAATATAATCTTCATACAACAGTCGTACGGTTAGGTAATTACGAATTAATTTAAGATACCAGTTTGATGGTCAAAGGGTATTCTAGTCCTTGACCGGCCAATAAAGCTAATATAGGAAGCTTACGGTCCATCGGACGAGACGATAACCCTGTTTTCGTTTTTTTTTTGTTTAACATTTAACGCATTTAGCCCCGTTTCTACCTTGAACCGTACAAAGCCAGGGGAAAGCTTGCGAATCGGCCATCGAAGAAACGAAGTCCGAACGAGCCATCGGCTTCGGGCCTTTTTATTTCCCCAATTTACCTTCAGAATGCTAAAACCATTTATGGGTAGATCTCGGAGATTTTAGAGCCTGAAAATGTTTGAAGTCATAGTATACAAACATACTAGCCGTATATATTAGAGTTATACATAATATCGGTGTTTGGAGTGGATAGAAACTTGAATAAAAGGAGCGATCCATTCCCAGTTTTAGCTTTTGCTACACATATTCCTTTTATTATATTAAAATTACCGTTTGACTCAATTAAATTGAACACAAACAAGTAAGTCATTATTTGTTTATTTTAATTATATATATATATACATACCTACCGAGCGAACTCCAATTTTAAAAATTCACTTATTAGATGGCTACAGTCGTTATTGGAACATTCTATTCAGCGGGGGAAAAATTGGAAGTGGAATACCTCGATTATTTTATATCCCTTTACGCCCCGACAGTTTCTCCATTTTCACCGGTCTATTATCCTCTTGACGTTTCTCTTTTTTGTCGTGCATATTTTTTTTCAAAATAACAAGGAGGGAACGCCGCCCGGTCAACAGACTGCTCTAAATAAACCGAAAAACGGAGGGACTGTGTGGCCCTCTAAACCACACGGGCCGCAGGTGGTACTAACAAAAAATACCTGCCCTCTAGACGAGTCCTCGCCAGTCATTAATTTTTACGCCGTAACAAAATATTTTTCTGGCAAAACCTAATTAATTTTTGGTATATTACAACGGGGTTTTGCGCAGGAACCACTATTGGAAATAACCTTACTGAAAAAAAAGTAAAAATAAAATATATATGTACATATAAGTAGTGTTATTAATTACAACTGTATTAAAAACAGTTTCAGTTAGGATTTACAAAAATATACTTTTATATAAGGAATTACTGTATATTTACAGTTGTTGTGCCTTCTTGCTGATTATTTTTGAGGTGTTTGCCTTGTCGTTCATCACTCGTATTCTGATATTTTTGTACAGTCGTCACCAATCTAATTCCCCACTTGAGGATAAGTCAATTCGATTGCATAACGTTTGATGCACAATTACGAGAAAGTGTTATGATTCACTTAGCGCGGCATCTATTCCCCAACGGTCGGTTGATCATTGCTCGGTCTTTTTTCATGCTTATGAGAAGAGAGCTTTCTGTAATTTTACAGACAGACCATTCATTATTGGTATCGCAACGCTAACGGGAATTTCTCCAATAATGGATTGACTATTCCGGTATTGAACTGGAACTAATATAATCGGAACCGGTGTGCATCATGGTTATTTTGTATCGTCCGGAGCCTGTTCGGTGAATCGAATTGCATTATGATCCGTAAGAACAACTTATCGGTGGACCACCTTCCTCTGAACAGTAATACGGTTTTAAATTTGGAAGACAAATTCAATTTTATTATTGTAATACACATTGCAATGAAAGTTGGGGTGAAAGTTGGACATCTTCCTAAAATTCAATTTGATACTATTCAAGACACAATTCAGGGGGGGCGCTAGTTTATCGGTGCAAGTGCACCCAACGAATTTTAGTTAAGTACATATCCGCACCACCCTCAGGGGGCGCTAGTTTATCGGTGCAAGTGCACCCAACGAACTTTAAGTTAAGTACATATCCGCACCACTCTCTGGGGGCGTTAGTTTCACAAAAATCGTTCGTTGAGTGCATTTTGCACCGATTAACTCGATTACTAAAAATAAACTTTTTTCAATACATTTTGGATCAACAGGAAAACATTTATGATCGTAACTACACAGTACCAGATAGGTTTCCTGTCACGTATTTGGACGTCAGAACCTAATAGTTGTGTGGTCAAATATATATTTGACCGATAATCCGACAAAAACCTAAGCCAATTAACAAAATCCCTCTTAACCCGAATAAGACAAACAATATCCCCCAAAAACACAGTAACAAGACACATATATATATACACACGACAAGGACAAGGACAGGACATATATAATCGAACGACAACCACCACAGTACAAGTGACAGTGCAGTGAGGATGCCCAAAAAGCATCCAAAGTGACAAACACCGCTACTGATGATGGCGAGCAGCCGAAGCCGGTCTAGCAAAAGACCAAACCAGGGAGAGGAGTCAGAAACACAAGAAATATACGGTATACCAACCATTCGCAGACCACAAAACATGTATTCTAAAAAAATATTATCCTTTCATATTTATCCGTCCATACTCCTTCAATTAAACACATCTACAATGTCCGTAAAATCGCCTCAGTCTTCAGCAATAAAGCATCGGTCGTTCTCTGGGAGCAGTTTAATCGCTAATGTCATCTACACTCTTCAGGACTTTCGGTGGAGGCGTGGTGGAGCAGTGCCATTAATGCATAGGGGCTTGCCCGGTGCGATGAAAGTCAAAGTGAAAGTTGGACATCTTCCCAAAATTCAGAGTTTGGCCACTGCTTTGGTTTTTTTTTAGAAACCAAGAGCGGAAGGAACCATTTTTTTCATCGGCAACAAGAAAAAAAGAACCCCTTTCCCCGGGTTTCATTCCTAAAGTCATGTCAAATTCGATTTTTGTTTTTTATTGCCACGAGAGTATCCAAAGAGTTTTCACATTCAATTTCTTATTTTTTACAATAAGCGACGACTGTTATTTAATATATTCGGTCGGCACTACTGACTGAGAAGCCGAAAGTGGTCTAGCATGGGCCAAAAAATAACCTTTAATTTTTTCTTGTGGAAAGCAACCAAACGACTCCTCGCCTATCCCACAACGAGTACGCCTCTCTGTAAAAGTGCTGGAACTTGGACCAGGACTGATGCAGAAAAGGCGGCCGGGTTCGCCAAAAATCTAACCACTGCCTTTCAACCACATCCTGAAAGTGACAGAGAACACAACTATTCGGATTTAGAATTTCTCGAATCACCACTTCCCCTCTCCCTTCCCCATAAGTCTATCCAACACTCGGAGGTCTCGTACATAATCCAGAAACTTTCAGCACGTGAAGCCCCCGGCTCCGACCTAATAACATCAGAAGTACTCCGCCACCTTCCGAAGCGAGCCATAGTATTCTTAACCTAAACCAGCGAAACCAAGCTGGGAGCGATACATAATAGTATATTACGAACTACCTATTTCCCAATCCTATGGAAGTTCTCTCTGGTAAAATTAATTCCCAAACCTAATAAAAGCCGTTTTGAACCGTTCTCGTATTTTATTTTATCAACAATATAATTTTATTGATATCAATTTTATAATTATCGAATATATAAATATAATATTTACCAACATTTATGTGCTGCCGTAATCCGTGGGTTTGACGAAAATTGCTGCAGAGTAACGCTTTTTCTGACGTCTTTGAAATTCGCTTTTTTCCCACGGGCATTGTTGCTCCGAGATCTGAATCGCTGATACTCTCAGTGAGTGCGGCTGGGGACGATTGAAGAAAAAAAAGACAATCCCTAAGGCGTTTACACCATTCCCCACCTAGCGCTAGCCCGTCGAACATTAAGAGTTTAGCAAATTATTACTTTGTCCTCGTTTAATCGAACAATTCCTTTCTTGCCCTGCAAAAAAATTCAACGTCTTAAGTGTGCTTCTCGAGTATTTTTTTCTTTTAAGGTCGCAGCCCAATATCTTTGTCTAGCGTCAGACGTCGTAAACTGGGATTATTCTGAGCATTGGAATGGCCTTCGGTCTAGAGTAAGCGATAATTCTTACTCAGAAATCGTTAAGCCGGTGTGTACTCATACTGTGAAGCTGTCTTTTGCAGACGGCGGATAATTTACGAAATAATTCGCTTCTTAGTTATACCCTCCTAAATACCTCCAGAAGACGAGGGGCAGAACCCTGTCGAGTGGGAAAGGCTTTCCACTTATTTTTTCCCCCTCGTAAAGCTAGTTTCGGAAATGATCTTGCGGTCCCGTTGGCTTCATGTCGAGTCGCGGAAGCGGCACCCAGTATTAGGTTTCTCCCACCATACTGGAATTACACGCTCAACCGATCTTTAGGGTACATAAGGCGAAGACAAAACTTTATTTGTATCGCTATCATTTTCTAGAAAGTGGCGCTTCGCGTCCAATGTGGAACGGAGAATAGCAGGTCGCTCCATTGTTAACATTCCCAATTGTTCTTGTTAGAGGACTTACAGCATATAAGTTCAAGAATGCATATGTACAAGAGCAAGGATATTCACTTTACTGTCACTCTCTTGACACTAGTTTTCAACCTAGTTTTCTATTAAGGGGGTTTATTTTGTCCCTATTATCCGGTTAGATTTAGAGTGATATTATATCTTCTGGTGGACATTTCACTTGCCTGATACGTCTTCTTGTCGTCCTTAGTCGAATTGCGTAAGTAAACGGTGATGAAGTCGCCTGATAGCACTGCTATTACCGGCTGATGAAAACCCTAGACAACGTTATTAAAAATTCTACCTTTCAATGTTACATCATCGCTAGTGAAATTTTCTATCTCCAAAGGCCTATTTCATCTGGACCTCACCAAAGCCGATAGCATTCTGTTAATAAATATTTCCTAATTGTGCTAACTAAATGAGGACTTCGTTGCTTAACTCCCAATGAGAAGGCCTCTGTCAAAGTAAGCAAATATTGTTTTCCCACATAATTGTATTCGCAATTTTTATTTTAATTGTAATCGTAAAAAGAAACTATTTATTCGACTATTATTTTTTTCATCCTTATTAATTCAGTTTTTGTGTTAATAAGGCTCGTGCGAAGGAGAACATCGGTTTTCCTAAAGTCGTAACGCTTCAAAAGTACGAGCAGGGAATATTTCGGTTACTTTCCTTACATTGTCTCTACTCATTAGTAAAGATCGTTTGGATTCAGATATTTACCTAGAAACAGAAGAAAATATTTGAGAATACATTTGAGATAAAATAATTTCACCGTTGGATTCAGCTACTACAATCTATAGAATAAACTGGGAATAGCTTATGTTTCTATATTGCTTTATATGAGTGAATAATAATTAATTCCTTAGGATAAGGTATTCGTTGAAGGTATTCTAGTGCTGGTCAACATCTTCCGGTATTGCGACCAGCTGACGTGCTTGTGGTCAACGTACGCCAACTCGTTTCACGTTCCTCAGCATAACTTTCTTCACCGTATTGAATCTCAAATAAGTCCGGAACTCTGTTATCCGAACTATAATCCCGCTGTTACGTAACTGTGCTTGGTTAAAATGTATTCACTTTCAGTCATCAGAAACAAAATGTTTTTTCCCGAGTCCCTGGGATTGGAAGTGATTAGTGGCTCCTATTTTTGAGATGCCGTAATATATTTTTTATATAGAAAGAAAAATTTTCGAAAATAATAATGAATTTTCATGTATTTTAATAACAGTAAATATAATATAATAACAGGCTTATTGTACAACATTTTTAGCAAGTAATAACATTAATTTAATTTTAATATATACGCTAATTAAACAAAATCTCTTTACGTCCAATATTATATGATAACCCCTTCAATGTTATATGATTATCTCTAGTCGACAGTTTGGTCGACCAAGCTCGATCGGTTCCAGCGTCCTGCCTTCGTGAATGAAGTAGTTAAAGCGTGTCACCAACTGAACAAGCATTCCGCCAGCACTGTGCCTACACCAGATAAAAATGCAGGAACGTATGCCAGTCACAATTTTGTTTATTTTTCAGGGACGTATTTCCCGTTTATCTTTTCCTCCTTTTATCAATATTTTCATAACATTTTGATTGTCGCCAATGGGCTTCAATTTGTTCCTCCAGAACAGCGTACTTAGTCACCTTTTCATCCCAGGTAGACACAAAGTTGTTTGCGTTGGGCACGGCTATATCGACTAAATGATATCCTGACAAAACTTGTCAGTGAACACTATATCCGGCCTTTTATGGGCGACAGTTTTTTCGGTTATTATAGCCCTGTCCTAGTACAACCTACACCTCCCGTTTTCCAACGCTGATTCTGGTTTATGACTACAGTATGGAGGGAAGGCCATCGCTCTGCTGCATTTGATTTTAAACTCGCAATCCGTGCCATTCAAAATAGATGATACCGGGTTCAGAGCCATACAGAACCACAGAGAGCTAAGACTGTCATCCTAGACAACCCCTATCGACCGAATACCGATTCGACTACTCCGGCCTCTCTTCTTCTTCTTATTATTATTATTCGGCAGACAACGTAACGATACAATCTCTGCGGCTCCCCTTTTCTCCCTTTTCACTCTTCTCCTTCCCAAAGGCGAAACAATAGGGAAAGCCGAAAGGCGATTTAATGGGGCCCGAAAGCTCAGAGAACGCCGACATTGAACCGAAGCTTGGGAACCGGGAGTACAGAGGTCTCCCCAATTAATCCTTTATGAGAAGCCCAGATTTCACTGATGTCCGATATTATTATACGGTGAGGAAGACGGGAAGGGGCGATATTAACCGTAAATTCGGTTACGACTTAAACTTAGACCGATAGCAATTTATTCTGATTAGCGGGCTCTGATATTGAGTTCCCTATCGTATATTGAGAATTTTACCTGACGTTTTTTCCTAATTTACTGGATCGTATCGAAATATGACGTCGGATAATACTGGAGGGTATTCCCTACACGTCCTCAAGCTATAGCGGCAGTCGGTCTGTACGCAGAACTGTCGTTTGAATGGATATAGCGTTCCGAATGATTCCTACAATAAGCAACGCGAAAACCTCCGCGTACCAGTAAAATGACAGGGAGTATGAACTCGGGAGACGAACGGAAAAGTGTTGATTATTCCTTGTGAAAGCCACTGAACTTGCCTTCCCCCACTCAAAATGCCTCATGCTCAACCACATGAAAATAATACCACTTAAAAGCAGATTGCATAAATCTAAGAGATAATTCTGTAAGAATGTGATTGCAATAATGCCAACTATTAACTCATAATTGATTACAAGTGGCGGACTAGTAACCTTTCAATCGATAGTAAATTTCAACCCGAGGAGTAGCGGCTTTACGCCTACACATCATCGGCAGGCTGTTCCTTACATGCGACCAACCGAACTAAATACCGAAATAAATCAAAATCCAGAATGAAGAGCAATTGATTTGAATCTGCGATGGATCGATTTTTCATTCTGTCAAAATTTTGAAGTACCAATTCAAATCCATTTCACGAAAACATCCATTAAAACGACAAAACGATAAAATTATTTTGCCATTCTATGCGGGTTGTGCTATTATTAACTCTTTAATTGTAAATACAGGAAAATGCGAGGACAAAACAAAATATATACACAGGAATAAATGTACGCAAATGACTTAAGCAGTCGGGCGTCCATTATTGGGTACTGAACGTGCTATTTTTTTTTTTAAGTAAACGCTTACGTTTAGATTTACATTATAGGCAGAAAAGGTCATAAATAATACAATATGACTATCATCAGAAAATTGAGAAGGAAATTCCGTACATGAAGACAATTGAAGGGCTAATTAGTTAAAGGGGAGGGTGGGGACCTGAAAGGAGGAGAGGAAAATGCAAAATCGTTTGGCGAGTCGTTATTGGTTTTAGCCTAATTGAACTGGTTTATTGGCGGCCAAGCGTGCACCGGCATGAACCAAAATATTGAGTCTCAGTTTACGGTGCCGGTTCGTAGCCCCCTCGGACGCCTCCAATTTCGGAGTTTAATTGCGGCGAGGCGAGGCCGTTAAATCGAGTCCTTTCCCAGTATATTGTTTTCCGCTTTGTCTGCCGGCAATTAAGTTCAGTTATAATGGGCCGATTCAGCGGCAGGTTTGTGTCAGTCTCCAACACTCTGCTCTGAAGTACCTCATGAGTTTAGACCTATTCCGTACTAGCAATTTTACCGTACACCAACTAAAAATATCACGATTTTCTGCCACTAGAATTTACCTTAATATCCAGCCATAAAAATAACTGGCTACTTTGAAATTATTAGCATAAGTAATCAACTTTTAAAAATCTCCCATTCTTATCAATTGTTTACAACTTAATGAATTTATATATAAACACATATATATTCTTTTGAAGCATACAATTTGTTTATTGGGATTGTAGTCTAGGAACTGTGCATGAATCGAACTGTTCCAATGTCTTCGTGATAAATTATAATTTCCTTTCCGCCGAATTTTGTAGAGAATAACGGCAGTGATAATGTAGCCGCAGTTTTGAAAGGACGTTTCGCTGTAAGACCAGATAGGTCGATGGAGACTGAAAATCCACTACTGTGAATGATAGCGTTATTTAGGAACATTCTACGAATAAATACAAATAATATATATTTATTACTTTTTTTTAACGCGTTGCAACTTCGAAATTGCCAATAAAACTAGTGCAACTGCTATGAATCGAACGTTCTCTGTAAGCCCGGAGTGTCTGGAGTGAACTATGCAAACTGTCTGAACCCCGTCTGTCCCTTACTTAAAGGGATTCAAACTATTAAAGGGATTGCTTAAACTATTCCCAATTCTCCCGTTCTTTATTAAAGATCGATACACGATTATGGGTACAGGCTATGGCGGCATGTATCGGTGCGCAACTTTAATTCGAATAATGTGAATGAAAGCCGAGTTTTACCCTGTGTCGATGAAATTGTTGGACGCGTGGCGGGAAAGTGACTCGGGAATTGCAGAATTCATAATCGGGGGCTGTCCCAGGGAGCTTTCACTCCTCCGTGAATCGTTTAGCGCCGAGACTACTGTATCAATATTAACGCCGGAATCGGTTCGTGAACAATTCGGTTCGCTTAGTCAAATAACTTTCGTTGCCCGACTTGATTTTAATCTTAAATTAGAGGATTCGTTACATCGTATAATCTCACAGTTACTTTCCCCTCAGCTGTAATTCGATTCGGTTCGGTTATTCTCGAGTTGTGGATCTATTCTTTTTTATTTTGTACAGCACTGTGCACCAAGTATGTTTTAAAGTACAGCAGCGTTTCCCAAGCTATTTCCTCAATCATACACAATCGTTCTATGAAACATAAGAACATTAGTCCGGTGTTCTATATGTCTAAGGAAGAAAACAAATTAGAGTTGCTATCCTTATTTCTTCAAAGGAACTATCGCGTTTCAATAGGAATCTGACTCAATCTGGAGAACAATTTCATAGTCCATTCTGAGGAAAAATAGTTTACACAATCTTCTATTGTCCAAACGTGATCATTCCAGTATAGAAGTTTAGTTTTTCTTTTTCATCTTTCAAAGATAAAGGTTCATTTATTTATTATTATGTGATTAATAAATCACATAATTTTTCACATCATAAAAGGTACTTGTATGGGTACCCTTCCGATCAAAAAGTTCGTGCCCACAATATTAAAAATAAAATATTTTCTTTATTTTAAGGTAATATTTATTTACTTTGGTGCCATCGATTTTTTTACAATATAATATTGTTTTTGTTTAATGTGGGTTTTATGTTTCATCTAAATTTGCAAGGCGGTAAACTATAGTACCGATTCTCACGATCAAGGTAATAATATAAAAATATGGCAGATATCCTTATTTGACCATATACGATAAGTAGGACAATCCCTCATTCCCTTCGAAACTCCTGTTCGTCGTAAATAACACACAAAAACTCGGGAGTGGATTTCACAGATTAGCCGAAAGTTTTTCGGGCCGCAAATACCGGAACATTCAACTATAGTCATTCGCCATCGCCAGTAGCGAGAATTACTTCATGCGTGTCGACAGTACAATCCCAGTACAATCCATTATTACTATTTTAACAGTTCCAATGCACTTTTTAATATTAATTATGGGCCTGTTTTGTTTAAATTTGTCATTATTTCTGCAATACACAGTATGGTCCTATTTTAAACACACTTGATTTTGAACACTTAAATCGGCCCCGTCCTTTGGTTGCAACTATAGTTTTTATTCAATAAGTAGATTTTTTTACTTATTTAAGTCAGTCAAAACTTTCACGAGCTTAGCGTCACGAGCGGTGGCCATTCTATCTTCCATTCCCTTAACGCTGCCGTCTCAAATGTCCTCGCTATCGATTCTACGGAACTGGGGCAAATTTAAGAGAAACCGATGATAAGATTTTTATATTAGTTTTTTTATATTAGTAATTTTATTATGCCACGTTCCTTAAATCGTTATTAGTTGTAAAGTTTATTTGAATTGCATTCTCTTACAAATCTTAAAGAATGGGTGTGTTAAATTGCATATCCTGGTATACACTTATCAAATTTATTATACATTTTGGAATACCTGTTTTGTGGTCTGCGAGGAGTTGGAATACCGTAGATTCCGCGTTCTTCTGTCTCCTCTAGCTGGTTTGGTCTGTCGCTAGAACGGTATCGGCTGCTCACCATCTTCAGTTGCAGTGTGAGTCACTTCAGCTTTTTGGATGCTTGTGGGGCATGCAGGGAGGGATTGACCTACTTATCCTATATGGACAAGGCGTGTTACTTGCAATTGACGGGGCGCTCGCGTCGAAAGTAAAGCGGACCCCATTTAGGCCGGATGTTGCACAACGCGTTATAGGCAAGGTGTCTCCCGGTAGTTCCACTGTATATTTTTAAAAATCTATAAAAATGTTCAATAACTTTATTTTTCTAGGAATATACATGGTAAGTCGAAAACGATGCACAAATGATGAGTTTTATATGCATTCCGGCTCACGGGCCATACTACACTTATGTACATAAGTATTAGGACAAGGGTATTTGAATTTTGAACGATGTTGATATCGTAATCTGGAAAGTTACAAAGAAAAACCCGACAACATAAGCTACATTCACTTCAATCACTGGCACAAACACCCTCACATACTTTTCACTTTGCACTGTTCGTGGTACTGGCTGTACACTTGAAGCACTTGCGACAGCATACGACCGGCCGCATACCGTCGTTAGCACTACAACACTTAAACACACAGCAGATAGACACTTAAGCTGGCTAAGTTGTCACCTACCTGGTCTGTTCGTGTTCTTGGGGGTATGTCGAGGGCAATACAGAGGCATTTGTTTGAGGATTCCCTTCGGAGATCCGAGATAAGTTCGGCGGTGGAGAGTTTGAGTAGTGTCGGGGGTGGAGAGTTTGAGAATTGTCGTGGGTTGAGTTGGGCGATCCTTAAGGAACGCCGGCTGGAATCCCTCTCCTTCCTTCGCCGTCTGTTTTCGTCATCTGAATTACCTGGTAAACTCCACATATTTTCTCCTCGAGGTCTTCGAGTATCTCGGCAAGTAGTGCCGAGGCCGTTAGACCGTGGATGACCCATTTCTTCTCGTTTTGCTCTTAAAAGCGAAAGTGTGGTGAAGAAGGTTATTTGTTGAGAATAACCGCGTGGTCCTGCCTGGTTTACTGGTACACTCGTGTAGTTCTCCCAGTGCTTTTCATGGTCACCTTATGTTTATGACCCTCGTGCAGTTTGTGATCAATGATTTTATATCAGCGATACTGCGGCTTACTACGATAGGGGGGATCTGCTCCCTCCTCGGCTCTTGTTCTTCGACGTCCGTTTGTAGGACTAGAAGGTGAATAGAAGAATATATTTTTTATAATATGTCTGATATAACTGATAAAGATAAAAAAGTGAATAATTTAATTTTACACTTTCTAGAGCTCCTAACACAAACGACAATAAGTACGCTTAAATTAAAAAAAATTATGCTAAACAATTAGATACTTATTTATGCTATAGAAATTTAGATAACTAATTTTTTTTTTAACTTGCTAATATAGCTTACATTGGCGGCTTATGTCCAGTTATGCACTTTAACTAATTATAAAGTTATGATTACGCAAATTAATACGAAAAGCAATCATTCGACATTTTTGACTTAAGCGTGAGCCAATCGTTCGATTTAGCTCGGTGTACAAATGATCCCCTCCGTGTCATGTTTATTGTTCTCCGAAGCACATTTATTATTATTGCAGTTTGAATTTATGCTTACAGCGGCGGTGGGTCTTCATTTAATAGCAATAAATTGTGTCTCGCACCACGGAGTAAACTGTCCTGTGAAAACATAAAGCAACTAGTCCCCCACTCCACGAGTCCTTAAACGGTGGAAACGCGGACATTCACTAGGCGACGAGTAAACTCGGTCAGGGAAATATAGGTACAAAAAAGGCCCGTGACGAGTTGACTCGTAAGCCTCCAGGGGAAGGAATTACTGGTTCTCACGTCCCTTTCCTTTAACAGTGTTAAATGTTTTGCTTTTTTTAAGTATTGTAAAATGATGTTCAGACATAATACGTTTGGGATAACGCTCACGCATCAACACCCGTATGGTGTTCTGCTGCCCGACGTACCTTATATTCCTCTGTATATTGCTTTATGCGAGGGTGAATTGATAAGTAAGTTAAATTTATCTTACCCAAGCTTTTGGCACGGGTTGAATAAATTGGAATCTCGCTGTACCAAGTTTATCTCCCTAAATGGAGATTATGTTGAAAAAAAAGTTTTCAATATACCTTCCAATATTGGAGTTTGGATATAGATAAAGTTCAAGCTAAACGATTATACCAATCTATGGGACGATAAAAAAGAGGCGACGTGAGACATTATCAAAAAACTGATAATATGGTTTAGATGATGTCATCTAAATTACACTCCGGGGTTGAACGATGTTTTTACACCCAGGGACATAAATTTTGATTTCTTTCAACTACTAAATACGTTTCTTTCCAAATTCATACTACTACTCAATAATTTAAAATTAATAATTATAGAAATAAAATTTATTATTTATTATCACAGTCTTCTGATTTCCAACATTATATAAACTTTGTCTAAGTTAATTCATCTTTAATTTAGAATCTTTTAGGAATTAAAAAAAAACAAAACAAAAAGGCTGTATTGAAATTAATTATTGATTTGTTTATAAAATAATAACCACTCAATTACGGATCCTAATAATTTCCCCTATGAATTCTACTGGATGTAGGCAGTAACTATTTAAACAACATATAAATATTAAACGCGTTATATGGTGCGCTTAAACTTAAATGAGAACTTTTAAACAATGGGCGGCCCTTTCAAAATTTTCCAGCGCCAATATCGCCGACTCGACAATCAATTAATGACACGGCAAAACCGTGTTTGTAATTTATTAGCGTCCACAGTTTATTATCCTTAATAGGTTTCGACCGAGGTGATGCCCGTAACAGGAGCCTAGCCAAGGTCCATGGGGCTTGGGGTCAACCTCCCATTATCGTCATGTATTTTATTTCACTGATCTAAGTCTCCTTTCTTTGTCTGTAATTTTATAGCGCGATTTTTCTATAGCTGATATGCGCTCAATAGAAGAATTTCATTCTCTCTGGGGTGTAACCGTCTAAGTTGTCTCAATCTACGAAAAATTTAATTATCTATAATTGTGTATGCACCTTTTAGAATTCACCAGAAACGCCCGATCGGCTAAAACTACCTCGATATATTCACATTATAGTTATTGCTAAGAGAATTCCTTTCGTGACAACCTCTCGTGATATTTTGCAAATTTTGAGGGTCAAGGGCACTTTCCCCACTGGCAGATACTACACAGTCCAGGCAAGGAAAGACGTCAAAGTTCGATATAGTGGGGGAAGGGTTTGGCTTCTAAAAGTAAAAATAATGTTAGTTACGTTCGTCCCCGACCAGATAACGACAATGTTAACCTCGGGCGCCGTCGATTAGTCGAGGAGGAACCATCTAAAAGGTTCAACAAACAGATAACGCTTTGAAACCTGTCTTTCCTCAGGTCTCATCTCTTTCGACAGCACTAAGTTCCAGAACATTAATTCAGAGGGAAATTTTATTTGAGGAATGCACTTTGAGGCGATCCTTCGCTCGAAGTTTTATGTCAAGACTACAATTGTTTAAATTATATTTAGCGACAGTGCTATTTGATAACTCGAATGTACTTTTGACAGAGAATCCTCCCGTTGATGATACTCCAGCTCCTGTCCTTACATTTCCTCTTAGTGTAGCGCTCTGGATTATCAGGAAGGTGATGCGAATTAAAGGATTGGAATGATGGGATAGTTAGGAACGGAACGATTATATCTGGAGGTTGCTAGTTCGTGATAAACAGTCAAATACATAACGTGTGGCGTCAACAATTTTAGAAAAGATTATGACGACTGTATTTTGTATGAGTTGGACGGCTTGGTGGATCCCCACAACTCGATTCCGTATGCCCAGTTTGTTTTCAAAATAGAGTTGTAAATTATTAATTTATTTAAAAGTAGCAGTAGTCATCTGTTGTCGAAGAGTTTACGTACAATTTTTAACGTCCTTTCTTTACGTTTTAAATCTTTTCTGTTGATTCCATCTAAAAGTATTGTCTTAATTTTGTTTTTAAGGTGTTGGGGCTACATATGCTCAAAGCCCCGGTTTTAATGTTAACACTCTGTATTAACCTCTTGAGGTGTTATCAGAGCAGCCGCTCTTCTTTGCGTAATATTTACTGCATCCTTTATCACCGTTTCGTAAACAGCGCCGAGACAGTTAATAAAGCGCGGGCATTCGACCGCCGCTAGCATTCTTACTCCTTATTTGTATATTTTTTTAATAACGTGTTGGTACCCACTCGACCGTTAATAATATTAATTTCATCATAATTAGTTTTATTTATATACGAATAATTCTCCTTAATTACTCCCTTCGAGGAATCCTCTAATCACCTCTAATAACCTCCTAACCTAAACTCTCGCTAATCATAGCTAGTAAGTCCCCAGACATAAACCGAGCCACAATAGGAACGCACGGCTACATATATATCCTGAACAGTTAAAAGTTATTTTCCCGCGAATAGGTAGCGTCCGGTAAATCATAAACTGGAAACCACCAATGGTACATTGCATTATACGGTGCACGCCAATGGTTCCACATTTTCCTAGGCAAGACTTCATACGTGCAGTAAAAGAACATGGCGAGAAATGTTTATGAGATGTAAATATGTGGCGAGATAATGAAACGAGACATAAAAGGTTTATTGGTCTTTGGGAATGGCAAACAAAACTTAAAAAGTAATTCGAGCGTTCCTTGAGCGTACGAAATCCGAGCATCTAACGACGGCAGTGGCTACTACTTTCCTTCTCTAATTTGTTTATCCCGATTTTGGAATGTAATTTCTAAATCCCGGTCCCTTTAAAAAAATATGTTCTCGATCGCCTTTCACTTTCCAAACGTTTCAGGAACTCGATTCCGAGTCGTCCATTCTGAGTTGCACTCGGAAAAAAAATTTATTGGGCCCTTCCAAAAACCCGTTTAAAACGACGGGCTAGTGAAACTCAAAAGCTATTAGACGAGCGGGTATACTTCTACAGGAATAATGTGTTTCTATACGTCTAATTGCATTTCCTGGAGGTCGGTGGGGATGAATGGTATTTTTTCATTTTTCTCTTCGATTTGCCCGAAAAAAATCAACCCTTAGGTACCACTTTTTATAGTCAGGGGGGGGGGGAATCACCCCCAATTTGGAAATAACCATTTCTAAAGGAATTAATCAAAATATAATCCCAGTATAAAATGATCTAATATAATGGGAGAAATGTATTTATATAACTTCAACATAATGTCCATACGGAAATTTAAATGACTGACTTCAATAGAATAAGCGCCGGAACATTCCGATCGCCTCTCTGCTGGGCTTTACAGGCAGGAATGGATTACTTTTTCCGTATAATTAAAGGACTAGAGATAAAAAAATTAGCGCCGACTAATACTCAACACGCGATGATAGGGGAATACTCGCTTCAACGTTATCTGTGTCCCCGCCTTCGTTTTTATACTGGCGATTAGACGTCGCGGCTGCGATGTCACGCTCGTGACAGGGGCGTGAAAAGGACGAAAGAAATCGGTAAAGTAGTGTCAGTAGCATTGTCCAGTGTTACGCCTTCGACCCACATTCATCGTTTCGCAATTGTTCGTTTTCTCTGGACAACGCATGTGCAGTGTTGCAAAAGTTGCTTGACGCCTTGCAAAATGTATCAAGTTTGAATATTATTTTTCAGAAGTCTTATAAATTCATTCGACTCCTACATCAATGGTACAACTGCTTTTAAACTATTAATATTCTTTTATTTTTATAGTAGGATATATATAATTTCTTCCCGCAAATTCAGCCTCCCTCCCGCTAATGAAAAATTAACAGTCGGTCAGATTTAATATCCTCCTTCTAATAATTATTTCGTTGCGGGGTCTGGCATAAAGTCGGCCATATGTCAGTCGCCGATGGAGCGTCCTATCAGCACTGTTATAGTTAATATCGAGCGGATAAATCTCGAGATAGGGTCAAATCGTATACGCTCGGGTGTTATACAACCGTTTGTCCGTGACGGAACGGTCTTTGCATAACTCGAAGACTGAAAAAACTGTTGACCCGATTCCTTCTGCTGCAACCAAGTCAGGGGGCAGTTAACCCTGTAAAACAATAAAAAAAATCTTATCTGTGATATTATACTTTGTTAATACTTTTAATTACCTAACCAACTTTAATTGAGTACATTTCCGCACCACACTCATGGGGGCGCTAGTTTCACAAAAATCGTTCGTTGAGTGCACTAGCACCGATGTACTAGCGCCCCCTGTGGGTGGTGCGGAAATGTACTTAACTAAAGTTCGTTGGGTGCACCTGCACCGATAAACTAGCGCGCCCTGAGGGTGGTGTGGAAATATACTTAACTAAAGTTCGTTGGGTGCACTTGCACCGATAAACTAGCGCCCCCTGAGAGTGGTGCGGATATGTACTTAACTAAAGTTCGTTTGGTGCACCTGCGCCGATAAACTAGCGCCCCCTGAGGGTGGTGCGGATATGTACTTAACTAAAGTTCGTTTGGTGCACCTGCACCGATATACTAGCGCCCCCTGAGGATGGTGCGGATATGTACTTAACTAAAGTTCGTTTGGTGCACCTGCACCGATAAACTAGCGCCCCCTGAGAGTGGTGCGGATATGTACTTAACTAAAGTTCGTTTGGTGCACCTGCACCGATAAATAGCGCCCGAGGTGGTGCGGATATGTATTTAACTAAAGTTCGTTTGGTGCACTTGCACCGATAAACTAGCGCCCCCTGAGGGTGGTGCGGATATGTACTTAACTAAAGTTCGTTTGGTGCACCTGCACCGATAAACTAGCGCCCCCTGAGGATGGTGCGGATATGTACTTAACTAAAGTTCGTTTGGTGCACTTGCACCCATAAACTAGCGCCCCCTGAGGGTGGTGCGGATATGTACTTAACTAAAGTTCGTTTGGTGCACTTGCACCGATTTACTAGATGACTAAAAATAAATTTTTTTCAATAAATTTTGGACCAACTTTTATGATCGTTAATACAGATAGGTTATACATTTGGAAGTCAGAACCTAATAGTTGTGACCAGTTGTGTGATCAAATATATATTAGACCGATAATCCGACAAGAACTTGCCCATTAACAAAATCCCTCCCAACCCAAATAAAACAAACAACAACCCCCAAAAACACAATAACAAGACACATATCTATATACATACACGACAAACAGACAACCTGTACTGTGGCAACTTGTACTGTGGCACAAGTGACAGTGACAGTGCAGTGAGGATGCCGAAAAAACATCGAAAGTGCCAAAGTGACTAGCACCGCTACTGAAGAAGGTGAGCAGCCGAAACCGGTCTAGCAAAAGTCCAAACCAGCGAGAGGACACAGAAACACACAAAATGTAAGGTACTAGGATTATATTTTTCATTATTAAAACAAGCCTGTAACTATAGTTCGGTTTTATCGAAAGATATACGTCATTATAACTATTATACGCCAGGCAGTATAACACAGACACACAAAGGCAGAAACTTTCACTTGACGAGTGTTTGGACTAAAAATATTAAAATAAACGCCCTAATGGCCAAGTGATTAGCGACAGCAGCAATAATAGAAAGGACAAATGGACTGGAGTCGGTGAAGTAGCCAATTAAACATAGAAGGGATCCGCATCCGACTTGCCCAACGTCTCGTATTTTCGAAATTGGGCCAAAACCAACACGGGGAAAATGAAGCCACAGGGCCATGGCGAGGGTTTCTTTTTCACACAATTACCTATCCGAATTCGATGGAGGGTGGATAAAAACACATCTTGCGTAAGACGCAATGTTGAGAAAGATATTGAAATAGCAGCTCTCGTTGCTTCGCCAATTGCCGCTATCACTGGTTAACCTGTGCTATTTTACTTCCGAACGGTTCGGAAGTAAACAATGAGCAGGTCCTGTGAATTGCGGAAAACTCATTCTTTTTTAAATCGGCAGAATTTGTCATGTATGTACTGACTTACTAACTGTTCTTATTTCAAAGAGCCATTTCTGGAAAAATAATTGACAGAAAGTGAAATTTTGTTAAGAAATAATAGTTTTGTCGCCAAAGTTGTATTATATCCCCAAAATGTTCCCAAAATTAATTAGTTAAAAGATGATTATGTGTTATCGAAGAAGAATAAACTCAATGCGCATTCGATAACGACCTAGTAATAAAAATATGCATAAATCTTGTTCCCACCGAATGTATCTGATTTATTATGTTAAATATTATTTATTGACTCAATAGTTTGGGGTGTGCGAGATTGGAATTCCCTCAGTCAATAACCTCTCGAAAATTTGAGCACTCTGGACAGTTTTAGGCATGGAAAAGCCCTCGTCCAAACCGTGAAGGCTCTGAATTGAATAGAGCAGTTCTGCATATCCTTCGGCAACTTTCCTCTCAACCTTCTTCGACGCCTCCTCTCGCCTTATGGAGACTACTTTCGTAAGAAACCACACCTCTTCATTCTGCTTCCTCTTCTTCGTTTTTTCACGCCAGACATCGAAGGAAGATTGTTCTCTGGAACGATCTTGCATTCGATCTATCACAGCATCCGATTATTCGACTTGACCATTTATTATAGCTCGATTTAAAAAGACTGCCAAATAAATGCCTTAACGAGCTGAAATAATCGTTTTTGTAACGATACGCCTACATATGCGGTATGCATTTTAGTGATTTATAGAATGAATAAAGTAGTTTTGCAAAGCTCAAGACCGGAATCGCAAAAATAAAAGGCACACGTGACGTGACCGCTCGGCCCTCCGTCGGTGAGACACAAACACGGAGAATACTCGCAGAACGTAATCGTGAATATAAATACAGTCGATGGAGGAGTCGAAAGTCGTTTGTTCTAGCAAGCCAGAATAGCAGAATACATCCACCGTCCGTGGTGGGGGAGAAATGTTCAGCAACTCCGGGCAATAGAAGAAACATGAGTTGAATAGAGAGCGTTGTCCGTTGGGCTCTCAGAATTATTGGATTCTGCACGCCGGTACACCGAAACTAAACGACAATCGGGGTTTCTTACCGAGGAATTATTCCTTTTTAATTAAATGAACTCTTGAAATAAATATTGTCTCCGTTCTATCGGTTTACATTGTAACGGGATAAAAAATAAATTACGAATTACCGCCTCGCCAGCACCGTGGAGCTTATGACGACCTCCTGTTTCCGGTCCGTTAGCATTGGGCCGATTTCCATTCTCGTTCTTTCCTCGATACAGTTGGGCCGTTAAAACCCCTTTCCTGTTTCCGAATCGAGGAGCGAGGGAAAGAATGAAAAAATAAATAATTCGTGACGGTTCTTGCACGACTGGCATTGCACCTTGAGTAAGCGACGGGGGCAACAGTCCGACTTAAGTTACAGCCGAGGGGCTAATTTAACGTAGTTGTCTAGTTTGCCCAGGGGCGGGAATACCGTCACACGTACGCGTTCACAGGAGGCCGCTGAACCGATTTTTACGGCCTAAGCGTCATTCACGGCAATTGACATATCAAGTCATCGTTATTTGACCAAACGCGGTTAAATTTGTCGACCCCTATATGCTGTTACGGTATAGTATTCGGGACGGACTTAAATCGAACTTGTCATCTCGTAAACTGTCATTTTTTGTTTTTAGTTCATTCACTCTGGATTGATTGGAATGAAAGTTTAGCTCATCGTAGTGCGGATAGTCTCGTATCACGTGATCGCACTGCCTGGCGACAGGTTCTGTACAAATAAGGTCCTAACTACTTTATTAACTTTTCATCGTGGTCAGTCCGGTTCATTCTTGCAGTCGGTTCCTCCCCGCGAATCTTCGTTAATGACGGAATGAGAGACGTCGCAGAGGTCCTAAACCACTTGAGGATAGATTGAAAAGGACTTTACTGCGGACGAAAAACAGGTAAGTCTTTAGATTCGTCGAATGAACAACGTTCAAGCAAGAACCGCGTTATTCGTTCGTGTTCGTTCGTCTTTGGATACCGGTCCCCACCGTCGAGTGTTTTCGACCGGATGAATCGTCGGGGACAGGCCAGGGTCGGAGGGCGCGTGACTTTGCAGATCCATGCTAAATTAGTCTCGGTGATAGAACAAAGGCAGAACACACACGTAACCGCACAAAGCTAAAAGCCCGTTGCGGACAATTAACACACCCGTAAATTCCATTCCCTTTCGGTCGACCCATGGCCGAACCAGTTCGGGGCTTTCCTAACGACCCTTTCACGTCTCATTGGCAAAGTAGCAAATCCATATGGGTACGTATGGAAATCGTGTTCCCAGACGCCTGTGTTCTTCTACCGCCGGGAATGAGTGAACATCAAAGTTGTTAAACCCTTAAACGGCCTAGGCTCGGAGATGACCACACCTGAGCTTCTTTCGAACTTCTTTCAAATTATCCTTTAATTTCTTAAATTTCTTCAGCATTCCATTGCTACGCATACCATTTACCTGTACCGGCCAAAATCACCGAATGGCGACAAAGGAATTGCGACTGTGGTGGCGAGAATCCTAAACCGGCTTAGCTTTGAACCGAGTGGTACGAGTGAACTCGCGTCTTCGGACAGATGCCGACGGTGGAAGACGGCCGGTTCGACCGTCCGTTAGTCGTCGCGAACGGTGGCCGGTCGTACCGTTATTAGTCGGACAGAATAACAGGGGGTAGCCGGAGCAGCGGCGGCGTCCGGTGGAGGTGGCTTCGGGTGGTGGGGGCTCGTGAAAGTGGCTCCGGACCGGTCTCGACCCCCGCCAGTATACGTCCTCCGCTCTGACCGCGAGGAGCACCAAACCTCCGCATACCACCTCCGTACTGCCCTATACGTGTCGCTATCGAATTTTAGCCCAGTTCGTCTCGGACTCGTCAAAACTCGGACGCGGACTCCCGCTACACTGTTCCTGCGAAATTTAGCGGTGGCCGGAGCGGTAGCGTGACGCCGGCCGTTGAGGTCGCGGAGACGCAGACGAGTTTCATCTACCCGATCGGTTTCCCGTGCGTATTCCCAGTTTCGCGTTATTCACCCAGGATCGAGTGTGATTTCCCGCTTTATGAAAACGAAAGAGATACAATAAAAAAATCGCTACCGACGAACCGGTAAGAGAGGTCGTACGCCTCGGAACCGGTTTCGGCCGTCCGCCGTCCTCAGTATAACGTACCTCCGGTTTCCCGGAATCCAGTGCCCTTACGTCCTCCGTTCCGGGCGACCGGTGACGTCCCGACTCGACCCAAATACGTTATGTAACGCCGGCCCCGATAAGAAGGTATCATCCGAGTGTGTGCCGGCGCAATAATGTCCGTACCTGTGGAGTCAACGTACCGAGAATATCATTTCGAGAAAAACAGGTAAAACTACTCCGCTTTTATATTTCCAGCGCCTTCTAAATATAGATATTCCCAAGCTAAAGGGAGAGATCTGTTTCCATTCGATCTGCCGGCACTTGGGATTCGAGGTTACCGGGTCTAACGGGCATACCTAGTGCCCCATCGTCGCTAGACGTCGCCACGCTGACAAAAACAATCTCAAGGATAAAAGCTTCTAAATTAGATAATGATAATTCACCCGACAAGTCTGAACGTCGATTTGTCGAAGGCAGATTAGGCCGGGGCCGTGCTTTCTAGACCCCGTCGCAGTCTCTGAGCGCTCCCGCCCGTCCACCTTTTCGACTTATGAACCGGATTTTCTGTCCACCGCCCCATTTCTGCCTCTTCATGGCCGCGTTCGATTCCTCAGGTAATACATTTTCATTCCAGTTTGAACTCCCGCCGTATCGCACCTGGACAGCCCTTCAGGTGATATATTAAATGTGTCGGTTAATTTATTTCGACCCGTTAAATTATTTTATACGATTAGAGACCGTTTAGGTTAAACTTAAACATCGCTTGAGCATCAAAAAGTCTTCAGTTCGTTTGCACCTCATCGAAAATAGTATATTACTCCTATCTCGAATGGCATTCAATATTGAATAATACGCGAAACATATCATACCTTTTTTAATTCTGGACTTAATTCGTTAAGTTTCGATTCTCTTTTTGATGGTTTGAGGATGCCGGGGACTAGGCTCGTCGTTTACACATTCAAAATAGGAATGGACAGAAGGATTCATTTAAATACAGTACATGTGGCCTTACGAAATACACATCTTGGATGAAAGACCGGTTTTCAGCCAAATCATGAGGTCAAATCGTTTTCCGACGCTTTCACGATGTGTGAAATGCGTTCACGTGATAAGGAACGGCGCCGGTCATCTTTGCCGTACTATAGGACCGATGGACGAATTAATTGAAACTGTTAATTGAATCGAAATCATGACTAGACCGAACTCATTAGCGAAATCCAGATCTAAAATATATTTTAATAATTAATAATTCTAAAATTAATAATTCTATTATGTCATCGATTTTAGTATATTATAAAATATATTAAATTACAAGGTCTTTCCCAAGAATCTTCAATGCACACTCACATTTACTCTTTATCTCTACGTTGACGCTCTAACTCATTCTTTAGCATAATATATTTTTTTAACTTTTTTTATTGCACTATCAACAATCTTACATGTTATACGTGCAATGGATTTAAGTATTGTCCTGACATGGTTCATATGATGAAGAAATCACCCACTGGTGAAACTTTCATAACTTGTTATACTAGATGATGTAGATCTCTGGGTCAGTGGCGTTTAAGCCGCCGAGAAGGGCATAAGGGATGAAGGTATTCGACGAGATAATTGGGAAGAGCAGGCAGACGGGGATGAAATTTGGTAAAAATGGATTTTATGATTTGGTCGACTATCGGAAACATAACAGGAAGCGTTGCGGGTGGTTCGCAAGACTTTCGATTTGAATCTCTGGATGCGAGCAGCGTTGGGTGTCTCGGTGGATTCCCATAGTTCGATCCCATATGACCAAATCGGTTTCAATATAGCTTTCAATGTTGTCAATTTGTTGGCTCAACAGTCCAAATTTGCGGTTTAAATCTATTCTTTTCAGACGGGTATGAGGATTCCACGTGAGTCGTTTGTCTATATAGAGCCCGAGGTGCGGAGTCCGCTGTTGGGTGGGGATAGGTATATTGTCAAAGAAAACGGGAGGACAAGGTTGCCGATGTAGTGTGAAGGTGACGTGGACACTTTTGGAGCTATTCACCTCCACCCTCCATCGTTTGCACCAGGACTGGATGTGAGAGAGTTGCTCTTGAGGATTGGTGGCTGTAATTGTGGAATTTTGGTTGAAGGTGAGGATGATGCTGGTGTCATCGGCAAATGTTGCGAGGACTGTAGAAAGATGTGTAGTAATATCAGAGGTATATATTGTATACAGGATTAGACCTGGACACTAGAGCACTCGCGTCTTGGCTATTTTGTGTCCCTTCATTGTCAGGATTAAATCCTGGTTGGAGATAGGGTGTTTCCGTTGCCGGGTATGTGGGAGTGCTTTGGGCGAATCTCGACATGTGTATTCCTGTTTTCGTCTAGGACTTTTTTCAGTTCGGTTCCCGGCTTGATCCCTCTGACGCAGTTCCAGAAGGCGTGTTTCGTATTGAAGTCCCACGCCATTGTCGTCGTTTGTGGGCAATTTAGGATTTGTTTCAGGACAGAACAATCCAATTTCGTTGTCGGTGGTTTGTAGACAGCGACGATGTTTATCGGTCTTGTTTGCCCTTTCACTCGTATTCCCACCGTCTCCATCTGCGATTTCGGAATCGGTGTCTATTGGTGGCGAAGCCTGTCGTTGACTATTATCGCCTCTGGGTGTATCTATTGTATCTGTACTGACGAAATAACACTCTAGCTATCTAACAACCTTAATGTCGGGGCGGTTAGCAACAGGTCTGAACTGTACGATGTCTCAGAGAGTACTTATAATATATTTTTAAATTATAATTATTTATTCCAAGATACTACCCCATAAACGTTCATTGCTTGAAGAACGTTACATCTTTATTTGAAATTGTCTACCTCTCTTAATGGGTCTTAAACCGGTCTCGGCTTTTCGCCACAGTCAGTATTGAAGCAACGTACTGAACAGCATCTAAACATTGAGCATTTAGCAATTTATAGATAAATGGCTCTAATCATTGTCGAAGATTGAAAGGGAATTAATTAACACTGTGATGCTAGCTCCGGGTTTATTTTTACCAGATTCGTTTTCGGGCCACAGCCGCTTGTCAGGAGTCGGGAGCTAAAGCCAGGAAGTTAATAGCAGATGGGTTTTGACTAAAGCGGTGACAGATGTTGGACGGGCATACTCTTACTATCGCCCCACCTGTCGGTTCTTAACCTCGCTCTGTTATTACATCCGAGGTCGGGATCGATCCTACTTTTCTACCTGGCTACCGAAATTGGGTTCTGCTCTGTCCCTTCACCGACTGTTGGTGGAAATGTCCCAAAACAAACATGGGGGGGGGGAATATAATAAACTACTAGTTCAGAAGTTAAGGTTAAAGAAACAGTCGCCAGGTAGTATCGTGAGGAACTCTTTCACGTATGTAGATGATGTGATAAGTAAGGTAAATTTATAATGCCAATAGTTATTTTACAAGCTTTATAAAATACTCTTTCACTCAAAAAATACTTCTCGAACGGAATGAAAAAAATTGGAAACTCACTGGACCAAGTGCATCTCCCTAAGTGGAGATTATGTTGAAAAATATTATTACTAGTATTAAAACTATTTTTTACCATTCTTAGGAAACTGCCCGAAAGGGAGAATTTAGTAAGGGACTAAAAAGACAAACTATAAAAAAATATCCAGTGTAGTAAAGTATAAAGACCCACATTTACAATATACCTAAAATGATTCAGGCTGTTAGAATATAATGAGGGTCTCCGAATTCGTGAAATCACTCAAATAATTATAATTCTTTCGACTGTCGGGTTCGATAATGCTTCACTTACGGAATGCTATTGATTGCGTCAAAAAGCCGAAACCTGTTTTATCATAGGACGAAATAATTGGAGATGATGGCAACAGTAATGCTACAATAAACGTACGTTTTTCACGCCGCAAAAATCTCGAGTATGAAACGAGATCAGATCAATTTATCTTTCCGTTATAGCTGCAGTCTGTTGTTTTCATTTTAACGTTTCCCAGACTAAACAATTCAACTTATGGGACAGTGTCCCGTTTTTCGAACGAAGTTCCCGCGCACCTCCCGGTCGTTAGTACCTAATGGTTTGGAATTAGTACGTAATAGTTAAGAATAACTGTCTATTTATTAGCGGCGATATCCGGAAATAGTAACAAAAATATTATCACGTAAAATGTTCGAGGGGTAACCCATGAGTGAAATAATTTTGATCTATGAGTAACTAATCTAGATATTTGCCAGACTATAATTATACCGAATACACCATGTACGACCATATTTTCGTATTTCGTTGGCCGTAATTAAATGACGAATTAAAATCAACGCAATATATTGTTATTTTTAAGATGCCCGTTCGTTGGTCTGCGAAGGTTTAGAAAACAAATAATTTTGCGTTTTTCTGCCTACTCTGGCCGACCCGGTGAAGCATTGAAGGCAATAACACACTATTATAATAAGTTAAATTGTGTACATTGATACATAATTACACTTATTTAATCATTATATTACAATATCAATGCAATTTAAACAATTCTTTGGCACAATAATTATTGTGTAACTAAATTTATAATTGTGGTTCATTTTTGCATCAGAAATAAATAAATGGACAGTACAAGAAAAGCACTTTTAATAATTTCCTTTGCAATAAAACGTCGTTTCCGGCTTTGGTTTTAGACCCTATAGAAGAGAAATGGGTTTGAAATAATTTTGAAAAGCGTTTGAGGGAATGACTTTAATGAGGTTAGACGACGTTGCACGGCCGACTGGAATAACGAGCTCTGGGACTCACTCATCGAGTACAGGGTTATGTCGGAAAGGTGATACCTTTAATCTGCTAATGCCAGATCGGCCGAGCCTAGACAACGGAACGCGCCGATAAACAATATTCGATAACACTTCGTTATCGGTCCGAGACGCCTATTCCATAAATACCTTAAAAGACTAGGGGCACGTTATTTTCGTGAAACTACCAATACCCCGACGAATTCCTTCGAAAATCATTAATCTTCAATTGTCGGGTCGTCAAAGGTACTCTTGTCTTTTTACCTCTTTACACGTTTAAAATAAGTGCCGTTGAGGAGACCGTAGAAGCGTTAATGAGAAGACATTTAAAATCTGTCTTGTCAAGAAAGCAATCGGAGTTTTATAAATGAAAACATTTACAGTGTGTTTTAAGACAATGCGAAAAAATGTTATTTAAGAAAACAGGTTAAGGTGCAGGAAGCCTAGGAAGAGAATTAAATGAGAAAAAATGTTTGCTACTATTTTATCTACCGCTACTAGATAGGGATTAGAGTAAATGACGTAGAGTCTATTAAAAAAGTACTTTCAAATGAACTTAACTAGAATTTTCGCGTCATTAATATGCGTTTTGTTTCTGCATTTTTTAAATAATATTTTTGGGAGTGCTCATAGCCTTTCAGGTTAGTACTGTAAGACATATCGAAAATCTGTTCATTTACAAAATGTAATGTCCGTACTCTGTCTGTCCTATTGTCAAAACGGAGTAGCTTCAATAACATTCACTCCTTTCCCGGTACTTGTTTCATGTATATGTGACGTACTTCGCAGTTGAGAAGAATTGCGCGATGACGAATTCACAATCCATGAATTATGGATTAAGGGAATCGAGTTGAGAAACGTCAAAGAAATTCAGCTCGAGAACTGATTAGAGTCATTCCCAGTTCCCTTCCTCTCTTAGCGAGGTATTGTCAACTGCAGGTACTGAAAACTGCTTAGTGCGTCTATTGAAAAACATTTGCAAAAGGCAATCCGATAGCTTTCCAATACTTTCCCGAGTATTGACATTATGGATATGTAGCCCTTTCAACTATAAACCGGTTTCTGAGAATAAATCCGGATGTAAAAAACATCATTTTTCGGTTAGATTTGTGCAAAATTAATATTCGCCATATATTTGAGGTCGGCCGACCACTCACATGTGGCATTTGACATATTTACGGATCAATGAACTGAAAGTGCGAGACAGATAAGCGGGCCCGTCCAAGCAGTTTCCCCAGTGTTTCTTCGGAATATCCTTCTTTTGATGGTCTTCATTGCCTGATTTGATTGTATGCTAGAACTTCTCCCTTTCGTCAAGTAAGAACTTAAAATTGAATAAACCCGGCAGTGTGTCATGGCCGCTGCGTAGTTCTCACGTTCGTAATCCGGGAGTTGAGGGTCACACTCGAGAATTTGGCGTTTAAAACACCAAGCGATTTGATATCTTAAAACGAGATAGCATCCGATATCTGAGTTTCCATTTCCAGTCTTAGCACTCAGAGATAGAGTAAAGCCAAACATGAAAACAAGTCACGAACCGAATAAGTGCCAATGAGTCGGCATTAAATCGTGTATAAGCCTTGAGTTAAATTACCCCGCGCTTTATTTTACGCTAAGTATAATTCGTCCAGAATTGAATGCAGTTACATGATCTGTCTCCTTTTGAACCCTGTTAACAGTCAACAGAACTAAAAAACACTTTATTCAGTATATTACCTCTGTACTTCTGTTATACTACCTCTAACAATCTACAATTTCTGTCGAATATAGAACTGAACTCATACTCACGTCATAGAGTACCATCAGCACTAAGAGGGTAGGAGGTACCACTGGCCGAATACTATCGTGGGTTAGCGTACATGGTTTTGAGTAGGGATTTTATTAGTTCATTCACCCGTCTGGTTGGTATAAGTAAAAGGTTTTATTTCGTACTGTCCGGTTCTGAAAAATTATGTCTACTGACGGTTGGAGAAACCTCGCAGTCTCGGGCCATAATAGCGCTATAATTAGTCTACTGCCAACACAGATCGGGTAACACGTGATCCCATTCTTTTTCTTCGTGATATGCGCACTCCGAATGGTCAGACGCCTGTGCGTGCCAGGAACTCCGTGCTGGGTATCGGGCAACGCGTTGCTGGTGTTACTGGCACCAAGTAGTAGCGGGTCTTTTCCGAGACCGGTGCCGGCCGCTCGCCTTCTCCAGCAGTTCTGTCGCCAGTAGACTGGCGAATCAGTTTGTGGAGCATCCCATAAACGCTAGCCATGCACGATAAAATTAAAAGTGTTTCCATATTCCGAAAACTTAGTTAGTACTAAAACCATGTAGGGTGGAAAAATTGGTCGGTGTAATGGTCGTCCCATGCTCGCTATTAGACTCAGCGGGTTTCAATTTCAAGTTTTCAAAGAATTGTTTATACTTCAATCATAGCAAGGAGAGCCTCTTAATATATAAAGTTGGTTTAGAATAAGAGCCCTATGAATTGTTTATCCCGGTTCTAGTTCAAAATCGAAGTCCTCACAGGCAAGTAATGTAAGTAGGTACTTTCTGTGTTGATGACACTTCCGACCTTGATTCCTACCTGCTTAGAGTCACTTTGTGACGTCCGTCGGCTTCCCATTATTCGTTTCTGCTTGTCAATTCCGATTCGGGCTCTATTAATACTATATACCTAATAAATTATATGAAATGTACAATATTACAAAGTAAACTACTTGTACATTTTTCATGGAAATTAATATTGTTTATTTTCAAATTATTTCATCTGGCCAATTGACAATAGAACATGACAACCAAGCAATGGTACTCAAAGCGATATGGACTTGCTAACTTAGGGAGGGCCCTATATTACCCTTAAACGCCCATTGGTATAGGGAGCGGACGATTTCCGGAGTTGCGCGCCTGTGTGTGTGTGTGTGTGTGTGTGTGTGTGTGTGTGTGTGTGTGTGTGTGTGTGTAACATTCACGGATGGACGGGGACGATCGGACCTACCCCTGCTTCCAACATGGAATCCGATATCCTCCTCCGGATGCCGTATTGGCTTTCGTTTCCAACTTCCGGCCGTTCATTTTTTTTCATGTTAATGGGTTGTCTCCGGGACCCCGGGGTTGCTCGGAGTCTTACGATCCATGAAACCGGATGTGAAAAGCGTACACGAGGGGCGTATCTCTTCGTTTAACCCATCAGTAATGTGTAACATATAATGGGATAAAATACCGTAATAATGTCTGAATAAAATATCTTGACCGGGCTGCGGGCTCGGGCTTCACGTGTGTACAAAACGAGTCCGGATTAACTTTTAATATTAATACCGGATCCTAAACAAATGTTACATTATCTTCTCGCCGCCGTTAGTTGTATTATTTCCCCGCCTATGTAGGAATGTCTTATTGGAATTGCTGTAAAAAAAATAATTTTTTTCAATTTAATTTAATATTCTGTCTGTTTTATACGTATTCACAACTGCTGTGCTATGTGAACTCTTAAACCTAATTTAAGATAATGGAAGATTGAAATGCCTTCTACCAGTTAATACAGTTTTCATTGACATATGAAGTCTATTTTCTCGTGCCTATTCTCCTCCTTACCGGTAAAGAGATTATATAGAAGGTATTTGTTTGGGGGTACACAGGGTCTTTTGAAAAATTAAATAGAGTGAGTATTGAGGTCCTTGTATAATTACGGCGTTACGTCCTTTTGTACGTTGTTGCTGTGCGTGAAATACATTATTTAATAATGAAAATAAATAATAGTATGTAAATAACCGCGGCCGTTATAGTGAATGACGCCACTACCAAAAAAACCATAAAAACTAAAAATACCGGCAATAATTTAAGGCATATATTATTTCATTTATTCTATCCGTTACACATTTGTATCGCGAAAGTAGAATCACATATTACATCAAGTTTGATATATTTAATGTAAATATTCCACATTTTCTGCTATGAAACCGTCTTTTTCCCCAAAAAATTAATTTTGTAGCATTAAAAAAAACGAAATTGCATCTGAAACCGGAATATCCGGCGGGCCGTCATCGTTAACGATAGGTTTCTTCGACGATACAAGGTCAAAAATTATACTTAATTATGCGCTATTATTCCCATGAAATTGATTCAACCCACAATGTCTACTTTTTTCGAAAAGGCGAAATTTGAGGTCGTTAGTCTTCGCGGAGATTCCGGTCGGAGAATTAGGTATATCCTCCGATCCGAAGTTGAATTTACTTATTTTTCACCTGTTTGGGGATCCACCGGAGCCCGGAATATTATCACTCTTGCGATGTTCTCACTCAGCAAGACGATTCCAAGACCGGACTCGTCTTTTACGACACCGACAGTAACACTTCGTTAGCATAATGCTTTGCTTGTTTTTTTTCCAGAGCTACAGTATTTTTATAATCCTTCTGAGGACCCAAAATCGACGCCCAAACATCGATGATCGGAAGAATCATGATATTATTCTTCATCCTTCCATCGCATTTTTTTGTAATGATGAGGTGAACTCTACACTGACCAAATTACCGCATTTTAACTCGTTGGATTACAATTCCAAAATATAAAGCAAATTCCGAATGCCACTTATCTTGATATGCGTCTAGAGTTGAAATTTATTACGCCATTAAAATTGGGACCTTAAGTGGGGAGAACAAAAAAAATTCAAGTATCATTCCGTTATCTGCTATTTATCAAAAGAATACAAACGATTTCAATAAGCTTATTCATCAATGGGGGGGGATAGTAAAACACCGCGTTATCGGTTACAATATTCCCCTTCAGTGTCCTTGAATTCAAAACAATTTTTGTGGGGCCAGAACTAAATTCTAAACAATTCTTTAATTTAGCAATAGTTATTATACATTTTTACGCCTCAAAATGCGTGCCGGATTACATTATGATTCAGGCTCTTCAAGGCGACGGAAAAAACGACTTAATGACGTCGTATGTTGCACTTATTATAGACTAAAGAATATTATAGACTTGTGGTTGAACGTTAACGCCATTCGTAAGTTGTTTTTAGACGCTCTTCAAATCAAAAGTTCTTAAGTGCTTCTTAAGAAACCAATGCGAATCAAACCGTTTGCCGAAATGCGATTGCAGGTAAAATTTCCACATAGATGACTCGTGTTTAGTTTTCGAACGCTGATGAGACTGCCTCCAGTTGCCTATTTGGACTTGAGTTAGCTCGGTTTCGGCTTCTCGAAATCGTTGGCTTACGTTGCATCAGTAATACGGTGAAGTATTTTACTTTTGGTTAGTAGCATTCCGATAGACACGATGCAACGCTATTGCGTGTGGAAAAGTACTCTGGGCCACCAAACAAATACGTTAAATACAAGTATCTAATATAAGTCCGATAGATGTAAAAATTTACGTTGCCGATATGTGTGTATATATAAATATATATATATTTATTTATTTATATTTATGTATTTTGGTACACTGTGATACTAAAGGTGACCTGGTGGCGAGAAGCCGGATAGGTCCAAACTCAGGAGTGACAAATGGAACAATTGTTTAGGTTCTTAATAAACCAAAACCAATCTAGGATAAGACCAAAGAGGCGAGGGGAAACATTAAATTCAATTCTTTATACAGTAGTGATTTCCTAGTCCGGGTTTTCCCTATTGTTAAGAATTGTTTCTTGTCTTGAACAAATAGGGATTGAGTTACTGTGCCTGAAACCGTTTTGAAGTATTATTTTGGCGCTTTTAAGTTGTTCACTGTGAAAAAAGGGAACTAGAATAAGTTTAATAGCTGAAAGACCTTATCCTTCTGAACAGAATTCTTGAGAAAGCGTTCATAATTATAGAGATGTGGTCGAAGAAAATGAAGGAATTGAGCTAAAAAAATGTCACCCCCCCCCATTTCTGTTTTTTTTCCTATTTAAGGATAGGAAGGGCTGTTTTTCCACTCCGTACACCTTTAGAGAGCTCAAATTTCTGAGATTAAATGACATGACTGATTAAATGACGTACTTTTTTTAGTTAATTTTCTAGTCTGGTTTGTATGAGTAAAAGTTTTGCCCTGCTTTTTGCTGGTTTCTGATTCTTTAAAGTAAAGGTCCAAATTAATTTATTTCCTCGTTGCAGTGAGCTAATTCTCGCCGTCGGTTTTTCCCCGTGAATCTCAGGGATAAAATTCCGAGTAGAGCACCCTATACATTCCCCACCACGTGGAGGCGTTAGGGGAAACCTCGCAAAGGGAAACCCTTAATCCTCTGGTCAGGAGATAGCGGATCAGTGGGGAAAACCCCTTGTGGTCTCTTCTGGTTCCATCGGTTCCAAGAGTAGTCCCTCAACACGTGATCCCATTCCTCCTCGCAGACGCACTCCGACTCACGGAGGAAATAAAAAATAATGGCCCGATATGAAATTTTCCTCCCGCGATAACGAAGAACGCTTCCACGGTGCCGAGGAAAAAGTAAAATTCTGCATCGCATTCGAAGCAGATCCAAGAACAGGAATCCTAAGGAGTATCGACCTGGGAAATAGGATACTGGCGAATGAAAACTACCCGCGATCAGTTTTGTTTGGGCGGGTTTGGGCGCGGAGTAAAGAGAGCGAGTTTAAAAGGCATGACTAAGCCGGATCGGACAACCTATCGGATTACGCCGAGCGGGCGATTAGAAGCTGGCAATTACGACCTCCTTACGCGATCGGACCACCGGATATGGACCACAGGGTCTAGTCGGCAAACGGTGCGACTGCCCAGTTACCCCGGGAGTTAAGGCTCGAAAGAAGAACGCAACCGAAGTCATTGACTGGTTTTGCGGTTCTCATGGGTATTACTTTCTTTTTAGTTCCGAGAGACAGCGACTTAATAAACTGTAATTTATAATAATAAATAAATTGTAATTTCATTGATTCATACAATAAAATTATAGGTAGATTAGTACAGTTACGGACAATGGTTAATTATTGTTTGATGGATGAGTTGAGGTTTTCGGAGTGTCGAGGGGTGACGTGCTCGCCTACACAGGCTTCGAACACGGAGGGTTCGAAACACGTACTGAGTCGGCAAGTCAGCACCCCCCCAGGACGGTGCAGACGTAAGATCAGCTGCCTACACCAACGGGTAGGCGCGTTTTTCACGCCGCTGCAGGCGTACAGGAAGTAGGCGTAGCCATAAGAGAACAGAATAGCCGGCTGGGGAAGGGAGCGCTTTAATCCCCGAATTGTACCAGACACGAGTTCATAGGACACTATGAACGCCTATGGGGTTCCTAGAGTGGGAAATCTTTACGTACGGCAGTAATAGGTAATGAGGCCGTCAATACTCGGTTGTCAGGATAACCGATGCTATTGGGTCGGATATGAAGACGATTAGTGTATGAGAACAGGATTTGCAATTAGTACGAGTTACAATAATGACGGTAGAGGAGTCACTACAAAAACTTACTGTTCTCTATAGCGTTCGGGAGAGGTTACTTGTCACGTGCTAACGGCTGCCTGGTAACTGGATCTCGATATTTCTTCGTCCTATCTCCGCAGTTCTTTGCCAGGAGTCTTTTTTCCACCGTTTCCGAGTAAAGCGCCAGCCGCGTGGAGATTCTAATGGCAACTATTTGTCAAATCGAAAAACTCTTAGGTGTCATAGGTCTCTTGTCCACGGTCTTAGACAGACCAGGAGACTTAGGTTTTGATGAGGCAGTTCCATTGCAACGGAGGTAGCTCAGAACAACGACTCGTCCCTCCAGGTCCTTTTCCGAACCGCTCTCATTATATTCCCACATCTGGTGGTACGAATTATTAACCTCTCGAGACGTTTTATTTCGTTTAGAAATGTACAGGAAGATTCGACTCAGCGCTTTCTAGGTCCTACACTGGACCGGTTTAGGCTTTTCGCCGACGTCAGTCCCCTTATTCCCTTGGTATAGAGTTGGACCGCTGACGAAGTCACTCTTTACCTTTAGTAAGCGGTCTGGCCCGGGACCGACTTTATAGGCAAAGAAAACTAGTCGGTTAGTGTTGTCGGATAGTGGCTGAGCTGTTAGAGTTCCGATTACATTCTGACGGAAATAGCAGGTGAATTATATTATACATGTAGTAGTATTTCTCTATATCTAGTTGTAAATTCGGCTTTCACCTGCTGTCTAACTGGTGGTGGGACGATTTGACGAATGAAGACATTTTGAACAGACAAAACGTTTATGGGGATTTTCGGAATATTATGTGTGAATGCGTGAATTTTACATAATGTTTGTTGACTATGAAACAACCACTAAATATACCAGTCAGCCTTAATAGTATTTAAACCATTTTAAACATTAGTAGCATTTTCAAACACCCAAGGAGTAACCAAAGATCGTATCCGATAATCCTCGGAGAAGGAGCGTATCAAAGATATTTGTTTCGGAGAATCGATCTTTTAATCCAGTGGATCCGAAACTCGTCCGTGGATCCCAGAGGGGCATAGTACACTTTTCGACATATCCTTAAGTCTCGGAACCACTATTCTAAATTATATGCTAGACCCGTTTCGATTTCTCCCAATCGCTATTAGCGCACGATGAAGCGTCCTGCCATCGTACCGTTGCTCTTCGAGAGTTCTTACTCTTATCGTAAGTGTCTGAGCATGTATCGAGTGGATAAAAAAGAAAAAAGATCATCATATTAGAGCTGGCAGGATGCTTCATCCGATATATTGTAATGTTACTGGAGATGGCCAAACAAAAAAGAGATAAAATGTAGATATGACACAGATATCTCACATTGTCCCGTCTTTATAATATCTACCGCTGCATATATCAATTGCCGAATCTTTCCTACCGACAGGTGAAATCGTGTACGACTCGATCCTTCAGAACAAGGAGAAGACGAAGAACTACTGGGAACAACTGATGTTAGCTGCAGAACTGGCATCTGAGGCGAGCTGCAAGCTGGCGGTCGGGGCGGGAACGGTGCCGGGGCCCGGCCGGATCGAGAGGGAGGAGAGCGTCGTCGAGAGGGAGATCAGGATACAGAGAGAGAGGGAGAGGGAGCACGCTCTCGCCCACGGACATGCCCAAACCCAGGAAGATACACTAAGCAGCATACCGACCACCGATGAAGGTAACTACTCGGAGTACGGGAGCGAGGAGAAGGAGCACAGCCTCGACGGAAACATCAGGTAATCTTTATTCATATAAAAATTGCTTTAACCATCAATTCCTAACTACTAAGGAGGACAATACAATTTCTCTACTTTTCTCCATCTTCTGTTTGTTACTTTTTAGAGTGAATTTTTCATCGCAGTAACCATTTTATTTTCCAATACCTCCTATAAAAGCAAAAACCGGCGAGGGTTTGTAATACCGAATTTTTATCCGTCTTTAGAGGTACAAATGTAATAAGTACTGTCTGTTTTCCTGGATTCATACTGAAATAAGTAAACATTATCAGTTCGGGAGATTTGTCCGCGAGAATTTGAAATATTGATTGATTTTGTAATTTAATTACGTTTAGTAGAACGATTTTTACTCGACGAAATTTTTAATGACTTACATAATATAATTAAATCATTTTTACTTCTTAAACCTGCTAAACGAAATGAATTTTAAAAAGTACTTTAATTTAACTACTGCAAATATATTAATTTTAATAAAATAAAAAAAATTATTATTTCAAATTTACGAATAAACCGAAGGATAAGTGCAAAATACGAATTTTAAAAAATGTGACACTTCAAAATTGCCGTTACTATTGAAAATGCCGCTTCGAGTGTCCCATTGTGCTCCTATCACTTATACAGTTATTGATATGCTCACATAATCAATGTATAATTATTTGCTTCTGTAAGTAAACTAATCATGTCGAATAATCACAATACATCTTCGCTGATTAGAACTGAATGTACTGTAGTGCAGTGGTTCTCAGCCTTGGCACATATACTAAACTTATTTATGTCCTAAACGAAATGACCTCTCAAAGAATGGCTGAATGTCATCATTGGGTAGAAACATTACAAATTTATTATTTATTTGAGTCGCATTATTAATAATTGTGTTTTCAATATATTTATTTATTGTATCAATGTGTACTCCTAATGGCTCGAATAATCATTTAAATTAAATATTTTTACTTAAAATTAAAAAATACAAATAATCTTACCTGTTATTGTTAATAGAGGTCGTTTTCAGGAACCACCCTCATCGAATTTATTTTCAATAAGCAACGTTACTAGTTTAACCTATGTTTCGATAAAATAGCTTAGAACCACTAGTATAAAACTATTATATGTTTATTATAAATGTTGTGCGTCGTAATATAAAATTAGAACTACACTGGGGCCCAACCCTACTCTTCTGTGCCTACCCGGTCAAGTAACAGTCAATAACCCACTCTTGCTTGTTTCGTCAACAAATTATACTTTGTGCTGCTCATCCAAGGATATTCCAATCCGATTCGTGTTGGATTCGATATGGGACTCTATTTTATCGATATCGATTCGACGGACGATTGTTTTCTGGAGAGGCTATTGATGACAAATTCGGGAGGATGATAAATGGCCGAGTTATCTGTCCCCCACCCTTGGCATTGAATACAAAACAGCACTACTTTAAATTGCCAATTGTCATTTCATAATCCGGTGCTGAGAATTTCAAGAACGTTACAAAACCTGGTCCTTAGTTTTAATCCCGTCATTGAACGCAAAATCCTTGGCCTCCGGTCTTTGGGGAGACTAGCCTCGGCCGAATAGTTCTGTACTTTGAACGTCGTTTAAACCTAAATGAACCCCGACTTCTTAAACTTAAAGTGGACTACAGCTTTGTAGTAGATACACCCAACACCTTCGGAAGTAAGGACAGGGCCGTTGTGACTCAATTGTACTTGAGACAAGTTTCCCTCGATTTTTGAGCACAGTATTCCTTTCGAATACGCACGAGCGATTTAACCGAGTTATAAAAATGGCAGCGAGAATTCTCAGATTGTTCTGCTTGTTTCTAGACGGAAATCGCTCGGAGCGGACATTTATCGACGTTTTTCACAAAACAAATATTAGACATGTAGAGGACTCTCTACAACTGAAGCGTGTGGAAATGTAAACGTTTCGCCCACACCGGTGTTCGATCGATATATTACAAAATCTTCAGATTATAAATTAACGCGGATTTGAACAACCGAGATATTGTTACGGGAACTATTACCAAACCGGTACTTAAACTGGGATTCATAGTCAGCCCAGTAGGAGGAAAATAATAAGAAAAAGAATAACTGACGTTAATAAAAGTAGATTAAAAACTGTGTGCGAGATTTCATAATTACCTGTTAATAACCTCGGGTCATTTATCTTGATCCTTATCGGTTACGACACAAAAGGCAGATAGACTCCTACATCACACAATGTGATGTGATAGCAGCCAAATGTTCAGACGATAGATATGTTATCTCTTTATACAATCCAGATATATTGCTCGCTCGCACGATAATAACATTAGGAATGGTGTCATTTACATCGGAACCAATTATTCGGTCGTCCTCTCCTCATCGCTGGATCCCGGTAAGAACACGATAGTCAGTTCTGTTTCGGTACCTGTATGCTTCGTTCTCTGGTCGTGCTTTGAGCTAGTCCTAACTCGCTTGTCCTTACTTTAAGGCGAAGGCTCCCCTTTAATTCTATGTACCCCCGAATTTTTCTCATTTTCGTTACCTTTGTGGCTTTAATTTTATGTTTGCCCGGGCCATCCATGAAGCTTTTTGAATAGCCGGTCTAATAGAATTTCATCTTCAATTTTGAAAATTTGTGAATGACGGAATCGAGTGCATTCGATTTGCTTTTAGCTATCGAAGATTATATTTTTACCCGTAACAACTCGTTACAAAGAAACCGTGTTTATCGATCTTCAACCGTTGTCTCAAATTCTCGTTCAGTACTGACCATTAGGAGTCAAGCGTAGGTCCGATTGATCTTTGGAGAAATTAAGGACGGTTTAATTTCTTTTCTTGGATGTGGAGAGAGACGGGAATGGAATTTAAGGAAGCGTGATTTTGCGACTTCGTCGACTATTCGTTTAATATCTAACCTACGAAGAATGAAGAAATATGGGTTAGAGCGAGGAGACTAATGCCGTAATGGAAGCAGGCGGGGTCCATAATCACATAAGGGGAGGAAATTCTTCTCACGGCTCCACGTTTCATTCGTACCTATCGCGGGAATGGTTGCTCGGTTTTTTAGAACAATCGTGTCCTCCGGACGAGAATCCGCCGAGCTGTGGGGACGACGTTTGGTTTTAAATGTGAAATATCCGCCGGGAATTTGTAGAGAACGCGGTCTCTAAATAGACGGGAGTCCCCTACTGACACGGATGTCCAAAATGGCATACTGTTTCATAAACCCTTACGTAGAAAGCTCTGAAAAACCACACCCTCCATCCAAACCGTACCGTCTCGTGGGCTCGTCTCAATTGGGTTCTTAGTAGGATTAATCGATACGGATTTCTGTTTTACGATTTTCGGGAAATTTCCTCTTGCTCTAGATCGAACGTCATCGTCCGACCCGAGAGTCCCATCGCGGTTAATCCTCTTCCTCTCTATATTTGTAAGTGCAGAGTGACTGCGAGACTTTGACGATACGGGTCGAATAAGCAGGAGTAGAATATACTCCATCCCCACCAATCTTGGTATAGATTCCCCACACTATTCTAGTCGTCTTCCTTCCCATCGTGGGATGTTCACCTTAAATGTGGTCCGCATCGCCTGTATATCTTAAACGCATTCTTTGAGCCCTATGGCCCATCAAGGAGTCCTTCGTACCGCACTTCGCAGTCCTGGAATGGGAAGTCTAGCGTGTAGTTCTTATTATAAATCGTCCCTACCGGTACATTCAAATGACCTTCTTCAGTCAGTCCTTGCAGAATAACTTACCTCCACGATAATTGTATGCGGTTTCTGTAACGAGGGCAATTCGACTGCATTTTACCTTCTGAGGTTACCACTGTAATCCGCCTCCTTCATCGCGGCTCGACGGTGCATACAGAAGTTCGACTTCATCTACCGCTCTATGCGCCCACGTATACTCCCATGGCGCTCTCTCTCTAGCCTTCCTGGGTTAGGTTCCGGAATAGGTTGGGCCCCCGTTGCAGGAAATACTCTGTCGGCAATCTGTCGGACAGCGATTACCACTAAGACGCCTGATTCTGTTGGCAGCCGGGTGATGAGTCCTGAGGGCGGGTTCTCGCACGAGAGGAGTCCCTCCTATGAGTCGATGAGCTCCGGTCACTCCTCGTCCCTGGGTGAGGCCCATACTCCGACCGCCGTACCCCCAAGGTAAACTATTGCTATACCTGTCAGTCTCTCCCTCCAAAATACAATGGATAAGAAACGTAAGGTCACTGACCCCCCTCCCCCAGATACCAACAACACCAGTATTACAATATTAACTAGTTTTTATTCTATAGACATTTCTGGAATTGTAGCGGATTGAAAACTTGTTCATGTGGGTGGGAGGTCGGTTCGAAAAACAATTGGAAAAGAAGTGTGTGTATACAGCGAACAATACAAACATATCAGGGAAACAGGGAAGAATAGTAAAGTTACACTTTTAATGACCAAGGGGCATAATTAATGACGTCCCCTTCTTGCTTGTATTCCACCTTATATTTAAGTAAAAATGCCTCAACATTAAAAGTATAATTATGACTGTAAGTCTCATTGTGCCAATTTAGGACCCGCATTTGATTTCCACTCGACCTTAACGGACTCTGCTTGCCACGGGGAAAACATTTATAACAACGTGTTTTTACGATATAAACTATGCTTTTTAACGCATTGCATTGTTCCTTATCTCAAACGTTAATTAATTATAAAAGATAACGCAGGCCCATGCATACCAGAGTCAAAAGCGGATTTTTTCTTCTTGGACTCAGCTCCTATTATAAAGCCTACATTTCAAAGATGTTCAATGATATTTATACCGTTTATACTCTTTACTTTGCTATGTTAGCCTTTTTTAATAATTTCTAGCCTTGCTTAATTTTGGTATACACACACAGACAAACATTTGTGGTTTAGAGGAACATTATGTTAAATTGTTTCGTGTTTGTTTTTATAAGAATAACTATTTTTGTGTAGAATTTTGAAACTATATTAACTGTTTTCTCATTTTTTAATAAAAAAGTGGATACTGAAACAGTTCCCACTGCACTTTATACCCGCTTTTCCGCTACACACTTGACTAAATTCCTGTCAGCAATTAACGACTGGCAATCTGCCTTCTGTCGCAATCTGCCTGTACTCATTGTATGTTATATGTTATCCCGTTATCCTGTTACCTTATACCTTAATTCGGCACCTTTTTTTCTTCGAATACTTATGACATTGTCGCACTTCAGAAAGGAGACACCCATAGAAAGAGAAATACGACTGGTAAAGGAACGGGAAGAAGAACTTAGAAGGGAAAAACGCAATTCTCTCAACATTATAACATCAGAATACACGAAAGGAGTAAGTTTATTTCGCGCATTTAATATTCCGTCGTATATTTGATAAATCATTCGTTCCTACGCGATCCTTAAATTCAAGCAACAGCATTACAATCAGCCTATTTTCCGTGAGATATTTTGTATTATCTCTAGAGATTATTATTATCTATAACAACGACATATTAAATAATTAATAACAACACTGGTCTATACATTTTTCCGTTAACGAATATATTGTTTTTGTTTCACATTTCCGTTAAAAATCATTTAAAGTTCACAGTCTGTTTCTCGTACTGGCATTCAAATATCAGTACTTATATAATGTAAACATTTCATTTATCGCACCGATTCGAGACTTAGGCCATTTTTTCAACCGGAGAAATGGTTGTTAAATGTTTTATTTCCAAATCAGGTCGAGAATTTCAATTATTTATTTGTCTGTAATTCAAATTATATGGAATCTAATTGTCTAATTACAGGGAGGTGACAAAGCGACGCCAAGGAACAGTACAAGACTTCTTTCCGTAAAACGAATTCAGAAGGAAATGATGCTGGAAAACGAGAACGATGACACCAAAAGCGTCACGAAGGATGCTTGCTTTCAAAACAAGGTGTTTCGTTGTGTTTTTCATAAAGCCACTCGTTGATTTTCTCTCCCCTGTTACCCATCCATTTATCCCAAGGCGGCTTAACCACCACTGGTCTAGATATCTCATCGGTCTATAACCCTGAGACACTACAAAAAATGCCATCACCGGTTTGCTTCTTTATGGGAAGAAGCAAGCGACATTCCGCAATTGTACTGATAACTATTAAGGTTGACTGAACAATGAATAAAAAGGAAAAATATATATTTTATTTAAAATAATATTTACCAACTCTGATTTCATAGGACAACACTAAACCCGAAATGGACTCGACGAGGTTGAAGAAATGCGTTTCGATGTCGAACCTGCCGGAGCAGAGGGACTGCGAGGGCGGGGACACGGGCGTCGCCGGACCGAAGACTCCGAACGGGGTGGCTCGCCCGTCCCAGGGTTGGTCCCAGCCGAGGGCCGTCTCCACGCCCAAACTGATCACCGCCAACAAACACCAGAAGGGGCTGATGAAGCGCTTCCTTGAGTCCCACGGTAGGATGGTGCCCACCTTTAGCTTTGGCACCCACGGTAGCGCTCCCAAGAGTCCGGAGTCGGTGGAACCTAGGAAAATCCTTGTCGAGAGGACTCAGGTAGTTGCAAAACCGATACCCCGTTCCGTTTAACTAATTTTTAAATCGAAGTTCATTCTAGAGTAAAAAAGTGTTTTCCTTTTCCCCGACAGGAGGAGAAACCCGAAGCGAACCCCAACGTTGTCGCCAGGCGTCCCGGTTACATATCCGCCGAAGACAAGATACAGATGGAATTAGAGGAGATGAAGAAGAGAGAGGCGGAACTTAGGTTAGTTTGTCATTAATTTAGTGAGTTTACGACCCCAACCCAGTATATAAGAAAAGGAAAATGTCCTCCCAAAAGCGACCACCCTCCACGAACACCAATAAATAATAAAAACGTCAATCGATATCCCTTTCGACTCTTTCCTTTTAAAATATCATAAGACCTATTTGGAGGTCCGCTAGGGATATGAATATCATCTTTCGATATTTTGTCTCCGCTCGCATGTTTGGTTTTAAGTTAAAACGGTTTAAAATTCTCGCCATTGCCAATAGTGAAGTACTTGTGTATGCCGCACATTGTCATTGCATTACTTCCTACGGTATGATAATGAAACAACAAAAGATTGTGAGTGTACAAATTTAACAGATTTTGCTAGGGAAAACTGCTCATGAAGCACCCCGCCAGCATTGTTACTGACAGAATGTTTGACACTGGTCTACAAAAAAAAGTGTGGCGGAAAATCGCACGAGTCGTTATATTCTAAACTATTGTGGACTTCCCAAACAAATACCTTAATTAGTAAAATTAATAATACATTTGATTTGGAGAAAAAATCGAGATAACTCCTCGAGAGGAAAAACAGCACGCTTAGTCCTCTCAGGGGCAACAAAACTGATCATAATTTTAACTTTAGTTTATATTATCAAATTCAATTTATAATGATATTACAACCAGTATATATTTAATGAAAAAAATAGATAAATTGATTTAATACAATGTAATTTAAATTGTCTCCTGGATATTAACCTGAGCTCTGTCATACTATAATAAATGGTCAAAATTAATTGTTTTGCAATGTTCAGTAAAACAGTACTTTAGCACTGAATATTTCTTGTTTTCTTTTTTGCAATTATAAACAATTATCTTATTTCATTTATACCATTTAAACTTATTTTGGGTGAAATATATTATAAAATGAAAATTATAAACCTGTAATATGAAATGGTAAACGTATTTATTTATTTTGTTTTTTTTATTAATATCAACTAAACATTCATCTCAAGTATTGAAAAAGCTTCTTATTTTTATTATAGGAAAGAAAGAGCTCGAAACTTTGGTAGATCACAGCCGAATCTACAGGAAATAGATGATGAAGAAGAACAAGAAGATGATGAAGAAGTCAGACTACCAACTATGGGTAAATTACGAACAGCATTAAGCAATCCCAATTTGATTGAAAATAAGGTAATCACATTCAAGACTTGTATCTTATAAATAATTTCATTAGATAGCAATATTCCAACCCCTCACAGACCACAAAACAAGTATGCCAAAGCAATACAGAATATTATACATATCCTTACCAGCCTGGAACAGGTTTTTTATTTTAATCTTAGTGACTTATACATTTTATTTAATAAAATAAAATTATGATGGAATTTATGTAATATTTTAAATTTTAAATGTTAGATTAAGCAACTGAAGTTGAAGCAATGGAGTTAAAGTCACAGTTTGAATTTTTTTCTGTATGAAATAAATTAATTCAAACTTCTAATCATTATAATTAATAAGTATTAGGGACTAATTTTCTTAATGACAAACAATTTTGCACTTTTATATGTTCAGATTATGAATAGGCAGAAGTATAAAACTATATTCATGAACACCAGTTTGATCAATAAATATTTTTTAATGCTGTATAATATGAATAAAGTGACAATTTAAAAATCCACACAATTCCAGACAATTTCCATTTGTCCTTCCAAACAAATTCATTTCTGAGAATTATTCTTAAATCTCAATATTCATGCATCAATTTTTGAACAGTTATTGCTTTCTTGAATAACAATATTTCTATTTAATATTAAAAATCAGCTACAATCATCACAATTAAACATTTTTTTTAACATTTAACTTTTTTTGGTGTACCAGGTTTTGATGGTACATTTTTTTAGGGATAATGTGTTTGATAAGGTCCATTTAGCACATTGATAATTATGAAAAAATATGGACAATTTAATATGAATATACTATGCAAAAAATGAAAAATATATGATTTATTTACTTTAGGTATTATTACAATCTGTGTTGAAATTACAATTACAGTAAATATATTTTAAATTATAAATTGAAAACATCTTTTGAGTAATAATTTATTTAAAAAATATGTAATCACTGTCTAGTCTGTCAATGAAAAAAATATTTGAAATTTAACAATTTAATTTCCTATAAAGCAGTGCATCATTAGCTACAACCATCATATTCAATTCAATCTTTCATATACTACTTTCTTATTTTTCTTCTTGCATTTTTAGCAAATCATTAGAAAATCAATATCCAATAATAATAAATAAATATTTTTTAAGATATCTGTGTTTATATATAGCTATCAAATAACTGTAGATATGCAGTGTTATGGCATTTTATAAATTGACACCTATATATGTATCTTACAGCCAGTTGTCCAAAAGGTTACACCTCATAAACGGAGAAGTGCTTTGATTGATGCTTGGGAAAACCGTATTAGAAATGAACAATAATTCCAGTGAATTGCACTAAAAGCATGTATGTAAGGTGATTAATCACTACTAAATACTTTAAAATTTTTTTCAGTTTTATTCCTCTAAGTTCTTATCATTATTTTTCCTTCATTCAACACACAAATGTTATTTCTGAATAAATATAATAATGAATCTGGAGAAGGTATTGTAAATATTAATTTATGTTAATATTTTGTATTAATTTTTCTAGGATTTTGCAGTCCCTGCAAGAAAACATTTGTTGACCCAGTTCTTAATTTGATTCAAGCACAATTAATATACAATGCTGTATTAATTCTATTATTATTATTATATATTTTATTCTTGTTTAAAATATTATTTTTGTCATTATAGAATAATCATTATTGTCTTTATTATTACTATAATTAATTTTTAGTACTATTATTATTTTATTATAATTATCTTAATATCTTTATTATTATATTATCATTTTTTTTTTCGGTTAAGGCGCTTTAGTGGTCATTTGCGCCTGCTATAAATCTATTGTTATAATCATTTCCATTATAATTATATCATTATTAGAATAATTATAACTATTTTATATTATTTTTATTATTCATTTTTTTCAAAAAATAAGGTTTCATGTACTGAAATACTAAAATGTGTACATAAATGTCTGTGGAAGCCAATAATGTTATAGTACAGATCTTAATGAAAGGTTTACTCAGAAATAAATAAACAAGGCAATTTTTCATGTCATAATTTATATTAATTCGTCTTGTTTGATATATTCCCCCTTAATTTATATTGTTAAATTTGTTTGAAATTGTAAAATATGGTTGTTGAAAATAGACTACACCTATGTACATTTATATTAAAGATTATCCATGTTATATTGTATTATTTTCTTTACCTATTACATTTTAAAAATAATATATATTATAAAATGTAGCATTAAAGTACCCTTTAATATTTATCCCTTCATGTTCTACACCAAATAAAATATTGGTGTTGATAATTAACAATATGTTATTGTCAGAATGAAAAGTATTTTCATACAATGTTATTGTATTGAAAAGCCAGACATACTATCATACAATCATAATATTTTATAATAGTATAGCATAATAGCAGCGCACTATATAATATTGATATCATATTGCAACAGAAATTAAAAGTGTATGTGCTTTCTTTGTGCTGCACATTTATTTCTGATACGAGAATGTACTAGAATCATAAGTATGAATACAATAATTTATGCTGCCAGAAATGTTTTTATATTTCATTTATATGGTAATATAAAGATAAAAATATCTCTTCATTATTAATGTTTCAATATGATTTGAAAATGGACTTCGTTTACTCGAATTATAGACTTTTTTGTGTAACATTAACTATGGAATGTAAAAAGGAAATTGGCACTTAAAAAATTACATAATTAACAACAATTGTATAAGGAATGTATGGAGTTGCCAGTTGCTGCAGGGAACAACTTCAACACCGTATCTATAACGAAGTAAGTACAATCATTGCAGTCGATAGAAGTAATACCATGTGCTTTTATGTTGCACATATTGTGATATCGCTGACAATATTTCTTATGTAAAGTTTTATTTTGGATAATGGTCCTTCAACAGGGGTTAAAGTTGGTGATTAAGGGACGTGGTACTACGCATTAATACCAAATCCGTCCATATCAATTTTCGTCTGGAAGAATTCGTGCATAGCCATTGCCATATGCGGCAAAATATGGCCCCAGTGCCATATGCGTGTGTCCCTGGGTCCATGAACTATAAGTCGACTAGTTCGAACGTTGAAAAAAAGCATTGTGGGGAAAATAGAATTTGACGTGTAAATGCTACAATACAGTAGAGAAAAAAAGTCGTGTATTTGGAAAAGAGTCCAGAAAATTATCATTCAATTTAATATTAAACCCCGTACAGGTAAAGGCGTCTACACAGAGTCGAACGAATAGCCGCCACGCTTTCCTATAATAGCAAATCTCAACAGATTATACGAAAGATGCTCATTAACCACAGTATACCCATTAGATTGCTCTTAAACTCTAGTATAGTTATTAGACTAAGTTCACAAAATAGTACACTTATTAGATTAGGTTAGGTTATGAGCTTATAAACTCCAATATTCTTATTAGATTAGGTCAGGCTGAAATTGATATAATTATAGTATTTTATCAAAGTTGCGATAACGAAAAATATTACAGGAGAAGGATGGATGAAATATTGAAAATTATTCGCGTATTGAAAGTACATTCTTTGTATTTTCTGATTGTGGTAAATACCCGAGTAAATATAGAGTCTATAAGTAATTTAATATGTATTTGGATAAATCGTTAGAGTTATGTCTAAACTACATATTATATATATTACCCGTTCAATGTTTACGTTTTTCCTTGGTAACATAATTTAATGTGAATTGTCTAAACTTCACACAAGAATGAAAAACAGAAATAAACCTAGCCTCTACAGAACTCAATCCAGAAATTTAGACGACTTCATCTTTTTAATACCCATATGTTTTTTCTTATCACTTCGAATCTCGATAACACTGTTCATATCGTCTAATTATTAGCACGTTAATCCTCCTATAAAGTCAGTAAGTATAAAAAGCAGATTGTTAAGGTTAATATAGTACATTTAATTAGTTTAACACCTATATGACTGAGAATACTTCAATTGAAGAACGAATTGTATTCGTTGCTCTTAATTTAATATTCGCGGGACACTTGTCATCACTTATAGGAAAATTGGTCTGTTATGTTAGCAGCACTGAGGAAACAATATTAGAAGATGACGGCATGGGAAGGTAATGTTGTATTTCATTGACATAATAATATAAATTATTAATAAATATAATTAACATTTAAATATTGTTTCAGATCTAAGAAAACAGGCGAGGAGGTTGGAGAATGAAATTGACTTAAAATTAGTCTCATTTAGTAAAGTAGGTACTGGCAGTGGTGTTGGAGGAAGTCTTGACAGGTAAGTTTTGTTTTATTTAGAAATATAGAGTTATATTATTGTCATGTAATTTTTTAAAGCCAATTCTTTTAAAATGAAGAAATACTATAAAAATAAAGACAAATGATTCTAGGTGAAACTTGCATTGCATGTGTGCTATTAGTGTTAACTACTGAACAACTGTTCAAAATTACAATCTACACTCCTGTTTGAATTTAACTGAAGGTAGAAGTATGTAATAATGTTTGTTTTGTAAACTTTACTGACAAGTGTTATATTTCAGTGATACAGAGCCTCTCCTACCGACTGATCACCTTTTTGAATCAGTTTCTTTGGAAATTGAAAATTTATTATCAAAGGTATGAAATATATAATATTATTTTTCACATTAATAAAGTGTAAGAAATTTGGCATTGTTATATTTTTTGTATCCAAAAGGGAAAGTTGTTTAGTAACCCAATGGAGGTTTACATAAAGTATCATAAGGTATCATAAAGTATGCAAAATCTAACATTCTGTAATTACGGATAATTTTATAATTTGTTGTCTGTTTACAGACTATAATTTATAAGTATGGTTCTCAGCTGTTCTTGATTATAGTTATATGATTACCTTATTGTTGAGTACTAAAGGATATGAACACCTCACAGAAATTATTTCATGTTATTTAAAAATTCCTTAACTATTGTGTTGAAACCCATTGATATTTCAAAAATGTGCACTTTAGTATTTCTTCTTATATTTCTCTTTAGCAAACACCACATGATATAGTTCAAAAGAAGGAGAGTATACATTTCTCTGATTGTTTCAGTTAGCAGCTGTGAATGATAAAATGGGAGAACTTGGAAGTGGTGAACAGACTGGTGGTTTCATCCTTCACACTTTACAAAGGCACAGGGAAATTCTACAAGATTATACTCTAGAATTTAGGAAAACAAAAGAAAATTACAGGGCTAGAAAAGAAAGAGAAGAACTCCTTCAGAGTGTCCGGAAGGATATAGAGTAAGTAATCATTGTGAAAATGTTTATTTTAATATGTTGAGTGGTTACATTCAATATCGAAGTTTCTAAAGTTAAAAGATCATTGACTTGACAGATGATTCGACATGTATTATACATTTTGGATAGAAGAAGTTATCATTTATATTCCATAATTATATATTATATTTTTATAATTAGTCAGTATATCGCAACTATTTTTACTTTATAGTTCAATAATAAATAATAAGTATTACGATTGATTATATATTGATTATTTAATCATGTTCAATATAATTATATTGATAAATGCAATATAATAAACATAATTCAATTATGTAATAATTATCATGGCTTTTTTTCAGTTCACATAAAAGTAGCTCTGGATTAAATAGAAGGATGGACTTATACCTCAAAGAGAATGATCATATTCGCAGGTATATTTACTCATATATTGTCTACCACTGTTTAAGTTTATTTTTATTAGATACTAAAATAAATCTACTCTTTTCCAGCTCTGATAGAATGGTGGATGACCAAATAAGTATTGCTGTAGAAACAAGGGAACATTTGGTATCTCAAAGATTAAACATGAAGAGGTTTCAAACGAGATTACATGACCTATTGAATCGATTTCCACTAGTAAACAGTTTGGTTCAAAGGATCAATCTTAGGAAACGAAGAGATTCAATTATTGTTGGTTTGGTTGCTGCACTGTGTACATTTTTATTGCTTTTGTATGCATTCCATTGAATATTTAATTTTGTATTCCATATGTATACAAATTTTCATTCAAGTTAATATATATTATTTGAATAAAGATTTGTATGTATGTGTATATATATATATGTGTGTGTATATATATATATATATATATATATATATATATATATATATATATATTCATTGATTCATGATTTAGTTATTCAAATTTAATTATGAGCTACAGTTAAAATCTTCCATTATTATTTTTGTTTTTTATTAACTTATATAACTTTTTAATTATTATAAATTATTAGATTTCTTCTCATTATTATGAAGCAGTCTGTAAATTTTACATTGGACATGAATCTTGGGAAGTCAAAATGATAAATTTTACACCTAATTTTGAACTATGGTCACATTTTTCAACAGCTTCTGTAAAACATAGTTTGAAGTGGTAGCTTAAAGGTAATTACTTGATTGAAGAATGCTTAGGTGAAAAATGTTACCATTAGCTGAAATTAGGCTAGTTGGTACCAGGTTAGATTATTGTTATTCTTTGTCTCTTTATGAACTTTAAACATCATATAGAGAAGGGACAATTTCTTATTAATGGTATAGAAGCCTATTGCTTATTTGCTATCATAAGTAAAAACTCAATATTGAACCAAAGTGAACATTTATTCCTACTAATAAATGCAAGGAATAGTTCCATCTGTTCTGCCTTATTGATGTTTTTATAGTACTCAAACTATTAAAAGGAATAAAAGAAGGTATTCACAAAATATTTCTGAATTGTGTGAGCACACGGTTAATAATAAATCATTGCCTACTTACTACTTAACATTTGAGTTCTTTTTTTGTATATTTATAAAAAAAGGGTCCAAGATGATTGAGTTTTCTATTTCTTAAAATACCAGTATAATTACATAGTCTTTGGCATAACAAAAGAAAAAATTCTGTATTATTTATCTTATACTTAAATAGCATAATTTATATGGAATTATGTAGCTTCTTATTGTTATGAGTTAATGAAAATGAGTTTTAATAATGTTATAGATTTTTATTGAATATTTATAAAAAAATAATTATAATCTAATTTTTGAACAGTTGTTAAAATAAAACAGCTAAACATATTTTTTCAACAGAAGGCGGCCTTGTATATTGAAATTTATAGCAAGAAACAAGTAAACAATTATAACCATAGTTTAAGTCTCCAAAAAATGTTAGATAATAGTAATTTTAATGTAATTCCAGTTTGGTCTTCTGAAAAAGAAAAGCCTTATGAATGATATTACTATATCTTCCTTAAAGAAACACAATGACTTGGCAACATTTTTCTTACAAAAAAATGTCAACGAATGAAATAAATATCTTACCAAAGATATGTGATGACTCCTAGATAAACCAGTCATGAATGTCTGGGTATATATGATCATATAATTTTTTAAATATATTTTCCAGATGAAAGTAAATTCCCTGGAGGAATATAACTGACTTTTTTATAATATAAATTGTATATAAGTTTGTTGTAATTAACAATATGGATTTTATCGGTCTGTATACACACTAAATATGTATTTTGGGTTATTTTAAAATTAGAATTACATTTTATCCTCACTCTCAATTTCAAAATATAAGCTGATAAAGATGACCACTGTTACTCTTGAAGGTTTAAAACATGATGGATGTTCAGAAACTTTTTTGAATTTGAAATATTATCATATGCATAAGTATCTGCATTTGGAGGAATAACTCTCTTTACCCAGTATGTCCAGGTGATGGACCTTTTACAAAATAAATACCAAATATTAGGAAAATATATTATTATCATCAGTAATTATCACATCCTTGTATTTAATATATTAATAAATACCAAAATGACAAATCATAACGGTGGTGTGTGAACATTTTTTTAATAGTTGTGATTCATTTTGATTTTACTCCTGTGTTTTTGAATATGTTAACACTGAATTAAGCATGTTGTGGTACCTCCAAGAATTAAAAAGAAAATGTTCTTAATGGTTAAATTGAAGTTTCAACATAGCTTAAAAAGACAGCATAAACAGAAATTTTAGTTGTCAATAGTACACATTTGGACTTGTATCCCAATAACTGCAACTATTCCAATATATTAGTTTTGAGTAAGCAATCTGAAAAGGATTGAGTAAATCTGGGGAAAAGAGAGTCCTCCTAGGTAGATGTTTTTGACCTTCTTACAAAAATTATTTTAGACCCATGCTTTTGTTATAGTCAGAGTCATAATCTGAGATTATGAGATTCCAGCAGTGGAACTGAATTAGCCTTTTTATAACCCTTAGATAATGAATGTAAAAAAACGAATGATATTTACAGAATATTATGAACCTTATGGAAGGATCTTGGATTTCAATTTTTCTCATTATTTATGATTGATATTAATACTCCTATAACTACATATTTATATAGGGGAAAATCATATTCAAAGCCTCGTAAATTCTTGATAAAATATTATCCAACATAATATGTTAAAATGAAATGTGTATGTTCCAAATGGCCAATTCATTAAGTATGAATAACTTGTTTTAACTACAGAATTCATTCATTATCTTGATATTGATTTACTATATTATTTGGATTTTTACCATATTATTAGCAGGAGTCAAAAGTTGCATTCAGTGAACAAATATCTGTGATCTATAAAATTTTAAAAAGTGTGTACAAATTTGGCAATTTTCAATCTAAGTCTATTTTGTGTCTAACATATTTTTCATATGTCTTCTAATTACTTTTAATTACTTCTATACTTTTAATTACTTAATTTCAATTTGCTTTCCATTGTCTCTATCTTTCAGAAATGTTAACTAACTCAGTTTTTAACAGGTTTTTAGGAACATCTCTTATCCCTAGATATATTCTTAAGCTTGTTAATGCAAAATTGATAAAAACTCAAGCCAAGAACTATTTGTCCAGTAGCTGACAAAAATGTATAAAAATGATAATTATTGTTATGTGTAACTGGGGCAGAGCTGTTGTTGGTTGCTATTGAATGTATTCAACTGGTGTATTATAAAGTGCCTTACTTTGAGATAAGGGAAATCTAAGTATGTAAGATTGTATGTTTAGTTCTTAATTACTGATGTTTATATCTCTGCCCCAATCTCACCTACCTTATTTCCAAGTATTCAAAAATTCTTTGAATGATAACATTCATTTTGTGAACTGCCATTTAATGTAATATAAGGGATATTAACTTAAATCCAATTTAATTTTTTGTGTTATGTTTGGCACTGATCATTATTTTTTCCCGTTTAAATGACTTATGATCACATTTGAAGTACTTATTTCGTATATCCACATTGTAGCTTCTCATTTAAAAAGGACTTAATAAATATGTTGTATAGCTTTATTGTGAAGTGATCTAGAATTGACATCAATTAATCCTAAGGTTCCAGACATTAATCTAGTACACCTAAAACCTACCACTTGTACATTGCAGGAATTAAAGCCACTAATATCGAAGATAAATGTTCAATCAAACAAATTAATTTGTCACAGAATACATCCTGCCACCATTGAACAGGGCTCCCCAAGGTATGGCACAATACCTAATGAGTGGGGAAACATATTTAAAAAACAGAGCAATACTTACTCAAAAGTAACAACTCAAACAATGGGTTGATGTAAATGTGCTTGTGAAGATATATAAAAAAGTATGTAAAAATTACAAACTACAGTTCAGGTATTAACCTTATGTTACTGACATTAGCATCAAGTAAAATAGATTTCTATAAAGAAAGAAAAAGGATTCAGTGAAAACTTGTCATTTAATATATGATTATATCATGGTTATAATCAGTATTCAGACAATAAAATGTTATGTTATAAATTTAATTATATAACTTGAAAAAGTACCGTAAATATAAATACAATAGTTGCTTAACAGGCCTTTCTCTAATAATATGTATTTTATTCTAAATTATTATTTTATATTATTTATTAATCACAGTTTGTGCTATATATAAAGATGCAAAGTAGTATTATATTTACACTTGGTAACACTTCAGATAGAAGGAAGAGCTGTTTGTACAAAATAACAAATTTACTTTAGATATTTTTAACAAAATTTAGTTTTTTAGTTCTAAAAACATAAAGACACTAATAATAATCAGCGTTCCTGTAATCACTATCCATATACTCTGTGTTTTCATCAGATATCCTGTAGTCTTGATCATAATCATCAGTATAGCCATAATCATCAGCTCCTGGAGGGACTAATGCCCCTCCTGCAAAATCTGAGATACCATCTTCATAGCCCATAAATTTGGCTAAACCATATATGAATCTCAATACAACTAATCTAACAAAATTAAAAATGTTTGTCTCCTTTGGATGCTTTTGCAATTGTTTGATCCTCTTCCTGGACTGGCAATTGCCCTGAAATTAAAGATAAATTTTTCAATTTTGTTTTTGTTGAATGTTCATAATGACCATCATCATTATAAATCTATTTACAAATCTTATATAAGAAGGTATACTGAAAGCCAAATCAGCTGAATGATACTTTCTGCCACTGACTTCATGGCAGGGCTTTAGATCTTGATTTTCTTACTTAATTATTAAACTTAAAATGTTTCACTGTATAAAATGCATGGTTCGCTTAGTTACATGTACCTATGTAGGGACAATTAGGCTAGAAGCAATAGAAACAAAAATTATGATTTCCATTCCCTAAACTAACGTAAAACTTTGTAACCAATTTTCTGGGTTAATATTGATGATATTTTGTTGCATTTTGTGTACAATAATAACGGAGGCAGAGGAAAACTCAGACAATTGACTCATTAATTTAGATAGTCAAATATGTGAATGATATCCACTTACAAGCAATAACAGTATAATTAAACTGATAATTAATGTATCTCTTGGTTTCAGGAGCATCTTCCTGTAACAGGTTCGAGATTCAAGTTAATTCATTAAATACAATTAGCATAAAATCAGAGTAAAATCCTTATTGTAAACCACAATAGACCTTAGACTTTGTGTCTCCTCCACTCTCAAGTAGATGAGAATAAATTATTTACTGATCTATTTTAATATATAATTTTTAATAATCGATATATTTAAATATCTTGTATCGGCTAAGATTGGTGCTAGTGCAGGTGATATTCTAGTTAACCATTTTAAAATTTAACTAGTTTGGATTTCTTGCATAATATTCTGAAGAGGATCTGAAAAGACTATTGTTACCTTGACAAAAAACCAAAGATGATTTTCCATTTCACTTGTTTGCTTGAGGCTTTAAGCCATTCAAATGGATCGTGTATGACATCAGCAATTTACAAATGTAACATATGTTCTCTCTTACATTGACACAATAGTAGTAAACTATTATAAATAATGAAGCACTATTGGATTAAATTCAAATAAACATAATAACTATGTTGCTAGACTGATAGTTGTCATTGGGTTTTCTGACTCCACTCGTCTCTTCGGTCTTAAGCCTTTGGCCTCTTCCCAATCGTCAGTATCATTCCATATTATCAGTGCTGATGCAGCATCATCGGCAGATGGCATGCGTAAATAGCGGCGGAATACGTTTGATGATGACGAGAAGCCGAAATTTGATTCATTTTAATAAAGCTTTAATATCCAAATTAAACCCGCAGGCAGGATTTTGCCTTTATTTTTTCGTCGTTAACCTCGAACCTAGGGGTATATAATAAAACAAAAGTAACCACTGGAACGAGAGGTCCTGCTATTTGTGCAAGGCGAGCTATCTGTTCCTAAGACTTATAATTCCAGCACTTTCCTGATAATTGTAATGCACAGTTGAGTCCAGGAACCAAAAACAATTTCGAGGCACTACAGCTCGGTCTTAATTCGTATACGTCCTTTAGTCCGCCAACATTTTTTTACGTAAAATAGTTTAGAAACATATTGCAGTCGGTCGGTTGACAAGTCATTGAAGGCTGTATTTGACAAACGGCTTAGAAATTAAGTTTCGTGATCACTCCATCAGGATTGCAAAATGTCTGAGTCAGTATGCGGCCGTTTTTTATGTTCATGTCTGTATGCCATCTTAGACGGGAAACAGAAAATTTCTAACTGTTGACGATCAAAGTTTCCTACTGTTAAGTTTAACTGTTTGATTCAAAGCTTCTAGTTTCATTGGATTTTATTTTTGTAAGGAAAATTTTAAAATGCAACCGATATGCTTATTTTTATTAATTTTTCGTTTTGAACATTTCGTTTCCAGAAAGCGTAGGAGTGTGGGTAATGGATCGTTCATTTTGACACAGTTAAGGTTTGAAACGTTTCTTCTAATTATCTGATTTCTTGTCGGTTTATTAACGTTTACAATGAACAAATCATGCACACGCATCATACTGACATGGATGTTCATAGCTGGATAGCATGGCTGGATTTCATAGCTAACCGGCCAGTGTACTTAAATTGAAAAAAAGGAATTGTGTCGCTATTTTTTTAAAATTTGATCCAGGCTGGTTACAGCTGTTCTCTGTCCGCTAGTGCTAAGCGTGAACACCTTACTACATTACTAGCGAATAGCGGAAAGCCTAAAACGGTCTAGCTTAAGACAAGTGGAGGAAGAAAATCGCACGGGTGAGATGATCGGCATTTTTATTGCAATATAAGATTGGTGGTGAAAGAGCGTAGGATAACGCATCGGAAATGACTTCTGTCGCTCATAAAAAAGCTAAATGAAGTCATTTAAACACCGTTAACACTCGGTTCTTCAAAATTCTCAGGAAACATCGTACGATCTACTTGCGTCACCTTCTTTAAAGAGTAATTCGGGAGAGGTTACTGAAATGAGGGACGCCGTTTAGTGGCCGAAATCATGAATGTGGTCTATCGGCTATCGTGATATACTGATGAGAAATTAATACTACTTACATATGGAGTAATGTTAGGGAGAGTCCACCGGCGGGGCGATGACTGAGGCCCGTTGGCTGGAACTCGGCCTAACGGTAACCCCTATACACTACGCCCCTCTTTTTTTCATCTTCGGCATTTTCTTATCACCCGTTGCGTTCATCGGTTCTTCCGGTCAACGGTTATTCTACCCCCTTTTGATCCCCCAGGTTCGGTTAGCCCGAATTCCTATTACGAGCACAAACCGTGGAAATAGGACCGCTGCCCGGTTATTTGGAGCGGGGTAATCTGAATCTGTCCGAATATGCAGGAGAACGATAGAGGTTATTTAGTAACATCAGGAGTAATTAGGAGATATTCAAGTCCTATAAGGAGATAGTCGGAACGGAAATTTCTGAATCCTTTCCAATATATAGGGGAATGAAATAGGTCATACAAATTTACTTGCGTCCTATCGGGGTTGTACCGCGAGTGTGGACATACAACAGGAATGTATGAACTTGGTCGATTTTGCGGGGAATGATAGAGCTCATTTACAGGTAACGGATAGTTATTCGTGTGTGAAACACGGCCGTTGCCAGGCTATACGGTGAGAAGAAATCTGAATCTGTCAGAATATGCAGGGACCGATAGAGGTCATTTACAGCCATGCAAATTAATTTACCTATCGCCGGGCCGAAGCGTGGAAATACTACTAGCTACTTGGACCGGATAAGTCTGAATTTGTTCAAATCTGCAGGAAAAAGACAGACATCATACAATTAATTTACGTCCTTTCGGGTTGGTACAATGCGTGGAAAAATGACCGCTTCCTGGGTGCTCAGATTTCTACGAAGCGTGGAAATACGAGTGGTGTGCCCGGCAACAAGGGGGTCTGAATCTGGTCGACATTGCGGGGAACGATGGAGGTCATTTACAGGTCACTGACAGTTATTCGTGTCCTATCACCCATATTCTGAGCGTTGAAATACAACCGCTGACCTAGTCCCTCATGAACAATTCCTTCCTGTCCATGTCTACTCCTTATAAACTTGAAATATTCCGACTGCCCCTTTCTGCTTTGTCATAAGCTTCAAGGATTCCCTTCTGTACCTGTCTACAGGTCAGATCAGGTCTGAATTCAATTGTATTCAATCCCGATAGGACAGGAATAATCTCTCTCTGATCTCAAAAATACGTTTGAGTCTGATATACAACGGATAAGTCTGATCCCTAAAGAAGACGACCCCGTGGAAGATAAAGGATAAAGGAAAGGTTTATTTCTTGGGTAATGGATTGATAAAAATACACAAAATGAGAAATACACTTTTAAAATATTTATCCATGTTTATACAATCTGTATGAATATATTTATTATATACATTCTACATTCTTAGCTGTTAAAAAAATAATCACAGTAAATAACTTTATTGTTCATGGTGGCAATGAGGATTCAGGTAAGTCCAAAATAAGAACAAGTTATCTAACTCACTCAATTACAGTAAACTGAATTATTTTTTCCTATTATTTTGTTAATATTTCTACAAAAAACTTAAACAGGTCCTTATTTGTGTGTTTATGTGTGTTGTACATGCATATAGTTTAACAGGAAATATAGTCAAAAAATACATGTGCATTGAAAATCTAATTGAAAAAGGCCACACTATATTGTCACACTTAATTCATTTTAACAGGTTTATTGTAAAGTTTCTTATATCTTTAAATATCTACTAACAATAAACTATAAAATATTTCAAACTGTTCCAGAAATATACAAAAACAAACTAAACTGAATAAAAATGCAATAAATTAACTACAGCACAAACAAAATTGTTTAATAATTTATACACATTTCTCATTTTTATATTTTTAAATATTTTATTGCACATAATATTGAATAGTTTCATAAATAAAAATCAATTACTGTTGATAATCAGACAATATCTTATACAATTATTAACTTCCTCTGTTCAGAAAGCAATCTACTGAAGAAATGAAATGATGAAATTATCAGTTTTTAAAGATATCCCTTTCTTCATTTTCATATGTTAATGATAAATGATGTAATAATTTGTACTATAAATATAGGTAATTTTTATTAAAACAATCCTATATGAATCTAATTAAGTACCCAATAACACGTTTTTACAGAATGTAAATTCCCCAAAGCAAATGTATACAAATCTACAACACATAAAATCATGTTACACACTGCAAATAAATATTAAAGGTAATTGCACAACAAAACTAATAAAATATAAAACAAAAGCAAGACTTGAATACACACATTTTGCATAATTTTATATTTTAATATTTAACTGTTAAAGTTTAAAGGTTAAACATTTAATATGAGAGCAATCATTTACAATCATAAATTGTAATTCAAAATGCATTGAGTTAATCTGTTATTATCACTTAAAACATTTATATAAAACTATTGGCTTTATTCATTTATATTATTGGCTGTATATTAGTATACAATATAATTTTACTTTTCTATAATATGTTTATAATTTAAATGATTATTGTCAACATATCATTATACATATATTTACCAAAATACTATCACTTATAAAATGTTTGGTTTTAAAATACTATATTGTACAAAACTACAAATAATACATCTGTAAATCTTAATTACAGAACTAAGCTATTAAGTAATAAATTTGTACACTTGTGCTATATTGTCACTAATGAGTTAAACAATGATTTTCTCACGAAATAACAATTTTATACAGTAATATAATTTAAGTTTTTTTGGACATTACAATAATAATAATGTCCTTCTTAACATAGCTCCCCTAAACAATTCACAGATTCTTATATAAACATGTAACATTCAGTCATAAGAAATTTTGAAAATCACGAATACTTATCAAAACAAATAAACATAAACTAATAATTTTCTACAAAAAATTTCTCAATAATTCCCTTTACTTTTGATACTGACATAAAATTATATCCTAAACCAGGATATATCCAGGTTTTAGAAACAAAAGATTGAAATACTGCATGGTTCAGCTGGATTATATACAGTTATTTAGTTTCTTCTTTGTAAATATAGTGTTACAAAGATAAAATTATGTAAGTAGAATAGATTCTTGGAACTAAAACCTGGATTCATAAACATTCATTATTTCATTAACAAACAATAAACAATTACAATGATACTTATTTTATACCTCTATACTTGTTGAAAATATACAAATTACGTATTAATGTTGGTTAGATTACACCATGATATACCTTAAAGCAATAAAATTTCTTAATATATAACATAAATAAAAAATTAACATTAGGAGGTGAGGAATGACAAAATGGGTTCACTAAGAATTAATGACACAAAAGTATATAAAATAAGTTGAATAAAAAAAGATGGCCTAATTACTATTGGCAAATTAATTCACATGAATTGATTAATGTAAGGATAACAGATATAACTAACAAATATTATTTTATTACCTGGATATAAATAACAAGTCTGGCAAGTGAAAAGCAATTAGGTCAACAGACAGTAACAAACAATAGCCAATCTTAATTCCTAATTTTGTGTAAACTTTGAAATGTTTGTACATGATAAAACAATAACCAAAGATTATAAGTGCAAAAATAAGGCTGCCAATCCCAATATCAGTGACAAACTGCCTCTGCACAGCACTATGAAGAAGTGCTGCTCCTGGGACCAATCTCATCAAATTGTGAATTGAAATTAATTTAAATAACCTTAATGAATTTACATTTTCTTTGTAAAATGAGATTATGAGAATACATGGTAGTTATGTATTATCATTAAAGAATTGCTTCAGTCCTATGAAATGTTAACATATAATGTTTTAAACAACAACCATTTTTATTAAAATATAATAATGAAAATAACGAACAGAACCCTAATAATTTAAGTAGATTGCCTCATTTCCCGTGAAAATGTATATACTTAAGCACCCATATTTAAAATGCAAAATCATGGATTCAAAAACAAAAATAATTTAAAAAATTGGAAAAATGTAACAGGCCCAAATCTTAGGCACAATGATAAACTTTTTATAAAAGTTTTAATCCATGGACTGGACATCATTTAATGGAAATAGCTGAAAAGTTGAATATAAAGTTCCTCAAACACATACAAAATTATATACACCTGTATCAGTAATCATAATAATAAACATTGAATACAGGCTTACATGTTCACTCACAGATATACATTCACAAACATGGATGTATATGTGTGTGTGTATGTGTGTGTATATACATATACATATATATATATATATATATATATATATATATATATATATATATGCTCACTCAATACACACATACTTTAACAACACATTTATAAACACACAGTACATGAATTATAATCTTAAGGATAACAAGAAAAATCACTATTATTATTCAGAATGTTCAACACTTAATACTTTAAAATATTTCTAAGATGACTATAACAAATCAGTGAGCATCTGTCAGTTCTAGTCAGCACTATAACATTTTGCAGCCAAGCTGCAGTCATTGAATATGCGATTGACTGAAAATAATTCTACTAATAAATGGCCAGTTAAAACAATTAAATGAAATCAGTTGATAACTTTTGCAAGTTACAAATTGTAATAATCAATTTTGATTATGTTGAAAACATTAATGGCTGGCAAAATTAAATAATTTATGGCTTTTATAAAACATAATAAGGTACTAGCCAGTAGGACCAGAATCACATCAGTAACATTTGTTAATCGGTTTAAAAAATAATTCTTAAAAAAAATTCTATGTGACTACAGAACATCCAACTGAAAATTATCATAATATCACAAAAGGAGTGGTCAAGATATTTTGACTTTTATTCGAAATGTACCAATACATATTCATTAAAATGAAATTCTTCTCCAGTAAGAAAATTACCCTGAAATGCTTTTGGAACTATAATTTAAATACACTATAACCATTCCTGATTGAAAACTTGAATATAATTAAATATATCCATTTCATAAACAAAAACAAACAAAAAAAGCTGCAACTATTTTGACAAAGTATTATTGCAATTTATTAAGAGGGGCAACATCTTGTTCAGAGTTGAACTCGATGCTATCCATTTTTAATATAAATGGTATAATATTGTCTATACCACATTGTTCGCCAAGACAAGGAAAAAAAATTTGTTCTATTATATGCCGACGTATTGATCTAAGTGGTGGCAGACGTAACAAAAGCCGTGCGAATCGGTCTTGATTACACTCCCCTATCTGTTCTCGTAACTCTTGGAACGTCTTTGACTGCAACTGAGCCATTTGTCTTTTGATTGGCATACCAACAAGATGATCTAAAATAAAAAATAATTTACAATAACAAAGACATAATATTTATTAACAAGTATTAAATCCTGTAGCAATTACAATTTCTTCTTCTCAGTGTTTATATAGTTCAATTGGCTTGTCACCGTTATGCGATATTTGACCATAGGGACAACTTCTGATCACTGTATCCCTACTTATGGACTAGCTTACAGGCTAACATCCATGACAAATGTCAGACTAACCATCATTCACTTGAGTGGATTCAAACCACCGACCTTGTCCTACACGGATGCATGCCCCAATGCCCTGACCTTGGCAATTACAATTCATTATCTATTACAACTCATTTTTTATTATTATACAGCTTAATTAGTACTCAACATCCATTTCTATGTAGAAATTCACAATAAATCAATCATTGCTCTTTCCAACTTCAGGTAACATGTTATCATTTTGGAGAAAAAAGTTGAAAGTAAAAAAAACAAATCATTCAATGTCTTGGAATGAAATATATCTAAAAATGACACACAATATCCAATAGCTGTTACAATAATGTTACAGCTCTGTAACAAATTAGAGAAGTCTAAAACATTCCTAAAAAAGATTAAAAGAATCCTATCACATATATTTACTTAAGATATATGTGTTTGGCTCAAATGTATGCTCTTTTAAAACATACCATTATGATATAATTCTAAAATAATACTGAAATGCACTAATCATTTAAATCTATATATAAATTGTCTGAATACCTGGACTGAAGAGTGCTAACAACTTGAGGTAGGCATATTCCTGGTCACTAACATTTAATAATGACATTGCATTCACATAATCTTGCAGAGCACATATATGTTCAGTTACCTACAACATTGCATTAAAATCCTGATTAACAAGCTAATGAAATTGAACTTAATTTTAAAATGCAGTGAGCACTTAGTATCTACAGAAACTGTTAAAATTTTATTACCCAGCCTAAGTGCATTGATGTGAATATTTCTGTAATAATGCACTAAATAAATAGTAAACTATTTTGACCCACAATTAGTCTAATGTTGTTTAATGTAAAAATTGGTGGGTTAATGATGGCAATCCATTTCCTTGACTTAATTTAACTTACCTATGGGTACACCAGATTTGAACTGCCAATCATATCATAGATTATTCATATTCTTAATCATGGGTTAAATTTGGGTACTATGTAGAAAGAGCTACGAAGAGCTATGGAAATTAATTACATATTACTTTAGAAACAACTGGTGGCCACAACTGTTTTGATGGTTTGAAACCTAAGCCAGTGAACCAAGGATGCTAAGTGAGCATATTGCTGTAGTTGAATAACAATAAATTGTGATTAGGAGATTCATTAATCATCACAAACTTGAATAATCTAAAGGCTAATATAATTAGGAGTAGTAAAAATATCTATAAAAATAAAATTATAAATAAGAACATTTTAGAGACTGTGGAATTTTAAGGAATTTTTCCTTACCACTTTCACACGTCCAGCTGATATCTTCTGATTAGCAACGGAGTTCTGAAGATGCCCTATTATAGAAGCTATAATTGTTGATAGTCCAAGTTCTCGTGAGCACTGAGACAAACCTAGGGTAAATAATTCAGTCCAACAACCTCGCACCAATGAGATCTGAGTTTCGACACTGAAACAAAAAACTTAAAATATGACCTATAAGTTTACCTATAAGTAAACCTATGATAATAAAGATAATTTAACCATTCTGAAAAGAATTAAGTACAAGTAGATTTGATCACAAGGAAGGCCACCCAAACAAATCATTGGCCAGTGCCTAAGACAGTGGGCAACCATTACCAAATTGATCATGCTCAGAACTAATTTTTCATGCAGGATTCTGAGAAAATGCATGAAATAGATAAACCTTAATTGGTGATTTATATAGAAATATACAACCAGATAATTTCCTATTAAATATGATATCATGGTTAAGACCATTATTATAACACAAATACACTAGAAATGAATGAAGGGACTAACTTGAAAAGTTGGAATGCAGTGAAATTCCGAACCCAGTGTACTGATAAAAATAAAAGTCTTGATGCACTTTCATATATATAATGTACATCAGGATATGCGGGCATAGGAGAAGGCCCTTGAACATGGAAAGGAACAGCATTACATTCCAATAACCTCCCTTCAAAGTGTAATGATTCATGTTCTTCTTCATCAGAGTTCCCATAGTTGCCATTTATACTCTAAACAAAGAATTAATCATAAATATTTCGCTTAAAGTTAATTATTACAATAAATTTTTTTTCAACACTGCTCATATAGCACAATTACCTCTTAAAATATTCAATTTGTCTACTAAATATCAATACAATCAACATAATACAATTATGAATTGAAATTTGATATCTAAAATATTAATTATGGATATATTACATATTATACACATACACACACACACACACACACACACACACACACACACACACACACACACACACACACACACGCACGCACGCACGCACACACACGCACACAAATACATATCTAATGTTTGTATACATATACAAATTATGAAAAAATAATATGACCATGGATGCATTAATATGCACTCTCAAACAATTAATTGAAAATATATTACTGCTCAGAAACATTCATATATATGAGACATTTCAAATGGATTCTTTTCAAATCATACCTTACCTCACTAACCATTTTGTTCACAGAATCTAAAGCACTATTTATGATGACCTTACTGTCTTGAATTGAACATACCGTCTCCGCTATATCACTATCCGAAGACTCTTCTGCATCGCATGTATCGTTCGTGTTTTGCAACTCATGCCTACTGTGATCTCCATCTGAAAAAATAAAAATGAAATAATTTACATGAAATTGTATTTACATATATATGTGTATATATATATATATATATATATATATATATATATATATATATATATATATATCCAGTTCACAAAATCATGCATAACATAAAAATTGGTCTAATAAAGTAATATACCAGGATATGGATTGTAAGGGAGTGGGCTATGCATAGTGTAGGTGGACACACCAATGCTGGCAGGTTGCAAATTGACAGGATACGAATCCATTGAAGGGTCCCTTTTCATGTACAACTTCACAGAATTACTTGAATATGAGCTAGAATTGAATTGGTTATTTCCTCCATAATTAGAGTACTCCTTTTTAACAGAAATAGGCTTTCTCTCATGTTGGACCGCTGTAAGAAAATAAACACGCTGTAACACTACATTTTGATCACTATGAATATATTTTACTACCCATTTAATGTGAATATAACGAAATTTCTCCTATATTTATTTTTAATAATGTTCTTATTGATTAAATAAAAAAAATGTGTACATTTTCTAAAAATAATATTTCTCAACTATATTCAAATGAAGAAAAAATACTTTGTTAAAAAATTGAGTTTGTACTACTAAAACTCTTTCTATGGAGCTTTACAGAATTATCTATAGCTCTGAAATTCATATTTTACATCTTTTTATGAATTTGCTTATAATGTGAGATTATAAAAATCAATAAATTAAATAACAATACTCACAATCGCTTCTCATTCCCATTGAGAGACATTTTTGCAGTCTGCAGTACTGACACCTATTGCGATGGTGTTTAGTTACCTCACATTGTTGGCTTCCTCTACACTGGTAACCGAGTCTTTTCCGAATAGATCTTTTGAAGAATCCTTTACAACCCTCACAGCTTATAGCACCATAATGTCGTCCTATAATAATATCATTATTATTCCAAAGTACACAAACCTATTTTCATTTTTATACGTAGATAACCCTTGCCACATACATTTTATCTTTTGTACAATTAGTAAGATTAAATCATTAAAAAAAGCATGAGTACCAATGTAAAGTAATAAATAAGGTCAATATAATTTATGCTCACTTTTCCAGATTATAAATTCATAGAACAGGCCCACTTTTGACTCTACCAGTTCAAAGCGCGGATTGTTCTAGAGGTGACATCAGAGCCCCACTCCACTGGCGGAGGATGAGTGTCTCCTCCCATTCTTGGTAAGGCGACGTATTAAAGTACTACTAACCTGATGCACGGTCTCCGCAAACTACGCATATTTCCACGCCGAGGCACAAAGAATGCATTTTCTCAGGTGTCGAATTCATAACACCATTTGATTCTGAAGGTAAATCCATATTTTTCTGTACACCTCTGCTGACTCCCTGAGCAAAAAAATCCAACTTAAAATTAATAATCAATTATTTTTTTATTAAATAACCTATCAACAATAGGTTATCAAATAACCTATTATTTTTTTTTAATAATTTAATCATTAATTATCAATTGTACTAAATTGTTTTCTTAGATTTCCATTTCGTCTATACAACTGATCTAATTCTGCGCATGAAAATTGCAACTTAAAAACAAAATGCGTATGAATTTATAGAAATAAATAAATAATTATGAAAAAATTGCATAATGTGTTGCTAATAAAAAAAGTATGACCCAAATATAATAAAGCTGTTTTATTACAGTTTCTTTTGACAATATTGTAAAGTACCGTACATGTAATTAAAACTGACAATGGAGGATGGGATTTAATTCCTCAAATGTAAGAAAATATCAAGCAAAATGGTTAACATATTAAAACTTAAGTTAGCATACAGTGAAATGTTAACAGAAGAAAACAGGTCAATAACTTCTTAATGAAAAGTATAAAAAAACAGCCATACAGAAATTAACAACAGGTAATAAATAGTTCAATAAATTAAATGTGATACTTAATAAATCAACAATAAGGGTAATAAGAGTTCAGACTGTATATCCCATGTTTTGGAAAACATCAAACAGATCTAGACCAATAAGAACAAGGGACTAAGGAATATTGTTTAAATCATTCAACGTGTTACCAGTTTAAAGAATGTACAGTACAGCTCTAAAGCATCATCAATGATAAGTTTTGGCTGTCAAACAAAATAAAACCAAATGTTACATTACCAAATTCATAATCCAATTTTTTTGGAAGATTTAGCACAAATATACAAATAAAAAGAAAGGTTGATTATGGAACAAATAAAATATCGGCTACGTCTAGAAACAGTAAATATTTGCTATTATCGTAACACCTAACCTTCAACGTATCTAATGGTATCATTTAAAGACGCAGCCACCTTGCCGTCCTATTATAGGTTCACGTTTATGTCCAACATTTGTTAATTAAAAACATAACGCTGAGAAGTCATCGTAAAATAAATACCCGAAATCACCTTTCACTTTTTAACTACTCACCATATATGCCTAAATTGGTGATTAACTCATCGTTTTTTCAAAACGATAATCCCATATAAAGGTGCCAGAACAGGAACACGGAACTGTTAACTATTTACAGACTAACATTTACAAAAAACCTAGATAAAGTCACATCACACACTATTTTGATTGCAAACTGAAAGTTGAAGTATTATGAGACTGAGGGGAATACAAGGTGGTGAGGAGGCACAACACACACACACACACACACACACACACACACACACATACCAGAGTTATCAAAAATTTGAAATGATTAATAATTAACAATTCCATTAACAATCTACCCAACTTTTAATTAATTGTAAACGAACGGATGGAATATTTGTAACATGACGGTTACTGATTTCCATTTTCAAGTAACCATGTTAAAAACTGCATGGAAAATTGGGCCCCCGAGCCCACTTTTTTAAAATTAAATAAAGTAATATTTCTTTATATAAATTTAACTTGAGACCTTGGTGACATAATTTAGAAATTCGTTCTTTTTGAACAATTTTTTACTCTGACTAATTTACTTTTTCTGTTCTTAAATTTAGGCAATACTTATCCTACGTTAATATTTTAAAAAATCGGATGATAACCAAATTTTCGCGTCATATTGTAAAAAATGCGTGGTTATCGATATCAATTTATTGTAATTATTAATTATTATTAGCTGCGCTGATAGTATCTGAAAACTTGAATTTATCAAGCTAGTTTTTAAAAATAAAAACGTTAACATCCTGTATAATATACTTATGTGTGAATAGATACACGGTTATAACAAAAACATATCAGTCAGGACATACTATTATGATAAATATTTATGGCATGTGGTTACAGTTGTGTGGTTACACACGAATCAAAGGGTTTTTTGTTTAAGATTTATTTCACACATTGGCTACACTGTTCAACTGTTATCAGTACATTGACAAGCCTTCTGCCAGTGTCTGGGATTGTATTTATTCATTTGTTTTTTGTTTTTGTTTTTTATATTTGGTTAAAATAAATACAGTATTTCAGAATTTCGAAATGATGTTACGGAAAGTTAACTGGAGAACACCAAATGTCAGTATTTAAGTTATTTAATTCTATTTAATGTCATGTCCTACATTTCTTGAAGGTCAATAATGGTTTAGAAATAAGTATATTGGGTGCATTATATTCTTGTTTTCCAAATTTATTGAAGTCTAATATTGGCTTTCTTTTTCCTCAGGTGAAATATAACATCCAAGTAACGTGGAATAGAAGCAAAAGGTGAATCAAAATATGAAAATTTCTTTACATTAATACAGTTTAAGAAACTGGTGTGTATTTATTAATATACAGGGCATATATCAAATCACTATTAATATTTTCTTGTCATAATATAAGTAAATAGGAATATATTCCTTTTTGTGCGTTTTAATAACCAATCGACCAATTAACTCAAAATTAATTCAGTCTCCTGAATCTTTAACATTTCAATTGAATCTTGAAAAGATGGAAATAAACAGATGAGATGGTGCATTTGAAATCATTTTGACATGAATTCTTGTATTTTCTTTTCTTCAGATATTTCAAAAGTTAAAACACATTTATATTTTTAGTAGTTTTAAATTACATATAAGATGTATTAACACATTCACGAATTTGTGACTTTTGGGTAATCCAAAAACTCTTATCAATTTTCTTATACAAGTTGATGACTGAGGGGCACTAGTGGCTTCCAACCCTAGTTATAAATGAGTAAATTGGAATATCTTAAATCAAGTTCAAGGTTTTAAGCCTTTACATTAGTACAAATCATTTGACCTTTTCAATGATAATGTACCCAAAACATCAAGTGAACTGCAATATGATTTGTATTCTGACCTCCAATTATGTGCTGAATGATACTTAGAACAAAAAATGGAATTCAGGCATTAATTTTGATTATACTTATATGTTCAGAGTTCTAATTCTGTGTTTGCAGTTCTTTAATTGTAATGGATCATAAATGAAACATAAAAATGGTTAAATCTAGAGAAAATAAATGTTAGTAAATAACCTTTCAGTCTCTCTGCCTCTTGTAGAGCAAAATATTGTTAGTACTGTATTAGTTTTAAAGAATATTTTTGTTTTATTATAACTTTTTACATTTTTCAGCTCAGATAATGATGTGTCTCAATATATTCAAAGGAGCAAGGTTCCAACAATGCATTTTCAACCGTCTTTGCCGAGGCTTCCAATACCCGAACTTTCAAAAACCTGTAACAGATATTTACGCGCACAGAAACCACTCCTCTCTGAAAAACACTTCCAACAAGTAGAAACTAAAGTCAAACAGTTTCTAAGCGGTGATGGTCTTCAGTTACAAAAGGAATTAGTAGCTATGGATGTAAACAATAAGCATACAAGTTACATATCTAAACCTTGGTTTGATGCCTATCTTAAGGACAGAAAACCAATACCGATCAATTATAATCCCTTCCTAGTATTTATAAATGATCCCAAACCAGAATATAATGATCAATTAATTCGAGCCACAAATCTAGTAATATCATCATTAAGGTAATATTTCTGGCATTAGATCTAACTTGTCTCATAAAATATAACAAGATTGGAATATCGTGTAATTAAATACAGCACTAGTTAAATGTGAGCCATTTTTGAAGTAATGATGAAGTAATTAAAGAATACAATTGGATTTTTTTATCTCTTTTAAGGTTTATGAAATCATTAAGGGCCAATCTCTTAGAACCAGAAGTATTTCATTTGAATCCTAAGAAAAGTGATACAGAATGGTTTCGAACAGTAACAGGAATGTTACCATCATCAATAAGCTGGTACGGTGCTTATTTGTTCAAGGTAAATTATTAAATGAAATATAACTCTATAGTTTTGTAGTTGTGCCTTATTACTTGTATTATTAAATTATGTAACTTTTATCACTATGTACTACATGTTTTTTTCCATATAAGAAAGAGAACATGATTTAGTCTAATAAGAAATTATTGTTATCTATAGACAACCAAAAATTAACTGAATAAGAATACAATTGAGAAATTTTACCTTGTTTGATGAGAACAAAGTTGTTTGAAAGTTGAGAACTCTGTAATTCTAATTTTTATTTTCCTTTGAGTTTATTTTGATACTATTCTCCTTTTTTCTTTCTTTTTTAGGCATTTCCTCTAGATATGTCTCAGTATGAAAACTTATTCAATACAGCTCGTATACCTCAGATAGGAATAGACAAGTTACACCATGATTCTTCAAAGAAAAATATTATAATAATGAAAGGAGGCCATTTTTATTCCATGGATGTTTTAGATGAGTCAGGTGCATAATAATCAAAAAGTTTGTAGTTAAATATTCCTGTGTATATGTGCAATAGAAATCAACCAGAATTACCTTAGGATTATTAAATTAAATAATTTAACTTGATATTAAATAAATAATTTATTCAGCTTGGTTCATTTGGTCATCTTTGCCTTTGAGAGTGATGGTCTTATATAAATATACATACAGCCATATACACAGTTATATAATCATGTATACAGGGAGTATACAGGAATTTATGAGAGTACGGATGGAACACGAAGTTTAATAAATTGAAATTTATAATTGAAGGAGAATTCAGTCTGCAACTTTTGAGCTCAGATCAAGGTGTTTAAGTCCTATGTACTCATTAGAATTGAATTATAATTTAAATAATAATATATTAAATTTTATAGTAAGAAAAAATGTTCTAAAAATTACAGAAATAATAATTTTAAATTCTATGTTCATTCATTGTTGAGAGAAGTTGTTCCTAAGATTATTACTTGTTATTACTTACTATTGTTGTATTACTTTAAATCGAAATCATTAACAACTGTATATGTGTAGTAAAATAATTAATGCATAAATTAACGGAAGAGTTGACTGTACAAAGCAACTGTTGGTATGTCTTGCTTTTAGGAAAAATTATTGACCCACAAACATTATATACTTGTCTGAAGTATCTATTGGAAAAACACAGAGAACCCACTCAGTTTCCAGTTGGAGTATTAACCACACATAATCGAGATGAATGGGCAGTGGCACGAAAACATCTAGAATCAATTGGAAATAAAGAAATATTGAATACAATTGATGGCGGTTTATTTATGTTGGTGTTAGATGAAGTTGAGCCTACGTCAGATTGGAAATCACTTATTCAACAGTATTTGCATTCTGATGGAAGAAACAGGTGAATTACTAATATTTTCATTCAGATTTATGTAAAATGATTCTGTTACTTTATTTTCTTTATTATATAATATTTTCAAAATTATATTCCTTTAATTGAAAAGTTGACTCATTAATTGGTGTAATTACTTGAGTATATAAAAAAAACAAAGTTAAAGATATTTATAGGAATGGTTCAAATATGACTGGTCATCTCCTTATTTATTTAACCTTGCCAATGAGCAATCTCAGTTGCATATCATATATTTATATTAGCTGAAACCCATAGCCTCTTGCATAGGAGCAAACAATCAAGAGGAGAAAGAATATATTTTCTTTATAATATAAATATTTTTAGAATCATAACTTAAAACAATAAATAGTGCTTCAGTATATTAAAGTTGTCAGAATTATTTTTTCGTATACTTATTCAAACTTGAAGACTAGAAAAGTTACACTCTCATAATTTTATGGCTCTTGTTAAAAATTGAAGCCTATTAATTTTAAAATACTTACTTTTAAAATATCTCCTTTAATATGACTTGAAGTTGATATAATAATAATAATTTAATTCAGGTGGTTCGATAAATCATTTTCATTGATAGTTAATAAAGGTGGTATGGCAGGATTAAATTTTGAACATTCATGGGGAGATGGTGTTGCAGTTTTAAGATATTTTCAGGATATCTATAAAGACTCCACTGAGAAGCCATGTATCCATCCGAATACTGTAACAAACAATATTAATCCTGAAGAAGTAGTTACAACTTTAGGTAAGAATGTGATATTTTTGTAGTTTTGCCGAAAGTTAGATCAAATTACATTCTTAAATAAGTTAATAGTTTTATGCACTGTAATTTCCAATTTTATGTAATAAATGAAGGGAAAATAGTTTTTTGTTCAATACAGTTAGGTAATTCATCAGCATGATAATAAAATTATTCAATAACATTAATATATAATGTATATGTTAGGAGCGTCACAATTTCCAGTGACCAGGTAATAATTGAAACATAAACTGTATTTCAGAGTTTCTGTTGGATGATAAAGCAAAAACATACATATCGGAAGCAAATGTTAAATATGAGGAAACTTATAAGTCTTTAGGTGTTGAAGTATATGAGTTCAAAAATTTTGGAAGAAATTTATGTAAGGTGCACAAAATAAGCCCTGACTGTGTAATGCAGCTTGCATTTCAGGTATAAATTATATATATACATATACATATATATATATATAGTACTACTGTATCAATATACAACATAATTAATTTCAGATTGCTTATGATAAACTCAAAGGAAAACAAGTGGCTACATATGAATCATGTAGTACTGCGGCATTTAGGCATGGGCGGACTGAAACTATGAGACCATGTACAATAGAAACTACGGTATTTACTGCTTTTGTAAACATTTATATTTACCGATAATGCTGCATTTTATTAAATGTTAGGAGAAACCAATTCACTGTCTACAACTTAGTGTATTAATCAGAGTACTGTTGAATAATCAATGTTTAATAAAATAATATAACAAATAATTATAATTTATTTTATAATAGTCTTTTACAATAGGTAATATTTGTATCAATTTATTTTGATATGAAGGAGTGTTATATTAGTTATTGTTTTATTAGTATATTATTAAGATTATTAATGTTGTTGATATTATATTTTCAGGCATTTTGCAAAGCTCTTAACTCACGAAAAGAGAAGAATAACGCAATGTTTAAAGAGATGATGAAAAAATGCTCAGAAGTTCATGGGAAACTCATTAAGGAGGCTGCTATGGGTATTACTTTTTCCCACTGGTTAAAAAAAAATTGTTTTATGATTATAATATATTATACCTGATACATACATTTCTTGAATTAAAGTTATAATTATAATAGTAATGGTATCAAAGCCATATTTGTTAACCCAAGTTTTTCACAATTCACAAATGTAATTTTAGTTACAGAGGTTTTATTAATATTGTGGTTCACAGGCCATAATGTTGTTATACATACTTGAAATAAAACAATGTTTTGTTTTTTAAATAAAAATATATAATCCCTTGGATTTTCAGACAGGTGGTATATATCACAGTAATATTTCCATTTGAAGCTGTTAGATTGATAATTCATTATAGTTAGAATGATGGATTACTAAGTAACACTGACTGTAAACATATTATAAAATTTATGATAAGACAGCCAATCAGATTTCACAAAATCAGTTTGTTTCAACAAACCAGGATAATGAGCTTTGAGGGATCATTTGTGTTTTTGAAATTCCATATATTGATTCTGATTCAATAATAGAAGTAAATTTGTTTAATATTTTTATTTATGTTTAAGGACAAGGATTTGATAGACACATGTTTGCTCTGAATTTACTTGCGGAAAAAAATGGTAAAGTTCCAGAAGTATTCAAAGATCCATCATTTGCTGCAATAAATCACAATATTCTGTCTACTTCAACTTTGTCTTCTGATGTGGTTATGTTAGGAGCATTTGGTCCTGTAGTCAAAGATGGATATGGAATTGGGTAATTAGGATAAATTAAATTTATTAATTTGTAAATAATGCAGTTAACATTTGGCTTACATTGATCTATTTTGTTTATCACCGACTGTTCTGAATGCGCTAACATATAATCCATAGTAAAATAATGAGGAATGCTGGGGAGGAATTATATTCTTGGGTGTGCAGTACAGGAGTTAAACCATATTATATAATTTTCTTATTTCAGGTATTCCATTTGGAATGAAAGACTTGGCACTATAGTAACCAATTACACAAATTCAACTGATGGCGAGGGATTTATAAAATGTTTGGAAGAGGCTCTCAGTGATATTTACAACATTTTAAAAGAATGAAAGACTGATTCATTTATTTGGTATAATTCACTGACAACATTTATAAATATTGTACAATAAAATATTATTATTGAATAAAACTTGTTAATTATTGAAATATATATCACCTTGTGTATTTTTAATCTTTTGATTAAAACTTATGAGTAATTTAGAATGCTTGTTTTGTGGTCTGCAAGGGGTTGGAATACTGTAGATTTCGTTTGTTTGTGTCTCCTCTCCCTGGTTTGATCTTTTGCTAGACTGCTTTCGGCTGCTCGCAAACTTCAGTAGCGGTGTTAGTCACTTTGGATATTTTTTGGGCATCCTCACTGTCATTGTACTGTGTGTTTAGTTAAGTACATTTCCGCACCACCCACAGGGGGCGCTAGTTTATCGCTGCAAGTGCGCCTAACGAACTTTAGTTAAGTACATTTCCGCACCACCCACAGGGAGCGCTAGTTTATCGCTGCAAGTGCACTCAACGAATGATTTTTGTGAAACTTTTTTTTCTTATGAAATGAACAACCCAGATATTTATACTGTTATAATAAATATTCTTAAGTAGAAATTTTATTAGGATAAAAATATTTTGACAAAACTATTGACATCCAGATAAAATAATAAACTGATATACAAAGAAAGTGTTTTTTTAATGTGTGTACTATCTGTATATATAATTATTCATGATAAAAAATACGATTTATTAAAAATAAATCTTTCCAATTAAGTATAAAGAAATACTGGCAGTTTCTTACCATTGTTGAGAAATAAATTTCCACATTACATAATACTAAAATGTATAAATAAACAAGGTTATAACTCAAAAAATGTCAATTTATAGTGTATTGTCCAATTTATGAAACGTTTATTTGACTGATAATGATACATGAAAACTGATAAAAATACATCATAATTTTGTCCCAGTATTTTCGTACTGTATTATCTTATTAATAAAAAAAATATAGAACATAAGATCAACTGTTTAGAATTAAATATTCAAAACTTTGAAAATATAATAATGTACCAACTCATAGTAATGTAATAAAGAATGTAAGAACAAAAATGAAAATATCAAATCTGAGATCAGTGAAGCAGTTTGTGATGAATCTAAATGTTTCATATCAAATAAATGAATACAAGTCAATATCATTTTAATGATGTATAGTTTTTAATTTATCTGTTATACAATTGATATATATACATAGTAAACATGTGTTGTACAATAATAACTATGCCAAAATTAGTTCCATTTTATTTTTGGACAAAGATAATTTCTGCAAAGTACTGAATGAATACTGCTTTCACCGCTAAATCAGACAAACATATTTCACAGAATATTTCAACACATTTTAGTATTTATACAAAATTACAAATACATTTAACGAGAAGCCTATTTGAATTATTAATTTATGTATATTAAGTGAATGCGGATAACACAGTTTGGTAATTTAGTTTCACCCATGTGTTTTGAATTAAAATATCATTAAACATTGACATATTTTATGCATTAAACAATAATTTATATACAAAAAATTTACATTAATCAAGTTATTTATCGTGGGTAATGGTGCACACCAAAACCTAAACCAACTCCTCTTTGTGTATGGGTTGCTGCTCGGGCTACCTCATACTGAAGTTCCATTGAAGAAAATAGTTCTTCTTGTTTCTTAATTAAGTCTTTACCAGTTTTTGTCTCTGGGATTGCTGAAGTACTGGTTTCACCTGTAATTAATGAATTTATCATGTTTTCAGGATACTATGACTGTATCATAAATTTTAAAAAATTAGAAACGATCTAAAAAATGCAAATTCAAATTTTAAACCAATTATTGAAATTTTTCCTGCTATGAATGTAATCATATTCTAAAAATAATAGTTAATACAACATAGAGAACAAATAGACAACATAATTTCAGAAATGTATTGACTTCCTTTTTCCATTGACTAGGAAAAAGGCCAGGAGAAAAGGCCATGGCCAGGAAAAATGACACTGAGAATAATCATTTTAATAACGGACCTTGAGGAGCCTGCTTGATTCCCATGAGTCGTTGAAATTTCGCTGTTATTTTTCCATCCTGGTCCTGTGAAAAAGTTGCACCCTGCCATAAGTTGCCTTTTGAATAATTCCCTTCTCTCCTCTCTTCATTCCCATCCTTTGCCTGAAACAGAATAATAATATAACTTAGAGAGCACTGCAGCAAGGTTAATCCTGTTAGACCGATTTCTACAAGTCATTACAGTTTTGCCATAGTGGCAGATTATTAAGTTTGTTAATAGAGTACTAGAGTTAGGAAAAGGAACAATGAAGCAGGTAGTCAACTCTGGTCCCACCTACCATCAGCAACTCTTATTCATTCTACCCTTAACCTTCCCTCCACTTGCATAATATGCAATAAAACTTTGTTTCTAGTAAACTGGAACACATTTGTTGGTGTAAACATAAGTTGTTATATAATAAAAATATAAAATTAAAAATCTTGGGTTCCTTTAAATCCTAAATGATTGAATATTTTACATTATTTAAACCTCTGTATTTGATCTGAAAAATGAAATGATACTGTACTGAATATAAAAAAATAATTTACATATTATAGAAAGATTAAATATTATATAATATTAAATAAATATTTACTAAATTAATGATGGGTTTACATGAAATATTTTTTAAATCCCTAACTTTAGCAAATGCAATATAACAGTAATGATACTTAAACATTAATATTAAGGACAATACAAATCATTTATACAGGAACCAACATACCTGTTTGCTCGTGTTACTCCACAATAATTTCCTTTTAGCCATTTGCTCAGCATATTTTACTGGATTCATAGCAACTGGATTATAATAACTTGGTAGACCTGTGCAATCTTTGTCGACACCTTCAGGAAGTTTTAATTCGATTCCTAGTTTTTCTAAAACTGAGAGATTGAAACATTTACAATAAATATAGTGATAATAAAATACAGAAATATACACATAATAATGCTGATCCACAAGAACAAGAATGTATAGGAAAATATATTACTTGAAAGTTTACTGGGTTTCCTTTCAAAACAGCTCCTACGGGGACTTCGGTCTCTGTCCCTGAAAACAAATAAACTCATACAATTGCAGGAAAATTTAAATTTCATACTATACATACTGCTAAGTGCAATTAACACACACACACAAACCTGTGCCGCCGATTTGGTGAATGTTCCCTTCTGGAATATTTGATACTTCTTTCCCTTGGACTTCTAGATCTGCGACATCTGGAAAAGTGGGTGCCATTAGTACTTCAAGATAAAACCAGTACATGGTTTTACTTTTTGAATGTTATTGATCTAATAAGCAAGTATATAATAAAAGTAGGCTTTCATTCTTGTTTTCATCATTTGTTTTCATTCAATTATGACTTGAAACCACACTGAATTTGCTATTTTTTATGGCACCTGAATTTTCATTAATTACTCAGCATTAGTTCATTATTTATTTTTGCATACAGTACTAATCATAACACTTCAGGTTTGTTCCTTTACTGCAGCCTACCTACTGTAGTTGAAAAAATATGTTCATTCTCAATGGAATGATAGATTCGTTAAAAAATAAAAATAAAAATATTCAATGAAATATTTATCTATAATATTCTATGATAAATTAATGTTCCATATGTCACTATGAAATGACATCAGTTGATATTTGGGTTATAACTATTTTTTACCCAGATAGTGAAATAAGTGTAAAGTTTAATCACGGATGATATAATGCTATGAAGTTTGATTTGTACAAATGACAACTAGAAAAATGCTACATACAATAGCAGAAACAAATATTTTCTTGAATACAAGTCATAATACATAAGCAATAATAACTAACAAAATATTATCACCAACATATTCTCAAGAGGAATTTAACACTTTGGGCAAAGTATAAGAAAATTTAAATTTCATTTTTTACCTATCATGTCGATATGTCGGACTCCGAGATCGTCTATGCCTGGACCTGTCCTCTCTCTCTCGTCCTCTTTCTTTATCCTTTTCACGATCATCACGGCTATACTTCCTTAAATATGAAATTATGTATAATTTTTCCAATTAACCTTTGGCATTTTATCAATCCAAATAATTTGTTTCAGTTAAAAATAAATTATATATATGCACGCACACACACACACACACACACCCACACACACAAACACATGATATTAAGTCAAATAAGTGCAATATAGTACTACAAATGATATGTAAATAATACCTCTATCATATCATAATACCTCATTTCATTTGTAATACTATTTTGCACTTATTTGACTTAATATCATTTTGTTAGTAACCAATTAAAGACTGGCATGGGCCTCATATAATTGATTTGTCAAATGCAATAAAAAATATATAATAAAAAATAAATAGCCACTATAATCAAATATTAAAAGAAATAATCTTAAGCATCCTGTCAACACTGTCACCGCACCAGGTACAGGAGACAATAGAACAGAATGTTTCTCTGTTCCGATATCTCATTATATTACTCACAGGATGCAAAAGTGATGAAATAATTGTAACATTAAAAACTTAATGAGACGGATAATTTCTTTTTAAAAGCTAATAAATATTCTGTCAAAAATAAAATATGTATTTACATATGAATCAATCAATCATCTCCATGATTTTTTAAATTTCTTATATAGGACAATGAGGCTGTTACGTGCATATGGATTGGTGGGTTACCACCCCACCACCTGGTACTCTGGGGGATCGCTACCAGACGGTGTGTGTGATCCATCTCCCAGACTGAATCTAACTTATCCTAACATCCATGGGTACAGCCGGATATGAACCAGGAACTGTTGCGGTTTAGAAGCTCTCGCTCTAACCCCTAAGCCAAGCCGGCCCCTGTATGGGATTGAAATCAGCAGTCAGTCTATTTATATAAGCCTTACCAATGCAGTCACCATACAGGGGCAAAATAAAATAAAAAATATATAAATATATACACCACAAGACCATGTCAAAGAAATTATGCAGACTTTTATGCAGCAAAATTATACAACAGTGATTTTTATTCATCAATACCTTCTCCTGTCATAACTTCTATCTCTATTTCTGGGAGCATCATGTGACCTTGATCTTGACCGACCTCCCCCGCTGCTTACAAATGCTCTCTTACTAGGGGTTTGAACTTCCTGCACATGAAAATTAAAGGAATAAATAATAATTTCTCAAGCAAGAAAATATAAGTCAATGTTTGCACTGCGTACAGTGGTAAATTAAACTGAGGGTAAGACATTGTTGAAACACACACACACACACACACACACACACACACACACACACACACACACACAGGAGCAGATGTGTATAGACTAATGTTTTCCAAATTGTAGAACGAGTAGTACTTATTCTATCACAGACAATACTCCCTAACCCTCCCAAAACTCCTGATATCCATAATACTATTACTTAATACTAACTACTTGCTTATTCGAAGTTTAGCTAGAATTAAATATATGGGCTAACTCTGATAAATCACCACACCAAACAAATAATTTTATAATAATCATAAATTAGACAGAATAAATAGTAAATATTGTTGACTTTGTCGGCAATAAAATTGTCTAGTAATAACAATGGGTATACTGGAGTGATAACTTCAGTGAAATAAAAATATTTATGATAAATCTTACATTATTTAACCAAGTTATCAGAGCCAGAACTAATATAGCAGAAATTGGGTTGGCCGAAAACTAACTATTTTTTACTGATAGATGACATACATGTTTTGAAATGTAACTAACTTAATTTTAAATGGCAAATCTATTATTATTAATAACATGACAGCTGACAATTGAAGCATGTTATAGAAAAAGACAGTATATCACTTCATTAAAAATGACTTATTTGGTGTTGACCAAATTAATATTTTTGTCATATTATGATAGATTACGTCTGAAAAGGAAAAAACACCGTGCAATCTTATAACTTATTATTATTAAAAGTTATGACATGTATACGATAAAGATGTCTGTGGCAACGTCAGATTCGTTCAATAAATTTCAGAGGAGATTTTGATATTAGAAATCAAAGTTGATGACAAAATAAAATCATCATTTAATGACAGGAAAGATTGCTGAAAATTTTAACAAATCAAAATGAAGCTCTGAAAATCATTTAGAACTTGGAAAGTTAGCTTCATATTTGGATATCAAATGACCTCAAAGAAATTCATCTTACTCAGTGCATTGACATCTGGAACTCTCTCTTTAAATGTGAGGAAAATGATCAATTTTTTAATGTATAAATAACAGGCAATGAAAACTTGATCATCTTCAAGAACATCTAATGAAAAAGACTGTGAAGCAAGCATAATGAACCAGCTCAAAACACTTCAAAAGTAGACATTCCCCAAAGGATGATTATGCTGTCAAATTGTTTATTCTGGTGTTGTGTATTTTGAACTACTTCCAAGGAACCAGACCATTAATTTGGATGTGTAATGTCATCAATTGGATAAATTAAATGATGCTATCAAACAGAAGCATCCAGAATTGGGAAATCACAAAAGTGTTGTATTACACCATGATAACGCTCGTTCATTACAAAACCCCTTGGATGGTAAAACCATCACTGCTGATGAAGATATCAAATCATTATTGTAACTGCTTGCAAATAAAGAAACATGAAGTTAACCTGAAAGACAGCAAACAATAATTGAACAAAATGGGCAATATATTGTTCAATAAAGTTTCTGTTCCCATGGAAAATGTGCCTTTCCTTAACATAGAAAAAAAAGCTACTTTTTGACCAACACAATATATGTAGTGATAATGACATTCACAAATTGTAAATATTAATTATATCATATATTGTATGCTATAATATGCATACAATATAAAATTTGCTCTCTCAAGTATGAGTGGTGGAAGTATCAATAACATAATATAAATAAAGCCTATGGAAACAGTATGAAATAACATATTCAAACCCAAAGGTATTCCGTACCTCAATATTTAAATAAAATAAATATTATTTTTACCGCTTTAGAAATCCTGTGCCCATAACTTGAATTAGAAGCATGGGATTCCACAGAAACAGATCTTGATGATGTAAGTTCATGATTAGAGGTGGAGTCCTGCCAACAAGCAATAAATTAACGTTTAATTTCATACGATTTTTCTAATGAAAATTTATAAAACTCTGGGGGAGATGGATTTAAATTTTGGTTCAGGCAATTCCCAACATTATAACTTGGTTGTAGCACATCCGTAAATATATGAGCTATATTGTCTACATACATATATCTGTATAAGATAGTCACAATAATTGTTGGCTTTAATAACGGGCCAATTAAACTATGTTTTATCTTTAATAATGAACTGTAACACAGATAATATTGGGATAAAAATTCAGCAAGTTTATATGTAACACAATTGAACTGCAGTATAGATAAATATTAATTACTCAAAGAAAAGTACTTTATTTTTTATACAATAACTAAACATTGGGGAAATTTTGAATATTTAAGATAAAATTCCATTTACCATTTTTGTTCCTAAACTTTATTTAAATCTAAGCTTCAGGTAAAGAGCATTGTATCATTTTTTAAGATAGTTGAACTGTAATTACATCAATAATTTTTAACTTTTCAGTAAATTTGGTACAGCGGTAAAAATAATATCTAAACATCTAAATATCGAAATAACATCATATTAAAAAATAATTACACATCATAAATTACAAATATTTAAGAATATATTACTAAAAATAACCCTTGTCTTCTTTGACAAACACAGTAACAGATGAAGACCTGAATGGGTGTCAGGTAGTAGTTTCAATAAGCCCTCCTCCTTCTATTTTGTCAAAATCCAGACTTGTTTACCACGTGTCTTACCCTGTTCAGATATAAGAACTAGATTTCATTGGCAGCAGATATAGCAAAATAATAGTGAGCTTAAAAACATGACACAAGTATCAAACCCATCACCATTTCAAGAACAACTTTTAAGTATAAGCTCCATAATTATAATTTATACTTTTATTATATGAATGTTTAATGTGTCAGTATAGCACGATATTTTAAGTGGATATTTAAAATATAAATTTCTACCTTTGAAATTTATACTCCTCATTTCTGTAACATATGGTTTCAAGGTTGAACACGTCTTTTATTTCATTTTCAATTTTCCATAAAAGAATTAGTATGTTTTAAAATTAGATAATTGTTAACATTGTTAATAATGCATACAACATCCTTTGTATATTCTGTAATATGAGTTCCAGCCATTTCGAGATTTATCAGGTAACACTACAGGGCCAACAGTAAAAAATTCACAAAACTATAAATCATCGGGCCAATAAATATGGATTTTACACATGTCGTATTTAATCAGTCAATAATGATGGAGTCAGCGAAGAATGATTTACAAATTCTGATTACAAGTCAAGAAGAAATGTTTTTTTATCTTAAATGATACTAATAATGAAAACATATATACCCTCTTAGCAAAAAGTTAACCAAACATTCAATGTCCACTAATAAAAAAACTCAAAATAGAGTGATTCAGTTTGAATTGCTTAGCTCAAGAAATGGCTCAGAGCAGTGATAGCTGAAATTTATTACTGGTAGGACAAGTACATATTTTATTATGTACACTCCTCAGACAAGTATCAATTCCCTTACCATCTCATTTTAAGTCTTGCTTAAGTGTAGACTACTAACCCACCTTCAAATGTTATGTTTGGTTAACTTACCACTTTAATAGAAAACCATTGGCTTCAGTTTTACATACATACCGGTAATAGTTAATTATTTTTCAGAACTATAAAGTCTGATTGCAATATTTTTTGCATAAAATTGTAAAAAATTATAAGGCTAAACACTTAAAAAAAACAACAAACATCTATCATCTTCTTTATGAAAGAGATGAGCACTTTCAATAACAGAAATCCAACAACTGCAGCATTGTTAGAAAAATAAAACAAAAAATTTATAGAAATAGCATATAAATGTGTAGTTATTCTATAAATGGTAAAATGCTGTGCACTGGTTCGGTTAAGGAATATAGTTATATGATAGTAGTTGGTGGCTTCAGGGTCTATCCCAGTTCTACTAATTTGTCAAACTACTGTAAATTGGATTTAAAATTTTGGTGTATTTCATATAGAAATAAAAAAACCAACATTTGTGGTTATTAGAATCAAATCATGACTATAAACATAGAATTTCAGAAATAAACACATGAAATTTATTTTTCATAATGTTTTGCTTTCTATTAAGCAAAAGGATATCATAAGCGCATAACAGCCACAATAGCTAATTGAGTTATATAAGCAAGGAAGGGAAGACAGGATATTGTAATAAGGCACACTAAAAAAGGCTATAACATTAATGATTCACTGCTACTTAGATTTCTCACAACAGATCTAAATTATCATTGCCAAACAAATAATTTATAACAGCATATTAAAACCCAACAGGGTCTATAGACACAATTTGCTGGGATCCATCAATTCCTACAAAATCCTATCCTTGCAATCCACAATCCTCTGTCAAATAATGTATGCTCTAACTTATATCTCAAGCCATATTCATAAACATTTCGATCTCTTCCTTTAGGAACTAGCCGTTTACCAATGCACCTCCTTCCTGTTTTCCTTACATTCTAAACTATCCCACCATTCTATTACTTTAATTCAACAGCTTTCCTCAGATCACCTTCCAGAATAAAAATGTTCACAAAGTAAAGGATGTTATTAAGAATATATTTCGTTCGGTAGACTCCTCATCTAATCCACGGAACTAGATTCAGCCTGAGAATGAAAATGAATTACTGAAAGTGGATATCAATTAACACGGGAACATTGGTATAGATTTCAATTTGGTGTTTCATGGTCTCCTAGGGGTTCGCTTCTAGATAAAGTGCAGAAGTAAGACCGCCGCTCCTAATATTAGTGGCGAGAGGCCATATAGAATGGAGTAGGTTAGGAATAAAAAGGAAACCGTGCAAGAGCAGTTCTATGTAGAAGGGCACAGCGGTTCCGGATTCGATTCCCGCACCGGAAACATCAATCGACTGCGAATGTTAATTGAAAATGGATTACTTACGTGTGTAAAGTGCGCCAAGAACGGAACCCGATGAGCGGCAGCTGCACCGGATTCAACACGACGAGGCGACCAATCGGCGAAGTAGCTCAGTACACATGGACATATTTTGTTTTATTAATGCGTGTTTCGTCCTTAAGATAGCAATTTATGTTTGTACGGATACAGTTGTAGTTTGGAGTGGCGCCACGAGGCGGAGGGTCCTTTTTTTATTAATTTTAATTTATTCGGATAAGTTACTTCATTAAAATCTCGTGCGATTTTCTTTCTCTATATTCCCCTATTCGGCCTTTTACTAAACCGGCTTCGGCTTTTTGCCATTGTCAGTATCATTCCGTCAGTAATATAATGAGGTACTTACGCATGGCGGCTGCCGATGAAGCATCTTGTCAGGACTGTCACTGCCAATGTTAATTAATATTTTCTGTGTACGGAGTTTCACTATTGAGTGAATAATGCCGACTGAAAAAGAAAACAGACATTCAGAACCCCGAAACAACAATAAAAGAACAAAACCGTGAGTAATTCATATATAATCTTGAAACCAGAAACTCTACGACAGCAGCAGTTCTGACAGGATGCTTAATCGGCATAACCAACATGCGTAAGTACCTCAATTTATTTCTGACGGAATGCTACTGACGATGCCGCGGGAAGGCAAAACCAGCCTGAATTAAGACAAAATAGGGCGTGATAGAGAAAATCGCACGAGCAATGTTTTCCAAACCTTCGCAAACCCCCAAGAAATATTTTTAATTAAGGCACAGATCACTGTAGTTAATAAAATTTGGACATTTGAGTTCTGATTATGTTCTTAGAGCGAGTCGTTGCCCCAACACAAAATTCCTCACGTCTCCTTCCCACGTACTCTGTCTACTTCACAGGGATTATTCAAATTCGAATTTTAATGGGGAAACTGGACCCTACACTGGGAATCGAACCTGGGACTTTCAGCGTGGTGTTGCTCACACTCCAGATTCTCTGCGACGTCCACCTTCTCAATCAATTGCTCTTTGGGTAGAATGCAAGTAAATCCGCGGTGTAAATAAACTGCAAAGTGTGAAGAAACGTGGCGGTGACTCATAGTCACATGTCAGCTTCAACGCATTCAAAGAATTCTTATGGAACTCTCCTATTTGTAACTGACTTTGAGTGTAAAGCCCACCCACACACGAATTGACTGCATTGAGGATAGCGAATACATCTCGGGAGCCATGTTATAGTAACCTTTAATTCTGATTGTTATGAAAATCACATCGTACAAAAACATTAGTACAAAAAAGTAGGTTTGGGGAAATATAAATAGAAAATTTAGCTCAACCATAGGCCTGGATATAGTGCTTAACATAAATAAATAACAAGATACAGACAATAAGATATTACAATAAACAATATGTATTCAGGGAACGATATAAAATTAAACTACTACAAAATTGCACTAATAAAATTATAGAATACTGAAAGTACCGGCAGACATACAAAATGGAAGACCAAAACTAAAGTAACAAAAATCACCAGCAAATTATCAAATAATCAAACATAGAAAATATAATTATTACAATCCACAAATCGAAAATACTACCAGAGATATATTTCGGACAATTGAAATGCTGAATGGAACTCCATTCAGGGACAACCCTTTAGTAAACCAACCATAACTAAGGATGTAGTCTATAGTCTATAATCCCGACGTACCTATCTTTTACAAACAAAGTATAATACCTAAAATATTTAAAAGATCAGAATCCCAAAATTGCAGAAACGATCAAGATGCTGAGACAGGGATAAATGCATTATTATATCGAGATATTATTAGAGGAAGCACCCCATTTCAAGTTACATTTGGATATTACCCAAGAGATGCGTCTGTAGGTCAAAATGAATTATTCCAATGGAGTACTGAAGTCTGAAACAAAGAGAAATTGACTATGTTGCCTAAATATTGGAGCAATGTTGGATAAACCGGAGGCCGAGCTCCGGTATATCGGACAACATTAGTTGGCTATTGCTACGTGGAGTAATATGGAACGAGCCTATTTTAGATGGACGATGCTGTAACTTTAAACTGTCTTTAAACACTCCAATATCCCTGACATTCGCCTCAAAGCCTGCATTAAGACTAACACAGAAACGTATATGGCGGCCTGCCAGCCAATTAGGCAAGAGATGCTTTGGAACTCAACTCTACACAAGCCAGATAGAAAAATAATGGTAAGGGGCTTCGAAGCAGGAAAAAAAAGCGCAAACGGTATCGATGACCGTAGAAAGGGCTGTTGAGTTGTGAAATAAACAGTTGAAAATATATTTAAAGTATATGTCCAGGCTACAAGGATACTGTCTACAACACCAGTGCGCCTAAGAGACTGGAAAAAGGCCGAAATACCCGTCATACAGGGATTCAAGAACTAGATGTTCGGACAACTGTTACGACATATTATTCCCAACAAGATATTCAGTGAAATAAACACTTGCCAAGAACAACCAAAGGGGCACGGAACCCGAAAAATCCGGAAGATTGTAATTCGTCAGCGAAGGTTTGGAATTTAATCACTTCGCTAATTAGGTGCCAGTAATAGAATGGTACTTATGCATGTCGGCTGCCAATGCATCAAGAGCGACCACTGTAACGACATAGTTATTGTGAATAACCAGTCTTAATTACATGTAAAGTACTTTAACCTTTAACTTCGTTACATACAAAGAGTGTACCTCTCAGAAGAACGACTAATGAAGATTACTTCCTGACGAGTCAAGTACTCCACCATTGTTCCTACAACGGAATGCTAATACTAACAATAGCGAGCAGGAGGAACAGAACCAAACGACCGAGGGAAGACAGAACATAGCTTAACCGATGATGAGAAGGAATACAACAAATTCGTTAGAAATATATTCAGAATGAGAACTTTAGAAAACAAATAGCACCTCGAGCTATACAGAAAGAGAAACATACAAATAAAGAACACATTTGTATATGTGTATTGAGAGATACGTTATATAAGAAAAGAGAAACAAAGTGTTTGAATTATACTAATAACATTTGTTTTTAATATACTAATTCGGTGGTGTCAATGTCGACAGGTAATTTCATCGGCAGCCATGATGCAGAAGTACCTCACTATATTACTGACATAATATTACTGACAATGGCGAGAACCTGTTTATCATCAGGGTCCGACTGATGATGGAACCATTAAGAGTTCCGAAACGTCGGAAGCAGACAACACACAAGGAAGCCAATGGCCAAGGGGGCCACATTCAATGGAATCCACTCAGGTGGTTTCCAAATGCAGGAAAAATCTCGGAACAGCTGGGGGTCAACCCCGGCCAACCGATATTGTTCCCACATCACGCGATCTTACCGGAAGCCAGTCGGTGACAACTCAAGTTCTGGTAGCGGAAACCTTCACTCATCTACAAGTTATATCGTTGATGAAAGCTTGAACAGTGAACATTCATATTCGGAATGTATAGTAGGTCATAATATGATTAGTCAGCAGGTAAAATATGATTAATCAATAGGTAAAATATGATTAGTCACTAGGTAAAAATGGCATTTTATAACGTGACTTAACGACAGCTTCGGTATACACGAATAATTCTTATTTATCTCGCATATTTTTCAACACCCTGTCGTATTGTGACCGTCGGTCGAGCTAATATCGTGTTACCTACAGATCACAAGCTTAGATCTATTAATTGCTCGTATTAATAATTGTCCTACAACTTGACTAAATTATACCGACCACAAACAGATGACACTTAAACAAGACAGCTGCACCAAAATTACATTCTCTTCCCGTACCTCCGTTAAACATTTACCTATGAGAAATTCATCGGCAAACGATAGGAACATAAATAACTTTTATCAATTTTTTATAATATAAAATAAATATGTAACACAAGATATACAAGTTGTTTTCTAAATGGGAAAACAAATGGGTGATAGTCATGTACCTATAGCAAATATCCAATACCTAAATGATATCTTCAAATATTCTGAGTATCTCAAATAAAATGGTTATTTGATAATAAGCATTAACACAATTTTTGGAATACCACTACTATACAACCTGCCTTATGATTCACTTGATAACTCTTGATCCTATAAATTCTGCTTGCAGTCTTACAATAAATACAATAACCTAACACAACATTGTATTGAATTATATGTATTACAGATTATAAAATGTTCCAACATTACAAATATTCTCTAATACAAAAACTTTTAACTAACGCCAGGCCAACAGTAGTAAAATAATAACTAATGAATGCTTACCACAACAGTCCTATGATTTGTCTGGGTGAAGAGGCACTGCTGAGGGATTGGTGTATCAGGTGTTTATATGGATAGGTCAACAATAAGGATATAAGTAAGGAAACTCAAAATTGCAAACATGAGTTCCATATTGCAACCTAAATCCCTTATTAGTTCATTGGGAAATTTATCTTTGTTTAATGGTTAAATAGTTTACAAATATAAGGTATATTAAGGGGCAATTATATATAATGGACTAAATCATACATGGATGATGAATTGACTGTTACCAAATAAAAATGGTACAGGTATGATATTCATTATACATGGTTCATTAATTAGTCATACAATTTAAACTTGAAAAATGTCTTAATTTCAAATAAGTAATTAGAATGTACAATTGTCTGCCTACATAGAAGTTTTCAAATTTTAAGCCTAGTAAAGCAATTATATAACAAACAATAAAACAAATTTAAAAAATTAAATTAAAATATGGCAATTGTGTATTTTAATTAAATAACTCTGCATTAAAATAAAAAAGGAATCCATTACCTACAGCAATCTACAGTAGTAATCTACAGCAATATGTGTGTGAAAAAAAATGAAATAAGTTTGTTACAGATAAGCATCTTCGGTTAGCTATAACATTTATCATCACTTATGTAATTTCTGTCTCCATTTGCTTACAACACTGAAAATTGCATAAGAGATGATATTCTCGACCATCATCGTACCGTTTGTTAATATCCAAGCACCTTACTATGATGATAAGTTAAGCACTGGAGAATAAAAAACAATATGTCTTAATAATACAAACTGAAACGTATTCATTAATATTCTGTTTCTCAAATGGGACAGTTTAATCTTTAATTTAGATCAAATTAAGTTTATATTAGTTTAACCTGGAAACTAAGATCAGGGATTGACTGATTGAGAATATAAAATTAAAAAAAATAATAAGGTATAGTTCAACCAGTCATTGCAATTAGTTCAATGACAGAATTTCAAATTCCTCCCCCAACATATTAATGAATACAGGTTTTATGGTCCACAAATAAGCACCAATGATTAATACATTGCACAAAAACCAACAAGCTATTGTATATATAGATAGTACATTATTTGTAAAAATACGTTACCTGAAAATTGCTATTCAAAATTTTACTGAAGAGTATTACCATGTGCATGTAATATCTGACACAATTCAATGAATAACTTGTCAGATAACTATAATGTAGCGAGAAGTATACAAATTTTGACACAAACCTGACACAGGTTAATATGAGGCACTTTTTTCCCAGGAATATTTACATTACTACCTAAATATTAATCATTGGTATAAACTTAATTCAACAAGGTTCTACAAAATAGCAATCTCTAACCACTCATGATTTTAAAAGGGGGGGCTTCACTGAAAATTCAAAATGCAATGAATTCTAGAAGATACTACTGAAAATAAATACGCCAATAAATAACAAACATGCTTACAAGAATCCATTATTTGCATTATTTTCTGACAAAATGAAGTTGAATTAACTATGTAAACATGGTGACAAGAAGCTTTAAAAGATAGAGGTTTAAAACATAAAAATACTTGTACATAAACAAATAAAAACAATACTTTTATATTATAACTAATGCTATAGTTTGAACATCTATTGACGACAATGAAATGAATATTCTTGTTAATTTATAATTCTTTCTGCATTAGAAACTTGATTGTAATAGTAGAGATGGTTAAACTTTTCTGGAATATAGTGATTATTTAACAATTTGCAGGTTAAAATGAAAATTTCATAAACATAAACAACTTTACTTCACTTGTAAAAATAAAATTATGGAAATCATTTAATTACCTGAAATTAAAAAAAATTAAAGATCATCATCATTAACTAATTAAACCAAAAACCTTAATAACAGTAATTTAAAAAATGCAAGAACTTATGAATAATTTGTATTTATACTAGAAAAAAGTACAATCAGAACATTAGAGTAAAAAATACAAGGTGACATGATGTTTCATAATATAAGAAGTGATCATGATTAGAACATTTTAACATTTAGGAAGTTTTAACATTTTATAACTTGTTACACAAACACAAATATATTATATTCAAAAGGAGTCTACCAAAATAAATCAGAGGCCATCCATCTATGGTTCAATGACTTCTAATGTAATTAGTTAATTCAAAATATCTTAGATTTTCCTAACAAGAAATCTGAGTTGGATTAAAAAAGTGTGAAAGGAAAAAACTAACAACCAGAAACTTTTATACAACAACATTAACATATTGAATATATGAACATATTTAATACATTTTCAATCAGAAATTAAAGAACGGTTTTATGAAAAATCTGTGAACTTCAGATGTAATATAATAAATACAAATAAATGTAGTTAACATTCAAGCAACCCTTTATAGTGATTAGTTCATAGATCGAACCCTACTAGGTGTTTTAGATGTATAAGTTAGAAAACATGAGATAATGAGCCAGGAGAGGGCTGGAAGGATAAACTTACCGTTCAAACTGGAATTTCTGCTGGTAGATAACGTAAATGGGTAGATCCTTTCTAGCTCATTCCAACTCCAATCTTCACGCACATTAAGTTTTAAAATATACCGGTTAATACTGATTTTTTTAAATTAGGATTACATAAAACATTTTCAACCGTAATACTCTTTTAAGTCCTGATCACTTTTATAAACATAACATCTGCTCTAAAATAATACTGTGTATTTACACTACCTATATTACAACTTTATCAGAATAGGGCAGGCAGTTTTAACAGCTACTATACCTTTCCAAGAACACAAAATATATTTTTGAATATAAAGAAAAGTTATTAAATGGAGCAGTTAAGACATTCCTGAATAAAATGTATCATAGAGCATGTTATGCAATGTAAGTGGTAAACATAACTTATGTTGATATAAATAATCCATAATTATTAAAAAATTATAATAGACATACCTCGCTCATTTCCATTGTTATATGGTCATAATTTGTGTCTTGTTCAGCTTTCACCTACAATAATAAATAGACAATGTAATATCAAATTTTCTGTCAAACTTCTTAAAATCTTATTAGTTTAATATGATCATAAAATATTACGAAGGCATGACCCAAGCAATATATATTATTTTCTTAAACATACAAATTTACTGTTTCAACAACTAATAACACCCCCTAATTATTGGTCATGACATACAAAGTTAAACACTGAAATATAAATTTGGCATGAAAACAAAAAACTAACAGGGTCATGAAAAATCATACAAATATAAGAAAAGCTCAAATATGTTCCCTTATCAAGTTCTGATATTTAAATATAAATATTCTGTATAATTAGCCAAAAAACATTAGGTACAATATTGAATAACTTTAACAAATCAAATAAATTAAAAAATATAACAATGTCATCCATACTCACAGCTATGGAAAGCATAATGAAACTGTAGTATTACCATTTCAAGGTGGAAAATCATAACCTTTTTGGTTTATCCATTCAATAGATGCTGGGATTAAATTTATCCAGAGGGATCCCAAATTTGTTAATTTTATGAACAACACAAACATCATTATTTGAGGCTCAAAGTGTGAATCTAAATAAGTAAAAAAAAAGTATCTGAATAAGAAGAACAAAATATGCACAATAGCTATTAATGCCCCAAATGGGAATATTTAATACCCGGAGTACTAAATAAAGATTCTGTAGTTTCATGAAAAACATTTGAAGAATTTATAATATATGATTAAAAACAAATCAAAATGCTAAAAATAGTGATAAACCAATTTAAAAGGAGCAGGATGCAATTATAATTCATGAGTGTAATATTTTTATCAAGATTACCAGAAATAACAATATAATAAATGACCGACTGAAAACATGTCTTATCACATTAAGATCCAGTACAGACAACAGGTCTGACATTTATTTATTTATTAACTGAACCCTTGACTACCAAATACCTTTTAAGTATATATAGCAGTATATATTAGTAAATATAGTATTAAGTACCTTTTTATTTTATGTCAAAATGCGAACTTCATACTTAGTATCTTGTGAAAATAAATATGACAGTAAACAAATTCCCTTTTTCCAGTTTAAAGAACTAACAATTCTTCATCATCCATTTTTTATGAAACCTAAAATTTTCATATCATCCTGAAAATGTGACTGGCCCATATCCATTTTAAAAGAAGTCACTTCAATATAACATCTAATACAATTGTTTTTAATCAATATCATTATTCTGTTACTTTTGTTGGTGCCTAGCATGCCTCCCTTCTTCAGTTGTGTCTATGCAGTTTGTTATGTTAGCTTTCTCATAAGGCACAATATTTTACATTTATTAAATTGTTCACTTATGTATAATGTTCAAGCTACTGTATTTACGTATATTTGTTTCTTTGCATTTCTATTTCTGAAACGTATTATCTGCCGTCAATATACTATTTCACCTGCCACTTGAATGTTGAACAGTTTAAGTAGGTATTAAATGTGAGTAGTGTATTCAACATTTTTTTTCTGCACTGTGTACTATGGAGACAGATGATTGTAAGAGCGGTGATATTCCCAACTATCAGGGAACCCCGTAATAGGAATCTTAAATTAAAATGATTCTGACTAAATAGTGAAAAGTTTGGTATTTTCAATTTGATGGCGACATCTTTTGTACCAATCCTGTGGTTTAGCTCTCTGTATTTTAAATTTATGCATTGTTTTTTAAATATTTTTGATTTGGATAATAATTTATATTGTCACTGGGTCTGTTTGTTTTATCCAAATTTCATAATACCAGCTAAGTATGAAGGGATTTCAAAATATTGTTTCTTTATTGACAATGAAACCTATACTTCCCCAACACTCCATTTTTCATTATATTTTCTATCTACCAAACCAACAAAGTATGTCTGTATTACATCATTCAGATAGACTTTCTTCCAATTCTGTGAAGTGATCATCACTTTTTATTGATGGGAAATCATTTTTTCTTTTATAAGTTATTTTTCTGTGTTAGCAGTTATCTCATTTAATAATGGATAACCCAGGAGGTTATGATTGTTTTTCTGGTGTGTTTAGTGGCCCTCCATTCTGGATAATTCTCTTAAAGTATGTTAATAAAAATAAAACAAATACATCAGTTAATTATAAACTAACAAATTATAATGTGGTTAGATGTGAATGTTACAATAATTCAAGACATAATAAATTACTGTTGTATTTGAATTGTTAAAATGATGCATTTGAAAGAATAACAGATAAATTTGGTACAAATAAAGCAATATTGTTGTACTATGGATAAAATAGTTCAATTCAGACACTTTTATTAGATATGGTTGATATATTAAACAACTGAGTACAACATGAGAGCAATTCTTATTGTACAAACACACAGAAATAAACTGGGAGTTAGAAAAAGTATTCAAAATATCCTAAATATTATTGATGAAAGTATTAAACAGACTCAAAATGCACCAAAAAAGGTAAAAACAACATAACCTCATGCCATTAATATGCACAAATAAAGCAATTATGCAGACTTATTTCATACAAAAATAATAACAATCTTGTGCATCCAGATATCTAGCAGTCTAAGCTAATCTATATCTAACTATGTAGAGTCAATAAAGGTCAACATTTGTTAGCACATAATTACATTTGTTTTATTCGCTAGAGTACAGAGCAAAAACGTCAACTAATTTCAGGTACTAATAGAATCCTTAATATATTATTGCCTACCTTGATTTATGAATTATTACATACCTTAATGAGCCACTAGCAAGTTCATAGTGTATTACCGAAATTGAAAATTCACCTACCTCATCCTTTCTTTCCGTTAAGCTGTTGTCATTATCTTCATCACTGGCGTAATTAAACAGCGATTCCATAACTATTTACTAAAGAAATGACTAACCTCTTGTCAATGGAGGACTCAAAATAGAATACAGAATGGGGAGAGGGACATACATTAGGTATAAACACACGCAGACTCGTATGGCATTACTCGTACGGCATGAGTTTTATACATATATTACCATAAAACAAAATACAAGAAAAACCATAAGAAAAACGAAAAATACATTAATTTGAAATGAATTGACATCGTAATGCACCTTTTCATAAATAAAAACTGGAAGTAGAGACTGGAGAGATTAAAAAAATGGTTCGCTATTCTAAATTGAAACTCCCTAGCTTTTAGTGTTATTTGCAGTCGAAACTTCTGATTGTTAGTGAAACTAACAAAAATGACTAAAAATGTGAAATAATCTCACTAACGTTGTTCAACAATTTCATATGTACATACAAAAGCACAATACAAGAATATTATTTAGAACTAGTAATGATAACAATATTAACACCAGGATACTACAGAAAAGTACAACTTGTTTTGCGCTATATTTAACCCAAAAAAGTGTTAAAACAATATATCGCCTTGTCAATCATTGAAAAGTGATTAAAGAATTAGGAATACAAATTATATTATTTTTATTCTTGGCCATAAAATTAAGTATTCGTTACAATACTAACGCTACAATAAAATAAAATATTATTACTAGTAGTATTATTAGTAGTGGAGTAATAACTCCAGACCACTTATATAATTAATGTAAAATGAACTAATTTTCGAAGCAGGTAATATAAACTAAGGGCCATGTTATATAGGTTTTTCCTATTTTCCCAACTTTGTTCACCGTGAGTCCAATCATACTCCAACATAATTAAAAAGTTACCAACGTGTGACCAGAATTAAAAAAAAAATCCAAGGGCTATACAAAATAATTATTATAAAAAAATGATAAATTATCTTTTATTTATATTTATGTCATGGTGAAAATGGTTACTTACATTTTTTTAAACATTAGGGGCGTTTTCATTACATTTATTTCATCTATTCGTGAAAACTAACAAAATGAATCGGTTTTATTTTCTTTTAATTTGCTCGAAGCACTTACAAATTGTCAGGTTTGTAATTTCAAGTTACTAATGCAGATTATTGTACTTGGATTAAACTGCAGATAATATATGGAGTTTAATTTAACATTTCCTTATGTACAAAACAGACAAATGAATTTATAAAGTTTAGAAATAGAATAGTTTTTTAATTCAGTGACAATATGTGAATAAACAAAAAACTAATTATATATACAAGAAAATTGAAGTTGTTAGGTTTATAGGTCATGATATAATTCGTTATATCACATGTTGCCGACAGTTTCGTTTACTAGCCTTGTGTTAGTTGTAGTGTTTTAATGTAGTTTTGATTTTGGGACTATTTTATTCAGGCGTTTATTCTACCAATTATGTCTAGTGATTCAGTTAAAACGGTAAGATAATTTTGGTTAGATTAGTTAGTCGTGCTAGAATACACACATTTTCTGTTTATTTCCTGTGATTTCTGATTTTATTGAATCATACTTTCGCTTATATTTTTTTTAATCAAAAATCTTTTCTGTAAATTTACATTTATTTTGTTGTTTAATTTCCCTTTGCCATTTTTATGATTTATCCTCGAGACATTTGCGAAAATCAATTAACAGAAGTTATTTCCCCTTAGATATTTCTGATTAATGCAGGTAGGAAAAAGTCTAATATGGCCTAATAAAAGACTAATTATAACACATCTACCTATTAAATGATTGCATGTGCATTTTATTTTCAGCCTTCTTGACTATTTGTGCACTAAAGCAACAGATCTGTGCAGTATTGTGTTTAGCAATTGCAAGTTGTGTAGCCATATAGTGTTATTTATTTAATGTAATTTAAGTGTAGAGATATTTTGTGTTAGAAACATTTTCAAGGGTTATGGAACAGTCAAAAAATCAACAAAAGCAGGTAATATTTTTATAATGAGTCATATTTATTCTCAGAATGTCAGTATCTTAAGAATCTCTTATAGTTAAATAAACTTTATACCTTATATTATACAGTGAATGTATATAACTTACAATTACAAATGAACAATATATTCATTTATTTTGTGACCCTAAATGTTTAGGACATGTTTTTTGCACGATACTGATTTATAGGCAAAATGGTATACCCTTTAAACCCTCAGTTATTCACATGTTGTATAGATGATTTATATTATTTTTTTTAAGGTTCTGATTGTAATTTAACTCATACTGAATTTTAGTTTTCTAGCCTTGAAACACCAGGATATGTCGGGTTTGCGAATCTACCAAACCAGGTTCATAGAAAATCTGTTAAGAAAGGATTTGAATTTACTTTGATGGTTGTGGGAGAATCCGGACTTGGGAAGTCTACTCTTGTAAATAGTCTATTTTTAACTGATTTGTATCCCGATCGAAAAATACCAGATGCTATAGGTAAGCTGTCATCCATTTGTTCTATTTTTTATGTTAGCTTAACAACAATCATGAAAATATAAAATATTAAAATATTCAGGTTGTAGAAAGATAATAAACAATGACTATGTCTTTAGTTCAGTAGTTTTGTTTTTACATTAAATACTGTTGTGTTTAATTCAAAGTTTTCATAGAAAGTGAAGCAACATATTTTCATCAGCAACATATTATAGATAATTATGAAATATAACAATACTAATATTCACAACTCAAATAGTTTTTTAATTATCCATTATTGTGTTAAAGTCCATTATTGTTCTGGGGAGGTTTAGAGCATAGCGTATTTGAACATATTAGTAATTTTGAGTGTTTTAATTTTTAGAAAAAACAGCACAAACTGTAAAATTAGAAGCATCTACTGTAGAAATTGAAGAAAGAGGAGTAAAATTACGCTTAACAGTTGTTGATACACCTGGATTTGGGGATTCTATTAACAATACTGACAGGTATATAATTTTAATATAATGTAATAATTATTAATTAATATAATAATATAATTTTAGATATTTATTTTGTTATAGTGACATTCAATGATTAAGTTATATATATATATATATATATATATATATATATATATATATATACACACACACACACACACACAAAATTTAAATTAAACCAAATGAAAGATTCTTTACGGATAATTCTGATGAATCACACTAGTTCTGAGATAAGGTATAATTTTTAAGGTTAATATACCTTATCTCAAGAATTTTATTGTTTGTGTTTGTTGGATGACATAGTATGTTAAAACAACTAAATTAATTAATCACATTAATTAATGATTATGGACTCATTTCCCTGGAATAGCTTATTTTCAGTTTGTAAAAAATAAAATTTCCTTGGTGGTAATTAATTAAAATGTGAATGCAAAATATGAATTATGTATTAATTCTATAAAAATGCAGTTTCAGAGCTATAATTCATTATATAGATGAACAGTTTGAAAGATTTCTCCGTGATGAGAGTGGCCTGAACAGACGTAACATTGTGGACAATCGAGTTCATTGTTGCTTTTATTTTATTTCACCATTTGGTCATGGGTACGTATATATTTTCATTACATAATAAAGCTTTATAATTCATATTTATAAAACATTCCCAATATTGTCTGTATATTTGAATTTATAATATCCAAGTGTATTTGTACCCAAGCATGGCTATTAAAAATATTCTGTTAATTTAAAATTAATATTGTTTATTATCACTTACTTCTGGTCAGATCGTGTAATACTGTGGGAAGAACCTCAGTTCACAGGCGTTGACCCCCTCCTATTCCGGGGATTTTTGCTGTGTTTGGAATCACCTAAGCAGGCTCTATTGGAATGTTTTTTGCCCTTTCCTTCTGGGTCCTTCAGTATGACCATGATGTTGGAACCAGTAAGAGTTCTAACTGCTTCCGAGAAGCAGTCAACACCCGAGAGGGCCCCTGAAGGAAAGGACAAAAACCCTTCCAATGGAGCCTGCTCAAGTGGTTCTTCCCACAGTATTATGCAATGCAACTAAACATTAGTGATAATTCAAGTTCTGTTAGTGGAAAGTTTCAACTATTTGCAGTGCATTTATATTTAAATAAAATCATGTAATTGGAGTATTATTTTACAGATTGAAGCCATTAGATATTGAATTTATGAAGCAACTTCATAATAAAGTTAATATTGTTCCTGTCATTGCAAAAGCTGATGTTTTAACTAAAAAGGAAATGATGAGGCTGAAGAAACGAGTATGTTTGTTGTTTTAATACTATTTATTAATCTTATTTCAGCCCTAAGTTTAGTTGAGCAAACACAATTTTCATTATGCATTAATATTTCCAGTAAGACTGATGAAAATTAGATATATTTTCATTCATAGATTAGATATAAAATTACCATCTTGTACTCATGAAATCATCAGTAGGTTAAAGCAAATTTTAAAATCTTCTCAATGATTAATATAAATACATAAATATGAAACAATTGAAATAGCAGTATATCAGAACAAATATTTAATTCCAAAATATATATGATTTGCCTGGTTGTATGTATAAGTCATTGTTTTTTGTTGTCTGAGTCATATTTCAATGTAAAATTTTGTTGGGTGTATGTATGTTTGTACATATATTTTCAAAAGAAAAATCATTGTTTATAGATCTTGGAAGAGATAGAAACAAATGGAATAAAAATCTATCCTTTGCCTGATTGTGATAGTGATGAAGATGAGGATTATAAAGAACAGGTTTGTTGTTTACTATAACATGATTTTAATTAAATGTATTCATTGTTTTTTAAGTTGACATTTAAATTAAAAGTTTAACATATTTTAATTAAAATATAAATTTGCATATATACATTAATATTTAGGTTCGCCAACTTAAAGAAGCAGTTCCTTTTGCTGTATGTGGTGCTAACACATTATTAGAGGCACGTGGCAGAAAGGTCAGGGGAAGATTGTACCCATGGGGGGTAGTGGAAGTTGAGAATCCTGAACACTGTGATTTCATTAAATTACGAACAATGTTGATGTAAGTTACATTCAAATAATTGTAAGATAATAGATGAGTCTTGAATGTGTTCTTTTGATTTTTATATATTAATACTATTTCTAGAACGCATATGCAAGATCTTCAAGAGGTAACTCAAGAAGTTCATTATGAAAACTATCGTTCTGAACGACTTGCAAAAGGTGCTCCAGTACCAAAACGTACATCGTAAGTTAATTGATTTTCTATTATATTATATTTTGGTAATAATTCCATATGGAGCCTCTGTGGATAATACACTGGGTACTTAGTCTAAGAAAAATTCCTAAGAAAACAAGCTGAAAAGCACAAAAGTAAGCAAGGAAACCCTTAGGATCCATTGATTATAAATTAGATATTTAACATATCATCCACATGGTAAGCTGTAGATAAATATGTTAATTCATATATGGTGTGCAAATTATGTTGAATTGTCAGTTATTCAGATTAATGAAACAAAACAAGTATTATCCTTTAACAGTATTATCAATTTCCTAGATCATTGCCGGACAGTGAAAAAAATTCAACTCCTAGTGAAAAAGACAAAATTCTTCAAGAGAAGGAAGCAGAATTGAGAAGGATGCAAGAAATGTTAGCTAAGATGCAGGCTCAAATGCAACAACAACAGCAGTGAACTAGTGTGAAAAGAAATACAATACATTTTTATTAAATTAGTGATTGAGTTATGCTACTGATCTAGATTATATGTGCCGTATAAATTATATAAAGTATGTACATAGTCCGTTTCCTGATCTTCATTATCATTATAAATAAACACTAAGAGCTTAGGTAAAATGTTTTACTATGTGTAAAACCCTATTGGCATGAATCACATCAATTGGTTCACAAGATTCTGGTCTAAGTTAATAAATAGTTTGGAATACCTGTTACTCCAGAGAAAAAAATGGTATTAATAATAAATAGTTTACATTGTGCAATATTTATAATACAAAAATCAAAATTTTAAATTATGATTAATTTGACATTTATGAAAGAGGTAACTCAAGTCTTGGAAGGACTTAATGTCTTTCACATATGTCCTTTCTTAATGTTCCTGTGCATTATTATAAAATGGGGGAATTGATTCTCCTTAGAGCCTGTTTTTATTAACCTGGAGGTATGCGAGTAAACAGCTTGCCATTATATTGAAAGGAAAAAATAATTTAATGATAACTACTGTAGGTTTCACAATCTTCTATCTCCTCTCGTTGGTTTGGTCTTTTGCTAGACTGGTTTTGGCTGTGTGAAATCTCTGGTATTCCAACCCCTTGCAGACCACAATCAGGTATTCCAAACTAACAACTACTGTATTTCAGTGGAGTGTACGAGAAAGATATTTTCTTGATACAGATCTGAATAAAGTAGCACAAAATTGTTAATGAGAAAATGATGGATCTTACAATGCACATTATTATTAATAACAAAAAGTATTATCATAAATACTTAATTTATGAGTCACTGTACATACAGCATATATATATAAACATGCCAAGGCTTGCCTTTATAGTAAAATTTTCAAATCCAGCTACTTTAATACTAGTATGTCATCTTGGCCTATTTATCACCTTGGGTTATTGTATATGTTTTCAGTTTTACTAGTGTAAAATAGAATTTTCTAGTGTTCATTCCTGAAGAAATAAAAGAACACAGTATGTTAAAGTATTAATAATTTCATTACATTAAATATTTAATGGAAAGCGGCATATAAAATTGACTTTTGATTATAAACATTGTACATAAATATAAATATAAAAGTCACTCAGTAATGGATTCATTAGAATTTGACATTCAATACAGTTTGAACATTCCTGTGTTTTATGCAGCTTTCCTTCTTTCTTCATATAAAAATTTGTGTTTTTATTGATTTTATATTTTGATACATGTATATTAGTTTATATGACTGGCTTGTGTACAATTAATATGAATTTATATTTTTTATATTGACTTAAATCTATAACATCCAAGTCCTGTATTAAATGATTTTTATATTAATAAATTTTTTTTAATTAAATGTTTTTACCACTTTTCACTATATAAAAGGTGTTTAATATGTTCCTCTAATTTAATTACTTTGGCTTACCTGTGGAGTCAAACATTCAATTCTGATATTTTAAAATTCTGCTGCTATTACGACATCAATTATTTTTGTAGTATTCAATAAAATGTTTTCTCAAATTATTGTTCAACCAAAAGAAACATTTTAGTAGTATTTTTTCATAAGTATTTTTCATAGGTACAATAATTATTGGAAATGATAGTTTGTGTGCAATTCCATTGTGCAAAATTCCATCTATGGACATACACATATGCATGCATTAATTTATTTTCAATATTACGCTTGATTTTGTAATTACCTGTAATGGAAATTAAACACTTTCAAATACTCATTTGATGATCTGTGAGGGTTTGGAATTCCACTGTTTTTGTGACCTTCTGTATCTGCTTACTGGTTTAGCTTCAGTAACTTAGATAAATAACTTAGTAAGTAAATTGGTGAGTCAATGTTTGTTGCCTGTCTGGTATGCTGTCTGCCCCACATAGTAAAATTGCAGTGACAACAAATATGACTAAGTAAGTGCTTTTGGACTTACTGAAGGAAAGCTCCTGAAAAGGTTTACCAAAGACCAGACCAGTTTGCAGGAACAGAATACAAGATCCATTAGACTATAAAAACCTATTATCAACATATTCCAAAGCTGTAAATATGTCACGATTATTTTTCACTAGTCTTAGTGCTGATTCATTGAATACTTTACAATTTTTAAAAATTTAAATTTAAACAATTTTTAATTTTATAGTAATTTCTATGGACAATTTTCTGTACAAGAGGACAGTCTAATTAACGTAGCAGTCCTGACAGGATGTTTCATTGACTGCTTAAGCACGAAATGCGTATCTATATTATTGACGAAATTCTACTGACGATGACGAAACGGCGAAAACAGTCTCGACATCAAATAAGCGAGTAGTAGTTCGCTTTTAATGGATTTTTATATTCGTTTTCAATGTGGCTAGTACATGCGTAATTTGTGTTTATTTTCATTATCGTCGTTTTATCCCATAAAATAAATGTTATTTTTGAAATTTAGGGTAATTCCATGCATAGAATCGGACTACCTTTACTTATAAGAACACGTTGCATGGAAGAAGAGTCTCCCGAAATATTTTGATCCAAAAAGATCGGGACAATTAAATAGGCGGTCGAAGGGAAGAATAGTTAAGTAAGGTTTATTCTGCAGTATGCTACTAGTTGGTCTAAACCCAAAAGTCATGGATGAAGAAGTACTGACTGGGGAGATTATAAACGAGCGGCTTTGTTAAAATAACATGAATCATAATATGCAAGACCGACATTTGACCTCAAGCGCACATAAGTTTCAATTAAACGTTTCTTGATGGTCAATCGAGGACAATTGATATGGTCAGTGAACGATCGGTCGTGGATCGGAGCGGTTAGTAATAGAAAGTTAGTACCGAGCGGATTGAAAAATGCTCTTGGGCCTTTTGATTTGGGCTGCGGTTACATTTTTGAGCCTGACGAGAGCCAGGGAAGAGCGGAACAATCTGCCTCAAATTTGGAGTCAGATCGTCACGCAAACCGCAAAGCTCCCTAGTTCTAACTGCGAAGGATGTCCCCGTCTACCCGTCGACAGATTGCTATCCGACACGCAGCTGGCTTCGATCCGGATCAAAATGATAAAGCAGGACATTTTGAACAAGCTCGGACTGGCCAGACCGCCCAAAGTCAACGCTTCTATCAAATATCTCCCAGATCCGATCAGAACTGGGATTCTGTCCGGAATGAATTCTTCGCTTGAGGATACCGCGAGTGAAAACGAGAGAATGGTTATCTTCGCAAACGGTAAGTTTGCGCTTAGTCATTACGGGGTGTGTCAATTTTCTGTATTTTTAATAAAACTCAATTTACACAAATCAATTCACTTTTTTAAACAAATGAACGTTAAATGAGAACCAAAAATTTAATTTTTATTAAAGTGTCTAAAACTATTAACTATATCGGCCTTTAATCTTTCGTAATTCTGCCGCACATGCATCCCCGTAAATCGTCCAATTTATTTTTTCAATTAAGTATTAAAAAATGTTTAATTATTAACACATTCTAAATGTTTAAAACTATACAAAGGTCCACTAAAATAAATGACAAGGGTAAAATATGTTTCGCCGTTATAACTCCATTACACATTTAAGTACTTATAGTTTTACAAACGTTCCATTAGGAAAGGCGCATTTACGGTCTGCAAATGGCATCTTACTCGCAGCATGTCTACATTGCATGCAATGAATTAAGAACTTAGTGAACAAATGTTTTCTCACCAGATGAGTTTGAAAAATAATAATAATATATATATTATATACATATTATTAATATAATATATATTATAATGGATACACGTAAGTTATAAATAGTTGTATATATGTTTCAATAATGTATTTTAAAGTAAAAAATATTTACCCGGTAGCGATAGTTGAATATAAAATATAAATATATGCGTGTATTACCTAATAAACATAGTTCGATGCGTTACTATGCTTATTTCGCTCACAAGTTAAGAGCAAATATTTAGATACCTTCTTATACTTCCCTTCTTCTTCGGACTAAGAACACTCGTAAGGACCTCTATGGTGACACAGAATTGTGTTTCGTTCATTAACGAAGTACAGATACGAAACAGTTATTTTTTACTCCTGTGTCACAATTATTTATCGATGAAATCATCTCATTAATATAACGTCCTGTAGCACTTGTAGTGCTTCGGTAACTAGGACTTTATTTAGCTTTTACTATCGTTTATTTTTTACCGGACTAATTTTGCGAGTTCTATCAAATTAGGCACTGCGAGCTTCGTCTCTAAATCGAGACCGGTTTCGGCTTTCCGTCATCGTTAGTAAATGCGCTGTTCTATTGTCTCCAGTGATGGGCAGCGTTGACAGTGGAGATTAAGACGCTCAATCAACTGCTGACATGTGCACCAACGATGGTGAAAAACCGAAACCGGAGTTAAGACCAAATAGGCGATTTGAAACTAAACTCGAAGCCCTCCCGGCAGCCTCAAACGAATATCTCCAAATGAGATCATTAATTTTTAACTGCGGTTAATTAGCTGTTGATTTTGCAGAGTATTTTTGGTCGCGTGGACTCGGATACAATCAGCTTCAATTGGGACTCCAATTGCCCGCCTATCTACAAGCTCAGGACATTGTCTCGTCACATCTGTGGGTGCATCCCGTAGTCGATGACCACGATCTGAGATTCCCGACAAACTGTGTTGTTTCATCCGCCACGTGCGATGCCCAGATCGCGCAGAAAGAGCTCACTCTCCGTTCCGCGATGAAAGGTAGCCCTATATTCAACTATCTCTCTTCATCCCTCTCCTGTATAAATAAATTTACTATTTATGAATCTTAGAATTTTCACCGCTACCGCTGTTAAATGCATTAAAACGTGCAACGTAAAAATGTCTATCGGTCCATATATTATATTGGGAAAACTGTAGACGCTTTCTATCTCCGATTGAGTCAAAGAAACAATTACACTTGTTTAATGAAATCATCTTGTACAAAAATAGAGAAATCAAATTTTCCCAAGACATCTATATATGGCTATCGCTTAGTACCTGCTTCGTTCAACTTTCCTTAACAAAAAAATGGTTACATACTGTGACTAACAATGCACAGAGACAGTGTAGGCAGGTTCCTTCAACGAGGGCCGATATGCGTAAGTGCCTCATTAAATTCCTAATAAGACTAATAGTCTCATTTTTTTCAGCGAGCTCTGCTAAAACATCACCCTTAAGTACCAAATATAACAAATGAGCGGAGAAAATCCTTACCTTCGGCGACCCCATCCCCCAAAATCCTTAAAACAAACATTGATGCTACAGTCTTGTTATTTTAGACGGCTGGATTCAAATCGACTTCACGTGGTCTCTGATCTCTTGGCTGGAGTATCGCGAGCTTTGCCAAAACATCACCGTCAAGTGCGATTCGCATGCAGTGGATTCCGTCCCTACCCAACAGAGTGAAACCGAGCACAAGCCGTTTTTGGTCGTGACAGCGTATTCCAGCGATAAAGTAAGTTTGAAAAGTCCGCTAAACCCGGAGTTTCGCGAGTCTCGATTAGCAAACGAGGCGCTTATGCTTCCAGGTGGTGCGCGGAAAGCGAAACTTGGACTGTGAAAACGGCGCAACTGAATGCTGCCGAGATAAACTTCGAGTGACGTTTAAAGACATCGGTTGGGGAAACTGGATCATACAGCCCTTGTATTACGATGCCTACTATTGTAAAGGGCCCTGTTCAAAAGCCACCTCAATTACGCTCAACACGTATTACAACTTCATTGAGGTATGTATGAGAGGAAAGTAAATGAGTGAAGGTTTCCGCGACCATTACTTTCGATGGGATCGCTTAATAGTGTGGGAAGAATCTCGGTTAACAGGGGTCGACTCACTGCTAGTCCGAGATTTTTCCTGTGTTTGGAAACCTGAGCGATTTCCAGGTGATAGGTTTTTAGACTCTGGGGCCCACCCTGTAGTTGTAGTTGTTTTCAATTTAAAGCATACGTCAGTAGACGTTAGTAGGAACAAATAAGTCATAAACCTTATTATTATATAAAATATTACGCCCACCTTCAGGTATAGGTATATATAGGACCCCAAGTTGATCTACTCTTCAATCGGACCCTGATGATGGCACCGGTAAGAGTTCCGAAACTTGGGAAGAAGACAACACCAGGTAGGGCCCCATGTGAAAAGAGCAAAAAACCTTTCCACTGGAGCTCGCTCAGGTGGCTTCCAAAATCAGGAAACTTATCAGGGAGTCAATCCCTGAGAACCGAGGCTCTTTTCACAGTATTACGCTATCCCACGGAAGTTAGTGATAAGTATTAGAGTAGTCTCCTCTCGACCAAGAGTTCCAGTTGTAGTAGTATTTGTGTTTTAAATCAAATGACACAAAGGTAGTTTCAAAAATAAATCCTAATTGTATCCCCCGCAGTCTACAAATATAGATTATAAAACTGAAACAAAAGGCCAATCTATGCAATACTATTTCGTGCTGTCAAAGGAATACGTACAGAACTCGTGGAATCTTTCGTAGAATGTTATCAAGCATATATTGCTGCCCCTCCACTTTGGATTCTTAGGCTGTAATAAAACTTATAATGGCTGTTGCCGAAACAAGAGCATTTTCTGGAGTAAGCACCGGGTTTTCTAAACGTTCCCTTCCAAAACATTCTTGATTTTATTTCATTAAAGTCAATTCCGAGTTGATTTTCATCACTCCGGTAGAGTGTTACGTTTCATTGAAGTTATAATGTCATTTAATCAAAATTTTTATTTAAATTAGTAATAAAATTGTTAAATGAAGTTTCAAACATCGGGGCTAGATTCTAACTAGATTCAACAAATTCTCCATCACTCATATTTCATCACCTGCTCTGTTTTAAGGATATACCAAAGAGAAGCTCTTTGAAAAAACGTTTTTTATATTATGTCTGCTATCTCATGCGGACTAAATTATTAAAATTACTGCAAGTCAATGAGTTGAAAATAATGATGAACTAGTATTATATATCTCAATTAAACAAAGTATTGCGTTCAAATTAATTAATGAAATAAAAAGAAAAGTTATAATAATTTAAAATTTTAATTTTTTAAAATATTTTGTAACTCTCAGCATCCTGATTACAATGATATTCTTGCTATGAACTTGCACAAAAAATAAACAGAACAAATTGATTGTACCTTAATAGATAATAAAATATATTTCAGAAAATGAAGGTGAATAGAACATTACAATTTGACAAGAACATAACACCTTGCTGTTCTCCAACAAAGATGGCACCTCTCTCTCTATTATACGTGGACAATAAAAATGTATTTCACAACATGAAGATGAATGATGTCATTGTAGCAGCTTGTGGTTGCAGTTAAACATTAAAGTAGTTTTGTTATGCATGTACATAGAATTGTCATAATCTGTCAGTGAAAAGTAGATAAACATAGAACAGTGAAAAGTGTAATGATTGTTAAAACTATATTAACTAATATTTCATGTTCCCTTAAAACTAAACTTTCTTATACCCATTTCTATTCTATAATACCTAAAAAAAAGGCTTCACAAAAAACAACTAATCTGTTTAAATATAAAATCATGGTGAAACCTTTAATTATTTAAATTATTTTTATTAAATGATTATATTTTTAAAAATATGATCATCCACAAATAAATAATAAATGTTATACATTAATAATAACAAATATATATAATTTATACTATACAAATTTACAAACTATCTGGTGGAGGGATTTTATATGGTTCTGTACAGAATGAAATGCATTTTGTTACATTAAAATAATAAGACAACATTAACTAATAGTATTAAGTAGTAGTTTTGCTAGTAATTTTGTTTCTGTATAAAATGGCCACTCTTGGGCTTTTTATATATTGAAAAACTTTTAACATTAAAATATCAATAGCAACACAGAACAAAATAAATTTTGTAAAAGATAAAAATAAACATTATATATAAAAGAAATTAGAAATGATCAGGTGCTCAAATCAATGTAAAAAAATAATTATCTTCAGTACATTAAACATAAATTAATTTGAACACTATAATAACAGAATTAATTTACAGTTCAATTTGAACATCATATTATTGCAAATTGTTGGACAAATAATTTCCTCAAAGTAAATTATAATAAAAATTGAACAGGAAACAATTCAATTTCATGAATTATTTTTATAATAAATTTTATTAAATCTGTAAATTACAGTTTTTACATTTTTGAATATGTAGTGAGAACATTTTCAGTCCAAACAATTGATAATTTCAAAATATTTAAAAATTTAAATAAAATTAGAATTGAAAATCTATTATGTTTTCTCAAACATAACGCCTTATAAATATATACATACAAAACTAACAAGAAATACAATACATATCATAAGGAAATAATTGAACTTCGTTTTATAAATTTCTTTTCAACATTTACAGTAATTTTGTTGTAGAATAAGATTACAGTATTTTTCATCCTTCCATTAATATAATTTTACTTAGGCATGAAATAATGCTGATTATTTGCCATGCCTTGTGAACTTAATTGGCCCCTGGTATTAGTAGCATAAAGCTGTTGTTGGAAATTATGGAATTGCTGAGCATAATTAGGATCAGCAGTTGTAGGTCCAATGAAAGTTGAATTTTTAAAATTATTACTCTGTCCCATGGATGGAGGAAGGGGTTGACTTGCATCAGGGGCCATGCCCATTGTTGTATTTTTTGTAGGTGGAACAAACATTTGGCAATTAGTATTTGGAAACATATCACTATTATTAAAACCCATCGGTGGCATCTGAGGAGACTGAAGCCTCATCATTCCAGGACTAGCACCTCGAATTGGGCCTCTAATATTACCATGAGGGGAACATATGCTCATGTCATTCATATTATTTTGAGGATAATTGTTGGGAAAATATTGTAAATTATGTGTTGGTACTTTTGCATCCAAATTTGAAAGAGGATTTGAAAATCGTTGTAAGAATTCCAGGCTGGGGGGTCCACGAGGGCCATTATTTGACTGGGGTCTAGAGGGTAAATACTGAATAGTATTAGGGGCATTTGGTTTTACTTGCACACTTGCACCATTGTAATTCATTCCTCGTGGCATTGGTCTCTGTGGCACTCCATATCCTTGCATTAATTTTGGCGAAACAGATATATTTGGTGCAATATTATTATTACACTGCACTCTATTATTAGTTGTAAAGTGCTGCTGCATTTGATTTTGCATTCTGTGATCAGGAGGTGTATTTGGAATATGATGTAATTCAGTCATGGGCATAAGATGCGGATTAGCTGATGTTGGTGAATTGAAGGGTACCATATTCTGATGCATGTTAGGTATCATTGGTGGCTGGTTAACTGGTGAGTTTGGAACATTATTTGTCAGTTGTTGACTCATTTGAGCAAGTGAACTAATTGGATCAAAATGAGAGGATTTATTAGCAGAAGACACATTCATTCTGTTCATTCCATTGGGATTTAAAGGAACATTATCAGGCCCCATGCACTGATAGTTTCCATTAGATATATCTTTTTCATTGATATTACTACATTTTGATGAGGAATTTTCTAAGTACCCAGGAGCACCTTTCTGAATATAGTTGGCTGGAATATTCATATGACAACGTTCATTAGCTTGTGGACTGTTACAAAATGTTGTTTCCATCTTTCTTTGTGATTGTGGTACTGATTTATCATTGGAAGATTCTGATGGTGTATCACTGGTAAAATTGCCTCTACTTGGTACATCTGGAGTCGAAGGAGCAGGTGAAGCAGGCACTTTTGCAGGCATTTCATTGTTACCACTTGGTAACACTCCTTCTAAATTGCTTGGAGGTATACTGGGAAAACAAATCAATAAATTTAAATATCAGGCACTTCACTTTCTACCAACAATAGGATATTAATTTTTTAAACTGTACACCTATTTGATAATACACATTTTAAAATATAATCAATAAATAAAAAATGAGTAAATTAAAGTTAGCACTACCACCAGTGGGTAGTTGCTTCCTTCATACAACTCAAAACTTTCTTGTCAGAAATTTTACACACATTATTACCTACCTACTTGCTCCAAATGAAGGTTACTAAAAAAAGAAATCTATATTCATAAACAAATTATATGTACAAAACCATTCATAAGATAATTATGATTGAGTCAATCATAAGATTACTGAATAAGAACATAGAAATATTAAAACAGTATTAAAAATATTTGTAGAAATCTGAAATAGTTTAGTACTGAGGTATAAGCAGTGCTACTTTATAGTTAATACAATTTATAAACGTCCGTAATAAATGTTATAAAGACATTCTTAATTACAGGGTAAACCTCAGATTCTTAACAGTAAACATAAAAATTTGGAACATAAAAACTGCTTATTACTATTGCATTGATATTTTAAAAGTGGTTCATGTGACTAACCCTTTCAATTCCAAATTTTTAATTAAATTGTTTTTTAATTTAAGCAACAATTAATAGTAAAAGCACAGTTTCTAACAACAAGAATAATGTTTCATGAATTTCATACAAAATATTGTTTTATCCTAAAAAAATATTTATTTTCCTAGTTAATAGAAACAAATGTACAGGTTTCCTTCCACATTATACTTTACTTATATATTCATCATTCACTTGGTTTTTAAAGTGTAAATTCATAATTAATTAATTAATACCTAATTATGCACTTGATTAATTTACACTTATGTAAATTTACTTGTGGGAATTATGACACAATTTAATGAAACAGGCTGAATTGAAGGAAGTTATGTGAAGTATTGATAACATAACTAACAAACAACATAATTTATAAATAATTTAAAACATATAATAGTTATATTTCTATAGTATTAAATTATAATCATAGCATCCTTACTCATAAAAATAGAACCATGGCACAGTACAGACAAATTAATAAGAATAATAATAAAAATTAGTTGTACTTTACAATTATTAATATTTTGTACAATTATTTAATATTTTTAATGAAAAAATAAAACAGTGATGTAAATTAACTGTTGGAAATGAAAGGGTTATAAATAAACCTGATAAATAAATTCATATCATTAAATTGTTCATGGATAAAATAAATTAAAAAATACATACACAGGAGATTTCCGCCCTGTCTCTTTTAGGCTTGTATTTGGTTGCTTCTGGATAGTTAGCTCTTGACCTTCAAATGCATTCAAATATTGAATTTGTTGTGGTGAAGGAACAGGCATCAAGTTTGGCTCTTTACCAGGATTATTTGAACCAGGCTTTTGCTGCCCCATTGACTGAACTGATCGACAATACATGGAGTCAACTGATAACATTTTTAATGCAATAATTAGATAACACAATATTTACAATGTTATTTTGGATTAACCTGGCCATACTGGGCTATCACAACTTCTGAAAACTTCAAGATCAAATAGAGATGATTATATGGCATGGAAAATTATATTTCTATACTTTCTTCTATTTGTTCAAATGAGTTCTATGACAATTAATTAAACAAATTAAAATACATAAAAATTAAAAATAACAAATGATTAAACTGAGTAAAAAGATACATGCAGTACAAAAATAAACATAGAATACCTGGGGATTGTTGAGAGTTGGGAGCAGAAACAGTACTTGAAGGTGAAAATTCATTTGTTGTGCTTAACTTGTCTTTATGCTTAGGTGAAAGGTGTATGGAAACAGGTGTAGAAGGATTGGAATTTGTGCTTCTAGCTGGATTTGGTGAATCCATTGTTGGACTCGGTCCAGGAATACGGGGGTTGACTTTATCTGCGGGTGAATTAATCCCTGAACAGGTCCTTGGTGAAGGTAAAGAAAGATTTGAAGTAGTATTATTGGGTGAACTGGGATTGGGACTAGGTAAAGCAACTGGGACACTTGCAGATCTAGTAGCCTGCTGATAGCTCGGTGGCGGCCCTGTAGTTCTATTTTTCTTTATTTTCTGCTCTTCATAAAACTGTAACTGTAACTTATGCCAATCTGACTGAGTAACTGGCGGTTTGTTCATATCAATATTTTCAGGCATAATCACTTCATCCAAATGGCCACTACCCCCCTCTGATGGACCTGGAAGAGCCTCAGGAAATAGTATCTGTTGCATTTTGCGTAGTGTTGCCAACTGTTCTTCCCGGTGTTGTCTTTGCTGAGGAGTTAAATCTTCATCTGGAACTTTAACACCTAAACAAATAGCAAGAAAAAAATAAACTTGATAATTCAAATAAAATAAATTATTGTTAAGTACTACATGAAAAATAGTTAAGGTACGATTAATTTAATTTATGTACACATTAAACTTTTAAATTTATTAATAAATAAAGGAAAACTTCTACATTCAAGATGAACTAATGTATGACCTGATGCGAGTATGAATTGAATTTCGATTGATATAGTCATTCTTTCGTTTTTTCGCAATGCTTATCAGTATTTTCCAAAGTTCTATTATTCCACTATTTTTTTCAAGTCATTTTTACTATAGTACTATGCTTGAGAATAATCATAAAAAAAAATTTCTAAGAAATAATTTAGCAGAATTCTGTGGTATATTGCTTTAACTAATTTGTGGTCTCATACACTTCATTCTGGAAAAATCTATACCATTAGTTATTAAATACAATTATAACTATTAAAAAAATATATTATTTTAACTTCACTGATACAATAAAGTATTATTTGTTGCTGTGCACATTTTTTTGAGTGTAATGAAAAACCAATGGAAATATTTGTCAATGAATCCTTTAATATATGGTAATGAGATGGATCAAACTCTACAAAACCAAATTTATTTAAATAAGAAGACAAATGTGACACTAAATAATAGTTTCACTAACTAAATGTAAATATCTTTGAGACATAGCACACGTACACATTCTTGTAAACTAAACCTAATAACTTGAAAAAGCTTGAAAGCTTTTCAAAGTTTGAAAAAGCCTGTGATGAATTGAAAACTAATCAAAAAGCATAAACGAAAGTTATAGTATATATAATTCTAATAAATACATATTAATATGAAATAACCGAATACTACATTACTAAGAAATATGCCAAATAACAAGATATAACAAAATTTCATCAGAACATAAATTTCAATATTGCATTAATTTTCCTCACTGAACCAATTTCAGTGGAAAATGATTATTTATAAAAGGAGGATAGGTGAGCCTTTTTGTTTTCACAAATCAAAATAATGGAAATATAAAAGTTTAAACTCCATTTTTCATTATGTCTAAACATGATCAAATATTTGAATAAAAATTAACCTCTATTGGTCTAAAATAGCAGATCAAGTGAGGAATGCAATGTTTCCTCATTAACAACTTATTACAAATGAGATTTCTTTTCCCAAAAAAGGGAACCTTTTTAATTAATAGCATAAAATATAGTAACTAAGAACTATCAATGTAATAAAATTGCAACTATATATATGAAATAAAAATGGTAAAAAATTAAATTGATGGAAAGTTAATAAAGAACTACATTTTAGGATTAATCAGAAATACAGATTTATAAATCATACGAACAAAACAAATTTTCTAATAATAGAAAACAAAGTATCGTTTCATTAGGGAGGAGTTACAGTCATTCTTGGGCATGGAGAGCTTTCACTCTAGTTTATATACTAGTTTAACAAGTTTGTTACTTTTAACCTTACTTAAACTAGAAAACAAACCCCACGGCACAGTCACGCTGTGTGAGAAATTGAACCTCAGACCACTGAACAGATATCAGAGTGAGCTACTACATTACTACTCCCTTTCTTAAAAATATCCTAAAATATAAATGTTGCTTTAAAAACCACTTGACAATACCATAATGGTAAAGAAAATTAATGTGGAAGTAAAATCATTCATTTATTCCAAATGCGATAGAAATTAACAAAAAAGATGCATGCATAAATGACTCTTCCTGACATCTAATAAACTGAACAAATTCAACTGATTTTGCTATCTCATTCATTAAGTTCTTACTTCCCATTTAACAGTACAGTAAATACTATTTTTGCTGATTGAAAATATTTTGCTATTACTTAACAAAGTAAGCAAAAAAAGAACAGGAGAAAATTGATTTGTATGTACCAATAATCTACTAAAATATCTACATTAACTTTTAAAAATACATTAAAAAAGAAAAAAATCATCCACTCTAGATCTAAAAATCCTAATATATTACAAAACACAAATGCAATGAATTAACTACTTCACAAACAATGAATAGCTATGTTCCATAACATATATTTTCTTCAGATCAAATGAAATATAGATATTACATCTGTATTTATGGTGGTTTGATATATAAATACAGTGCATCTAAAGACGAACACCATTTGTTTAAAAATAAGTATTCGTCATTCTACTAACTCAATTATCAATACATTTTTTAATACCTTTGGCATTAAAAGCAGGTTTCTTATATAAATGTAGCTAATTATCAGAAAAATACCTTTCAATTTTCTGATGATTAATTAATCTATAATGTGACAATGAAAATATCCATATACCTAATATTCACATATATTATATCATCTACACTATACAATATTTTCACATCATGCATCATCACACAAAGTTTACTAATTTTTTTTTACAAAAACTATACTAGCATAAAAAGCTGTCTTAAGTACTCACAGGGTTGTAAGGAAGAACTCCTGATTGATTCTGTAGTAACAAGACAAGCTTGAATAAGATAATGAATAATGAACACTTTTTTCATACATTTAAAATTATATAACTCATTAAATGAATAGATCTATACAGTACATCAAATAATTCAAATAATAATAAAATTTAATAGACAATACTAATATCTTACTGTGCAATTATTGCAGCTAAATATGGTTCCTAAATTAGAACTTTTCATTCAGAATAAATGTAAATAACATTCCAAGGAAACCTAAAGATGGTTACACATTAATTTTTGTATTTTCATATTCAGAAAAATAGATATCTAAAAATATTTATAAAGTAGACAGAAACCAAATTCTTTATGAAACCAAATGTAAATTTAACAGGTTAAATTAACTGAAAAAGGTTAGAGCTAATAATAATTTAAAAAATTAATACTTGCAATTAAATTATTCTAAAAGGATGATTGGTGGACTATACTATTTTAAGGCTACCTAAAATTAATGCATCAGTTTAAAAAGTTTGTTAATGTAAACCAAACTAACCAAAGTAACTGTAACTTACCAAAGTTATTGGGATAGATGCATCAGTATAGCATTCTACATAAAATTATATATTTCATTACATTGAAACATAAACATGATTAAGAATAATTAAAATATTAAATAAAACTCTCGTTAACACTGTAAAATTTATTTTTGAGATATATTTAATAAAAAAGGTGGTAGAAGGCTGTACTAACACTCCTTCCAACACAAATATTCTTCTATTAAGAGCATTATGAGAAGAGTTAATGATATTGATGAAAAAAATTAACCAAACTTTCGCACACTCATTATTTCCTTCATAATGCTGAATCCATATGTAACCAAATCAACTTTGCTGTTAATAAGCAGGCAAAGCAGTAATGCTGAAATATAGATTCCTGAAATGTTTAGCAAGAAATCTAAAAGGAACCATTCAAAACTATTCTTTGACTGATCCTAAGACCTCTGACATCCTTTTGATACCACAAAAACTAGGAATTGTCAAATTAAGACATATGGTGAACAACCAGGACAAACAGTAGATCAGTTATTCCAAAAATCCCAATAAAACATGGTCAAAATACATCAGAAGGGGAATTCCTCAGCTCTTAAATAAATTTATGTCAACACTACTTTGTGATTGCAACAACAGTGATTATAATATTTAAAGTAAACATGTTGCATTACAACTCCCAGTATTTTGAATATATATAATACAGTAATATTTTGTTTGAAAAATAGAGTGGAAAAGTAAATATCAGTTTTTAAATAGTATTAATTTGGTACAAGATAGAAGGACCAAACATTTAATAGTTAGCAAGTTAGCAATGTTATTAATTAATTTAAGTAATCATATATATAAACACATTAAGACCTGCAAACCAAAAAGTATACACCATATCATTATACGCTTTAAATATTCTATTATAAGAGAGAAAAAGATAACCCTGACCTAATTTATACAAAGGTCCATATGTATATTCGGCAACAAAAAAGGAATAACACAATAGAGCCAAAGTGGCATAAATGAGGACAATATACCCTAATCTTCAACTACAGTCTCTAATCCGATAATCAAATTCCTTTTATAACACACAGCATAAATGGATTTTATAAACTTGCATGTGATGGTGTATGCATCATATTCACATATGGTTAAACAAATACATGTAAAATCCTTCTCTCTAAAGCAAAATAGATAACTTAATTATCCTACAAATTTGGGCACTCGAATAATTACTCATCAAATTGCCAAAATAAATCAGATATAATGCTTTGCAATTTTTACTTATTGAGACATATAAAAGACTATAAGAATGACTATATCAACTTTACATATCAAATGAATGCAAGAATTTAAATACTGGGGGAAATGCAAATTGACCACTATTAGAATAATGACAAGGAAAGAAATTAAGCAAAATTCAAACACTGATGAGTTCTATGTATCAGTGTGTGTTCTTAGTAATCAATTAATACTAAGAAATGTGAATAATTGTTTCAGCATTATTTTTGTCAATCTCAACAAAAATTCAAGCACAAATGCAAACAAGAACATAAGATACTCAGTTAACAATGTATGAAGTATATATATAAAAGTAGCTAAACTGCAAACATAAATTTAAAAAATGCAGCATGAGACCACCTCTAAAGTCCTAAAGTTAGTGCCAAAAAATATTTATATTATAGTTGGAAATATAGGCACAGAAAATTATAATTCAAAAAGTTATCTATAACTGCAAAAGAAATCCAACAATATCCTAAGTGTTATATAAAACCTACTTTAAAACAACCAATAACATTGGTGTACGGAAAATGAAAATCCAAACACAGATAAATACTTTCTTCAGCTAGCTACAAAACTGTGTACTAATAGTAAATTCGATGAATATAGATTTAACTATACATAATATATTGTGATTAATTAGTTTAATTATCTCAAAAATATTTTCTCATGTAATTGTCTAACCTGTTAAAGGTTGATGGCTACTGAGGCCTATATCTTGACTGAAATCTCCTAATGAAGGCATCATGCTATCGGGAAGAATGGAATTAGAAGACTGCATCATTGATGGATGATTAGTATGGGAACTTTTAGGAGTATTTTGTTCCATTGATAAATTGTTTCCACACTGAGGTTGCATTATTGGTCCTTGATGCCCGTTGCCCTACAAATTAAATGAAATATATTAAACCAATAAAATAACGAAGTAATATAATTAAATATAAAAAAATGTTAAAGTTTTGTTTTAAATTTAACTTGGAACATATCAAGCATTAGTAGAGCAAATCATAACTCCATGTTAATTGCATACACAATCAACATCTACAATGGATGAAAGGAGTGTATGTGTATGGGTATGTGAAAGTGACATTCCTTCACAATAAAACATACTTCCAAATATTTCTTCGTCCTTGGTTGAGCACAGTGATACGCAATAATGGTACCATATTGACCTTGTAAAACTGCTTCGGCGGCTTTGTTTGCAAGTGCAGTAGAAAATACAAAAATCTGACTTTGTTGTTGCATGTATTGAGCTTCCATTGTCACTGGTTGCTTATTTATTACATTGCTAGGTAGTGGCTGTACTCCATCATGAATTGTTTCAGATGGGAGCCCCATTGGCATTACTCCTTCACATGAGTCTAAACTCAACATAAAATAAATTATTTAAAACATTAACACCAATATACGATATAGAAAAAAAATAGATACTCACCATTTCTAAAATTAGAATCTGAGCCCTCACCATTTTCTGCTTTTAGACCCTTGCAAGAAACCCCTGTATTTTGAAGTAGTGTTCCAACTTCTTCTGTAATCAAAAAATTAATAATAATAATGTTTTTATGTACACATTGATCATAATTAACATATGCAGCATCTATAAATGGAGCACTATAATATTGTTTACTTTCTGTTTGTTGACTGGGAGATGCCTTCACTTCATCACAAGGGGAGTTATGAGCACTGATATTGTCCCTCAGTTCAGGTAAAGCCTCTTCTGGCTCTTCCTTTACTTCAGGCCCCTTATCACCCATAGTATGTTCTTTTTTTAATTCATCCCTGTTTTCAGGATTAGACCCACTAGTTTGTGCACCATTATTTTCTAAACCACTCCCACTGGGAGTGCCATTTTTCTTCTTTTCCCTTTGTTTCTCCTTAATCATTGCTAATAAAATGTTGATTCTAATTGAGGTGTTCTATTTCATACCTAGAATAATAATAATAGTTCAAATTACAAGTGATTACAGAAAAATAAGAATTTTATTAAATTCTATAAACAAAAATAAGAGCTATAAAGCATTGGGACATAGAAACACCTTTCTCATGTACATAGAAACAAACATATCTGATGTACAATATACAACAAAATTAAATGAAAATTTGAACATAAAAAATGTCATTATATCCTGAATATGTCTATAATCCACATACTGAGAAATACACATGCAAGATAAATAACAAGTTGTAAGTACAATGAAATAGGGCAAAAATATACCAATGTGCATTAACCTTCAAGTATGAAGTCATACATAACGTGGATCACTTTACCAACACATTATTTGAGGAAAAAACACATATTCAAAGTTACCATATCTAATAACCAGTAAAAGTAAATCCTAGTTTTTTTTTATGTCTTACCGATGCCGTAAATTTTTAAAACATTTCCACACATTGCATATTTGCATTGTTCCTTTCAAGCTACTATGTATAACGTTGGTTACATGGAAGGAGGATGAATGAACTTTTTTTTTCCAGTGAACATGAATTAAAGACTGACACAGAGTACCCCCCTTTCTCAATCACATCGACATTTGCCATATCTTGTGGCATTACATCAAGTCACACCATACCACACCAGTCATGCCGATAGGTGCCATATGAGTAAATAAAGCATTAAAACAAAATACCACCGACAGACATAAATAAAAATGAATTATTGTAATATTTGTAATTAACAGTTTAGTAATTATTAACAGCTTTAAAAATTGATAATCAGAAATCCTTACCAAAATTAAAATATACATTATATTAAATTTAACTTATATATACATGATATGTAATTTAACTTAGATAACACACGTATATATTTTTGTTGAAAAAATTAAATTAAAAAAATTGTTATAATAGCAATTTAATTTCTATTTTGCTAATTTCTAGTTGTTATTATTACTTATTATGTTTTATTGTTTTCTGCACTTCAGTTTTGCAATGGAATGGAGTTAAGATTAAAAAAATTTACTAACAAAATAGAAACATTATAATAATGTTATGATTATTTGTATGAGTTATAAAACTCAACAGATTTATTTCCACATATTATTGAATAACTATCTTCAATTGGAATGTGTAATTTATAAATTTGTCTTACCAACTAAATGATTTAAGACTCACAGGCTCCCCCACATCACCATACCACTGGACATCTCCGTATGGTTCATCAGGCCTATTCAGTCAAATTAAAAGATGGTCATCAAAATCTCATTTTTTGTCATAATTGACACAATATTCATTATTGATATTTTGAACTGTACAACAAAGTCAGACACATAAGTATTAATAAATGTCACTGGAAACAAACATCAAACAGCTAAACATAAATGTCTGAAATTATATAATAATGGAACAAGATAACAAAGGTTCACAGCTGAAACTTGACAGGTTTCCTGTTAATTCTTTAATTTTTATATTGACTGAACATATATTTATATAGCTACTATTTACTATATTAAGCACATAGCATAGATTCACTGTGATTCTATAACATTTTATTATAACTAGAACATTTTAAATTGAATACTGAGTACTTTCATAATGTGCTGGTACAGTTAGGTCAATAACTGACTACTTTTAATACTATAAATAAGACACAATAAACCTTTAGAGAATTATGCACTTCAAAAGTTCAAAAATATTATGAATCAAAACACATTAAATGCCATAAGTAAATAATTTAGTAAAACTCCAATATAGTCTCATAAATAAAGGTTACAAGGACATAAATGTTATAGTCACAAACAGAAAAACAAGATGAAGATAATCAAACTTTAAAAATTTTGATTTTGTTAATTACATAAATAAACAAATAGAAAGCATTCTAAAATGTTATAGGAATAATTAAGAAACCTAGGTAGGGATACCACAGAATAATAACAACAAAAATCTTTCATTCAACACACATTTCAGATAAATTGAAGTAGCAATAATCTGCAAAGTTCCACTGACAACATTCAATTTAATATGAATTTGTAAATTAATAAAAGTAAATGCCAAAAAACTATGTAAAACAAACGTCACTTATTCAAAGGTATATGCAGAAAGGACAAGTAATATATACCTACAAATACTGCAAGTGTTCTATTAAACGACTCGAAACATCGTTACCAATGTCTATTTTAAGAGATAAAGAACGGAGCCAAACTCAGCTTCAAAACAGACCAAAAGGTAGGAACACGCGAATAAGTTGAAGTCTTACCTTTCAACTGCGTTTTGTACTTCCCATGAGGTTGTTTACAGCAGGTTAGTTTAACAACACAGCGAAACACTCGTGAAATTCAACAAGGATATGGCTGTCGCTTACACACGTATTTACGTAATTGGTAGGTAGTCGGATAACGGGCGAATATAAAGATCTGAAATGGCACGCTGCGAGGAGAAAAGATACGGGAGGACAAATTGAAACAATTCAAATCAAATGCTGAGAGACTGCGCTAACATCAAAGAGGAGAGATGGAACACTGGCCTTCTTTAACCTTCTCTCCCACCATACACTTACACACACTGCAAGGTATAACGTAATCTAGGTTTTACCTTTTCTTCATTCAACACTCCCCGTTGCTAATAAATAAAACTTGGATTCTTGTTAAAATACGTATCCAAAATATATTTCGGGAGTTCAATTGCGTTCACAGTTAATCTTATAGAAATTGTACACTGGAAAACATGCAGTGAACTAGTTAAAAAATAAATTCGTTTTTCTTTAATTGAAAATATATAAAATCAGAGCCGTTCTTCAATTGCTCACTATCCCTAACCCAACATTGTACATTGTATTGACAGCAGCTCCTTAGGCTCGAACAGTGTTCTGTAGTTTGAGTTACACTCTTAGTTAATTCAAAGTTATAATTGATTGAAACCCTGGTCACAATAATTGTTCCTTATTCTATACCTCATTAAATATGACCTGGAATTTGTCAATTGATCAGGAAGAAATCTGGAAATAACCACAGGTAACTATAGAAGATGTTATATTTTGCTGACCTTAATACAATATTGCATTAGGTTATGATATTATTTTTCAACGCTTGTTTTCTACTTATCCTTTTTTAGAAAGTTCGACTCTATCTTGAGTTGCTTGTGCTATTCAATTCAAACCACTATTAGCCCGATGGATTGTGAAATTATAACAATAAAATGTTAACAAAAATATAAAATCCATCCAACAATATGCGTTAAATTGCATTAATATCAACGAAGACTTGTATGCGAAATAAGTTTCAAATGAAAATTAATCTAAAAACACTTCCTACAGGTCTACAAATTTATATCCCGTCGTTTTCTCCTGGAACTGTTTTGTACAAAATACAATAAAAATCTTTTATTTTTTTAAAGTCGTCAGGATTTTCATTACACTATTATTGTGGTGATAGTATAATTGTAGTAGTGATAGCATCATAAGATCCGTCTTGTGATTCCCAAGATATTACTTAATTTATCAGTTATATTGGTTTAATAATGCGCAGTAAGGTTTTTAACCTTAATGTAAATATCAATTTCTACATTCAATAAACTCCATTCATAATTAGGAAAATTTTAATCAAAATATAGAGTAAAAAATAAAGTAAGTACTATATCAAGCATTTCTTCATGATTTTAAAGTGGAGGAGCCTCAGTTTGTATAATAATCAAAGTTTATTCAGTAATGTGAGAAGGCAAACTAGATTAGCCCTTACTAGGGCACATAATAATTCAAAGAAATTGTTAATATAAACAAGATAGTTTGTAACGATACTTGTTTTTGGTGGGCTCAATGAGGCCTTGCCTATTGGTTGTGGCCCTGGATTTGAGATCCTTGATTGTTCTAAATTTGTTTAAACATGTTTGAATCAGGTTCAAATGATTCTGTAGGTTGTAGGAAGCATTAGTAGGACTTGGATCTGAGGAAAGGATGGTTTTGTCATTGGTAAATGATGCTAGAACAATTGTGTGTTAACAGTTAGTTAACATTTATTTTCTTGAAGTTAATTTATGGTAAAACAATTTAATATTAAAACCTTGTAATTGAGAGGCATTATTCCCATTTGCAATAACACATCATTTCTCTTTGGATTCCTTCAGAAATCTTCCCCATCATGGAGTTGACAGGACCTAATTTACTCCCAACTACCACTCCATCGACTGCACACAGCGGATAGCTACTGGCTACAGTGCAATTAACCTATTCCCACATGCCGCTCAATACTGAAGAATCATAACCCGAATTCGGAAGAAATTTTGAAAAACTAAACAAAAAAACGAATGGCAATATAATTCCAGCGATCTGGAGCGCTGGAACCGGCGATGAGTCACGGGCCACTGGCCGTTTATTAATTGGCTCAAATGATTTAAACGACCGAAGTTAAAAAAGCAGAGACACGACGAAAGTCCAATAAAAATTAAAGAAAAAGAGACTTATTATTTATAAGGAAATAGAGAAGATTTATCGTATCCGTGCGATAACTGAGAATAAATTAAAATAACGAGAGAGAGAGAGAGAGAGAGAGAGAGAGAGAGAGAGAGAGAGAGAGAGAGAGAGAGATAGGTATCCCATATTTTCGTCAGCGAGATATCATGCTTCTTTTGCCTGACGCAACTGGTACGTGTGGATAGTAAAATCCTTACAACAAGTTAACAATGAAATTAGAAATCTGAAAGAACCAATCTAAAGAAGATCCGGTTCTGAAAAACAGGGTGATATAGGATGGGGTCTCTCAGAATGAAGACACCAAGGTAAGAAATGGTGAGCACAGAAGAATGAGTTTAGATTACTAGTAAACTTATCGATAAGCAAGAAATAAGAGTAGCAACTCAACTGTTTTCTTCCTTGGAATTTTAGATCTTAGTCGGTGATATTTTTTCATGTTTCGGAGGAAAAGTATTATAATATTTTCTAACTACAGCTATTTTTCCCTACAGACCGGTATAGTCCCCGGTCGACGGTCGATAATAATTGACCGTACGCCTTGTATTTAATGAGCCTTGAGAAAAAATTTGAGTACAATGCCGTCGTTGGGAGAAGCCGCGGCTCAGGTGGTTTAAGTAGAGGGCAACCGGTTCCTGGCGGCGCATGTTTCTCGAAACGGCTGCAGGAATGAAGGAAATTCAGCCACTCACGCGTGACTCACCGATTCGAAGACTCGCTCTCTTACTTTATGCCACTTCCAAATAGGGGATTCGCGAAAACATCTGTGGGCAAAAGTGTTATCCGAAACGGTGCTTTGCTGAACTTTGGCCTTGCGACTTTTACCCGCTCCATCTTTTACGTTCCGCGTAAGTGTTTGGCGAATTATGTTATTAATAAACTTCATCCTGCTACTGTCCCATTATTTCCAGGAACGTACCAGCGTGCAACGTTTATTGTCAATATTACCGGTTACCTGTGGAACCTGCAATTTAAAGAAGGAGAGTATTTTATTTATTATTCCGATTTCATGTTCATTAATTTTAATCATTAAACAAATATCGTTAAAAGGTAGGCGTTAAAACTGATTTCTTTCGAGGACGCTACATGAACACGCCCTTTTTAAATATTTTCCAGCTCGCTGTTAGGTCACTGGAAGGTCTGTTTATATCAATTTCTTCTTTGTCGCTCACAAGAAATGTATAAATGTCACAACGTTTTAACGGTAAACCCGACTGTCTTCTTCGTGCGAAGGTTAGTCCAGTGGCCAACAAGCACAAGGCAGTGAAGGATGACGACTGGGTTTACCGTCGGGATCTTTCTGTCACCCCTGGCCTATTTGGTATTATACCCTCACCGTCAGTAGTATATAGAGTTATGTCGCATCATAAATATCCTATGAACACTTTCTCTACACACTGTTTGCGGCTAGTATGTCGCTATATCGCTAACGGTTTACTTTTCCATCGTGAGACTTATCGGAAGGAAGACTGATATTCCGAATCCTCGCAGACCCCCAAACAGACACTACCTTTCTCAACCACAACCGATAGGAGCGCGGTAGGTGTACTTGATTTCGCTGGCGATTTCGCCCGTTTGATGACCTGGGATTATACACGACAAAATATCCTTCCACTACGTATTTACTGTTAGAATACAATTTTAGGAAAGTAATGAAAAAAGACGGCGGGCGAAAGCGGTCGAGCGTTGAGCGTAGGATGGCGTATTCTCCGAACACCGTCTTATGAGAAGTTACATTGAAGGCAGTGTTGGTTACACCTTTCGTTAGAGTTCAGCCCGGTCGTTGGACAGCGATCATAAGGAATATTCGGGCGGTTCGTCCTCGGAGACTAAGCCGAATCACCATTTTACTGCCAACGCCACTCAACACCGTAATTCGAACAACGTCTAGTCTGTCCGCGTTCGGTACTTGGCGGCCTAGAATAATTACGTATCCATTAATCCATATGGCAAAAAACTTTTAATATATCGTTTTATTACAATTTTTAACAACAATATATCGACATGTGTTGTCAGTAACCGGCTAGGTCATTGTCGAAGGATTTGGGACGCGAGCGAGTGGTCGGCCTATAATAAATCAGAGTAAGATATCCTGACTCGTGCTTAACGTACCTTTTGTCCATAAACGAGGCCACGGCGTCAGAGAAATCGCGACGCGATTTATTATTTTATAATATCCGTTGTCCACTCCCTGGAGAAATTACTATCTGGCGTCTATAAGTAGTCCTCTGAATATTGGGTTTGTAAATTCCAAGAGTTTTAAGGGTACAAAGCAAAAGAGAAAAAAATACAAACTATTTTGCGAATATCATGTTTTAACGCACCAGTTCCACAATTTTCAAAATGTAAGAATTAAAATTGCAAAAAAATAAGTAAATTAAAAAGGAAGCTGCAGTGCTCATGTCCAGTCGCATGTGGAGTAATCGTGCATTGTTTTTGCATTTTTTAGAAAATTATAGTAGCTTTTCGGTCTCTATCATTTTTCCATTTATTTAATATTAAAAGATACTGCAAATCCGAGATTGAAATGAAATGGTCTTCATGATTATGTACGAGATAGACGAGGACGCCTGAAAGAATTAAACAAAGCTGATATAAAAATGTATTTTCACACTTTAACAAATTATACAACGGTCATAAACACTATGATACTGAACATAGAGTCTAATTTTCCATTGACATAAAATAAATATTAAGTCTATTTCGAATAATTCCAATTAAACAATGGGTAATTACTTCAATGACCTTATGCAAATCTTTGCTACTTCAATTTGTTATTTTGAATAAATAAATGTTATTTTCAACTACCTGCCTTTTTCACAATACCTAATGTATGCACTATCTAATACAAATTAAAATAATTACCGATCATTTATCTGCCATTGAAATATTAGATTCTCAATATCCATTTGTTCTGATTACTCATTATTACCCGTAACTACTACTGTAGAGTAAATCATACTCTTTAAGTACCCGATCAAATGGTGTTTATTAACATAAGCTTGTAAAATCTGAAAATAGGCGCTTTAAAAGTTGAACTCTAACATAACATGAAATGAACAATCTCCACTTATAGTTGGGGTTATACAAACAGAGAAGTATTATTAGAAACTACTCCTTATTCTAAAACTAAATAAAATGTTCAGACAAATATTATAAAAATTGAATAAAATAATGTTGTAAAAAATAATTGCAATATAAATAATACGTTTTATTTCAATTCACAAAATAAAATAAATATTAAACATTATATTCTCGTAAATCCTGTGTTCTAAGATACAAATACATTAATGCAACCGATGTACATCCCAGTTTTCCGATGTTTTAGTAATCAAGCTATTGTTACGGTCCATTCTTGCACAAATTATGGACAAGAAAAACTACGTGAAAAGTCCATAACTTGGAAACAACCAAAAACTTAGTCTGGCCATATGCGTCTAAGTGATGGTGACACCGAAAAACCGAAATGGTTCCAACAAAGAAAGCCATCAAAGTCTTTCTATTTCATAAAATTTAAAATTATTGCAAACTATTGTAGTAGTGTACAGTGTTTTATCTATTATAAATTACAGTGCCAACGAAAAATTATACATGCTCTTAAATAAAATCTAAATTGATAATCCAAAAAATATTACATAATTTGTCTACATTTTTTATAATTGTGCCTAAAAGGTAAGTGTTATTTAAGACAGATTCAGAAATTTCTTTTCCTTTGATCTCTTGCAGTATGTCTTTTTTATTTGCCTAATAAAATATTACCCGTTTCTAGTTTTCTAAGATTTTCAGAAACTTCTATTATGTAGAAGTAAATTATATTCTGGTAACTAATGCCACAAATTGACAGACATGGAGACTGCAGGAGATACAGAAATCCAGCTCCTATAATAGGAAAAGAAATACTAAAATGCATGAGCTTAAGTTGCAGCAAACATTAATCATCTCATAACACTTCATATACCTAGTTTTCATATAAATATATTTTATACACTGTTATGTGTGCTGCTATGGGATGTATTATGTACTATTCATTTATAATTTATAATTGTTACATCATATTTTGAGTAACAAATTGTTATTAAATTTCTATCAGCACAATAATACATTTTTTTATCATTAAATGCATTTTTCATTAAACACAGGGTCTGCATAAACTATTTAATTTTTACAATACAATAAATCACAATTGTTACACTCCTTTTACCATTCTTTGATTATTAACATAATATATCACAAAATGTCTGAAATACTGAATACTCTTGTGACATAATCATATCTAAGTTACCTTTAGAGAACAATTTATTTACGTTATATTACCTTCATGAACAAAATTTGAAGTATTAAAACAAAATAAAACTCAATAAAAACATCAAAATTTTACAAACAATAAAGTTGAAACAATTATTATTATTATTATTAGTATTCGTATTCATGAATCCTTCTGATTGGTAAAATATACTAACTTTACATTTAAATTTGCTATTATAATAATGTTTACTAAAACATGAATACAAAATATTCTAATTGTTTCAAATACAAAGTATTTTAATGTTTAAAAATACAAATTATTTGTCTTAACAAATATAAATTATTTGTCTTAACATACACAAATTATTTTAATCTTTATAAATCAAATTTTGTTTTCACAATAATGTTTTCATTGCTAATGAAATATACCACTTCCAGTCAATAGTGTATTTACAAATATTTATTGGAGAAACTCTTAAAATAGACCCTGATGGCTACATATTACTAGGACAGGATAGTGGCAGTTATGAAAAGTGAGTTGGAAATAATACATCATGTGTAAATGATTGGGCATTAAGGGTTATGTAATGTTATAGAATTGAAAGAAATTCCAGTTTGAGCCTAGCAGTATTATATGTCAAATGAACTAAAATTGAATGATGCTAAAACATTATATTACATCAATATATTATTGGCACAGTTTATGGTGTTTATGTGGTCCCAATATTTGACACAACAGTTGTACCTATAAAACTAAAAAATTTTTTTTATGAAATTATCCCATAAAACAGGTTTAAAAAGGTCTGTATTAAAGAACACTTGAGAATTATTTTCAGTAGAATAACTGAGTATTTTTTACTTTCCAGTTTTCTTGAGACTAATTTATATAGTAAAATGAAAAAAAATATAATTAAATAATTGTATCCAGTATGCATTGAATGGCTTCTTTATGCATTAAGCCAAGTTGCATAGTTCATTTTCAGCTTACATAAAAGTATGAAACTATGACAAGCAAAAACTCCAAAATAAATAATGCGATAATTCCTAATAAATTTTAATTTGCTATTCTTTTTGCTATGAGGTACTAATAGAACCTGAGTAACATTAGTGTGTTTAAAAAATTGCATTTAACACACTATTTACTGAGTATGTATCTATGCATTTTATTAATACATACAAAAATCTACTTATACATAATTCATGACTTGTAGTATTTGTATGTATTAGTATGCATTATAAGAAGTTGATGCTTGCCATTCACATTTTAAACACAATAATCACTCTATCTCCTTGTCATATCATCTTCGATTGTCTAATTCATCATATTTAAATATTAGTGTACTTACTACCTTTATTTGGTTGATGTACTAGCTGCGAGCTATATATTTACTATAGAGTGTACCCTAAACTGAACTGTACCCTGTAAAAAAAGGTTGTACAAGCACAGAAAGTAGTATGTATATAATTAACCAAAATATAGCTATAAAGTTAATGTAAAGAATATTATAAATATCTCTAATTAATTTTATTATAAATATAGAATGTAATACAATAGTAAATAAAAAATAAAGCTTTTGAATTTTACTCTCAGTAAGTAAAATTATACTCCATAAAATTTTAAATGTATAACAGTTAAAATAATATTTCATGCATTGATTTATTGAAGGCAACTATTTTTATTAAATTAGCCAAAATAACATTTGACCTTGTACGGGTTATAAATTTACTGATTTCATCACTCTAAATTTGAATTCATATTTTTCTGGTAAAAAATATAAACAATTTAATATATTCTACTAACAGTTCATTTTCAAAACATGTACATTTTCATTTATATTTGTTGCAAATATGTTTACAACATATATATGAGCCTTGCATTACTACTGAAAAAATATTATGTTCATTTTCTATCATAAAATAAACTGTATAGATTAGTAGTTAAAAAATAAGCTATAATAATAAGCTATAATCACAACCAAAATTACATTCTTATTTGAAATAAAGGTTTAAACATTTTTCTATTCTCATACTAGGTTTTCTCCAGCATAGTGGTTCAACCACAATTTATATCAAACAACCATGGGACACTTAGTAACAAAGTTGAAACTAAGGTTACATATAATAAATACATACTGCATTAAAAGATGAATATTGAGTTTTATAAAATTATAATGTTTATGAGAGCCCTAAGAATTAAGAAATAATCCTTTGCTATTATCTGCACTATAATATAACAATATTATAAATGTAATAGTAAAATGAGCTTTCTGGTATATTACTACTTATAACACACAACAAATATCTAGGAGAGAGGACTTTCTCCATTAATATCTAAGTGCAATAAACACTCAGTCTAGAGTCAGGTAATTCCCAAGGATTAATAACAATAGGATATTTTATAACATATATGGTTCCATATAATTATTTAAGTATAATAATTTCAATTCCTTCTAATTATACAAGCAAGTTGACATTCACCTCAGATCATAACAGTCTATTTGCGATGGAATTAATATGATAGGAAATATACAATTCATAGTCTTATTTAATAAAATACCTTGGGAACACCTTCTTTTTCTAAATGACTAATACAGTAGTTAACAATGATCTAATGGGTTTGGCAAGTTAATTTTATCATCATTGTCTAACAGTTTCATACAAATATAAATATATAGCATATATAGATACATAAAATATTTTCATACTATCATCCATATATGTTATACACAAATAAAACCCGTATATATATAAACAAACAATACAATATATTTATACTACAGGACGGCTTGATACATTCGTAGTGATATTAAATAATAAATGTTGAAGTGGGAGTATTCTCTTTTTTCTCCAAAATAATTACATCACATTATTTAGTTAATGGAGTTTAAATAGCTCCATGGAAAATGGGGTCTCAGCTGCATAATCAAAAGGTCTTCTTTGGTAATTATGTGTAAAATTGATGTAAAATCATGAGGTGGTTATAAATAAAAACCAAATGAAGGCAAGTAGGAATGTAGAGATACTAATTTCAATTAATTTACAGTAATCATTTTTCAGATTGTGTTATTAAATGAATGAAGTAATAGACATTTTGAGAGTGCAACTCTTGCTATGCCCATTTAATGGGATTTATTATTTTATTATATTTTTAAACATTATTGAATCCATGTTTCCAGAAATAATTCATAAGCACAAAGTTGATTAACGGAAGGTCACAATAATAATATTAATCATATTTCCTATCTGATGAAGGAATCAGTATAAATCATATGTAAATAAAAACATCAAATATAGCAAATATCTAACAACAAATTTTATTAGAACCGTTATAAACTATTAAAAAATATATTCAAAATAAATTCATTTCGAAAAATGCTAATTTAAAACGCTTGGCTTTAGTTGAATTATCCTGAGACCAGGCAAAGGTTCTATTTAAAATCCAAAATCACCACAATCCATGCTGTAGTCGGCGTCATCGTAGCTAACATCTGCAGTTGTTTCAAAAGTCATGTCGTTATTGATGATACTGGCGGAAGTGTGGTGGTGAGGCTGACAACCCCAGCCCCATCCACCACCCCACCCCCAATTGGTCAGAGCCCCGGCTATCATCAAGCTGCTTATGTCCGGTTGTTCACGGACGATCAGAGTGTTCTCCGGTGCCAACGGTTGGATGTATTGCCCGTTGTAGCTCCTCGGTATCCCGCGGTTCTCCGAATCCAAAGCTGTCGTGGGCGAAAATAGAAACGATCGTGATCAGAAAGCGCGCCAGTGGGGGAAAATAGAAACGAGCGTGATCAGAACGAGCACTAGTAGGCGAAAGTAGAAACGATTGTGATCGGAAAGCGGGCTGTTTGGGGGAAGTGAAAGCTCGTAGAACGCGCGATCGTACTGTCTTCAACGTACGCGAGCACTAGGAAACAGGTAACGATTTATGAATTCACTCCTGTCTCCACTAGCTTATTTGGTCCTAAGGCAGACCTGTTTGAGCTATCCGCCATCGTCATTCGTATTCTGGCCAGCCCTGACAAGAATGACTGTATTTCACTGAAATGAAGAAAAGCGGAAAAACGGAGACACACTATCACAAAACTACACTAGTTATTGTTTATTACTGTTTTTTAAATACGTTATTAAATATAATAAAAAATGAAACGAGTACAAAAGAAAACAGCTAATAGGTTGGAACATTTATTAAAAATACTTGTTATTATCAAACAATCAATTAGTTTTTGTTAAAACAACAAAGGGATTTAATTTTATAGACATTACGTCAGGTCAGTTTGAGGTGAGCATACCTACATTTATGCACAAATATTAACATTTTTAATTTGCCATATTTTATCGAGGCACGCAAATTTATTTTTAAAATATCTACTCCGCTGAATTCAATCAAGGTCGATAGTGTAATACAAAAAAACTAAAAGAGAGATACATAGTACTGTATCTACTTACAATAGAAGGTGACCGGTGGGAGTCGCGGGTTTATTGGGTCCATCGGTCCTTCTTTGCTGTCTGGCGGCTGTGGAGGGGGCGGCGGCGGTAATGGCGGGGGCGGCGGTGGAGGCGGCAACTGTAGGTAAGAAACAAACGGTAAACGCTACGAAATGCGTCACTAAAAATTATATTTTCGAGGCTGTCACGCGGTGGTCTGTCACCGTTCACAACATCGTTCCGCCACAACATCGATCGGAATAGATCTTACCATTAGAAAGATTGGCAGCGACAATTGTTGACCCGTACAACAACAAAAAACACAAAAACAAACTTTGTAGGCTCCGAAAGTTCGAAGCTCGAACTATACGCTCGAGTTGTTTATTCATACATTTGTGGGATAGAAGTCTGTCTGTTTCGGTCTGTTGACAGGTGATTTTACATCAGATAAAAATGCCGTGGCGAGTGTTCAATATCAAATGAACCGGCGGACTATCGCTATCCGGGGAATGATTTGACGCAGAAATGACCTGTGAAATCGGCTTCTTAGATAAGGAAGCCGATTGCGTTAATGGGAGGAACATATTACATATCTACGTGTCCAGAAATTCTGGAAAATCCCCAATTGCGCTTTATATTCTTTGTGAAGTTTTCTCTGAGCAGTGATTCGGGCACTTGCTGAGGAAACTAAAGAGTGGAAGTTTCTACAAACAAAAATGGATAAGAACTATAGTTTTTATTTCGTTAGTTCATTCTCTCTTCTGGGTGGTATGTTTGACAAAGTTAAACTCGATACTGCTTCAAAAGTACACTTTTTTCGTGTCTATCGAAAAACAATGTTCATACGCAGGAGTTGTAACGAGCCCTCCACCGGTCGGTTTGTGGGTCAAAGACGGGTCTCTGCTTTCGGACATCGCCGGTCGATAGGTCGAAACGTGGACGAGCATTAATGATGTTTGCTCTGCCGGGAGGGCGGTAGCGCCTGAAATGGAACTATTTCCAGCATTATTCGAAGGGCCCCTTAAAAATTCATCGCGCCCACTAACGGGTAATAAAATTCCGGGATTAGCGAATTGAGAAACAAAATTTGTATTATAAAAATTATTCGATCTTCCTGCTTACTGGACATTGTTGGCATTGTACAACATTGAGTTCATGCGACAGTTCCAATTAACCCTTCGCCAGGAATTCACGAGTCACTGTTGCACGTCATAATTTTTCATGCGCAAGTTTAAAAAAATACCATTTCTTCGTGTAGTGCTAAATTCTCAGTTCGGAACAATGACAATAAAGTCGAGATGATTGATAATTGGGGACTCGAGTACCCGCCACTTATTCAACAGCAAATATAGAAAGGGCATACTATAGCACTAATATATATATATATATATATATATATATATATATATATATATATATATATATATATATATCAATGCAGATACCTCTGCGCCAAATGCAAATCCATATCAGGATATAAATTACAGTCATCCGGCTTATAAATATTGACCACGGTCTCCATTCCCTCCATTAAAACCGGGAACATATCAGTTTTGTAATCTGACATTTCGTCGTGGGACAAAATCGAAAATTTTCTGATACTTATTTAGTATATGATTGTTCCGTTCAGTGGGTAAAATGAGTTCGAAAAAAAATTGGCGGATACAAATACGTCATCGGGTGAATGGTTTTAACAGAATTAAAGACATTGTCAGATGAAATAAAAATAAATCAATTGTTCTAAGCCATATGTTAATTCACCTGAGCTCAACGAAGTAAGTCTTATGTAAAGCGATCTGTGACAGAGTTAATATTTGTACGAGAGATTTAATTATTTTTTGCCAATTTTCTCATGCTCAATCACATATTTAATGTATAGAGGTGAAAGGAAGATTCATGCTGTATCGACACTGTTAACATATAAAGGACTCACTGTATTGCTTATTGCTGTCATCCAGTCACTGAAAAAAAAAGAAAAATTATTTGCGATGTATAAATTTCATAGTTTAACTATATTTATTGCCATATATATAGAATTTACTTGTTCGTAAGTAAATTAATGAAATTAGTTATGCTATGAATGTTCCGATAATTTATATACGTATATATATTTATATTAATAAAGACGTAAACTAAGTAAAATGTAATTTATTGATCCAATAATAAGACGGAGTCAATAATTAGGTTTATAATATTAAGTTTATGTCTAGACCATTTTACGAATAATAATAATATAAAATAAATTATATACATTCAATAATGATTTTCGGTAAATACATATAATTTCCAAAATATATATTGTTCATTGTTAAAAAAAACCCTGTTGTTTTAAACCCTGAATTGTATACGTTCATTTTGTTTATATTTCTTTAAAATTTAAGTTTTTAGCAGCACACTTTTATGGATTAACTCAAACGCGTCAGAGAAATCCTAGTGGTGGGTGAGGGGTGAATATTTATTGGGGCGTAAAATTAGACTAAATCTACTAAAGAAATTAAAACCGCGCCGCGGAAAATTAACGATTGGCTCAATTAAATTGAGGATGCCTACTTCATAATTTAAACCAATCGCTCGGCGCACTCAACAGCTTTTTGTCAAAAAAGACAGAACTATTATTGAGTGATATTTCAGTTTATGCGACTACGCACAAATTATAAAAGACAGCTATTATTTCCTTAATCGTTCTTAACTCGTTTTGTCGCGTTTTGCTGCGCTAGCTCGAGACAGAAAATACCGTGTTCCAAGTTCCCTTTCGGAATTATTGACTCGTTCTCGGACTTTTATTACTGGACAGTTGTCTCTACCAATAGAGCGGCCGAGATCGGATCGAACTTACTTGACCTCCTGGTGCGACTGTGCAAGAAACCAATGGGCTTTGTCCCTTTCCTTAGTCGGAAAAGCCATGAGCTGGAAAATATGGTATCCCGAAGGGAGCTGGGGCCTGCCCGGTATCCTTCCGGTCCATTCGGCGACCGCCATCATTTCCGGTGCCTCTTTCACCATGATGCTCCCTTCGGGTTCCGCTTTCCCTTTTTCCTTGTACCAAGCAAGAGTTGAATCCTCATATAGTACAACCCATTCTTCTCTCCAGCTTTTACCGAAAAGTCTTTCTAAGAGACAGACAACGGATGAATCCACTGAGGTATTGGTGTTACAACTAAGTAATAATGGACGGGATGTCTGATAGCGACTAATCGAGTTGTGAAAGTACTTTCCGGGTTGCCTCCCGTGATAATTTGTGTAGATCACAGTATGATCACAGTATTTTTTGTAATTAAAATTTCAAACTAACCTAAATCAAAAACTATTGTATAGAAGGCTTAGATATTCTTTGATTTTCTAAACCGAATAATTACTTCAGTTTTATGTGTATATTGTCAATAACATGCGTTAGTGAATGAGACATTGAAAAAAATATTAATCATTAACATTTAATAATTTCAACCCACAATTTCTTTAAATTTCAATGGAATTAATTTTGGCAACTCTCAGTACTTCCAAAATGCTAATCTTTAAGAGAATGACTTTTTATTCCATACACAAAAATAATACATCGTACTTACTTTTGAATCTCAAAAGATATCCTCCTTTGACAGGTTTTGCGAAGCCTGCAACAACATCGTAAATAAATTAAGTCAGGGTAAAAGTTGTACTTCGCACTCAAAGTGGGCCCTGTAGTCCCTGGCAATAGGGTTGTCTGGAAAGTTTCCAACGGCTATAATTAAATAATAAAACGTCTAGAAACATTTATTCTCGATCGCGTTTGGCTTTTGGGGGCCGTAAATTCTACTCACCTTGCGATTTAAGTGGTCTAATAAACAGGAGCGCGTTTGAAACCGACGCGTCTAAGATATAGTAATAGACGGCGCGCATTGATGAAAAAACTTCAGAATACGTCTGAGTTGTTGGCTGTAGCGTTAGAGTGAAATATTTAAAAAATATATTAAAAAATTATATTACCCCAAAAATATAATCAAATTTAGTGTTAAAATAATCAAAATATATTGTAGCGTCTCAGATGAAAATCTTCAAAATAGAACTCTTTCTTAAGCCGAATAATGTTTACAAAATCACTTTCAATCTATACGCGTATATTTTCATATAGTGTTCAGGACCCGGATGCCACATTAGGGTATAATTAATATAATTATATATTTTTAAGCAACAGAGCACTAAGTCTGCAATGGCCATAAGACGGAATCGAACCAGCCTACAGTACCTGAGTCGGTCAGAATTAATATATGGATTTAGAAGAATAGGGATATTCTTCCCCCGTTCACTCAAAATACAAATAAAAAATAAAGGTTTCCACTGAAAATACACATTTGTTTGTAATTAATCAATCACTATTTCGCCCTCGTTTCGTGGCTGAAGTCGTTACAGCATTTTTTTCAGGATTTTTGAGGACAAATCCCAGTTGTTTACTGACATTTTCCAAGCGTTTTAGTACCAGAAACTCAACTATGGAAGACTCAGTAAGGGATAATACTATATAAGGTTATCCCGTTTTCTCCAGGGGGAGGGGGGGACGAACTCCGGAAACTTTTAAGAAAAGCGCTAAGAACGATTCACTCGAAAGAGCTCGTTAAAGGTTATAAAACGCTGGCTTACAAACGTTCTTCTTCTTACAATTGTTCGGAAGTTTCAATAAAAGCTCGAGAAGAGAATCTCCAATGGTCCAACAGTGCGAGGGAGAGTGAGGGAGAGAGTTAGAGAGAGGACCGGATGAGGACCGGAGTTACCCCTAATCATTACCAATTTTACGAACTTTATTGCAATACGAGTTGCGAAACGTTATTTGCACATTCGGTTATCATTTTGTCTCGAATGACGATAAGAGTTCAGAGCTTTGTGTGATTAGTTCAAGTGCGCCATTCGGTAGCAATCACGTTCTTCAACATACCTTTACGCACCAAACCAGAAAGTAATGCGGGTTCGTTAATCAGCGAGAATGTATCTTTGATAATTCTATTAATCATTTGAGTGTAAACAAGTTTCGAAACGCAGACGTATATATATATATATAATAATTGTATTCATGTAATATATGAAGGTTTCTATGTCGGTATTCGTTCCCTTGTGCGCGCTATACGATTTTCTGTTGTAACTCGATTGTTCCTTAACTTTAGCGTTCGTGTATCGAACCGCGTTTCAGGATTTTAGTAACTAACGGTCGGTAATCAAATTTAAGTTCGGTTGTTCGGATCTTTGGAAAGGGCGCCAGCTGAAGATGATTAGGGCTTGGGAAACCGCAAGGGTTGACAGTATTGAGTTTGGAGTGGGCGCTCACCCCTTCCTTCCATTATTACCATTCCCACTTGAAAAGTAGGAGTGGATTTCGAAACTCCGGCCACTCTGCGATTTCTTTTCTTTTTCACAAAGACCTCGAAATTCCTCGCCCGTACAAGGCGAGGGCCGAAAAATTCGGGTAATGTATTAAACGGGTATTTAAAAATTAGAGTAAAAAGAATCCGACATTCAGAATGAATCTAATTTTCATCTGGCGAATGGTCGAGTTAAGATTCCCTCCTGAGGGAATTACAACCAAATGGTCGATTCAGAACAATCAAATTAATTTATTAAACGCGTATTAATCGGTTAATTAAATTAAGCGATAGCAGACAATTTGTACTGCATTTATTGGCGTTTATTACTTACACAGCTAATAAATACAGAAAAAAGTAACTTTCAGTACCAATTTAGTACTAATCAAATACACAACACTAGTATAAAAGTTACTTAGTGCTGGCAACAAGAGGCAAAGGACCCCTCAAATCGCCGGTAATTTGTGTCGTAAACTGAATATAACTGATGGAGACCAATATGACTAATAAGGCCAAAGGAGTGATAAGGATAGACCGAATACGTCCGGATAACTATGAATGTGAAAGCAGAATGAAAGGGTATGTCTCTTACCCCAGCTATGTAAATTGCGAGAAAATGCAATCGAGAAATTTAAATAAATAATGTCGGTAGCTCAAATGGTAATTGCAGCTACCCGCTAATAGGACCCGGGTTCGATTCAATCAATTCTTTCATTGTTCGGGTTCGATTCCCTGGTGGCGCACTTCCGGTGAACTTAACAATCTCGCGCTAAGTAATAATACTAAGTAATATTGGACGGGACGTCTGACAGTAACTAATCGAGTTGCGAAAGTACTGAATCGTCACCAGTGACACTTTGTGTAAAAAAACAGAATGAAAAAGGACGCAAGCTATTTTTTTGTAATTCAAATTTCCAGCTAACAGAAATTAATTAAATACTTAACTTTTTGCTAATATTATACTGTAGACAGTGATGGGTATAAGGTTTCGAGTTGCTCTGATTTTTTAAACCCAATAATTACTTTATTACGAATTAAGTGTATTCGTATATTGACAATAACATGGGTTAGTGAATGAGACATTTATAGCTATTATGAAATTTCTTCATATTTCATGAGATCAGTTTGGGCAAAAATTAATTGCGAAACCTTTATTCTCATTGAACATGTGGCAACCCTCAGTACTTCCAAAATGCGTTCTTACATTGATAGGTATTAAACAAATATTTTCCCTTAACTCTGAAGATCATGTGCAAAGGCGAAGAAACGTAAACCTTTAATTTAGTCCAAATTAATTTGTTCATAGTGCGTGTTATATATAATACTATTTAACTGTGAAGAATGTTTTTGGCTTCATATAAATGTAATGTTCAGTTATAATTAGATTAAGGCGATACAATTGGAAGAACCCAAATAATAATTAATTTGGATTTAATCTCAAAGGTGAAACTAATATTTTACTGATTCAATCCGACAATTTCTAATCGTTTTATAATTTTACCTCGCTCTTTTAATTTTCCCCCATCCTATTTCTATCGTTCAAATCCGAACAACAGTTTACTGCACAAATTCATGCATCAATTATTATTTTTTTATTTCAGGGTGCTACAACATTTATCCAATCGATATTATTTATTTGTTATAAAATTATTTATAATTTATACAGATAATTAGAGATTGAAAACTATCCAGCAAGTCCCGACTGTATAATGAAGTCATCTCTTAAGTACAGAATAATAAAATGACACATGCCTAAATGTCTGCAGGTACCGGGCAGTTTTAAATTAAATTTTATTCGTTAATCCATTTTTTTAAATATTTTCCAAAAACCGGTCGTCCGGTTTGACCGCCTAAAAAGGCGTAGAACAGAACCCCGAAAAAGTTTTTCTCCAAAAAGGGTTTTCTAAATATGACACGAATGATAGTATGTTTTGATATATAATAATATAATGTATTTAAAGGCTGAAACAGGAGTTCCATATTAATTTTTCAATATAAACGATGGAAATAGTTGGACATTAATGAAGACTTCAAACTGGGGATGATTTGTTAGCAAGTATATTAGATCAAAGGAGGAGGCCTAATTATCGATGTAAATGTTTAATTTATATCAAGAAGGAGACATTTTCATATCTAAACTCTATGTACTTTCTCGTCCTCACAAAAACTAAATTACTTATCGTTAAAATTGGTTAGTAAAATTTCTCTTAATTATAAAATCATTGTTGTTTTATCATTAGTTCTAAGTTATGTATTGACAAGTGAAGTGTGTATTGTTGTTTATTTCGTATGTTGTTAAATTTAGTTAGGAATACAGGTATGATTCAGTTAGTAAAAACGCAAATGTTCTCCTGCTTATGCATTGTTTATTCTGTTGTTTATGTGGACGTCAGTTAATGGGTTCACATAGCTTAAAAATATATTACTGTATACAAATATATACTACTTTCTATGCTCTCTATCATATCTGTATGTCATATCTATCTATCTATCCATCTATCTATATACATATCATATATACTGATAAGACGGAGGTTTCCCAGGTTTTATTCGGAAACCTGGGACGTTACCTTCCAACGGACCAGCTTCACTTTCAATTTCGGATCGTTAGAAATAATTCCACAACTCCGATGCATATAAGTAAGTTTAAATGGTATAAACGTCATATTCGGGAACTTCTCGAGCGACTGCCAGTAATATCCGCTCCGTTTCGTGAATCGTGAGCGGGCCAAAACCTTTTCAGCCGCTCGAGGTTAGGACAGGAAGCGAAATATGAAACGTTGTTTATGGCAAAACAGCAACCGGCGCGTGGGCTACTCGGCACGGGTACCAGTTAACTGGTTTCTACCGCTATCCAGGGAAACCATCGGTCGGTGTGTGGGAGGGAGGGGTATCGAGGGGCGGTTTGTTTATGCGGATCGAGGGATACAAACGAGACTCCAGGCCTCTTCGTTTGAAACTATAGAAGGAATTCATAATTGACGATTTAAGAACAGATCCCCCCCACCACACTCACACACGAGAACGCCTCAAGATCTTCCCCTCCTAATCTCCGAAACGGAAGTGAGACATAGACGTAATGGACCTGCGAATAAACTAGGCGAGTGTTTGAAACGACGACCCAATCTCGGAAGAATGAAAAATAGAGCGCGGCGACGAGACTGTTTGAGTAAGAAAATGACGATTCGGTTCTCGAACGTGCTCGAACCGCTAACGGAAAATTGGATTCGAAAGGTAACGAGCGCTACTTACATGGCCTGTGGTCCTGTGCCGAGTCCTCGCAAAAGGGGGAACACATCTTAATAGTGTGAAAATGGTTATCGGTGGAGAATGAGTGAAGTGAAAGGCCGCTCTGGAAGGGTGCCGGTGACGGGTTTGGTGGAGAACGGAACAGTGGCCAGGGCCTATATACCTCCCGGCGCTACCCTGATCGATACTGCCCGTCTGCGCATATAAATCCGATAGAACCGGCCACCCGTTACCGACAGTTCAAAAAATAATTAATTTTAGGATCCGCTCAATGAATAATAAATCGGAGCCCGACTTACCTGACAGAGCGTACCGAATTAGAATGTCCCGCGAAGAGCTTAAAATGTGAACACGGGCGGTGTCCCGGTTTTACTTGACTTATTCGAAGGCCGGAAAAACACGCCGGTACCGGTCGACACTCGATTTAGATGACACCCCGGCCGATCGAGGTAACCGCCAAGGTGTTAAATTGAGCCGTTCGCAAAAACGGTCCGATTTGAATGGGCCGCTCCAATCTCCGAAAAGCCAACAATTTGGACTCACTACCTCAAAATTGCGGTTACTCGAGTGGATTAAGGTTTTCCCTCTCCGATGTTTATCCTACCGCCAGTAGACAACGCGAATGCCTCCACGTGGCGTTCTTTCTACCTTTATGTATATAATTGTTTTCATTTCGCTTGGATAGTGTATTATATCAAAGTAATGTCACTTATGCAGTACAAGCGTGTGCACTGTTAAACTGTGATCAAGTATTAGGAGTGTCAAGTTTTGGAGGGGTTTTGGCCAGCCCCTAAAAGAAATCGTTTTGGCGGGACATGGATAAGTTGGTTTTTTGGGAATCCGGGAAAATATCACTAAGGAAGATTCGCGGGGAGGAACAGCGGCAAGATTGAGCCCGCGATGAAAAATAAATCAAGTTCGGACCTTAATTTTTAGGAACCAATACACTTACACCCCCGGTACCGCTATCTCTAATGTTATCATTGGACCTGTTCGCGCTCTCCTTCCCAATACATTAATATACAGTACTGCCATATTATTTGACCTTCAGGTTAAGCTCATGATATGGGCGTCTTGCTGCTCGTGTTTATGTTCAGGAGTTCCCTTACCTCAATGCTAGTATGTAGTAATGAATGTAGATTGAAGACTGGGTGAAACCCAGGACTTGATTCATGCCAGGCAATTAGAAAAGACGCGACGTTAATCTCTTGGAGAAAGATCGTGAGATAAGCACGAAATGCTGTCAGAGTTGGTGCTCCAATATTCGTCAGTTTGGCCAAACCCCACAGTTGTTCAAGTTCGTATTGGTTCAAATCAGTTTCAGTATAGTGTCCTACAGTAATAATTTATTGTTTCAACCTAATTTTGATCTATCGTCTAGTAATCTAAGTAGTAGTCTGTATCGTCTGTTGAGTTGCTGTCTTTTTAACTTTATGCGTGTATTCCATGTCAGTCACATATATATGTAGAGGTATTTTACCTTATCCGCCATGGGTAGGGCTGTTTCTAATAGAGATATTGGGGGACAAGTGTCTCGTCTAAGTGAGAACGTGATGTGTACACACTTGTTGAGGTTTACTTTTATCGTACATCTTTTTAACCATGCTTGGATCAGGTTCAAATGATTCTGTAGGATGTAGGAAGCAGTAATAGGACTTGGATCTGAAGAAAGGATGGCTTTGTCATCGGTAAATGATGCTAGAACAGTGGAAAGATGTTGTGGGATGTCGACCGTGTGTACCGAGTATAGGATTGGTCCAAGAATACGCCCCCTCGGGGGAATCCGCCTCTGATTCGGAAATAGGCTGACAATTCAGCTAGCTCTGGTTAACTTGGGAATAACGATCGGAGAGACAGGGATTTAGGATGAGGTAATATGTAGAAGGTAAGTAATATTCAATTTCCAGAATAGTTCTTCATGCCACACCCGGTCAAAGGCTTGTGGCTAATCTAGTAAGGCTGCTGAACAGTATTGCTTTGTTTCAAAAGCTGCCACGATGGTGTCTACAAAGCGGTAACATTGTTGGATGATCCAATGTTGGGCTCGGAAACCAAACTGGTGATCGGGAAGGATATTGGAAGAGTTTAGGATGGGGTAGATACGAAGGAGAAGGAGGTTTTCTAAAATTTTTCCAAGGACCGGGAGTAGGCTTATAGGTCGATAGGATGACGCTAGGTGTATTGGTCTAGATGGTTTATGTATCAGTATGATAATTGAATATTTCCAAAGTGCTAGAAAGTATGTGGTTCTTTAGACAGAATTATAAATATAGGTGGAGTACGGCATTGTCAGATAGTTGTTTTAGTATTTCAGAAGTTATGATCCCGGAGCTTTTTTGGACGGGAGGGATAGGATTGCACTTTTTATGCAGTACTGTAACTGCGTAGGATCGATGTTATCTGGATGAAGTATAAAAACAAATGGAAAGTATCGAGCAAAGATGTTGGTTTTTACTTCGTCCATCACAGCCCACGTTGCTTTGTCTAGTACGTATATATATATATATATATATATATATATATATATATATATATATATATATATATATAAATGTACTTCGACAGTGCTATTATTTCCATTGATGCATTAGCTAAAGTGTTAGCTTGATAGTTTCAGAATTGTTTTTCAATGTCTTCTTTTCTTAAATACCGTCTTTTTATGAGTTAAAACCATTTTAGATATGTTAAAATTCTTTGATATCTCTATTTCATTTGAAGGTTTAGTTACAGCAATGCACTCCAGCGACCAGAAGGAGCCTGCTAACTACACCTACCCCGTTATCACGTACATTACCTACTAGTAATAGACAGAGCTATTAGAGCAAGAGAGGGAAGGAGAGAAGGGGAAAATCAGATAGGCATGCCCACTTTGCAGGATAGAGGATGGTCATGGAAAGAAATCAGTGGTAGTAGTCGATCAAACAATAAAAATACACCTACAGGACCAATGTGTAGAAAGAAAATAAATTTTATACGTATCATTAATATATCTTTAATACAATACATGTATAATACTAGGTATAAGGCACTTACACAATGCTGATTAATGTATCACCAATATTAATGTTGACATATTTTATATATTATCTGTAATAATTATATATATATATATATATATATATATATATATATATATATATATATATATATCTTATCTGTATACACATTACGTACAGCCTTCTATAGTGGAGATGGTTATAACAGAATAATCAATATACATAATAGTAATATTTACAGTACATAAAGAATAGATGTTCATAATTATATGGTTGACAGTAAGTACATAAATATATAAAGCTGTTTATTGGAGAAACACACATTCTATATTTAACGACAAAACACAATTAATTATTTCTCATAATAATTATATCTCTTCTTATGAACTGTAAACATATGTACATACACATTACTGACACAAAAACAGAAAATATTTTACATTAAACACACTAATGAAAAATTAGGTGCCCAATAAATAGTATTTAACAAAAAATAATGTTTATTTATAGTATTCACATTTTAGAACATATAGAAGTATTTAATTTACAATATTCAATAAAATATACAAATATAAAGATAGAACACTGTATAACATTATAAGAATTTCAACAAGTCTGTAAATTGCTAAAGGAAAATGTGATTTTATTTGTTAGTGAAACTCACAATTTCCACTTATTCAGAAAAAGAATCTCCTACTCTTCTGTACAATGTACCCATAACATTTCAAATAAACCACTACCCATCTAGAACAGTAGGAAATTAACCTCAAGTAAAATGAGATCTTGATCAGTCATTTGATTACAAATCAAACAATACTACAATTATTTTAAGTACTTCATATCACAATATTTGGACAATATAAATAAGTAAATGAGTCTTATTAGTTGAAATTGTTATATTTTTTCAATAAAATCCTTCATAATAGAAAAGAAAATTAACATACAAATATGTATAAAAATTTACACATCAAGCATGTGTAAAGCTGCATTAATAACTGGGAGGTAAAATTTAAATTATTTCTATCATAAATTAATATAAATTTATTCTTTGGTACTTATAGGAAATATTTTCAGATTAGGAACTATCAAGTATTATAATGTAAAATAAACACATTTGTCTATAAAATAAATATAATTCAATTTTGTCATTTAAGCATTTATGCAGAGCCAACCACATTTATACTATGAATGGTTCAGGTAATAAAACATATTCATTCACAATTAACCAGATATTCAAAGGTAAACATTAAAACATAAATAATTAGCTAGGTACATAGAGTTTTATCTGAAACACTGACACAACAATTTATATTTTCCTTCATTTATAAAGCAAAGGAAAGTTCATGAATAATGTTAATTAATTATGATATTTGTTATTTGTTTTTACAGCAGAGAAAAGGGCACAATTAAATAATGAGGTATCAATTATGATATCCATCCAGAACTAGATATTGAAAGAGAAATATTTTCATTAAAATACACCAACTCATGATTTCATAAAAACAACAATAAAGCACCAAGATTCAAGCTTTGTACAATATAATTAAGTAATCCATGCATGTACACACAAAACACCCATCCACATTACCACATACACACACATGCACTATGTATGTACATATCAGTAAACTAGTTCAACTGATTATACTTATTCTTCGTGTTTTGAAAAGGTTCTATATGTTTTGACTAGTCATGAATCTTATATTAGGGAAGCCTAGCATGCTTCAATAATACTTTTTCTGACAATTGCAAGCTAAAAATGTTAGCATTTCCCTATATAAAGGTATTTTCATATTTCCAATTTGAAATCAGCTAATAATTAATTAACAGTGTAATATATTCAATTGCAGTATGAAATAATTTTGTACAATTTCAGGAAAGTTACCCTGTCATGCATTTTAATAGAAAAAAATTGAACTTGAAATTTCTAGAAGTTAGATCACATAAATTTGTTGATTCATTAAATTGATTAAAGTTTATTAAATTTATTTAATGCAAAATAATTTTACTGCAAGAAATGATTAAATGTTATGGTTAAATATTATTTAATGATTAAATATTAAATAGAAATGACTTAAATGTTATGGTGAGTTGAAACACTCTGTTGGTGTATTAAACATGTAGTTTCAAGTATTTTCTAGTACAAATATAAGAAATAAAGTAATTCTATAAAAATGCATGGCAGGAATGATATATTTAACTTAAGCTCTGAAGAACATCAGTTAGTTTTTCATATATTTACCCTTTTTTATAATAATATTAAAAATGAATTCAAAGAAGAATTAATTCATATTTTTCTGAATTGAATTCATTTGAAATATCACAAAAATAATGTAGATTATTATTTTATTTTCATATCATATGTATTATTCATATTAAAATATTATCTTCATTGAACATAACAGTATAATATGAGAAATAAAAATAAATGTATAATGAAATAGACCAGATTTCAAGAGATCAAAAATAAATAATATATGTCCCAAAAAAACACTTTCAATCAATTAGGTTTTATATAATTCAGATTAATTACATTAATTAATTCTCAAATTATGAAAAATATTAATTATATATTTATAAAACGAATTGTATTTGACTTAAGTTTTATTTTGAAGCAATAACTGTTTTAAACCAATACACTGTCTTTTAAGAGTTAGGTGGGCCTTTATTTAATAATATTTAGTGAAACTAAAAAATATATTTCTGACCTTAGTGTATAGTGTACAAAATACAGGATTCATAGTCCAATGATTTTTACCAAAAAGAAAAGCTGAAACATAATAAAAATTATATGGTAAATAAATCAAACACAAATGAACAGTGAAAATAAAAAGATAAGGAACTCAAAACTAAAGTAATAATCTCATGAAATATTTGTTTAAAGATTTAATTTAAAAAATATATTTAATAACAATGTGCAAAATACCAAGTTTAGCATATTCTAGAGCAATACATAAAATTTTGAAGGATGTTGGGTGTAGATGTTTATTTTAAAATGGTAGTCAAATGAATTTTAAAATATTTAATAAAGTTATAATTTATTTTATATTTATAATATGAGCAAGAGCAATCATTAAAAGAAAAAGTTTTAATTAGATAACTGGATTGGAATTAATAATGTTGGTAGCATATTTTCTGGAAAAATGCATATTCATTAGTTCCTTAATTAGCTTAATTAGGATTATATAATAAATAGGAAATATACCCAGGAATTACGATTTGGACATTTTAAAATTGATAGAATATCACTTTATATATATATATATATATATATATATATATATATATATATATATATATATTAAGGTTCTTTGCTTATTATTAGCATTGTTCTTATTTTAAAATGAGCTAACAGGTTTAACAACTTTGAAAGATACCTCTTTGATTTTAAAAATATTAAATTATTAATCTGTCAAGTGAACTAAATTAATTGTCACTTACTGGCTTCCAGGAAGATCGCATAACGTTGGAAGAATATGGGTTGACAGGGGTTGATTCCCCAGCTGTTCTGGGATTTTTCTTGTTTTTGGAAACTGCCTGAGAGGGCTCCAATGGAAGGGTTTTTGCCCTTTCCAGCACAGTCGGATGTCTTTTGTGCCAAGATACAGTCCAACACCTCACTAGGATCATGGTGATGGGACCAGTAAGAGTTTCAAAACGTCAGAAGCAGAAAACAGCTGAGAGAGCCCCAGAAGGAATGGGCAAAAAACCTTCCAGTGGAGCCCACTGGGGTGACTTCCAAATACAGGAAAATTCCTGGAACAGCTAGGGGTTAACCCTTGCCAACAGAAATTCTTTCCCACATCATGTCAGAAGTCAATAAATGACAATTCTAGATCTGGTTGAGAAACCTTCACTCATCTATCTGTAAAAATAATTACTCACTTTATTATTTAGCTACAATTTTCATAGAATATGTGGAAGATAGAGTTATATCATTATATATTAGACTAATTCAATGATTTTTTAATACCAGATAATATATGAACTTCACATTGTAATTAGATCGATTTTTTGATTATTTCTGTTGTTTAATATGATTAGAAATGATAAATAAACCAGTGAATAAAGTAATTTTCTTTGTTTGAAAATAGGTTATAGGTACTATGTAATTCAATAGGCCATATTAAAATAAATATATATATATATATATATATATATATATATATATATATATATACACACACACACACACACACACACAAAATAGGTAATAATAATCATGCTATCAAATGTGCTTTTTATAAGGGTTAAAATAGTAAAGCATATAATTGTAGGTTGCTAAATAAGTACAAAAGGAAGAAACTACTTATAAACAGCCATTAAAATAAATACCACAATTCAAGCTTTCTAAGGTGGGTTTTAAAAATGTAAAATTAAGGCAGATAATAAATACAAAGCCAATACAAAATTATCACCTATACAGGGGGAAGAATACAAATTTCTAAAATATTTTGACTGTATTTGTAGTGTTAAATACCAATATACTAACTATTAATTACAGGTATTTTAATATATAACAGGGATACAAAAATAAATTACACTTTCATAACAAGTTATCAAATGGCAACTTACAATAAAAAGAAATATTAATATTAAATATAACACTACATATACTGAACATTTTTCCATAGAGAAACTATTTAACTATTTGTGTAGACAATTTCAATCCAATTATTTGAATTCATCTAATAGTTATTGACAACAGTTAAACCATACTGTCAAAATAAAGCTAAAAAACTGAAACAAACTAACAAAAAATGCTGAATTGAATATTTAGGCGAATTTAGTGATACTACTACTATAAGGTGTGAAAATAAATAACTTTTTCCTGGGCTTTCAGATAACATTCAGTATACACTTTTGTTTACTATGTCCTTTTCATAAAGACCCTGCACCATAAGCCAATGTTGTAACCAATTTACTAATGGAGTATAAAGGAGACTATGTAAGAAGCTTATATTCCTTCTTTGAATCAATGATGTCATTGATGTTCACTCATTTGTTTCATATAGTACCTCGGTCAAATTTCAATATAGTTACACATTTTTAATTTATGGAGTTTTATAAAAATTTGCAAAAATGTATACAAAAAACTATTTCAATTATTCACTAAATTATGATCAAGGCAGTGAAAATGGGAACTTGTTACATGGTCTAATGAGATGAAATGGAAATACACATGGAGTATAAAAATTGAAATCGTAGTCCTGGAGTAACAAAATTAGTATTGTTTTCAGAATGAGCTCATTTTTAGTTTATTTATCTTATATTCACATATTTTTTTAATTTCGCTGTTTTTTAAATTATTTTTAAAGATAAAAGTTCTTGTTATGATGTTTCAATAAATCTTTTTCATTGCAATTTATTAATAAAGTAAAAATGAAATAAATGTAAACAAAAATATACATTTCATCCATCTGGTTATATTTCATAATATAAATTATTTTTAGAAGGAAAAAATTAAGAATATTCAATTTTAATAATAATATTTTGTATATGGGTAAAGAAAATGTTGCCTTTATGAAATACAAATCCTGATAGCTAAGTGCTTAAGAAGATAACCAATTAAGAAACAAATGTCATAGTAATACAAAAGTCACATTTCTGAATTCATTGTAATTATAATTTATTGAATACTGTTCCTAAATGTCTTGTAAGTATTTTAAATTTCTTATCAACATATTCCTAAATTAATGAGCAAGCAAAAATGCCTATTTTTTGGAAAAATAATGGATCTATTTTAAAAATGTAATTTAAATATTACGTCATTTTTGGTTTCTTTCTCTGATCTCGACGCCTTTCTAGCTCTGATGATGGGTAAGGTTTTAATTCCCGATAAGCAATCTACAAAATTTGAAATATAATTAAAAAATTGTTTTAAAAGTTATATTAAAAATATTAATTACTATGAATATTAATTGACTGTTGATTTACTCACCAACTCTTCATTGTCAGGAACTCTTGATAATAAATCAAGAATTTCATTGTTTGGCACTGTATGGGGCCTGAGTAACTTTCGTGCAAACTTATTAACACCCCAGATAAGGATAAGGTATCTGACTGGTATCCAGTATAGAACAACAGCAATACAAATGAGAATGACCACACTCAGATAGCTCAAGAATGGCACAGTGAAGTTAAAAGTGCTGAAAGAAACATAAAAACATTTTAATTGCAAAATAAATATTGTATTTTTAAGACAATATCACTGGTGCTATCAGTAAAATATCTGGCATAACTGCTAAATTACACTTACTAATGTTTTAAGTGCTAAATTACTTAAATTGCTAATAGTACAGTTAGTATTAAAATTAATATACTTCTAACATTTTAAGTATTTAAGTTAATTTTGAATGAAAATAATTATTTATTACTGTTCATATAAATTTAATAAAATTATCCTACTTCTTTACACTTTCTCCTAATGATGCTATGTAACCTATAGAATTTTGAACTGTCTGTGTGACTTCTTGAATTGCTTGCAATCTTTCTTTTAAACTTTTCTTCTCCTCCTAGAAATAATAATAGAATTAAATATTGACTTTAATTAAATATTCAAAAATTAATCTGGTAAACTAAACAAATGATGGTTACATTATCCAGTAAATTTGGATTTGGATTTTTTTTATACCTTATCTTTGTCTTCCTCGTCATCATCATCCTCCCCAAAGGGCTCATCTTCATCTTCTGTAACTGACCACACACCAGTGACTGTTTTCACCTGAATCAAAAAATAGCAATTATTTTAAACTTCTCATATAATAATTTATATTTGATAATTGATTTCTGCATAACTGAAACTAAAACATTAGGTTTTTTTTCCATTTGACTTATAAGCTTTAGTGTGAATTTAAGCAAATTTTAGGATTTTTGTTTATAAAACTTACAATGTAGCATTTAAAGAATATGAGTAGCAATGCTAGAGGCACCATGTAGGGCTCAAAGTAATAGCATAAGATGCTGAAAACTGCTAATGCAAGAGCACTTTGGAATGTTGATTCCCATTCAAAACAATTCCTGAAAACAAAATAGTACAATTATACCAGTGGAAGGTAATTATGAAATCCCAGATCTTTAATTTTAAATACTTCTTAACAGCATTAAATTATATTAAAAATGTTTTTCAAATGCATGAATAATTTTGTTAGAGTACTTACTGTATACACTTTGAAATTTCAATGAACCACATAATTATTATTTTCAGGCGCATCACATTTCTAACAAAAACTTGACGTTTAAATTTTAAATCTGTTTGCATGTATTTTTCTTCTTTAGGATTTAATGTTCTAATACAGGCTCTTAGCTAAAATAAGTGGTTAATAAGATTCAAAATCATTAAAATAGTCCATAACCTTTGTTTACAGTTATAATTCACCAAGTGATTATTAATTAGTTAATTTTTAAGAAAGGAAAGGATTGGATTTTAAAACTTACAGGATTCCATATAACAGAGAGTTCCAGAAATATTTGCGGGTTATTGCCTTTTGCTCTTCCATAAAGCTTTTTGTCCTTTAAGGCATACCAGCGTTTTTCATTGTTCCTTATCCTTAAGAGTGGTATAGCAACTTTACCCAAGAATTCTACCTTATGGTCCCTATCTTCATCATAAACAGTTACTTCAAGGACTGAGTTTATGTCCTTAACATTGCTAAAAATATAAAACGAAAATGACCCATATATTAAACTAAAGTTATAAGTAAAGGCTGTGTGTTATAATGAATTCTGAAAGGTTTTTCAGTTAATGCAAATGCTAGGAAAAAAGGAAGAGAAAACTCTGCATAATAATTAACAACTGCAACAAAAGGGCTAATGGGAAGGAGCAATTCAGATAACTACTTACAAGGTAAATATCTTTTGCCACGAAGGTGCTAAAGTCTTATATTCTGTTTGCGTTTGTAATCTTGCATTCACAAGTTCAAGAACACAGAAAGGATCTGATTTTCCACCAAGATCTGCAGATGCCAGACCTTGTGCTTTGTAGACTCGTACTGTTAAATGTCCGACATCCCGGAGGTTATTGAATGTGCGTAAAATTGACTAGAATAAACAATAAATAATACATATATATATATATATATATATATATATATATATATATATAAGGCAAAAATAAATTCATTCGAGGTACAATATGATTCAACATCTGTTTTAAAGCTAACTAAAATAGGCTACGAATTTATAAGTAATTAAAATATTCGAACTGAAATGTAAAAGAAAACCCTCTTAGACAGAAAACGCGCTTATTGTTTTGTAGCGCACCCTGATTTCAAATTCGCCAACATTATTGAAATCAATGCGTCTCAGATTAGTCTCCTGTATAGTATTAGATCACTGGCATTAAATACTTTTATATTTTAAAATATTTAATTCATACAGGCCAAATACGTTTTGTCCGACAACACGGGAATAATGACAAAATCAATAGTAATAACAGTAACTAACATATCTTTCCTGAAGCATTTCAAGCTCTCTAGGATTCTCATCATAGGATGTCAAATCCGATATGGATTCTGATGCCGTCGTTCCGCTTATCGTAAGTAAAAGAAATATATAGCCTGTGCCTTCTTCGAGAGGCTGTTTAATTCGGTGCGTTTTTTCCCTTTCGTGCTGACTTAGATCAATAATGCATCTGTTAAAACACAAAATTTAATTACAAAATGTTTTAAACAAAGTACAGGAAGCGTTCACACATAAATTGACGCATCTGAGTCATTAAATCACTTCTGTTATTTTTAACTGTAGTTCACTTCGGTTACCCTTTACTGGTGACTCGATTAATGTTCAAAACTGATCGAATACACTCTGTATAATTGAAGTGTATAATATAATTATCGTCTGTTATAGATTTATTTAAAAACAAATTAATGGCGCTCGACGCTGTTAAATAATGAAATACATGGAATACCTGTTTGGAGGTCTGCGAGGGTTTTGAGTACAATGGTGCTTTTTTGTTAGCGAGTAAAGTAAGATTACTGTTGTGTTTAACAACTGTAATATCTGTTGGCAGTTAGGAGGTTCGTTTTATATTTAGGATGCACAATGGCTCTTGTGATCTTCTGTCCCCGCTCGCTGATTCGGACTATTGCTATATCGGTTTCGGTTGCTCGCCATCATCAATAGCTGTAGATGATGATCCCTCACTGCCAAACAATGTGTCCAACTGACGGGAAGCTACTGAAGATGGCGAGCAGTCGAAACCGATCAATGAGCGGAGACACAGGATCGCAAGTACGATTAAATAAATATTTTGTACCTTCCCATGAAGTCGTCCTTTGGTTTGTCCTTGTCCCAGACTGTTACTTCCAGCTCTTGGGACTGATCTTCGTATAAATGTAAGTCGAACTGTTCCAACCACCTCGGATTTAGCGTTTTATACGCTACTTTGCTTTTGTACTTTTCCTGGCCGAGCCTGAAACCGACAATCGTATCGAGAATTAATCAAAACTCAAATTAAATTATCAAATAACGCCGACGATGACCTATATATTAATTCCGAAATAAGATATATTAATTTATTTTGAAATACAAATATACTATATACCTGAATTTAACGTAGGGATCGCTGAATCCGTCTATGTTGAGAGATGTTAAATTCTTTCCTTCTACCAATACTATCGTAACTACGGAACTCCATATCTGGCTCTTCAGTCGCTTATTCATATCGGACATTTTGGAATTTCTTTGAAAATACTGGAAAAAAGGGAGTCTTCATTTAAATAGAAAATTGAACGAGTTCATCAAATGACTAACGACACAAAACTAGATGATATTGGAACCATGTTGCAACGATTAAAGCAGCTCGTTCAATGAAAATATAATTCGGTCCCAATATGTTCGAGGGTAACGAGTGTAGAAAGTATGTGCATTGGACGTTAAATATTGATAAAACGCTACCGGCATTCGTGTGGAACAGTAAAGAGAAACATCAATACAATGTATTACAGCACCAATAATCATTAGAAGGCATTTTTATTGAGCTCGGGGCTTCGAAGACTAAACAAGACCATAGATATGTGTGTATCTTCAAAGGACACTGACATTCATTTTTCTAAAGAAGAGATACTGCTTCGTAAGACAATTCTTCAGGCTTTAGAATATAGATGAAAAAAGCCTTTCCCGATTTGGAACAGCTCGCAGCAATTCTCAAGAGGCCTAGTGAGAAATGACTCTAGATTCGTGTTCTGATTTCAAGTTTTGATTCAGTGGTTATATAAAATTCTACATTACCGTAGCAATTGAACGTCTCAATTAATCACAAAGGTGTTTTTTTATAAATATCAACAGATAAAAAGTGCGTTTGAATTTTTGACATTACGTCAGGGAAGCATTATTCGATTAAAAATACCTTATACTATTACAAGAAGGCATCGTAGCTTATTGATTTATTTGTGATGGAAGCCATCGAGGATGTAAACTGCCCATTATTACTTATTTAGACATTTTTGACGTGTCCTGCATCCAACACTCGTCCTGCGACGTGGTCTCTAGGTTTAGGCCATTAAATTTTATTCATTATATTTAGTGACATTCTGCTCTTGGTATTCAAAGGAATTTTTGAAAGGAGAAACCACCCAGTGAATGGCACTCCTGCTCCTGCAGTAGGGAAATTACTTGATTATTTCTACTTAAAGTGGCGCTTGGGATTTTCTAGGAAGGTGATACTTGGAAGGTCAAGGATTGAGATGGTGGCATATTTCAGAATTGAAGGATTTATTCCTTCCAATATAATATCTAATACATCTGGAAGCTGCTGGTCCGACAACGAACGTGACTTTAAAATCATAATAAATTGTGCGGTTAGAGACATAACAGTGGAGCGTTAGTAATTTTACGAAACACTATGGATTGCAAGTGTTGGGTTTTGTAGGCATTAGACGGTTTGGTGGACGCCTACAGCTCGATCCTACAGGCATTTGTAAATCTATATCTGGTGCCATGAAACAAATTGTACAGTCATTACGTTGCTGTACGATCGAGGCGGCCTGCTGGATCACTGGGAGTGCTTCTGCGAGTAAGAGGAAAAATGGGAGATGTGATACTGCCCGTTCCACGACGAATCAAGAAGGGACCTCGCCATATGGTAGGCGTTAGAACGATCTTAGAACGTCCCAGAACTCAGACAATCGAAAGGGAGGGTTTTTTCCCAGCGATCCACTTATCTCTCGACAACCTTTGCGAGGTTTCTTTAACCGCCAGTAAACAATGCAGAAACCACAGGAAACGAATTAGCCGTCGATTAAGAGAAAATAAATTAGTTCGTGGCTTAATTTTGAAGAACCAGTCGCGAAGCAGTTTGAGAGCAAAACATTCAATAATGGCAACAAGGCGAGAGAATGAACTAAAAAAATATTATACATTTGAGGTACTTAGGTCGGTTTGAGCTTTTCTCAATCGTCAGAGGCATTCCTACTGTTTGTAATCTGGAGAGATAATAAAGCGTGTCGGCTGACGATTCTTTCACGAATCGTTCGGGCCACTGAACGGAAAACCATCGAGACTTTTCCATCGCATGTGGACATCTCTCCGGTGCAGACGTGTTCAGGTATCTCATGATCTCGGCGGTGGATCGTCGGATCGCACGGTATCTTGGATCGGGTCCAGTTTGTTTACGACCTTTCGCCACCCGCTTAGTGCATTAATACATACATGTCGGACCATATTAAGGACAAAACGGAGACATCATTCCGGAAATTGAATCCGCGTCCATTGGCGCTGTCGTACATGCCGTCGATGTCCATGATATCCATACGTTTGTTGTTTGAAACTTCGTCAACCATTATTGGTATAGTCGCCTTCCATAGGACTTCCCCAAGTTTAGGAGAATTAAACACGGCGAACTACGGACGCTGTAATATATAGATATATATTGGGGCCAACCCTGATGGTAGATATATAAATTAATAGTAGTTAATTATTTTCCTTTTGCCGGACGAAGGACGTTCATTGGTCAATCGAATAAAGTCATAAAGGCAAGGAACACCGGTTATGCAGATCAAAGGGGGCCCAATTCTCCGAATCTAGGAGCAAGGCGAAAACATTTCAGGATCGCGGGTTTGATAATTAACTCAATTGGCTATAGTTTATCCTACTCCAGGCGAGATACAGCTCTGTCGAGCCGCTTCAATAGCCCTCTCAGCAACTTTAATATTCCGTATTTCTATTGAAAAAGGCCAATTTCCGCCTAGAAAATACGGCGGATTACGGCTCATCCCCGACATGATTTCAAACAAAGCCGATTACATGATTTAATATTTTACGGGAATTCTCTGAACTAAATATAGGAGATTAAAATGGAGATTAATGTTATTCTGTATATACGACGGGTAAAATGGGTGAAAATGGGAGGTAGTACCGCGACGCGCTGAACTACTCCCAGTTAAAATTTTCTACGGAGTCGCAATTATTTATTCTAACATAAATTAAGCATAAGAATATTCGAGTGACAATTTGTTTTCGTTAGAGAATGTATTAAGACAAATTGAAATATATTAAACGGGGATGTCAGGGCCACTGGAAATAATTCATACGGAGGATGGTAATAATTATTGCATAATAGGAAAGAAGTTATTGCTAACTGTGTCACAGGATATATTATTATTATTATACTAAGAAAGGATTAATAGGCTTTGTAAGAATATATGTAATCGATCATCAGTACAGGTTGTGCTCAAAAGGTGATTAAAAAGCAATAATTTGGTTCTACGATTCCTAGTCGATGGTGCAACCGTTGTACCGTTTTCTGTGGTGTCATTAAAGCCAAAATCGTTGTAGATTTACGGTTCACGTGTAAAACCAAATCGGGGTCCGCCACATTTCATATGTGATCGACGCGTTTGTCGAGAAAAATGTTTCGGGATATAATTAAAAAAATAAAAACTATTTTAGTGGATGAAATGGTGCGAGGTGGGGGTCAATAAGGGCAAGCAAGCTTCAGATAGGTTTGGCAGCGTTCCCCGAAACAGAGACAGAGCTAATCGTCCTGAAACCTTACCGATAACGGTTTGGTCTTTTGCTAGACCGGTTATTATTTCATTTTAGGCCCAATATATGAGTCTGAAGACAAAGGACGCTTTCTTTACTGTTCTTTTGAGGCTGTTCATTGTAGGACCCTCCATTCCTTCTTTATCGTAGCTCGTACCCGAGCAGAAAATGAAAGGTTCTGAAACATTTTTTCGTCCCAATTTCTTTTTCTCCAGGCTGTTGCGGGAACTGTGGATGTACAGGAAGTCACCGGATTAACACCGGGTTACGATCTCATTTATAACAAAAATACAAAAATAATAAATATCAACGAACATTACTAACTGCAAAGAAGAATGGAAAATTATTTACCTGAACCATGATTACTCTTTCAAAAACGACTGCTATTAGGCCGAGAATCATAGCGAGATACCGCACGAGGTGTTTGTTTTAAGAACGTTTTTAATTTGGTTTCGAGCTAGCTTTTAACCTTCATTTTTATGATAGCATCGCGTAACTTCTCTTAACTTTGGCAAAACCATTTTGGATCTATATTTTCAATGTCGGTGAGAGGCTTCCTATTCAGTGAACACGGTTGATTGAAACCTTCATTTTGAAATTGAGAGCTTCTCGCTTGGATGCTACAATGTCGGTGAAATTTTTCAAGGGTTAGAATTTCAGACAGCTAATTTATTGGGATCTACACACAGAAGCGTCTCCGCTTGTGGCACGTGTGAGATTGAATTTAGCTAAAAACGTGGGTGGGATATGTAAGACTGGCGTGTGCGCATGTTTAGACACGTGTGTTTCCAAATCGCGCCAAAGGGACAGCATTAATTTTTTTTCTATGCAGTAGGACGCCGAGCTATTACATGAGTATTGCCGTACTTGTGTAAATTGTAAACATTAAGGTAAAGACATAATGATGTTAACGTGTGTAAACGGGTCTTCTTAGAGAAACCGGCCCCTGGTATCGATCGATGCCCAGAAGTGGATGAGAAACTTTTCATTTAATTCGAAGAATGAATATTTATAATCGCTACTAGGAACGGTGCAACCCACTTCATAATTATAACACTTAATGATGATTAATAAGCATCGCAAGGAGTTATTATCATGAATAAATTGAAAAGAGTTATATACTGTAGAACCCCGTTAATACCACCTAATTGGGACTGGGGCCTGTTCTGATTAGCCGGACTCTTTGCTTAAAGATGTTCTATAATTCATGTGGGCGCTGCTATCTCAGTTGAAATGCAGTAATTCTGAAACGGGCTAGATAGCGTCACTTTCGTTGGGTATCATTTTTTGAATGTACACAGAGTCATACGTATCTAGAGATGGGGAGGGGGCGGTCGGTTTTATTGTACGACGAGCATATTCGATGAGAAACCTTGCGGGGGCGCCGAGCTCATCTCAATTTTAAACAACTACCGGTCACAGCTATACCTCCTTTTAGGAGAAATTCCCCCTATTTTTTTTTTTGGGAAAGGCAGCTCGTGAGGACAGACCGAATATCATACAATTTCGAACACTGGGCACAGGAAAGAAACATCAGCAAGGTTCACAAGCAGGCAAAGCTTTTATAAAAAAATAAAAGATTCGCGAAAGAATTGAATACTGTTACAAAAATAACTGAATATAAATGAGTGGAGGTTTCAGCGACCAAAATATGAACTGCCACTGACTAGCTTCCGATAATATGTTTTGGGAAGAATATCGGTTAGCGGGGGTTGACCCCCAGCTGTTCCGTAATTTTTTTTTTTGGAAAGCACCCGAGTGGGCTCCATTGAAAGGGGCCCCGTCTGATGTCTGCTTCTGACGTTTCGGAACTCTTCCTGGTTCCCTCATCAGTGTCCGACTGAAGAGTGAATCAACTTCGGTTCTCTATATATATGTGAGGTATCGTTAATCCTCTTGGGATTGAGACATGTTTGTTCGTAAATCATTTGTGTATTTTGAATTGTATAGATTCTGAGGTATTGAAGTTTTTCAATATTTATATTTTACCTGTACTAAAAAATATAAAACAACGCTCTTCGGGTCGACATTTGTTTCGAATATATTTTTTCGAGGTACAGGTATTTTCTTCATCCGTGAGGAAGAGCCGGTAGCAGAGTGTCTGTACGCCGGTAACAATGTAAATAGTTTATTTTATTCTCTCCCCAGTCCAACTGAGTTCTTTTCATGTTTGTTTCAGGGCGCACGTCCGGTCAAGCCCCGGGCCAGACGGACTTTTTTACGATTGCCTCGCCGCGCGTTCGGCGAATGGTCATGCCTCCGCCCGTTATGACGGCATCAAATATTTAAATTATCCAAGTGCGCCAACCACTCCACTTTCCAACCCTCCAATGTACTCTTTCCGCCCCTGCATTCATCTGTTCGCGGCGACAAATCGACTGTCGAGGAGTGAACACTTTCCCCATTTTAACAAACTATACCCACAACTATAAAAATACAATAAGCGACATTGATATTCAAGTAGCATTAATGAATAATAAAGGAGGAGAAACCCACTGGCTTTCCCACTTTTTTTAAGTTAATTTATTTACTTGATATATATATATATATATATATATATATATATATATATATGTAATAATTATTACATATCACATAATACATCTATTATTGTAATTATATCACATTTATTGAAATCAACAGCTTAAAAAGGAAACAAGGACGAAACATGGACAGTTTATTTATTTTTATGTTTTGTTGGTATCAGAGAAAGTAATTCTCTCAAACTGGTAATTGGTGGATGGGTTCAGGGACCCTACAAAGAAATTACACACCAGCGTATAACATTGAACAACATCCTCAAACGCACTAATGATTCCTGAAAAGAGGCGCAAAAACTTTCTTCTTTAGATCTACGGGCGTCAGACGCTTTAGAAACAAAATTAATGAGCGCCTAACAAGTAGATTTCAGTCCATTATTGGAATTGGGATTACTAAGGAATGCACAAGAGGGCAAGGAAAATAAAAATGGGACAATTTCTACCGTGAACGGTCCCACGGTACGTAGGACTAAACGTACGAATAAAAACACCGTAGCTAAGGTAGCAAAGCTGACTAATTTTGGGAGCTAATTGAAATTTGCCATCAGACAAGGACAAAAGGAAGGAAATAATCAACTGCGTTCATAAACCGTGTATACGGTACTTATCCAAAAATTATTACTCGAATACACTAAAGTAGATCGTTTAGTTAGAAAGTCAGCCTGTGGCGTGTGCGTGTTCGCGACGATTAGTTTAAGTCGTATGACATTATTCTATTGGGACGCCGATTTCGAGGAGTGAGGGACGACGTTTCTTATCTCAGGAAACCTCGTACTTCAGATAACGCTGGAACGTTTCAATTAGGCGAGAAGAAAGAGCCCCCTTGTTGGATCGACCCGGCCGGCAAACTAAAACTTTTTTCACATCGTTTCCGCGGAACTGAAGCCTCCGCCCGTCTTCTCTCGCGCATTCCCGCGCTCGGTTTCAGAATGTAATTTAAAAACAGAGCAGGCATTTTACTCGAACTCCCGAATGCCGGTATATTCTTGACAGGAAAAATGTCTACAGAACTGGGCCTAGATAAAATGTATACGATAGAAAGGTACACAACTTTTGATTACACAAACACAGGATGTCACACACACGAAATAAATAATCAATTATTATTATAAATAGGTGGAGAAATATAATATTACTAGCAGGTAGAAGTTATTTTTCTTTTTCCTTCCATCAGTGCAAGAAAGGCGTAGGTGAAAAGGAACAGTTTACAAATCCTAAATATAAGACCAACTTGTATAAACTCCAAAACACTGCTTTACCAACTGTGTGTAGGCCGAAGTGTAGTTTCATCACTCGCTCGCCAATTTTATCCATAGTTAGACCGGTTTTGGGTTTCTGCTCTTTTTGGGCACAAGCTTGTATGCGTCTGTAAAATCGGAATTTGTTTTCTAAACTATTAAAGAGCACTACTGTAGCAATTTTGTTGCACCTTGTGTATACATTTAAAGGAGTTCAATATACATTTCTGTCTCTTTAATGTAGTATTACATGTTTTGCAATATGGAAAGGAGCAATATCTCTTGTCCTCGATTGTCCAACACATGGGTCTTCCAAGACTATCAATATTATCAAACCTTGAAAAGTACATTTGACTGTGTCTACGGCGCAGTGTGTTCGGTTTGACCTAGTTTGGAACACCTGTTCTGTGGTCTTTTGAATGCCATATTGGCAAAGAAAAAAACGGGAGAACAATGAACTGAATCCGTATATATACCACACAATTCCACTGCGAGTCTAGTGACAGTTTGGGCAGGCGATAGTGCCCTCAGCCAGGCGATATATCCTCAGCACCCTACTGCCGAATGTATGTGGCAAGTATTCCGTTTCAATTGGGCCTAATCCCCTTCTAAAAATAAATGTGAATTATTCCTTCTCGACACGTTTATTCACGACGCGGTCTTTATTTACTCCCAACACTTTTATTAATTACTTAATGCGGTGTCCAGTTGTTTCTTGTAGCGGTAGATGAAATGAAGCTGTTACAAAACAATAGGACAGAAATGGCGGTCATTCCACGCGGTCTAACGCTCTTAAGATCTATCCTTAAATAGATAATTTAAGGAGTTTATTAGTCAACAGGCTAAAGACACTCCCGCCGTGCCAAAAAAGCGACCGTCTATTTCCAAATACAAAATAACTTTTTACATGTTGTTTACATACTATAATAATATAACTCGAATAAATTGGCCACAATTTCTGCCCTTAATCTTAACAGCGAGTTTACATGAATATATATCACTAATGACGGGTAAGATCGCGTAATAATGTGGGGAGAACCTCGGTGGCAGGAATTATCTTTCTATATAAAAGAAATATGTATTAATTGTGACGTAAAATTTCACCAAATAGGGACGTGGAGACCACACGCCCAAAAAAAATAAAATTACTCTGCTTAACGTCCTGATCCTTGGGATGGGGAATATCATCGCTCCCGCAATTTTCTGAACCATTCACCTATTCAGTTATGAAATAACATTACCTTGTTATTAATTTACGGTACTTGTTTGGTTGAACGCGAGGGTTTACCTAGCTATTTTACCAAAGGAATGCTTCCAATGATGGCGGGATGCCCAAACCGATTTAGCCCAGTAGAGGAGACAGAGTATCGCACGAGTGTGTTCAATATAAAACCCGGTGTAAATCAATACGGTTTTCCTTTTTGAATTTGAATTACCTATTTATTTTTGTTTTATGCACTCGGTTCTGTCTGGAAAAAGTTCTGGCTTATTCGCACAACTAGTTGTTTTTTGTATAACTTGAAACTTGTATGTTGTAGAACATGAAATACGACTGCAGATAACATCAATAGAGCTAGACTTCGACAGTTTGTGTAAGAAATGCAAGCACACCCAGTAGTTACTAAATATAGTGCAAGGGTATGTGACACCTGGAGGACGAGTTAATGCTACTAATGAGTAGATTATATTAATTTTGTGTCATTCGTTTTATTACAACATACAATACCTTTCTTTAATTGTCTTTACATAAAATACCTATAACATATTGTTCTACCTTAAATATTTTTTTAAGTTCTAAGGGTGGAGCGGATTACCCGGATAAACACCTTATAGTTCTACGGCGGTTAGGTGAGTCGAGAAAGTTGAAAGACCAGCGCTGTAAAGCATCGATGAAATAATCTCCGGGGGACAGCGTTGCCACGAAACGCAGAATGGCCGAACAACTGACCCAAGCCTGGAGCGACACTGCGCCTAATCTACGGTAGTTTTCTCCGAATACCGGGAAATCGGTACTCGACGCCCGATATCCGGCTTAAATCTAACGTCAGTCAGCACAGCTTCGAACCGATAACGGGAACAACTGTCGGCGCTGCTTAAAAAAAAAAAAACAAGCCCAGGCTTCGTACCGTCTGGGCAAATGGCTTCGTAACATTCCCCCTCCGACTAGTACGAAGTACCTCGCGGTACTTATACAACCCGGTTTCGATAAAAATCGATCTACAGATTCTTACGAATTTATATTTGGAGTGAGTGAAAAACGCGACGTGGAACAACTAACTGTATTTTGGCTTTTATTGACAATTCGTTCGAATTAGTAACCGAATGAAAATTCGCCTCACTACAGGACCAGTTGTACGAATATACAAATATTTATATCTTTATGGTGTTTTTTTGTTTGTTCTATCATTTCCTCTTTATGGTGTTAAATATGTGCCCGGTATATTTATATATATTTCAAACAATATTTAAAACTAACTTAAAATTCTATCCCGCAGATGTACTTTTGCTAAAAGCCGCTGCTAAGACAGCGGTAGACTAGAAACGCATGTGCAGGTGATGCACAAATTCCCACTTTCGAACTTTTCCTATTCATTTAATTCGATTAGTCACATAGATTTTGAGATCTGTTTAAAACAGAATGGCAGTTAAACAAATTCAATCTTGAGAACAGCACTGATTGTTATTACTGTCATTGAACTAACGTTCTGCAGTCATAATGGTGATCAATCTGATAATAATATGTACCATTTAATCGGGAATTTCGTAAAGAGATTGCGAAAGCGCAGTTCGATGTAAACCCTTCTGTTGACGAGCAACGCTGATCTCGAGTTTTATCACGACAGAGATATAATTCGAACACGATATAGATCGAACACGAAACCGTACACTGGAGTAATGACGCGGCCCAATAACCGCCAAATGTGTTTCTTCGCGACAATATCACGGCCAATATCAAACGAATGTTATAAAAATAGGCCTCGAAAGGGGTGGGCGGAGGGGGGACGTCGGCTACAGGTTGCCCTGAAAAAGCCGATTATTTCTTACTATTATTTCGGGGGAATAGGCAAATTCGTAGAGTCGAAAAATAAAATACAGGTTATACTAAGGAAATATAAGTCAAATGCGGGCCCATTTATGTACTCGCATTTTGAGCGGAGTCTACATCAAAGGTTAGCGTTACGAGAGCCTCGGACTTAGATTCTACTTCCAAAACTCGGAACTTGGGACTGAAAATATGCCGGACGCTTTATAATTTCCAGGCAAAAGGTAGCGAAACAGAGGACAACAAGGAGACAACTGAACGGGTCGATTACAGATTGTCTTTGCACCTTTTTATATGTCTTAACAATTTCTTAAATCTGGAAGCTGTAAAGTATTTTTCTTTTAAAGGAAGGAGCTATAAACATATATATATATAAAGGGGGCAATATCGAAGATATAAATTACTTCGTGCTTGCAATACGAAGCTGCCTCGCACGTGTACAAGTTCAAATATCTACTCGGGGTTCGCTCAAATACAACCTAAACCGTCGAAACTGGGTTACCAAGGATGCGGCCGTGGCGGCGTAAACATAAACATCCGGCGAACTCGAAATTAATTTCCTGTAATCGGACGAAACGGCGTTTAACGAGCGAACGACCCCCACCTTGGCAGTATCAATCATTTAAGAAAGTATCCTAAAGAGTACCTGGCGACCGGTTCTTTAAGCCTATCATTCTTACCACCCGTTTCTCCCCGCGAATGTCAGGGATACAAGTCTTCGTTCGCGAGCAAAGCATCCCACGGGGCGAAGCACGTGGAGGCGTTCGCGGTGCCTATCGACGAGGAGCCTAGAGAATAATACACGTCTACGGGGGAGAGTAAACAAACCGGCACCCCCCCCCGTTCGTATATTTAAATAGCCGGTCGGTCGAAAAAACTATATATATCGTACCTTTTGAACTTTGTCACTGCGCTCTTTGAGTCGCTGGCCCAACTTTTCGAGGATGCTCTCCGGAGGATCGGGTGGATGAAGTCGTGGGCGGGCGGTGGGGGCGGCTGCGGCTCCTCGGTCCTCTTCTTCTCCGGCTCGTCCTCGCTCTCCTCCTCGTCGGCCGAGTGCCTCGAGTAGGATTCGGTGTCGGACTCGTTGCTGTCGGGGGGAAGTTGGCTGTGGGCGGGGGTCCTGGATTTGAACGGGTGCCTGCGACCCTCGGCGCTCGGTTCGGGCGGCTCCTCCGCCGTCTGGCACCTACCGAGCCGGGCCAGCTTGGATTTGACGCGCGACAGGGGCCCCGCCGCCCCCGGTTCGCTCTGCATCTCGGACTCGGACTACCCACTGGCAGCAGACACGCTCTGTCGCCGGGGATCAATCCCGCGCTTACCGGCCCGAGGCGCGTGACGCGCAAGCGCCGACCACCGCCCCCGCCGTCGGCCCCCACTCCGCCCAACACTCGCCCGATAACGCCGGACCTTCCTACTACTCGATAATCGAACCCGCCGCACTCACTATCCGACCGACGGCACCTTACCCTAATCTACGCGAGAAATTGTTTCCGCGAGAAAATAACAGTCCGAACATTTGTTTTCGCCTAGTCTGCCCTATCGAGGTTTAAGCTAACAGATCGGCTTTACTGTTTCAGTTAGAATATTAAATATTTTAAGAGATCGACGAAGATTATATGTTATAATAAAATGGGGGGACATTTCTATACACCTTATTAATCCTAATAATAACGCCTAGACCTCCGGTGCGATAGTCGACTCCGATCCGTTCCTGGCTAACCATCCATTCTTCCTCGCAATTCTTAAACGAGAACAAAAAGCGTATGTTCTTTTATTTATTGTAAAATCAACCTTTATAGTTATAGGTACAATTGCGGTATATTTATATGTCTCTCGCTTCTCCCGATAAAGAAAGCACCCGGTACATTTCGACATGTGTCTGGGCCACAGATCGTGGAGATAACTAGGCTAGGGGCGCTCAAGCCACCGCGGGAATGGTTAATGGATGGGTAACAGAAGAGAGAGATTCAACGAGTAAATTAAAATCAGGAACGTTGGAACCGGGATATATGACTTCATCTACTGTCGGTACGTTGAAGCCGTGGTGAATGTTGACAATTGAGGCATACCGGGGAGCTATGCTCGATGTCTCGGTGGAACACCATTGTTCGATACCTTAGGACCACGTCGTTTTATACAGCTTTGTAAAATGTAACTCTGTTAGCTATTTTAAAGTCCTTTTTAGTAATGGCCTAGGTAGGCCTAATTACAGAGTCATGTCGATTATTTTGAGACGGGTATGGGGATTCCACGAGAGGTTAAAATTAGGGCAGAATTGTTTACTTTACGTTATAACCCTTCGGTAGAATTTCTCTCTGCGGGTACATTTTATGACTTTGTAAGGAAGAAAAAACAATTCGAGATTTCGTTCACAATTTTATAATATTGAGTCTCATTAATTCTTTATTGCGAATAAAATTTAGATATTTTTGTTGGCAACCTTACCAAAATTGAAATCCCCTTCTACCTCCAATGGAATAAGATTTGAAATGGAACGCTCGTATAAAAGATTTAATGCGAACTGAGGAGCGTATGAATTATGAACGAATTTAAATGGCTTTTGACGGAAGTAGAAACGGCGCCACGGCGATTATATTTTCAATTGGACCTCGTCTGCTTTAAATTGTCCCGGAAAAAAGTCTGAAACTTTATTCTGAATTGTCGGTCCAATCGATTGGAAACAAGCGTTGTCGTCTGCGCGCATTCGGATTGTGAAACTGCTCATTTTGCACCGGTGCATACGGTTGGCCTATTGTCAAGGTGGCGCGACGAAGCGAGTTAGGTAGACGTGCGAGAAAATTGGGCGCAGAATGCTCACGCTCCGACAATTTGTCCGAGTTTGTAATAGCTTTCTGTTGTAGATTCTACAGCCTTATAAATTTAGTAATGTCAGTCTGGAAACGACCATATGAAACTTACGGAAAGAAGCAAACTAGTTTTGAAACGTTTCGTTGAATTATGTATTTTAAAAAGCAACGCGTAAATGTAATGGAATAAGAATGTTCTATAATTATAATACTTCCGCTTTTATTTAATAAAATGGATAATATATCGATATCATCAGTGAGACACAAGAGGAGCAATCATTCTATATGCTACTCAAATGTAATCTAAAGGGAGAAGTGAAGTACACACAGGATCATAAATCTTCTGTTAGATTCCAGAATGTCCAGAAATAGGTGTCAGCTTTCATTATAATATGTAAAACATATTAGTATGTGTTCCAAGAAAAGAGTCTGCGATAGCTATAAATGTGTTCTTCTGAAATTTAATGCCTTAGTGTTTACATCGATCTTTCCGGTTTAACGCCTTTGGCAGTTTCAAGCATTTGTGGGCGGTAGGCGGGTGTTCGGAATAGCACCGGTTTATACCGTGTATTGCTAACAGGGACGCTCCTGAGAGTAGCGAAAAGCCGACCGCCAAGAACAGACAGAAAAAACTATTTCGTCTTTACCCAGCGCTCCCATCGTAACTATATACAATTAGACTAATTACCTATTTTCAGTGAAGGATCGATGAAAATAGGATGGAGGGACAGCTTCTGGAAAAAATTGTTTACGAAAACAAGTTAATTGCTCAATTAATCAAACTGCCCTTACGGCCCGTCACGTTCATTAAAGCCGTAAACAATGGTCGGACACCAATTAGGCTTTCTCAAGCTCGTATCTGCTCCTCGTCTATGGCTGCTGCAGGCATACTAACCGAATGAGACAAAGAAGTTAGTCATATCACTGACCATTTCGTAGTTGGAAGACCTCCTACGAAGCATCGACCAATCGGGCGAAGCCGGATTTCGGAATCCGTTTTTAAAATGGCACACCAAAAGAAAAAACAAAACAACAAAAATCAAAATTCTAGTCGCTACAAATAATAAAACAACATGTATACAACCAAAGTCAGAACTACAAAACGATTTACAAAACAGATACAATACTAAAATATCGCATATCCACAAAATCTGCCAAAAAAACTAAAAGAAAAAATTACCATATGAATTACATGTAATTGTGAAACTCTCATCATTAGTACCCATAACTCTGGGTTCTAACACATCTTCTCAATGTACTAAATACGACTCTTGTTTCCAGTAAATCCTAAGGGTAATATGCCTTTTGAGTAATTGATAATGTTAAAACGGATAAAGCACGCGTACAATGACGATTTCAGTTAGAATAATAAAAAGTTAAATGAAAAACTCAAAGAAAACTGAGACTCACAAAACTTGGAGCGCTACTGTTACTTGCCCCTTCTACTGTGCATAAATATACAAATCGACTTTTCTACTTTTCAACTCCAATTTCGTTTTACTCATATATACTCACACCGAAACTTCCAACAGCTAATTAATGTTAGTTAAGGTGGGACGTACCAAAGAAATTATGCATCGACGCTATCGCCTTATCCTCAACTAGCCGTATATATAATTTGGTTCGGACAGCGTCCATGTTTAAAGGTCCAATATACAGGGGAATTCCAGTGGGAAATGAAGACTGCACCCGGTGAAGGCCTTATTAAAAATTTCAATCGATTACTTGGGGAAAAATTAGCGCTAAATATTTTTTTGCATTCCAGAAAGGCGACCGATTCTTAATAACAATAGTGAGAATTTCTGGAAAAAATTGTTGCATCGGAATTTTTCAACTCACCAAACCGTATATTCAGTCCAGTATCATCTAGTTTTAGATACGCATATTGATAACGGAGGGATTGTTTTCTTAACGTTAATTTCTTACAACATACAAATTACATTAATGCTAGGCGAAAGTTGAATGAAAGATACGGCTTTCAGGTACGGCCAGTTTAATTCATTATGAACAAAAGGTCTTAAAACGGAAAGTGTCTGACGATTTGGCTAACAATCAGTCAAAATGAACGGCGACAAATATTGGCTCGTGTGCGACCATAAAAATAGAGGCGTGTTATATGACAAAGTGTTTTGATGAATGGTTTACCATATCATTCGGGAATGTGCGAACGTTCATGAAGGGAATAAAACCTATAAATCGGAAAATATTTACCTGCTCTTTATCTTCCTGAGACCTGGGCCAGAGTGTCGCCGTCAAATATATTTCACCCAAGTACTCTTTCTTCGTCTGATCCTTCAATGATAGCGTGACGTCAGTAGCTCTGCAACGAATCGAATCATAGATAATTAGATGTTTTATCATTTAAGGAAGGGGGATAAATCTAGTATCCCTGATTAAAAAATTAAGGAAAGATTTAAAATTTTGGAAAAAAGCGATAATGACGGCGACATCCTAAGAGAAGAATATAGTGCGAGCGTATGTACCGACGAACGCGAAAAATTTCATGAAATAATGTTTATACTCCTTTATACATAACTGGGAGGGCTGCTGACGGTGTTCGTTATATTGGTAGTTCAATTTATTACTCTATTATTAGTAGCTGAAAGTGAAGTATTTTCTCTAAGTTTTCATCTTATGCAATAATTTATGAGAATGAGTTCGCAATTTGTTTGGTAGCGAACTGAATTAGTTATAGAGTCTTTGCGAATGTCTGACAGCTTAATTCCCCAAGTTTCATAAGCAGGATCGGCTTAGTTTCAATATTAAAAAAACTTACACACAAAATTATAACTTCTCAACTGGAAGTGACAAACTAAATTTGTTTCCGATCCGTCCCTGAGAGAGGTGAGTTAAATTACCTTAGAAATAATTTCTGAGCGTTCAAAAGACTCGACGTTATTTCCCGGTAATTGGGTTGGAATATTCCACCCAGAATAGTAATGCTGACGTTGATGAGAAGCCGAAACGACCGGATAACCGAGAATATAAAAGGAACGATATAATAATTTAAAATAATGATAATGATTACAAATTCAATCGGCCACTTTGACTGAGGTTTATTAAATGTCTTAAACACTGCGAAAAGGAAATAAACAAAATATTCCGTCGTTTTTATCTCGTTTGTATGTTGTCGTTTTAAAAACTTTTGAACACTGAATTTCTAATTGGATGTTATAAATTCAACGCCGGCTTTACCAATTAACAGTCCGATAGTAAACAGACTGTTGGATGGAGCTCATAATGAGATAGGGAGAGAAAGTCTGATGCGGTTATGCATATCGTCGTCTACATCGCCAACAACTGCCACTAACTGCTTAATAAAAGAACTTTGTCCGAAAAACAGGAATTGCTTTTCTGGAGCCTCGAAAACAGCCCAGTTAACTGGGACCATCAGTACTTGGTTAAGGCCGGATGCTCATATAATTTAATGAAACGTCACGGCTAAATAATTTAGTTACACGAATAAGGAACGCTCAGGGCGTTCTTTCTTTCCAGTCCCCAAATATCGACTCAATTCCGGAAAAGGGGTTTTCTTGGGAAAGGCCGATATGAGAAAGAGAAGTAGGTATTTATTCTGTAATTGATAATTGGTTTAAATCTGCTTTAAAGCTGTAGTAAGTTTTAAATCTTGGACTAACCGTTTATTTAGGCTTAGAGGAATAAGTTTAAGATCATTCCTGTGAACTCTCTTATCAGATTATAAGATAGAAAAAACCTCTAGAGATCTTCTAACCCCGTTGTAATCTTCTATATATTAAAAATTATCTATATATCTAATATCTATATATATTAAAAACAAAGTTTTATACTTTTTTTATATATGTGTGCAAATTAAGAAGTTATCTTTATATTTTGCGTTACCTTACCGGTCTGAACCCTGTGATCGATTCATTAATTGGTCTCGGGTCATTTAAGACGTTTATGCTTGTTATTCTCATAAAAATCAAAGCGAACCAGTGTATAAAAAAGTTGTAGTTGCTGCCGTTTAACGTCCAATTGTAGCGGCGTTGCTGCCATTGTAACAAATGTTAACTAATTTTTACAAGAGGGATTTTTAAAGTTTTCATCTTCGGCGAATTTCAGTCGGACAATTGGGAATAAATATATCAGAGGCCCCACTTACATAAAACTGCTTGTATGCGAGTGTTATTTGGTCGCTACGGTAGTTGGCCCCCCCGGTGGTAAAAACGTCAGTAAAAAGAAAACATTTCCCTACCAGTTTTCGAGGGAATTTATGAACGAAGGTCGCCGATATAGGGGTCTTTTACGGCCGCTCCTGACACCATCACCGATATGAGAAATTCTCTTTAGACGAAGTAATTTACAAAACGCGAATCTATTTAATGGAGTGAGGTGGTTGGAAGTCGGTAAAAAGGATCCGAGACATTTAAATTTAATCGAAACTAATCATTAATTGAGGTGAATCAGTGACTTTTCTTCTAGAAAACTATACAATCGAGTTTAGACAATTTGCAGAAAATGCTTAACATGCGATGGATATCGCTCAATATCGAAGCAAATACTATTGGCCTTACGAAGGGATTTGTAAATAATTTAACGCCACCGATTATCAAATATATTTAGTAGGAGTGTGGAAGAAGAAATATTTTAAACTTGGAATGCTATAACAGTTTCCACTATTTGAGAAAACTGGCACTGGCGGTTTTGACGGTTTCTTTCTCCAACATACGCTTGTGAATCATTTTCAGAAATTATCTTCATACAAAATAGTTTCAGGAACAGATTAACCGATGAATCTAGTACAGCGTGCGTAACGCTGATATTATCCAAATATCAAATATTGGACAACTACAATCTCATTAATGCATAATACAACAATAACGTTTGTTATAGTTTTTATGATTATGTTTGTGATTTTTAATTTCAATCACAATGCCATATTCTCCAAACGGCAATAAAAAGTTGTAATAACGAATTATATATTCAAAAATTGTCCTTCTCTATCTGGTACGTTAGCAAATTAATAACAATAATTTTTAAATATATTTTCTGGATCATTACAAATCCAGGACAGAACAAATCAATTTTTCAATTAATGTGTCAACTTATTATTTACTGAAGTTAAATTTAAAAACCTTCGAGAATATAATTGTACTGTACGTGTACTCATATTGACTCCCTGTTTCGGGTTCCGATTGATTTTTCGAGCACTGGAAATGTGCCGGAAAATCGTACTCGACTCTGTTTGAGGGAAAAAAGCGCATGTTCGACAATTCGAACTTCTCCCTAATGGAAGATCCGCTGCGAATGATGCGGAGCCAAGGCCGCATCGAAGCCTAATTGAATTACGGGCCTAGAAGATAGCGGCCGCTGTAGCAAACTCAATTGAAGCCGGATTGAACTGACAAAGCGCCGTGTGAACACCGCGGAACTGGGTGGACTGCACTGATTTATTGGCTCAATCAATATTTAGGAGGCTAAATTTAATAATTTGTATTTTATATGATTCATTTTTTCATATTTGTTTAATCACTCCCGTATAATGTGTAATTTAAAAAACTGAAGGAAATGACGTGTTCCTTAAGGCATTCCCGTAATTTGGTGTGACAATTTTGACAGTTTTACCTGTAGTTATCGGTGAAGTTAACGTATAAGTTTATACAACAATATTCCGTCCAATTCTCGGATGCTCTCGGATTCCGCGTCCCTTCCTCACCGATATGTGGTCTCATTTCCTCAAGAATTTTAACCTCTTAGTAAAATACCATTATTAAATTTAGGACAGAACCAACAAACATGCTTTAAGCAAAGTTGGGTCTTCCATATTTTTATTAATTAAATTAGCTCCGTTTTTCACGATTGTCATTTGAATCTATTCCGTATAGGTAAACTTAAGTATAATTAGATCATACTTTTCCCTTCGGTTATCCTACGTTGACTCTAATAGATTACATTATATTAAAAAGGAAATAGAATAAACCGAAAGGTAAAATATTATAATACCGAAAGGTAAAACGGTTATATTTAATCTGGTCCCGAGTTGTTTGTCCATTGGTCTGTGATTACAGGACTAATTGAATTGTTTTCCTCGACCGCCAGTCGAGAGCAGTCTCTGGCAGAGGCCGGCCTGTAGTTCCACGTTTCGCTGATAGGTGGCCAAAACGAGCAAGGTCGTGGATCCCCAAAGTAGGTATGTTTTTGGAAAGGGTCCTTTTCTCAGTAAGACTGAGGCTAGCATCAGTGGTCTGCCGCGCTCGATTGGCGCCAACCGTCAATGAAATGAGCCACGAAATAGTAGTCAGCAGGGACCGATGTTTAAATAACTAGTTCGCCCTCGATTTCTCGTATACTTCGCGGCCTTTCCGCGCCGACAGGTGGCGGCCCCCACATTTTGCTCGCGAATTATCCTGCATCTTAAAGTAAATAAATACGGTTTGATATCAAATTTTAATTTTTGGACAGACCCAACAAGCATGATTTTGAACCACCGTTGGGTCTTCGACGTTTTTTTAAATTTAATTAGTTCCGACTTTTTCTATTCCCCATAAACAGCAAAATCACACATAATTAGATAATTTCTAGTTCGGTTGTTCGCTTTTGCGCTCTTTTTGTTTTTTTTTTATTTATTTTTTATAGTCAACTACAATTTTTTAAAATTATATCTACTGACAGTGCGGTCACTATACATTCATTCACTGAAGGAGAAGCCACCCAATGATGGTACTCCCGTTTCATGCCCTTACTCAGGTCGTAAGGAAATCGCGCTCATTTAACACCATTAAGTTGAACCCCTCTTTAGACACTATATCAATAGCATATATTACCGAATTTGCGGATAAATAACAGGCCGTGTTATCAGCCAAAAGGGACCAGAGAGAGGGTTTACGTGATTACTCACTGAGGGTGATGTGCTCAGCGTAACGGAGGCGATTTCCTGCACCATCACCACCTGTGGTCCACCACCATCAGTACATCCCCCGACCCCGACATGGCGACCACAGCCACAGCTCGAGTGCCAGGAATAATGACACATATCGAGGTAGTGATTTCGTACTAGATTATGTCGAGGCGGTGGGTTCTTCATTAAGAAATAACGTGGGTTATATATTGCACAGATTTTAAACTGTTCATCTGTTCTGGATCATTCAATTGAAACATTGCTTCTGACAATTTCATAACTGCAGCTGTGTCAACATTTATACTTCGTCATAATTACACACTTAGATAGGGTATTAGGGATTAAAATCGTAGTATTAAAATTGAGATATTGTAAAAGGTAAGGACTGATTGATAGAGACAGAGATGACAAAATGGAAAGGGTACTTACTTTCCGAGTTCGAACTTCGTCAGGTCCAGATAAGCTGCTCCCATGAAGTCGTCCTGGAGTCCCCAGTCATAATCGAAAACCTGAAACAAAGCTCGATTGAAAAGCGACGAGGAAATTTTGCAAAATGGATGTTCTGGACCATCATGTTCCATGGATTGGCGTTTACCGACTTAGGGGAGGCGGTGTAAGTTCATTACAACTAACTGATAGTTGCTGTAACTTCGAATATTTAAGCTTCAGATCTGGCTCACTGTTTTATTGTCACAATTGCATCGACATACTTTTCAGACCTATGTCGGATGGCTCGTGTATTCGCCATACGAGCCAATATTACCATATTAAAAATATATTGCCGAAAAATATTATTTCGTTCTTACCGAATATTCTAAGGGGGAGAAAACCGAAGCACCTATCTAAGGGCAACTCGGTGCACTCCCTGTGGTGCAATATAGATCACCATGGTTTAGCTCCTTAGCTCTTTCACTAGGAAGTTTATATGTACGTATATATATATAATTTTATGGGCCTTTTCAAGGGACTGTTTTATGTCAATATTTTTTTCAAACATCATTTTTTTTAAGCTATAAAGTATTAAACTCTTTACTTATCATATTTACTTACTCTATTCTTTTTACTAGAAATTAACCTACAATACCCGCCCTCAGTCCTAATTCAGAGGATATTTGGATGCACTTTCCAATTCAACGTAAAGAAAAAATGCTTCGTTCATTTAATTTCCTTGTATATTTTCGGATAAACGGTATTTGCAATACTTACCGGAAGCCAGTCACTGACAATTATATATTTCCGTTAAAGATTACTTACCTTAATGTGGATAGGGACAAACGGGTCTTCGACAGGCAGCATGAAGTTTTCGTCCCACACCGGATTTAGGTCTCTGTATATCGTCTTCGATTTGTACAGGAGACGGCCGTTCACTTTGAACTTGACGTAGGGATCGCTCGTTCCTGCAATTCGAAATAGCATTGAAATGAACTTCGAGCGAAAAATCCTTACTACAGGACACTATTCAGATAATGTTAATTTCAACAAGTTGGGCATAAGTTTTCAAGTAAAAAGTAAATTCCCAAAGTGATTCCATATTAACTAATGCTAGCCCTAATACTACTGAATGAATAATTAAATCGAGACCTTTTTTAACTATTATATATATATATATATATATATATATATATATATATACATATTCTAATTAATACTTTAGTATGTAGCAATATATGGCAGAAATATACAAATTGAGAAGAATTTACCGCTTTTGTCACGTGCGATTAAGTCCTTGCCACGCTTCAGGAAAATACGGAGCTGAAAGAAAGCATGCTGTCTTAGGGCGGACTCTCGCCTTCTGCTCGACTCCTCGATCGCCTGAAAAAAAGACATTCAAATTGATAATTCATGTCTGAAATACTAGTTATAACAAATGAATTCGCAGAATTGAAATGCTATGGTAGAGATTATATGAGCGTAAAGAATAAAATAAAATTCCTAGAGGACTGATCCTAACTCGTGAAACTGATCTGTAGGAGAGTGCTAGAATGAAAATATAAAAGTTAAATTAAAAAAAAACGTTAAGTCGTTAATACTGATTGATATAGGGAATAGATACAAAAAAGGAGTAGGGAAACTCTGAGTTGATTTAATTTAAAAATTATGGGAAACCCAGCAAACTTGCAAAATTGACTAATATATTTTCATGTTAGTGCAATTGGCGGCTCAAAATTGAACCCACCTATTGGTGTAGAAAGACTGCAATGTGTACGACAACCGAGGGCCAAATTGTTATCTAATCATTTCTCTCTACTGATTACTATTTCGTGATCCATTTCGCTGATGGATGGCGATAACCGAGAAACAAACAAACGTTGGGGGCAACCGGCAATTTTACTTTGAAATTTTATGCACATTCTTAAGTATATTCTAAAACTTTTATTTGTATTTTGGCAAAGCGGGTTAAATGAAGACCCGTAACGAAAACCAGTTTGAATATGTTTTTGTCCTTCGTTATTTAGTAACGTGACTTCGTCAGTAGGCTCTTATATCAGTGTGGAACCCCGGGTTACTGTTCAAGCTCAAAAGCATCCTTCCTAATATATATTACCTCATCCTCAAATCCTACCTTGAGGACAGGTTCTTCAGAGTTAAGGAAGGCCAAGTGCTATCCGACTACTGTTCGGTCGAAGCGTCTGTCCCTCAGGGTAGTGTCCTAGGCCCACTACTCTATACGATATATGTCTCCGATATACCCACACATCCCTCTTCAGTCCTCGCCACATTCGCTGATGATACTTGCAACCTCACCTCCGACAAAATTCCCTCAATTATAACTAGCAAACTCCAAGAGCACCTTTCCAACATCCAGTCCTGGTGCAAACTGTGGAGGGTGAAGGTGGAACACCCGTACGCGACTCAAAAGAACAGATCTCAATAGCAAATTTGGACTTAATGCTCCCTGGTATGTTTCTAACCTAACAATCCATAATGACCTCAACATACCAACAGTCGACGAAGTCGCAAAATCACGCTTCCTTAAATTCCATTCCCGCCTAACTCCACAACTAAATCCACTCGTTCAGTCCCTTTCTTCTTTTACCCTTCCATTATCCTCCCCGCGTCGGCTCAAACGCCACTGGCCCAGACATCTTCTTAGTCCGAAGCCGTAAACTGCTCATGCGAAAAAAGTGGCATCACTGGGTGGTCTCTTTTATCGAGACATTGACGTGAAAAGAAAAAACTCAACACTTGTACCAATAACTTTATTTAGTTGATTGTACAAATATAAAATGTTAAAAACCAAAAAAAAAGTAAATATCAATGAGTCGAACGTAGGTCGATACCTCCTGGGACTGTCCAAAAATTAAGTTTGATATCAAATCGTATTTATTTACTTTAAGATACAGGATAATTCGCGAGCAAAATATGGGCCCACTTGTCGGCGTGGATAGGTCACAAAGTATACGAGAAATCGAGGGCGAAATCGTTATTTAAACATCGGTCCCTGCTGACTACTATTTCGTGGCTCATTTCATTGACGGTTGGCGCCAATCGAGCGCGGCAGACCACTGATGCTAGCCTCAGTCTTACTGAGAAAAGGACCCTTTCCAAAAACATACTAACTTTGGGGATCCACGACCTTGCTCGTTTTGGCCACCTATCAGCGAAACGTGGAACTACAGGCCGGCCTCTGCCAGAGACTGCTCTCGAATGGCGGTCGAAGAAAACAATTCAATTAGTCCTGTAATCACAGACCAATGGACAAACAACTCGGGACCAGATTAAATATAACCGTTTCGAATATCTCACCTTTCGGTTTATTCTATTTCCTATTTGAAAATTGTTGTATAATCTTCGTTAAATTCACCCATAACTACAGGTACAACTTACGTAAGGACACAAGGTCTTAAGGAACACGTCATTTCCTTCAGGTTTTTAAATATTTTGGTCATAAATACGCAATATACGAGAGTGATTAAAAATATGCATAATTATACTTAAGTTTACGTATAATGCGGGAATAGATACAAGAGGGAATAGAGAAATACGGAGCTCATTTAATTTACAAATTATGGAAGACCCAAAGTTGCTTTTAAAGCATGCTTGTTGGGTCTTTCCAAAAATTACGAAATGTATTTTACTAAAGGCAACCTTCACCCGCATTCACCAAGTCTCGGCTTTTCAAACTCCAACCATCACAAAACCATTCATTTAAAACAAGACACTGATGTCCGCATGCACGTACCGATACTTTGATTTATTGCTTCTTATAAGAAGACAGTGAATTGAAAAACACACTGTAATAGTATAAGTGCACAAAATATGATATTGTTTCGTCCACTAAATATGAAAAAAGTCATAATATGTTTAACTTCTAATGAAACATAATAACGCTGTATTAACTTCGATATGTAGGAAGTAGTGACAAAATAACCATGGCATTGTTACAATTTAATTGGTTGCAATGTATTGGTTGGAAGTTGGGGCGTATTACTTCTGAAACAATTAAATTATTATATTTATAGCGAATTAATCAATTAAAATAATGTAGTTAATTAACTGTTAACGTGGGATACACGCATGGGGAATTCAACTAGTTCAGCTGACATCTCTCGGTAAATTGTTGAACTACAACCGTCTAGTACTCAGCTTATTCGCTTCAACAAAAAATTCCACGTAATTTCTGCTTTTTTTAAACTTATCAGTCCGTATCATATTAGAGTTTTGTCTAAATGTTTAACCATTATCGGTCTGGCACAAACGAAGGATCGGTAGAGACTGATCGGACTAATAAAGTATTCTCTTTTAATCTGTAGCAGAGGGAATCGGGAATTCTGAGTAATATTTTGTGGTGTAAAAATAAAGGCCGATGTTCGCCTTACTTACCATGGAGAATGAGTCGAAACGAATTGAGTGAACGTCAAGTGGGGACTTGGCTAGAGGCGGGGTTTGTCGAGGAGGTCTCGGCGAATCGCCACCAGAGATGCCTCCATCCGAAACACCTGGAACGAATAATATTTACTTGTAGACAAATTAAACGCAAAATATATATATAGTATACATAGTAAATATATATATATATATATATATATATATATATATATATATATATATATTGTATGTAACTGTTCGTTTAATATTATTAAGGCAATTAATACGAATTTGGAACGATGTATGGATTCGAAGTTTATAATTGCATACGAAATTTCATATTTAAAGTTTGTCCTTATTTTAGAGTGAGGAATGAAATATCGTTAAGTATAATGATGAGTCGCGTTCTGTTTTCATTGGAACAATTTGGCAGTCGTTCAACAAACTTCCTTAAAACTGGATGTGAGAAACGACTAACCTAACCGATTCGGGAAGTACCTTCGAATTGGCTCAGCTTTTGAAACTCTTTCCTCTTTCTTCTTTATACGGGTTAAACTTCCTGCAGTGATTGCGAAGAGAACTTACACTTGTCTTTGCATACTAAATTTTTGTAGCGAAAATTAATAAGAATATTTTAAATAAATTATGGATAACGATTATAATAAAAATGTTAATACATTCCAAACACCTCAGCAGGGTACACAAAGCGTTATGTAAATTAATAAGAATATTTTAAATAAATTATGGATAACGATTATAATAAAAATGTTTATACATTCCAAACACCTCAGCAGGGTACACAAAGCGTTATGTATGAAAAAATAAAATTGATAAACTGAACAAGGATATTGTCCAAGAGCAATTAAGCGTAATCGTCGCGCTCCAGTTCATTTTAGCTAAGTGCCTAATACACGGTCGGTACTATGTTCAAGACTCGACGTCGACTATTCCTCATCGTTATCTTGGTCTTCCGGGCGAATAAAGTGGAGTTTTAATCTTCTGTCATTTCTTTATAACATGGCCTGCAAAGTTAAAGAAAGAGTTTGGGGGGTGGAATCCCGAGGGGAAAAGTATTTCGGAGACCCGTCCTCCGAGCTTCGAATGGTAATAAAGCTTTAATTTTATCGTAGATTTCGTGTGTTTCTGTCTCCTCTCGCTGGTTTGGTCTTTTGCTAGACCAAAACCGGTTTCGGCTGCTCGCCATCTACAGTTGCGGTGTTAGTCACTTTTGGCACTTTGGATGTTTTTGGGCATCCTCATTGCACTGTCACAGTCAATTGTACTGTGGTGGTTGTCTGTTTGTCGTGTGTATATACACGTGTCTTGTTATTGGGTTTTGGGGAGTGTTGTTTGTCTTCTTTGTGTTGAGGGGGGGGATGTGGGATTTTTGTTAATGGGCATTACCAAGTGTATAATGTGGTTAGTGAAGTTGGACTCCGTTTGCCAACCACATTATGTACTCCGGACACGAGACAATAAACATCAACAAATCCCTAAAACTAATACACCCTGGCAAGAAAGGCAAAGAGATGGATGTAATAGAGAGTACGGAGATTTTAAAACATAAACAAAACAACATTATAAATGAAAAGATAAATTCTCAAAGTGACGCTATATTCGCCCCGCTTATCCTACTAAAGGACCTCACCCGCCCAACCACCACCCCACCCCCTTTTTTGACCGACAATCCGATATAGACTTAAGCCCATTAACAAAAATCCCACACCGGGGTGTTGAGGGGGGTCAACACAAAGAAGACAAACAACATCCCCCAAAAACACAATAACGAGACACGTATATATACACACGACAAACAGACAACCACCACAGTACAATTGACAGTGACAGTGCAGTGAGGATGTCGAAAAAACATCAAAAGTGACTAACACCGCTACTGAAGATGGCGAGCAGCCGAAACCGGTCTAGCAAAAAGACCAAATGAGCGAGAGGAGACAGAAACACGAAATCTACGGTATTCCAACCCTTCGCAGACCACAAAACAGGTATGTTTCATTTTATCAATGTAAGGTAAATGTGTTTCCTTAATTGTTTCATCAACGACAATGATGTTAAAGTAGAACTAATATAAACAGGAAATAACTGAGACCCCATTGGCCTTTCTCCTTTCTTTAAAATTTCTTTTATTTATATTTCTATTTTTCTGGTATGTTTAGATCACGTGGCTTCTTCCTCTTCAGACGTCTGTAAGGGGGTTTGGGATGTCAACGGATACTAGGGTTTGGATTATGATGGTGTGTAATTTGGGGGTGGAATTTCTTGTATTTTTCTAGGCCAAGATCGCGGACAAGCGGGTTGAAGACATAGTGAGATGCGTCGGTTATTTTCATCAATATATCCGACTGTATAGATTGAATTTTGTTAATATTTGAAGGTTTGGTCGAACCGCTCAGTTTTGAAACGTAGTTTTGATCTTTCGTCCAGTAAAGGGTAAATGTTATAGCGGAAAGTACGCGAAGCGCACGTAATAAATTTAATACTCCCGGTCGGAAGATGAAATGGACATGGGAGCGAAACTGTCTTCGGTTCGGGGGCCGCACTCGATGGCGCGGCATTTGAGTGTACTTTAAAGGAGCACAAAGAATATCCTCATCCGCAAATTTCCTTCAATCGATGCCCTCAGTTCTTTTCAAAGCCGCGACTGAAAAGGGGCTTCGAGGAGCTTTTCAGGGGTCTGTCGGGCTTTTGTTCGCTCCGGGTAGTGACAAAAACTCCCCATATTTTCCACCCGAGATTCTTCCCCTACACAAGTATACACGATTTGCAAATTGTCACAACAAACTGGTCGAAAAGTACAGACAGCTGAAAACCTTCCACTTGCAGTGTTACAATCAAAATACTAATTACAATATACAATTTTGTATTTACAGCAATTATGTATTGAACAAAAATAAGAGAACAATATTACTAATGCGGTTGTGCCTCCTGTCGCCTATTAGATGTCATCAGTAGCACATGTTATTGCCAATTTTATTATCAATGACTCCTTCGTTTTATATACTTTTTACTGATTTTCCTGTAATTGCATTCAGTGTTTTTAAATATCTACATTAGGCCCACAAGACAGTGTCAATGCTGTGGATGCTTCATCGGTAGCCGGTTATCGCTAATATACTGAAAGAATGCTGGTGACTTATATTATCAACATGTAGAACAAAACTAAAGTTAACCTATCGAGTAAATTCATTGTTCTAGGATTGAAACGTAGGCTTTAATGCCTTAATAAGGATTACATTTTTTCAGACATAGTCATCAGATTGGAGGGTCTATCCCGGCACAAAAAGGAATACATATCTAACTCTAATTATTAGATATTAATATTGATTGAGGACATCGTTTATGCAAGAAGGCTATCGGGGAAAGGGCGTTTCATTAGTTTCATTTCCTATTCCCTATGTCCACTACTCGCTAAGCAAAATTCGCGGTTAAAACCTGGTACATACCAATTTTTTGTAACAGGAACGCTAATAAAGGCGGTGGGAATCCGTAAGCTATAGAAGGAAACAAGTTATAAGAAACCTGCAGCGGTTCTATGTGTTTCCCGTCTGGCCAATAGCAAAAATGAAAGGCCCCATCGTTGAAAACAGCGGCCTGTTGTCACGTGGTCTTGAGAAAGGTCACGTGGTACTCGGTCAGGGCTGTCTCACTCGTAAACCGGTTCCAATGCGAACCGGGAAAACCTTCCACGTTTCCGATTCATTTTCCTAAAACCTAAAACCGGTCGGCGTTGTGTTCGAATGAAACAACTTTCGGGACTCCGAAAGTTTTATCCGAATAATAACATTATTAATGTCGGCCTTCCGGCACAAATGCACACAATTCGTAACATCCTTTCGCTGCACTGCTACTTCTCCTTTTGTTATAAAACAAATGCCTTTGTTTTTAGACTATATCTCCCACCCATCATGTAGGACCCATCTCAGCACGTTATTTGGTACCATTTCAGGAACAAAAATACAATTGCAAGGCTAAAAAAATCTGTTTTCACACACGTAGCCTTGACTATCGAATGAACGTATAATAATTAATGCTATAGTGTACATGCTGTGTGCTTCATATTAGAGTAGTTTCATTTTTCTGCACGATCGAAAAATGGGGCTGTTCTGTCTGAAACGACCCGATCATAATTTTGTTCAGCACTGATAATCGAGGCGGTTCATTGAACTGACGGTGGACGTGCCGGCACTCCAGGTCCTTGAAATTGATCAACCGAACAACCTGGTTGCAAGGAACAGCTAGAACATCCATTCTGCTAAGCTCGAGTGGCAGTATCACTTATAGTATCTATTTCACACAGCATTCGGGCATAGATCTGGCCATTAGAGAGTGGCTGATTAATTTATCAGCAATCCTAATATTAAAAATATGGGGGTTCTATCAGGGTTCCGAATATCGCCACCAATATTCCATAATAAATAAATTTGAGAAGAGAAAACAATTGAGAGTTCCTCACAATTTTATAAAATTATAAAACAAAATATATAAAGTATCATCCTTAAAAACAATCTCCAAACCACTGTTTTCCTGCTTCCAACCGAACTTCCTGAACCTCCGGAGGAAATACGAGGCAAATGAGAACACCGATTTAACTCGAGGACAATAGGAGACCCCTTATAAGTGTATAAGTAAACAAAAATAATGTCCCTTTTATATCTGTATTTCAGAATTAAATCGAATGTAACAACAACAAAAAATAGAAGAAACCTTGGAATGAAATTTCAACTATTGAAATGGAACTATTAACAAATGAATTGTAAGTACAATATTTATCAGAGCAGCCGTAATTTACGAGATTTTTGAGGAAACAACAGTTCCTTTACTAACGGACATTATAAATATTTTCTGACTTCAAAGTAAAAGGGGATTAAACGCCCCTGTTTAGAGTTGGACTCAGGACCAGCGTAAACAAATGGAAATAGTCCATTGCACAAAACATTTTATATTTATATCAGACTTAGTTCATTTTAATAGCGAGTTTCCTCTTTGTAGCTTAAAAGAAATCTCGGTAAATGTTGTAAGAGATTGCGGACCTGCTCCTCGAAACTGGTATTTTTCGTAGGACAGAAGAGTTCTAGTAGACACTATCCACAGGCCAGATCCTTTGATGATTGTATTTATATAGCGCAATAGGAGATCCTTTGAGGAAATCGTTTAAAATTCTGACCGTAGATTTGTGATAAGTTTATGTTTCGTAATACCCACCACGATTTTACGTGATTATTCGAATATGATTGATCTGAAGGTTGAAAAATATTTTTCATCGTAATGAATTCATTACATACGACGAAATTATTTATACTCACTGAGGTACGTCGAAATAAATTGTTAACTTTTTTTAATATCATACAGTTACTCTTGGCATATTTTTACGGCTCCTAGTACTATTATTCTGACATTTTCCGAGGAAAATTTCTGCGGACCCAGTTAGAGAAATAAAGCGCAAAGTAAGCCGCATCGGGTAAAAACTTGGAAGGGAAGCCTGCCAAATATCCCGGATCCAAAGACACTCCGAAATTTGAGTTGAACAGTTTAAATATTCAAGGGGGTATTTGAGAGTCGTTTTCAATATTAAGAGTCTAAATTATTCTCAGAATTCAGTGCCAGAATACTGACAGTAATTTGTTGTATAAAGGCGATGAAATAAACGTTCGCACCCCACCATTAACCACGATACGATAAATATATAATCGATCGCATGATTTGGTACTAATCTAGACCGGTTTTGGCTTCTTGCCGAATGACAAGATGCCAGGTCTGTACTCTCAGGTTTGACGTTTCGTGATGTTTTTTAGTATGTTAAATTATTAATTTAAATAGGAAGGAAACGATTTCTAATCTCCAGTAAACTTATTCGCGACGAAATGCTGGTTGTCTGTACACAAAATAAAGAGAGTTATTCACAAACAGTTCAAACCACGTGAAGTGTTGATAGTAAATTGTTCATTCATGAATGTCTATAATTTCGTGGATCAATGAATATTCCAATTTCACTGCAGCATATCCACGAGACCGGAGACCCTGAAAGAGACCCGGGTTTGTTTACAAATTTATGCACAAGCCGCGTTCATAATATTTGCTTAAATATGTGTATAGATATTATACGCCTAGCGGAATTACTACACGGTGATAAAACGGAGAATTAACTGTGGACAAGTTTCCACAGAGGTTCCGGAATGGAATTCGGCCGTGTTAAAAATAATTTTAAAGAGAAACAACAGGCTTACAATCTCGACGGAAGTGACCGCCAATCTACACAGAACGTGAGCGAAGAGGAACCGGTCAAGAAATCCACCTGTCACTGTGCAAAATATTTAGAAAAATATATTAAAAACCGCCGATCTTATAGAAGATAAGATTAACGTGTGCACAAAAACTGAAATGTTGCATCGGTGAAAAAAATTTCTCTTAAATTGACGCGTGGTATTTTATTATTTTTTAATTAACATATATTTATGGAAACAAGCGAGGACCTATAATTTTCCTTATAAAATTGTTCTCCCTAGTCATAAATCTGAATCTCCAACCAGTGTGTTCGTCTATCTTCTCTTGTCACTAACCGAACTGCTAAGACGCTAGCAATGAGCAGACCCTTCTAGCGGTATATAATTTTATACACGCCCACCGAAATTTATAATACTAACAAATAATAAGCTCTACCGCAGGGCGTCACGAGAGTGATGCGCGTTCATTATACGAAGTGAAGTTTCAACCAGGCACTAATTAAGGCAAGTCAAGGGCTGGCGCACGGAGCAATTACGCGGACGTGCGTATAAAAAAGAATCATACGAGCGGGACAACAATTGAGCATATATTTTCTTTGAAATTTACGGTATAATAAATACTACAATAAGGCAGAATGAACCAGCTACGTGGACCAATAAATAGTTTAGATCTTGAGGTAGTATTGAGAGCAAAACTTTCATAAACGCAGAAAACGGAATGGATTTAAAAAAGTATACCTGCACCGCGCAATCCGAAAGGAACATAAGTCAAGAGTAGATAGGATGCCCCACAAGCATTCGACACGCCAGAGTGACAGAAAGGGGTACTGAAGGTCTGGTGTAAGAACGGTCTCCGAGAGGAGACAGAAGATCGAGAGAACTACGATATTATAGCGTGCAAGCCCAAATACAAGCCTTTCTAAGCGAAGAACGTGAGGAACAAATAGTTCAGAATTGAAAGCATTATCGAGAGTAAAGCGTATACAAATGCCACCCGGAGAAGAGAATGAAAAACTCGCGTTTTGGTAGTTCCGGTCGAGAGACTCCCATCGGGACTGATGGATACGGCATTACGTGTACGTATATAACAAATACTATATAATATATGTATAATAAATGCTATAAGATTCGAGGGGAGAAACCGCAGGCAAGAATCAGCGTGCGATGTGGAGGAACGATAGTAATGAAAGCAAAACATTCACATATGACACCCGGAAAAGAGAATGGCCCGAAAAAAACAATACCTGCACCGCAGTCCACCGCTCGATCCGAAAAGAACACAATCCAAGAACAATGTCTGTTCATCGCGCCTGGTGTAACACTTCGGGACAGACCGATAAACACTGCACAAAACCGAGGTCACATCCTCCAACAAGGTTGAAACAAGCGCACAGATGACTATAGTGTGCAATCCTGCGGAGGGTCGGATTGCTCGGAATGGGCGCGTTTCGATAGCTGCGGTCGAGAGACTACCACCGGTTCCGGTGCCCAGTCTGTACTGGGGGATAGGGACATTTTTAAAACCGGGCCGGTGGGAGTGGGGGCGATATTTACCTCCGTGCCTATCCCTCCGCGCCACTCGGTGACTGGCTCACCGCAGTGCTAGCCGATGTTAATATCATTATCAATTTAAAAATTACGGTTTCCGCTATTTTCATATCCGAGGTATTTAATCATTTTATTTTCCGAAACTGGCGCCCCAAAGAATATTAACGATATTTACCTCTGTGCTTGTGCCTGGGCGACTGGGTGACCGGTGTGCTGTGCTCGGACGAGTTGTCGGCGTTGTAGTCGGTGCTGTGTCCTTCCTCGTGGGGCGGCTGTGGGGCGTGCGCCACCGGGCCGGCCCCCGCCGACGCTGACGCCCCCGCCCCCGCCACAGCCCCGCACCCGCCACCGCCGGCCCTCTGCACCTCACGCCTCCGCTCCTTGCTCCGCCCCCGCCACCACCGTTCCTGAACCATCTCAGACATCAGACATCTCGCCGCGAGGATCGTTTCCGCAATAATACCAAAAACATAGTATTAATATTAGCACGGTACAGTACCCGTTTTGTGGTCCGCGAGTGTTTGGAGTACAGTAGTATTCTCGATCTTCTGCCTCCTCTAGCCGGTCTCGTCTGGTCTTTTGCCGAGGAGACAGGAAATCGAGAAAACTAGTACCTTTAGAGGTTCCTGTCAATTCCTTCTGGTTTTTGGGTGACGACGGAAGGGGCTTACATACTCCGTTGGGAAAATCCCCTGGTGCGGAGGATTTGGACAGGCCGGGAGATCGAGAAAGCGTTAAGAATAGTTAAAAATAGTCTACATTAAATTTACGCATAAATTCCGCTCCGACATTAATTTTTTCCCATACACCCTACACAGTGCAACATGGACTACTGCCAATGTAGTCCTACACCCTATGTAATGCTCCAGCATATGTAAAGGTACACCCACACCATGGCACTGGGTCAATTCAACATTGCATGTGCTTCTATCGTCGACAAAATATATATACGCTCGGTTAGTTTGATCTGAATTAAGAACCAAGTTGAACAATGCGAGCGCTTCAAACCAATTCTGGGCACACATTTGTTTCACTGAAACAGTAAATGTCTCAATCTCCATCCTTGTAATACCTAAACCCGAAAGCGTAGACTCTTATAAATATCAGAACATATGAAAGTTCGGATTCACCGAATTTTTCTCTTATCAATTTCATTTTGTTAGCGATATTTTTTAAAATAAATTACACCGGTAAATCACGCTCATTATTTATTAGCCAATATAGTTAGATTTTCCAAAATAGGTTGTAGTACCACTACAAAGGGTGTAGGCACTACACTGGCTGTAGCACTACATTGGCTCGTATGAGATAACGCGACGATAGCTTTTATTTAATTTTACCTATTTTATAAATTATTGGATACATTGGATATTTTACTTATTGGCGATGATTGGAACTGGCGTTCATAAGGGCCGCAGTGTCACCTAGCCATCGAAGGTACTTACTCAGAACCTGTGCTCAAGCCAGATGAAGTAGGATTGCCGAAGGTACGTGGCATAGCGCAGTGAATGCTAACTGCTTTTTCCCGCCCTTTGGATTTTTCTCGCCTCGAAGTCGTAAAATAGTACCATATAAGTAATCAATGTAAGAACTCAATCCTACATTACAGGAAAAGTGTCCCTCTTTTTCCTTGTTTTTTGAAAAATGCACTTTTATTAATGCTCAACATATTTTTGATAACATCCCTTGTAATATGCTGTCTAAGTTTTGAATAGTGCGCCTTTTTTTTAACGAGGAAAATCCTTGGACGTATTGGGGATTAACGACAGCGCCTTCGATCCAGAGTGGCAGACGCGACAACCACTGCCTACTGGCTGTTTCTAATTCATTTTGGAAATTTTTAACCAAAAATAAATTTTTAATTTCTCTTTTTTTAAATACCTATATACTTTAGACACATACTAGAGATTGATCCAGATGATGAGAGAAGCATGAATACTCTTCGAGGGCTAGATGTGGAAATTGACCGCAAACTCTTAGAGGATAAAAGGATAATAGGTCATACTGTTCAATTGAAGTTAGAAAAGTTTTTTTTTGCAAAAATCAAGTTTAAATTACCCTTTTTTAATACCTATGTCCTTTAATATTTCATCATAATTATTTCCATGGGTTATTCAGTTTGATTATTGCGGTGTTGTATAATGCGGTTTATTTCAAGGATACATTGTCCGCACAAAACCAGTATACATTCCTGTATACTCCCCTTAGAACCTGTGTACAAAAAAACAAACTGCGAACCTAAAGAAAACAACACAGTCGGATTACAACTGACTGCGACCCTGACTGTACAAGACAGCTGTAGCAGTCAAGAACCCGTGTGTACGTGCCCTTGTTGGCGCGCGTGCGCCTCTATGACGCACTCTGCGACCATTCTAGACGCAGTGTTAAAAGTCTGTCTCTGCTCCGAACCGGGAGATATCGTAAATCAACTTTTTTCCTTTTACGACTACTTGAAAACAGCGATCCCTCTTATTATGTTAGAAACTCAAGCGGCTGTATATTTTTATACATTAATCCCTTGCTAAGTGCGGTTAATGAAGCCTTGAGATATACCGCATAGTTAAAAACCGCACTAACAAGCTTAATAACAGATGGAAATCAGTACGATGAACCCTGAAAAGTGTTTTAAAAAGCCTTACTCAAAATGTGCCTAGTTATACTGCAATGAGTAAATTAAAGGGTATAGGTATTAATGGAAAGTGTGATTTAAACTTTGTCTTTAGGAAAAAAAAATTTCTAATTTCAAGTGAACAGTTACAACAGCCAGTAGGCAGTGATTAACGCGTTGCAGCTTCAGGCTCAAGGCGCGGTCTTGAATCTCCAAAGCTTCCAAAGGTTTGCGTCGTTAAAGAAAGAACTAAAGAACTAATCACTTGCACCGCATTTTTCAAAGAATGGTATCAAACTTTTGTTGCGCATTAATTAAAACCGCAATTGTAAAACCCCTCTAATCAAGGTTTTCCTGTAGTTATACACCTATCAACTCTGAAACTCGCAGTAATAAAGTAACAAAAACATTTTCATTTTTAATTACGTTTTCAGATAACTTCAAAATATTTACTTTACTGAGAATTTCGTTTGCGCTATTTTACAAAGTCTGTAATCATTATCTGACAGTAAAACGCTCAGGATTTAAACAAGACATAGTACCTTATTCCATTCTCCCGGTTGGAATACAACTTTGAATTGGATTAATGGGATCCAGTGGGGAGACAAGTTGAGAGCACTTCGTACGCCCGCTTTTAAATGACTCAAGTCCCGAAAATATCTGGGCCCTAAGTTCCAGTAGAAAGTAGAACTATATCGAGCTTAATGTGTCGAGAAGTCAAGGCGAAATGACCAAATAGTTTCAAAGCGCTGACCTTATGTGAGTTGGAAGAAATTATTTAAACCGTTTCTTAGAGGCGGCAATGTAACTTTGAAATACAATATCGAAATAAATTTGATATCTCTGGATATAAGACTATTAGCCTGTGGGCTATTAGAGGGACGAACATATCCAATTTTTGTGTATAAGCTGTGGACATATATTGCCGGGAATAATAAGGAGTTCATAATAAAACCATGGAAGTCGTATAATAGCGACAAGCAATTTTTCCACAAGTTTCTAGTTGGTCACTTCTACACTTCTGTCATTAGGACACTAGTAGTACAGTGTTAAATAGAATTATGCCCGCTGGTTCATGTTTTGGGTTCGTGATATTCTATCTCAATTCGCTTATTGGTCTTACACTATAGACAGATTTCGATTACGCAGCAGAGAAGGCGAAACGTTTGTAACGTGATGTCTTATCGACAAACTGTCAAGGAGGCGGCTCAATATTTTACAGAGTGGCGGCGTTTAGAAAATGAAACCGGTCTAGCGCGGGATTAAATAATCAGGCGAAGATCGCATGAGATGTGGTATACATTTATATTTATATCGCTATGCATTCAATTCCAAATTGCTGAATTCCCAGCTCTCAACCCTCCCTTTGTATGAATATAGGTCAATGACTAGTTTGACTTAAACTGTTCACATATAGAATTTATTAATAGAAGCAGTTTTCTAACTTTTCCAGTTATACAAAGCTCCCCACGTTTATTTCTGAGCTACAGTTTAACCGATTGATAATTCATGGAGGTTTGGTAGGTGTCAAACATGAAATTGTTTGATTATCGATTATATGTTCGCCTTACTGACGAAAGAAACAAATATTCAGGAACGAGTTCAAATATTTTTTGAGTATACGCGGGGTTTCGCAATGTATTTTTCGTTGTGGCAATTCTTAACCTCGAAGAATTTTTTTTTAATGTTGGCCCCCTCCATACCTGCAGGCTATTTAAGGCCCTGGGGTTACTTTCACCATTTTTTAACGCATACAAATTAGGGTTCTTGTGTCTTGTCATTTCAACATCCATCGTATTTTCCGTGTAACAACAGACGCTATTTGTTCAGAAAACAAGACAAAAGCCATACGAATGTCGATAGGGCCCGCATCTTTGATCCCGTATCCCTCATCGGTACGGACTATCGGTTACGACATTGACACGGATAATTATCGCTGTATTAGCGGCCACCATAAAAACGGTGATGTTCACCCATCGTCAACCACTTTCGATGGCCACGTTCATTTTGAGACAAATCGAATTCATTGAATGTGTCCGAAGCTAGATTTTGGAATATACCCCGTGAGGCGTGTAACATTTTCTCCGGTGACGGACCGCGTCTCGGTGTGGGCTCCGCTCAAATAATATAACGCACGAAATGGACAAAATGGACGTGAGTGCGTCGCCTTGCCTTAGCCCAAGCGATATGGCAAACTCACTGGAAAATCAATCTCAATCGTGAATTAAATAAAAAGACATAGACTAATTTAAATGTAAATTACTGTTCAATCGCAACAGCCTGTTACAAGAGAGGATCGGGTTCAAATGCAGAAATTATTCCTTCTATTATTTAAAAAAATAGTTAATACTGCTGCAAAACAAGCATCCCAGAAAATGGTACCAGGATAAATGGGCCGGCAGGCCGGGGGCCAAACCATTACCAAGGATTCAATCCGACAAATGGTCTCCGGCTTCCCTTTCCGACCAATTGATTTCCAGTTAATTATTCGGAAAAAGGGCGGTCGCTGTGCGATTGTTTTCCGATTTTTACAACGGTGCTGTCAGTGACGCGGACTCGTGAAGATACGACAGGGCCTTTCATGCGGAAAGTCAAAGAGAATGTCATTGTATGGAGGTCTGACGCGTTTTTTGTTCATAGCAGGATGTTAGATTTTTGTCGTGAAATTATACATAAAATTTATCTAAACTAATATATATATATATATATATATATATATATATATATATATATATATATATATATAACTAACATAATAAAACCGAAACTGGTCTATCAAAAGACCAAGCCAGCGAGAGGTGACAGAGACACACGAAATCTACGGTCTAGCATTTTGCTTATAGCTAAATCAAACAACAGTACATATTTACAGTTTTGAATTTGGATGTATAATAATGTACATACATATAAAAGTAATCGGTCGTTAGCTATAAAAATTAAAGTTTTATTGTAAACCAGAATTCGTAATTAAAAATGACGTATTAAAAGGGTTTTTATTGGAAATGGAAACTTATTACGCAACGGGGAGACGTGGTAGTCTTTGAAAAAATAAGTAAGAGAGCCATTAGAGAGACAGCCATTTCGGTGTTGTATAACATTAAAGATTCAATGAATTTTCGATGAAAAAGCAATTACCGATGGTCAATTATTTGCTATAATATTTACTTAAATGCACTTTTATACCTTTTCGTGAGAGGGGTGGGGGTTCGCTGATTTTAAATCAACTAAAAAGTTCACACAATCTCACACTTGGGAATGAAAACTGGTGGCTCGTCTCAAGTACATTACTTTACAGTTCTGACATATGGAGTACAATTACAATTTCGACCACACTATTTAGAGACAAATTAAATGTTTGTATTTAACGCTAGATATCCGTATATATAATGAGAGTGGGTTCATCATTATTATTAATAAATGCCAACTCTTAATTGTAACTAAGGCGAATCGGACAGAAAGTACAGACGTTCTGACAGAGGGCGGTGAATAAATGCGCGCCCAGAATTTATACAATATCTCGGCTGGAAAAGATTAGTCGCCCCAAGTTCCAGTCCTTTAGGCGGGACCGAAATCTCGTTAACTCAAGTTCTGTGTAAGCGCGGTTAAATTGAAAGCACCGAATAACTAGACGGCGGGAATAATAGAAGGGGAGCGTCGACATTACAAACTGGTCGATTCTAGAAGTATGAAACGATACTCATTTGATTCCTCTCTGCTTAGGGCAATCATCTACACAATTATATGTATGTATATATATATATATATATATATATATATATATATATATATATATATATATGTCCTCGTTTTTTCTGTATACATCAGGTTTCAAGTGACCTAAAAAATTTAACACCATCTAAAATATTATTGTGTCGAATCAAATTCTACCCCTGTTACACTAAATGTTGATTAACTCGACACGTTTTCCTAGTTAAATATAGTTTTATAGTTATTTGTCTCTTAAATTAATTATTTTATTTTTCTTGTGAGGTGCAGGAAACACAATATTTTCCTGGCTACTCAATTTGATAAAATTCGATTCAGCTTGAAAATTCAGGCAAAACTTGAACAGGAATTGATGAAAATTATTTTAACGAGATATTTATTAACGTAGGGAATACATCAAATGCCTTCTGTTAAAAAGTTATACCATCCATAATGTAGATACACATGTAGGTACATATGTAGATACCATAATGTGGATGCACATATTATGTTGGCCCGCAATGTATCTGACTTTCATTTTCCAGTTATCCGATAAAGACCTGCAATTTTCCAAACATACTATCCCTCAATACTACTCCGAGCGACTTCCGCTTTCCAGTTATACTATCCCTCAATACATCGAGCGCAATTTGAATTGAATGTCGCTTAATTATTTACTTTTTCATTTAGTCTCGTTTGGGAATCCAAAAAAAAATGGTCCGTCATAAAAAACCGGAATTTTCTTTCGATTGGGCCCGAATTAAAGTAGCCTGGAGCGTCCCCCGGCACCCAACGTGGACATCCTGTAATTAATTCGATAATGTAAGGTATAAGACAGGGCCGATACATCACGCAATTATAGTGTCGTTAGGAATGTTAATGCCGGGGAGGTTTTATAGACGACGGCGGGCACTAATGGCCCCTCTCTGACGACGCAGAGCCCGGTAAGTGTTTTATGAGAAGCAAGATCGTGTTAGAGGGTAAACAGCCTGGGACATGGTACTACACCCTCGTGTCAGCCTTCGTATATTTCCCTACAAACCCCAACACTTCGAATATATACAATTGCCATGTCAAATTGGACCTGCCTTACACCCTCAGTATAGATAGACAATTTAACTTGCGGTTAACATAGCGCCAAAGCTAGTTTCCAAAAATGCGGAATAATATTTATCCTATGTTTAATATGATTTGAAAGTTGACTGCAAAAAGTAATTTGGCGGAGCTGTAACATCATATTCGTAACGGAGTTAGTACGCGTGATTGGAGGCACCGTGTGATATAACCTCGTTCGTAATTATATATCCAAGATATAATTATATCGTAAAGATATAACCAGCTCGATAATTTCGTGCATTATCAATTATCAAACATGCGTCCCCTGAACCCGTCAACTTTTCATTGACTTTGGTCGGAGAACTAAATTTGACTCAGACAATTTTGAATTTCATTTGGGAACACTGTAGAGTCAAATATAGAACAAAGGCGGATAGGTCACAGGGCAATTCGGATGGCACAAAACAGGTAGATGGAATTATTGAAGGCTTATTATCACCAATATTTCAGTCGTCGCTTGGAATTTCGTTTACCTCTCGCTGGGGAAACGCGGTTTGATGTTTGGTGTTGGAATTGTTGCGTTAACCTTGTGCAGTCTCCCTTCCCACCTTGATGTCGGAGGGGGGGGGGGTTCAAACAGGAAGTCGTTAGGGTAATTGCTGTAATTGCTTCTTCTTAAAATAAATGAAGGAATAGTTGTCTATTCGCCACACTAAATAATGCAATTGAATAATAATAAAATAAAATCGTAGCCAGCCGTTGGAGTATTTCCTGTAAAGTGTGAAATACCCGACTCGAAAGATTCGGCTTAAAGCGTAAATTAAAAGACCACGGACTTCAAAATTGACCCTGGCCAACAAACGCACAATCTAAAAAGCTGTATTGAAACCGACACGGGCATACAGCATAGAACTGTGGGATTCCACCGAGACATCCGACATCGCTCGCATCCAGAGATTCCTATCAAAAATACTTCGAACCGTCCTTAATACTCCTCGGTATGTTTCAAATCACACCATTCACCACGATGTCAACCTACTGACAGTTGAGGAAATTATAAGTTACCAGTCCAGTTTCATTCCCGTCTTATTCGGTAGTTAATTTAAAGATTGAGCCTTTAATTTTCGATGCATTACTTTTAAGTAATATTTTTTCTAAATTTGCCAACACCTTTATGGAGTCAGCTCCTTGCCGGAGCCCGTTTCTGTAGTTACCTGAGAAAATATAACAAACTCTTGCAACAAAAAATACCCGATAGAGTGGCATTCGCAGATTTCCTTTTCCATTTATTTGAACAATTGCCAGTATTGTATTGATTTGTTAATTTTTATTTCATAATTATCGGTGTTTTTTATTCTCGTGTTTACAAATTAACGCTTTAGAAAGAAAAGGATGTGAAACGTTTGGGAGGAAATAATTGGAGTTTTTTTGTCGGGACAGTCGTTAAGAGTAATGGAAAGAATCCTTTTCCGAAAGAAAAGAGATTGATGGCGGGCTTCCTTTTTTTTACCTTCTTTTCAACTTTTTTTTCGAATTAAGCACTAAACGTCCCTTTGGGCGCCTTTTACCTTTAATCTGCATCTAGAAAAGAAAACCTTGTAGAAGAAAATATTAAATGACACAAATTCGCGGTAGATCTTTGCTGTATTAGTGTAATAAATGTAATTAGACTTCCCAAATACTTATAGTTAAATAAATACCAAAAATACCATAATTTTGCCTTAAATAATGAACAATTTATGAACTTATAAGCGGGATATTATTAATAATATAAGTTAATTACACGTATGAAACATTTTAATATAGTAATGAATAAAATATCGTAAATGTTTAATTTGAATGGATAGCTTGTTTGCGAAAGTATCACGTATTCTTTTGTTCATTTGATTTATAATTTGATGATGCAACCCTGGAACCCAAGTTGCTCTGAATAGCCTGAGAGCAATTGAGTTTTTTGTGTCGTCATATTTGCTCATCGGCCTCGAATGTTCATTTGGATTCTGATCAGCTGAAAACCAAGCGAGTTAATCAAACGCATAGATATGTCGGGCTGTCCCGGGGTCTTAGCCGCAGGCTTAATTAACCTAGGATTGACAATCAAGCAGCATTCGCTAGTTTGTATTAATGATCTAACTTTCTCCGGGTTGTGTAGGCGAAATGTATTACTGCTCGCTCCTATGCTGATTTATTTTCACGAGGAGGGCGCGAGTGAAAATCGCGTTTCACAAAATCATATTTTTTAAAATTCTTTTTCTCTGGAAAGTTTAACCGAAAGAAGTTTGACTGGGAAATTATTATAAGCTGATCGGCAACTTGGGCTTTCCGAACTTATTCCTGGAATTGAAAATTTGAATAAATAACGACAGTAGATCGCAATCGACATTAGACTTGGTAAATTATTGGGCGATGAAAATGGGTATATGTATTTCGTTAATCCAATCGAAAAGTCACGAGAGAAAACCGAATTCTTAGGCAACGATTTCGCAATAACTGGTCTAATGAAATTTTTTCCATAATAACTGGAGCATAACAATTTATGAAATGAGTAATATTTGTTGACTATAAGCGCAAACATATGTTGCCCGCAGTATTTCGGTGTTTACCCCAAAAATACAGGCTGGAAAAAGGAAGCGGGAAAAAGTCCGATGACTTACCCAAGCGAACAGAGGATAGCAAACACGGGAGACCCCCTGGCCGAATTCGTAAATCCACACACTGTCACGCAGGAAAAACCTCAGAAAATATTATATAATATTGCGAACAGAAAGAAGATGCCGGGGGAAAGAAGATGCTAATTTAAATACTTACAGTTACTCAAATGCTGTTACTTAACTGAATACCACCGGACTAGCCGCGGGGACCAAATGTGAGAAAATCGCACCGGTGATGAAAATGGGCTCTATAAACGCGTTTTTGTTAGCTGAAATTATTATTCCTATTACAGAACATGTAAGCATAGGAGATGGAATACTGAAGGAAAATAAAGCTCATTTTCCTTAAATGAAGCTAATTTTTTCTTTAAATAATTGTATGCTCCTTAAAATGTATATGTTTTCGGTTACATTGTACACAATGATATTGATAGTACAGAGTCCGAATCGTCCCATCGGTTAGATATTATTGGGAGTTGTCTAACTGCTTGTGAGAAGCTTCTGACTCCGTGGCAGAACTGAATAATTACCCTTCATATTGAATACGAATTAAACAACCTATAAGATAAACGTGAGCTTTATTTACTCTTGTAATTAAGCAATTTAACTATTTGCTTTATATAACGTCTTAATATTTTATGTTTATGTGAGCGATAGGCCAAGGGTTACGATAATGCATAGCTGAAAGAAGGGAGCATAAATTAAAAAACTTCTAGCATGAACTACAATATTTCTGTGCTTTAATCTAGGCCTGAGTGCACAGATACCCTCGGCACAGATAATAAATTTCCTAATCAGCGACGCGGAAGTTTGGCTATTCCTTTTTATCTCGACCGAGTCAATATTTGAAGCACCAATATTCCTCCCGCCCCGCCTACTGGAAACGTGAAAAGCCCCTCGCTTGTAAGGTAAAGTCAATAATTGTAGAAAGTTTTTATCTTTTTTCTAAAATAAAGTTTAAGAGGGATTTTGGAGTTGAAGTTGCAGCGATCGAATGGAAAATTAAACACAATTAAAAGCGAGTTATAAAAATGTTCATAAGGCGTTTGTAAGGTTTGGTGAAATATTTGAGTTTTTCGATTTTTTTCATTTGTTTCGCTCTTTCAACTTCATGTTTCTTCATATATTACAATTCACTCTAGTACCGAATGACTGGAGGTTTCGGATCGGAATATGGGAAGATCCTAAGATCAATGAAATTCATATCCCCGTATTAACTGATTACGGCATATCTAGGCAATTACTGTTGTTTTATTGTTATTAAGTTATTTCAATTTATTTAGAGATGAGCATATCTGTCTCTGTGCCCTTATTGAGGTATTACAGAGATAACGAAACGCTGTTTCGTTAACAATTTTTCTCAAGTATCAAAAAGTAGTCGATGCATTGTATTCTCCGTTCCCAGTTATGGAATATACAGAGGTTCATTTCATTCCAATTGTAATGTAAAATTGTTTTACGCATTTTACGGTTCATACCTTACAGTATGTTATTTAATTTTAACTAACTTCCTGGAATGCAAAAAGGGAAATTCCGTCTAATCCCGCGCCGAACGCGAACTCTCGGCAATGTGTAAACAGGAGGCGTTTAGAAACCGACTCGAGTAATTTATGCCAATTCGGCGGAAGAACTTCGACAGTATTTTCAAATTTAGGTTTATAGTCGACTGATGCGGGGGGTGTTTGGCAAATATGCCAAACTGTCTGCAGATTGGAAATGTTTGTAAAGTTATTTTGTTAACATTCTTAATGGCACAACCAACAACCAGTAGATGTTATAAGTGCAATTGATTTGTGTATTGTCCCGACATGGCTCACAGGATGAAGAAATCACCCACTGGTGACACTTCCCTGCTTTTATTGTAGACAGAGTAGATCCTTGGGCCACTATTCCGAGGGGGGAATAATGGATGGGTAATGGAGGAAAGAGATTCGACGAGAGGATTGGCATGAGGGAAAAGACGGGAATAAAATTTAGGAAACCGAGATTTTATGACTGGGTCGACTGATGTAGGTATGCTGAGGTCGTGGTTAAGAGGGAGATTGGAAACATACCGGGAAGCGTTGAGGATGGCTCGAAGGACTCTAGATTGGAATCTTGGGATGCGAGCAGCGTTGAATGTCGATACCGTATGTCCACGTCCGTTTCAATAAAGCTTTGTACATTGTCAGCCTGTCGGCAAGTAAGTTTTGAAGTCCTTATCAGTAAGGGTCTCAACAGTCCAAATTTACTATTTAAATCTATTTTTTCAGACGGGTACGAGGATTCTCCACACAGTAATAGGACTTGTATCTGAGGAAAGGATGGCTTTGCCATCGGCAAATGATGCTAGAACAGTGGAAGGGAAGTTGTGGGATATTGGTCGTGTGTACGATCGTAACAAGAACACTCCCCTGGGGTACTCCGGCTCTGATTCGGTAATAGGATGACACTGAAGATTACCATGAACGAAATTTCGATTGGAAATGAAACAATCGTTTTCCGAGACTCGGTATGCGGTGAGGGTATAAAGAACATTAACGATTATTGCTGGCGTTTAAAAACCGATTCTAAAGCGGGACAACCCTTAAGCCGCGTGCAATAAAAGTCGTTTTATAGAAAACGTTAAGAGGGGTGCTATCTGTTGGCGTCTATAGGCCGTAAAGAGGGCACTCGTTGGCTGACTTCAATAAAGAGATATTAGAGCGTCAAGTGGTTGGGTAGGGCTTAACCCCGGCTTTACTTCATCGCTGGGTCTCGACCTTTAGTCCTCAATATCACTATATTCGAGGCGGGGAATACGCTTACAATAGAATTTTTCAATACGAAATATGCCGCCTGTAATATAAGTTGCAATATCTATTTCCTATATCTACAGATACAAGTGTAATGATCAACCTGGAAATGTGTGCACGTATATAATCTACCAAAATTGGGGAATTACGTACGATTTAATGATTTATTTCAAATCTTGAAATATATGATATATGAATTTTATTCGATTACCTCGTATAAAAATATATTTCTTTTTTTATATATATTTTTATTTTATATATATTTTTTTCGATTAATCCTGACTAACTTTCTGTTTTCAAGTCGAAATACGACAACCGAAAAGACCCGAACTATATACTTCGCATTAATTTAAAAAATATCAGCGACTGGACTCATCTAATATTTTATTGGCAAATTTTTAAAATATTTCCCATCAAAATTATGCATGGCTAATTGAAATACCTCATTTTGGAGTCGGAATACTGCTTTTTATTTTGATCCACTTGCTAGAAATGGACAAGTCCGTGTCGACCAAGTATAATTTTTATTTTATATTGCTGTAGGTCTTTTAAAACTTCTGCCTCCTCTCGCTAGTCTGGTGTTTTACTGGCAAAGTGAGGAAAAATAAGATCCAGAAAATTACAGTATTCCAAACCCACGCATGTCACATGTAGTTCATCCAAACTACTTATTAGTATTTCATATTTTTTTTAATTATACGCGAGCGGACTCACCAACGGAAAATTATAAAATAATATGAACGCCCAAAATTAACGTGCGGAGTTCCCTCTCCGTATTGCCCAGTGCATGTCACTACGTGTACTTTGAGTGAGAGAGTAGTTTTCCGCTGTTCAGCATGCACATATTAAACATACCTCGCTTTCCCACTAGTGCTTCCTTCTTGTTGTTCGGTAACTACAAGTTCGCAGTATAACCTTATAAACAGCTCTGAAAGTCATATTCCTTCGAGTTGCATTATTCATACGCTGGTAATCTTCAGTACCTTCATTGGTAATCTTCCTTGGTAGCTTCAGCTAGAAAAAATAGTTTTAACACCGTTCAATACCGCCCGAAACCTCCTAAATTAGATTTACTCGTTTATATATGTTTAAGTCTTGTATTACACCACATCTAATGCCAAATAATAATTTTATTATATACAAGAATGAATGCTAGAGAGGTCAATAATATTCTGTAAAATGAAATATTCAATGACCTGTTGCTCTCTGTGACATTCGTGACAACAGTGGCGGGTTGCTGATGAAATCGCCTTCCCTGGTTTATATTATCGACGGGTGCATTCATCGGCTAATTTGTCCCGATTTCGTGGGATCACTTCGTTAAAAACGACCAACGAAACCGTAATGACCGTCCAGAAGCCATCAAATCGCAAGTAACTGGCATAACCCCAACACCAATTAAGAGGGCGGAGACGCAAAATCGAAAACGAAATAATTATAACAGGTCTGCTTCGAATGATCTTAACTTGTTTTCCGCTTGAATAAGTGTTCAACGACTTTGTTGTCCTATTTTTGAGTGAAACCTCCACCTGAAGTGGTAAATCATTCCCGAGGCTTTCGTGGAGATACTGGGAAGAAGAGGACAAAGGCAGCACGCGGCCAATTTGCATGACTGTCTGACTGAAAAGCGAAGTTATTTTCGCATTATCGCACTAGTGAATTGCCGAGAATTGCGTAATATGGAACTACGTTGGGAGGGGCGAAGAGAGGAATTTATCGTGAAAATAAGGGTATAATTAGGTTTTTTATGTCTACATTAAGCATGTCAGTCACCGAGCAAAGCTCTGAACTACAAACGGAGAATGGGCGGTTCAAAAAACTGGGTTACTACAAAAACGAATTGCTCAATACAGCGCTCGAACAAAAAGAGGCATAAATAAAATAATTAACAGAGAAGGAACTCAAAAGAGCTACCTAACAGCAGAAAATATAATCATCGATTCCTCAATCCGAAGGACGTTAAACAAAAATAGTGCATATAATTCCTAAGAATGACATGATTATAATTACTTCAATAATTATTTTGAACGATTAAAACAAACCCAAACTTACGATATCACGCGCACGTGCCTATACCTATCTAAAACATAAATCAAATATAAAATAAGGAATTTAAACATAATTTCATCAACGATACGAGCAACTCGTAGGACGCCGAGTTTTTTGCATTCGACCCACTTTCAGGATAGTTCTTAAAGATACACTGGAGGCCACGACGTAATGTGCGTCGTTAATAAACAATGTGGCCACGTGACTAATGGAATTAGTTTTATTTTGGCTGCAGGCTGTCTTATATCTCGGATTGCACGCCACAAAGGATCTGATTTCGTCCGGACAGGAACCCCCCCCTTAAAACGTTCGATTCAAGTACTATATTACATAAACAACGTTTGAGAAAAAGCATATTTTGTTATTGAAACACTTTCGCTACGTTTTAAGCAATTTCGCAACTGCGCTTCATAATATTTCTACCGTACTTATGGCACTGAACTCTTGTGTAATTATTATCCTATTTTTGAATTCCTACGGTTGTGGCAATAAAACAGTTAGAAAAAAGGAGATAACTCTAATTTTACACAGTGTATACATATATACATGTCCATTATATAGATGTACTTATATTTATTTTTATTTTTTGAATGTATTTCTGGTTCCTGAATATATAAACTTCGGTTTACTTTTGACAGTAATAATAACCGAATTTTTAATCTAAATAATTTACACGGTTTGGACTTTGAACTTGTCACTCATGGCGCTAATCGTCGTATATTTTGAGTGTAGAGTGCCCCAGTGGCGGTGGAGGTAGGAAACAATGCCGGGGGGGATTGCAGCACGTGGAAAACCAGAGCCTTACCCATTCCCCAATCTTCCCTTTTCTCCCAGCTGAACACCCGCCCTTATATATTATTTTGTATCCTTTATCCTTTACAAACACACGTCCTCAACTGCCGGGAACTTATAAATATATAAATGGCTTCGGGATTGCAGGACCGAAACATATTATTTTTTCAAATTCTTCGCAATATTTTTTTTTAACTGGATAAATATTACTCATCTATTCTCGGGGTTAGGCCCCATAAATATGCAAATCGAGTCCAGAATTTAAATCACAGAGGTTTATGAATGAAAGGATATTACTATTAATTTACTGAAATAGTATTTTTGCGAACGTTAAATGATTAATGTTCAGAATTTACCATTACTCAGTATAACATTAATTTCGGGACAAGATTTCGTTATTAATAATTCCTTTGAAACAAGCCCCATACGGAATCTTTTATGATTTGGCTCGAGGGAATAAAACTGTATTTGTTTGGCTGAGTGCACTCGAATTGAATTCCGGATATCGGCATTTTCCCATTTCTTTAGTGGAGGTAGGAGAGGTTTACCGCCGCGTGGCAGTTAACGAAAATCTCGGCCGGGCCGGTGCGATTTTCGTTTTACCCACGGAGCCCAGAAAGCGCTTCCTATTTCGCGTTCCGAAAGCGCCACCCCCGAAACTCCGAATCGATGGAGGTTTTTCTGTGTTTAGGGCGGAAATTTCATTCAGTGGGAAATGTGCCCTTTGTGCCTCACCGCGAGAGCCCTGTGCAGGATAAATAAGCGAATTATATCATTAAACGGGGCCCCGGCTGAAATCCTTTGTCGGCTGAAACCGCGCCGCGATCAAAGCTGTTGAAAGATAAAAAAGACCGACCCGGCTAGAAAACCGGGTTAATTTTCAAATAAAAGAACAAATTAGAGCTATCTGATTTTTCTTTTTGTACATGCCCCATAATTCCCTCCGGAGTTTTTCTCCATGCTGGCCATCGGCCGGGATAAGGGCGCTTTGCTCGGAAACGAGAAAATGTATACCTAGCGAAGATTCGCGGGGTGAATGCACCGGTAAGATTGATCACATGATGAAGAGAAAATAAATTAGTTGAAAACTTGAATTATCACTAACTAATTTGTAAGGCGAGGAACCTCGTTTGGCACGGGTTGACCCCGCGCTATTCCGGATATTTCCTATGTTTGGAAACCACACAACAATACTGTTTCCATAGATTTCGTGTGTTTCTTACTTAAGGGCGCACCCTGAAGTACTCAAGTACTTAACTAAAGTTCGTTTGGTGCGCTTACACCGATTAACTAGCGCCCCGCTGAGTGTGGTGCGGAAATGCACTTAACTAAAGTCTGTTGGGTGAACTTGCACAGATAAACTAGCAACCCCTGAGTGTGGTGCGGAAATGTACTTAACTAAAGTTTGTTGGGTGCTCTTGCACCGATTAACTACTGCCCCCTTAGTGTGGTGCGGAAACATCCACATCGATGGAAGCACTTGCACGGATTAACTAGATTACTAAAAATAAACTGTTTTCAATGAATTTTTGTTCAACAGGGAACCTTTTATGATCGTAAATACACAATACCAGATGTTTCCTGTCAGACAAAGCCGATTAATAAAATCCCTCCCAAACCAAATAAGACAAACAACATCCCCCCAAAACACAATAACAAGACACACACAATCTTAATCTTCGACGATTTTAGTACCGCGTTAAAAAGTATATATATTATATCCAGTGCGAGTAATTGTTACTTATCTCTGTTAACAATGTTTCAGTGAGAAATGGTCGGATTAGGAGTGATAAATTTGGAAAAACAAGTGTTAAAGCGTTTAATAAGAAAAACCAGTTTTAAGGACCCGAGTTAATTGAGAGAATTGTTGGCTGAAACTGTATCGATTTGAGTGGGCCGGTTCCTGAAAAGACAGCCGGCTGTCGCTATACCGGGCAGCCGATAGACCTGCGACTCATCAGTCCCATTGACGAATCCTTCCTTTGCCCCGATTAACTTCAAACCGCGCTTTTGCTAATACAACCGGCTAAATAGAGAGAGTTCGGAGAATTCAGAATTGCGCTTCGGAAGCTTTGAACGTTCACGAGAATTCCTCCTTCCGAAAAAATTCCTATTGAAAAAAGAAATCGGGACTAACGGTTAGACGTACCTCATTATCGGTCTCAGCGTTTGGATACAGACCTCCTCCTTTGAAAGAAATCGATAATCGGCCAATGTGATTCCAGTTGAATTAAGTCTAAGGATAGTAAGTGCGGAATAGAGGGTGGGCGGATCTCCAGAACCCCATACTCAAATCCGTTCGATTTCTGGCCTGGTTTAATTCCATGTTATTGTGGCTTCATGTGAACTGCCTCTCTGGCTCAATTGAGTGGATTACAATGCAAGTAATAATTTTTATTCATCTAGACTTCATTCATCGACCTTATGAATTCAATCGTATTTAATTAACATCCGTTCTATATACGTGCTCGAGAATTACAAAAAATTTTAGTTTCTATTTTTTTAGTCGGATTTTTTTTCTAAATTCGTTTCCATCCATGGCATATTAACAGGTTCGAACTGCCGACCTCCGGGTTTGAACACACACGTTTTACATCAAATTATGAAGGCCTTATTTTATTTAAGTGTACAAATCTAACTCTATCGTATTTCATTAACAATTGTCAATTTAATAATTAGATTTCTGATTTTAAATGCTCGAAAAATCCGATAATTTTTTTTACATTATTAGCCGACTTTTTTTTGAGGAATTTACAAACGCTTAATTTTCTTTAAACTAAGGAATAGCACTTTTAAGCGTCTCCAGAGTTTTAAATTTGAAAAAAGTTCAATCTATGGAGCTGCTCGTTCTCGAGGTCGAAATCGCGGCCCCGGCGGACGAGATCCACGGTAAAGCCGAAAATTCGGTATGCCAGATTGGTCGCCGGGTACCGTGGAGCCGGGTCCCACTCCTACCACGAATCGATAAAACGCGCCAGTGCCCGGAGGGTGGGTCAGGGGAGAGCCGGTTTCAGGCCGAATGTCTAAGAGCAAATATTTGGACGCCGAATCGCGACCGGACGCCGCGTTGAAACGCCGTTAATGGGAGGATTACCGGCCGGCAACTCGTAATTGGGGCCCGGGTATTCCGCCTCCCGCGTCTCGTCGCTCCACAGGATCGCCCTATATATATCGCGTTTTCCGCTTTCCGCGATACGCTTTCGCCGGAATATTTAGCCGAGATTAACCGGAAACGCACCGGGAACCCTTTCATACTTCCACTTCGGATTCTATTCACCGGCCGTAAATTGAAGATTCGAAGCTTCCGGACCATGAATCTGAATTCAATTCAATTGGCCGGATTTGCGAAGGCGCGGCTCCAACTTAATTAGGGCAAAGAAAGCGAAGCCAAAAATCGAACCGATTTGAGTATAGAGTTCTGGAGATCCGCTCCCCCCTATCCCGAGCTCACTTTCCTTAAACTTAATTAAAATGGAACTCATTGACTGTACTGATTTTCGCAATTTTCCGAAGAAGAATGTCTATATCCGAACACAACCGATAATGGGCGATGGCAAATCATTGGCCCCAATTTCATTTTTTAATTATTTTCATTTAACTTTTTTCCCGGTCTCAGAAATGATTAGAGCGACGTTGCGTAAAAAATAAGGGTAAGAGTTTATTTTTTCAACCGAATGTTCAAAGCTTCCGAAGCGCGAATTCTACGAGGACACTTCAATTTAGCGAGTGTTAGCGAAAACGCCGCTTGAACTTAATAGGGGCAAAGAAAGCATTCGTAAGTTCAAATTCGAATAGAATGGTACTTTTGGCTGCTCTCCATCCACAGTAGGAAAGGCAATATTGTGGACAGCGAAAAAAAAATTATATCTTGAAACGAGAAAAGAGTAAGGTTCAAGAATATGCGGGGCCGGTTGTTTTTTCCCCTCCTGAAACCCTGTAGGGCGCTCAAATAAGGGGGACTCAATAAATAGTAAGAATTGGCGTCTACAAAAAACTTTATTTTATCGTTTAGAAATATTGTTTTATCATCATTCTTCTCGTTTCCTCTCGCTATCGTCCCCCTCCCCCGGTCGTTACCCTGAGGAGTCCGTTCGACATCTCCGATCGAAAGAGTGGAAATATTTAAGAGCGGAGACGCCCGCCACTGATTATGGGCAGCGGTAAATCGGTCTGGCAAAAGTGGAGATCCATGGCATATGGGTAGATCCGAAGTGATGATCTCTCCAAAACGCACGCTCAACATTAAATTTAAAAATACTTAATTTTATTTTGGTGCACAAATCGAATTGTATCATATCTAATTAACGTCCATTTATAATTAAATTTTAAATCCTCGAGGATTCCAAAACCGGTCTGGCAAATGAGCGAACCAGCGAGTGGATGCAGAACGCAAAACGAAATTCGAATTGAAATTTTAGATTAAAAATGTTGACATTTTGATAGGCCGTATACCACTAGCGTAAATAACACTATAGTGTGTGCGTTCATAAGTGAAGCGGGGAATAACCGATGTATTTTTTCAATATTTTTTTACTAATTGGCAAGTGAAAGAAAACTCGATCCGTTTCCACCCTTCAATCGATTGCCTTTATCCAAACTCCCTTACCGGTTCCGATTTTATCGGGGGTATTGAAAGCTGCCGTCGACTCAATTTCTTCATGAAAGAAGTTCGATACCTGTACGGGAATTGAACCACTTGACCGATTTTATAATTATACATTGGAAAACATTTTATAAGTATACCGATCGAGGAGCCGGAGCAGATATTTCGAGTTAGCGAATCCACTCGAGCGCGGATTTTGATATGGCCCGGATAAGACGTTTTCAATCTGGAACCTCCCCCCTCCCATGCCAGTCGAGCGTTTCGGGATTATTTTCAAATTAAACGATTCCCCCGGTTCACACGCCGATGAATTTTGAAGCGTCGGAATATCTGATAAACCCCCCCCTCCATTGAAACGACAGAGTTATTTAGCGACGGCGGTGGAGGGATGGAGAGTTGATAATAGAATAATTACTCTCACTAGGGTTATTCCGTTCGATTGGCTATATTCAATCCAATTTGGTTATTTTTATTTTTCCAACGCCGCAAGATTACGCTCCCGAAGGTAGAAGAGATAATAACTAACTTTTTATTAAATATACCCGTTCGAAATGCTCATTGTATGGATCTTCGACAAAGAATTTTGAAGAAAGAATTTCCCTCGCAGTTTTCAACCCGAATACGATTATTTTGAGTAATTTCATAAGGGAAATAAATAATCTCGGCCGTGTCCCTTGGGTAGGGAAAACATTGCTTTCTTCGACCGTTTTATATTTCGTTGTTTATTAACTTATGAAATGTGAGAAAAAATATGAAAAATTGGTTGTTTTCATTATAATAATGATCGGTGAATAAAAATTGTGAAGATTAATTCTTCTCATTATATCAATCTCGCCGTGAACAGTTATCGAAGCTCTGGGATTCTCGATCTCTCGATTTATTTGATTAATAAATTGAGATATTTATATAAATACAAATACTTAATTTTTCTTTATAATAAAAGATTAACCGTCCGTTTCGTCTCTTTAAATAATCACATTATTAATGAAATTATGTAACTTTATACCGCAGAACTGAGTAATGACTATTAACGTATAAATCACTAGTATTAGATGCTTGCATCAGAAACGTATCAATAAAATATTGACCTAATCAACGTAATAATAGATAAAACCATTGATTCGACTTTTCGGCAAAATATTGACTACATATGAAACAATGTTTGTAGAAAGGTTTCAACAGAGGTAGATATTAATAAAAGTTGTAAATGAGAACACTTAAACTTATCGCCTATCTATGGCTTACACCCTCCAATTAGATAATCGATATCAAATCGCGCTGACAGGACGCTGCGTGGGCAGCTGGATCGCTACATAATGTGGAGAGAAGTCGGGCCCGGACTAGCTCAAGGCCGCGGAAAACCTCAACAGATGACATATTCCAATTATAACATCCGACGGTACCCAATATGAATGGCATTTACCGTGACAGATAACAGATCGAGCGGAAAATTCTGTCAGCGCACCTTGCTTTATATTTATGGGAAATGGGTGATAGCGCTCTCATTAGAGCTTTGCTCGATCCAATCAAATTCCTGTCATAATTAATTTACCGTCAATTTTCCACATAGCTTGAGCCCGAGTAAAATGGATTCTGCCTCAATGTTGATCGGGCTCGGTGAATACCTATATAAATGAAAAGCGACATCGAGCAGGTTGGCTGTATCTGTTCAAAACGGTTATCATCCCGATTTTCCTAGAACCAGCGACAGAATCGGCCATTCGTGCGGAGACCCGAGGTATAAGAGTATAAATAAATGAGGTGTAAACAGTGCGATGGGTTACGAATAATACTCTGGAATAATTCCCGTCTCCCCGGGAACTGGTTAATTTCATAATGTAATTATTTGGAATCGGGATTTTAACGTCTCAGATCGGTGGGTCGTTAATCTCTGGATAATTAGGGTGGGCCCGTAGGCGGTCAAACTCCCCTCTATCTGTAAGCATCGCGTGGTGCACGTCATTACGGAAATATTATGGTAGCCGGGAAAGAGGGCGGGTCGGGAGCGTTTGTTTAATTTTTTAGAGTGCTAAGGAAAACAGCCTTTCAGAGGTAATAACTCGAGAGGTCGATTTTTATGAACAGGACTGTCAACGAAGGTGTCCCTGCTTCGAAAGTATTTCGTAATAACAATTATTATTGTTTGATTTGATAGTCTCCTTTTCTACAGCACTAGGAGATACCTTGTGATCTGTTATGCGTTCTAATACAATAATAATAATAATTTCATATGCGCTATTGTTATTATTACTACCCCGTCAAATATTGTTTAGCGAGTCTCGTAATACAGTATTTAATTAAATGGGGCGGGGGGGACTTGGGTAACAGGACGGTAATAGCGGCATATAACATGATGTCAATCATGATGGAGTCCGCTGACTGATGGAAACTTATCCAGAGAATAATTAGTAAGCGAGCTCATGAGAACGAAATTGTCTGAGGACGTAAGAAACCAATCCAATTATCTAATATAGATAATTGATTACAAATGTTTATATATATATATATATATATATATATATATATATACACACACTCATATTATTTGGTTATTTGTCATTTTTTATAAGCGCGTGTCTTGTCCAGATATTTCCGCAGTAGCAACACAGAGGCCATATTTAGTCGGTATGCCAAATAGAGAATCCTACACGACCGAGTTACCTGACATCGTGCTTTAAAAAAGTTCCCCGTATACAAAAAGGTGCTACTAGACAATAGGCTAAGTATCGACAGATATTACAGATGTAAATAACATGTTGTGATTCTGATAATAATAAATAATTTCAATCTGGTTCTACTCATTGTTATGACAATAAATTTTACCTACGAATTTCTCTACTCATTATGGAAAAAAATAACAGGATTCAACGTTAGGTTGAACTATTTCCATTGTTGAGAAATGTCATAAACTTCCCTTCCTGTAATTGAAAGGAGACCGTTAAATCGTTATTTACGGGAGGCCGTAAACGGCCTCTTCCTAACCTACCACGCTAACCTATCGTATTTTCATCTGCTGAACATTGCGCGGTAAATTTAACATTACACGTAGAGGGGCCGAAACTCGAATAAAATTCTGCACACGGTGGTAGAGGGAAACACCACGAGTCCTGTAGACGAAATCCAGACGGCATTTATCCTCGGGTAAGTTAAAACGCCTGTCGCTTTGAATCTATGTCTTCTTTCCCTTAGGAAAGGCCTTTAAGCCTGTACAAAAGATGGACGGACGGGTTTTTGTCCCCCTTGTTGAGAATATATCGAATATCATCGTAAATCTTTATTTCATAAACATCGAAAGTTATATAAAAAGCATAATAATATAATTGTTATCACTTAAAACGTATTATACTGCTAATCGAGGTTCTTCGCACAGTATTACGCGATTCTGTAGGAAGTTAGTAATAAAAAAAATTACCAATACAGTTGTCCAATTACTTATTTATGAAACTAAAATTTTAAGTTAAAATATCGTTTTCCACAGGGTAAAAATGTTGTGACAAATCGTGTTGGAAAACGTTATAAAAATCAACCGTTAAACGTTAAAGGGTTTGCAAAAGGCTGTTTTCGCAACGGGAAAATGAAGTGGGCGGAGGAATTTCATCTTTCCCATTTTCAACAGATACGTGAATGGGTAAGCCAATTTTATCAATGTTACCGGCTTTGTGAGCTGGCCCCGCGGATCACCGCGTCGATATATATTCCACGCGGGGATTATTTCATTGGGCGAAATTGCCACGGCCCGCCTTCGTTGCCCCCCGCCAACAGTAAGAGGTGTTTCACGCTTTCCAATTCGGAAATTGGGGCCGTTTCCACTCACGTTTATTTTGGAGAAAAGTAGACATCTCTAGTTGAGGACGGAGGAACACTCCAAACTGACGGGTAGGTGAGACGCCGTGGCGGCGAAGAGCGAGGGCACAGGAGATCACATTACCTGAAGGTAAACTAATTTGTACGACGTCGGAACGGTGTTATGTACGACAAATGAGCGAAATGTATACATGCTGAATATATAATACCTCTTTGCCAACAGTACTCCATGCGTATGAAGTGTAGTACACCGATACTTGTAGGACTGACTTTTCTTTTAATTTTACATCAAAATCTACCACGACCATTCCATTTATACGCGCGGTCAAGCTTTAGTTAACAATTTGTTGTTCAGTTCAGTATTTTAGAACCTGCTTATAAAAGGAAAGAGCATCGGAAATATTTTTATGTGTACTCAACTCTTTGTTCCATCGCAGTCGAGTAGTTGTGGGAGTAAGTTTCTTTTTTGGTGCCATTAAGAATCTTTAGGAAGAATGATTAAGTATTTTATTAATGAAAAAATTAGGTATTAGAGTAAGGTTAGCCTCATAAACGGCGCAATTAGCGGCGCCAGGCTCGATAATTAATAGCGAATAAAATTCTAAGTCTAATTTCTAATTCTTTTAGTTTGGTTGTTTTCAACTTTAATTTTCCGCCACAATATAGATATAACAGACGACGCAAATAAATTTTCGTCTGGAAATGTTAATATTTAGCATGTAAACAGGTGCAGCGGTCTAAAGGAAGTGAAAGCCCCCACCGCCATTGAGCCAACAAAGGACTCTCTTTTGTTCCCTTTAAATACCTTCCATTTGCAGAATCAACACAGATTTCTTTTTCTGCCCTTTCGCAATATTTGACTACCACTTGCGTTTGAGTAAGTTGTATTTTTGACCGCGCGCTTAATTATGTGTTTCAGGATATGTAGAATATGTCTATCGTTAAGTCTTGTATTTTAAGCATAATTTAAACAGGTTACGGACTTATTTCGAAGTTTCAGAATTCTATTCATACATTTCCAATGGAGAAGGTGGAAAATACTAACATTTTGTTGAAATTGGAATTGGGGATTGGGGAACCGTATTGTTCAATCGAACGGTAGAAATAAGAAATATTTAATTAGCGACGGCCGCCGTTTAAATTCCGGCGAAATTTTTCGCTCGACCAAAATCGTATTCTATTTCTATATTTTATCGAATAAATTAACCCTCCGTTCTCCGACCAGGACAGCGGAGGGAGAGAGTGTAGAAAAAGGGGAACGATTACCGGGAGTGTAGAAAAGGTTTGAATGGTAAACGCGCGTTTGGACTGAATACCCTCGAACGCTAAATAATTTTCGAGGGCCAAGGGTGAATGGACAATTAACTTTTCTTTGTGCGGTATAGGTGCCGATTTTCGAATCGCATTGTACGCTTTAATTGTGCTGAGCGGCGGCCGCTGTTGGGGTCCTACTGGGAATTAGACAGACAGTCGTTTACCTGAGCCTGACCTTGATGGAGGCGAAGAGAGAGTGGGTCTTCTGTGCGAGGGTGGGCTGATGGGCTGGTTGGGGGCGGCGGAGGCGGGACGGCCCAGAGCCCGCTCTCCTGCCAACGCTTCCGCTCAACTCCGACGTCGACTTGGACAGCTGGTGCCCCAACCACCGGCCCCCGCTACTCTCCGCCGGCTCGTCCGTCAGATTTCCCTCTGCCGACAGATAAAAAACAAATTTCGTTTACAAATAATTTTCAGAAATTAAGTCTTGTATTTTAAGTGTAATTTAAACAGGTTGCGAGCTTCATTCATTTATTTCCAATGGAGAAGGCGGAAAATGCTAGCATTTTGTTGAAAAAAGAAGTACAATTATCGCGGGGGCCCGATTGGGGAATTGGGGGACCGTAATAACATTGCTCATCCTAGATTCCGCTCGTTTATTTAATCTATACCTGTATTAGGTAGTGAGACTGACATCTGAACTGCTTGCCGAATCCTGTACCAACTCAGCGGCCTACATGTAACATATGTTATTTTAAATTATCGGAACTAACGAAATTTCTCGCGATTTATTTATAAGCCACATTAAAATTACCGGGGAAAAAACCTTCTCATCGGTTTTAATCTGGAATTTGATTCGCCGTACTGCTTAATTCTTAAGCACTGTGGAAAAAGAAGACAGTGCGGACAAATGATGCCACTCTTACTCATCCCCGCATGCGCACTCCGAGTGCAGAGAGCGCTGCGCCCGTACAGATAAACCTTTAGCGCCCCCTGTCCTCTTACAGGGAACAACGGGCAGGATTCTACGAGGGAGTCGTCGGCTCAGTAATTCAGTAACGCTACTGAAGACGGCGGCAAGCCAATCGGCCTATGGCCAGTTCAGTGAGAGAAAGTATCGTTTCACTCGAAATATGATGCGAGCATCACGTAGCTAACGGTTTGACGAAGAAGGATATTAATTTCCTAACATTTTTCGCCGTTTCCTACCACCGTACACAAGATAGGGTTGGCTTTCAATGAATGAAGCGCTTTCGACGGCATCGCTCTTGGTGTTATGAATGGGAGTCGGAAACAGGAAGCAGCGACAAGTAATAAACCCAAAGGAGGCCGTAAAACGGTTTATCGTTTACAATACGGGACAATGGAGTGTGTAAAGTCAGAAATAGAATCGTGTACTACTACGCTTCGGGACTTAGCAATCGACCCAATAAAAGCACGGAGAAGCACTGCTTGGGGAAACTACTTAGTCAGGTGGATAACTGTAATGCAAAAGGAACGTTGAGAGGAAGTACAACGGGAACGCGTTTTCTTCTCTTACAATCTATCGATATTAAGAACGTTTCGGGTTCTTCGGAGTCTTGTGTTAGTTGTATCCACCGCTGAAAGGGAGTCTAACTCTACTTATTACGTTAGTTATTTTTATGTTTTCAATATTTATATTTAATTATATTAATTATTATTTATTTATTAGTTATTTAATTATTTATTTATTTATATTTAATATTTATTGCTTCGAGTCTATTATTGGTGGCGAACCGATATAATATCTGATGAATTGATCAAAATGTTTTAAATAAAAAAAATATTAATCTTAGAAATTAATCGAGAGGAGCTACATAAACTCCAGATAAATTAGAATCTCAAAACATAGTCAATATGTAAAATATTAAAGACATTGTTTTTTCAATAACATGTAAATTACACTAAGCCATTCCTTTTCTAAATTATTTCATAAATAATTTGAATGGTTTTATCATCAAAATACCTAAATACAATTTTAATAACTGGTTTTTTATACGGATTATCTAAACACAAATTATTGGATATTAATAAAAAATGTAATATATCTCAAATGAGGGTTGATGGGTAGTATTACTATTTACATTTAAATAGAACCCCCAACTGGATGCGAACCTAATTAATGGATAACTTTTACTTATGCTGTATCCGTTACAGAGTTATAAGTTTGCAGAAATTGCACTTTGAAAATTATATTTAAACCCTATTAATTCCAAGCGGTGGTTCAAAAGGCGGCGAACTATCGCACTGTATGGAGGCCCCCCACTTGCCTTTCGCAAGCGGGAAGTTGAAAACTTCGTCTCTACCACCGCCGGGGCTTTATGATAGGCGCACAGTTTTAGTTATCGATTGCCACCAACAATGACTCTACGCCGAGTGCCCGATGCACGGCCGGCAGATTAAATGTTGCATTCTGGTCATTCGATGCTTCGCTCGCCGCTTTCATTTCAAGACCGGAACGCATCGGTTTCAAACTATCGCCGATTGTTCCGAGTTTTATCCCATAAATATTCCTTGAAATTATTTACAGTCTTGATTCTAAATTGTACGCACGTGTCGAGCGAATGAAACCATTCACTGTACATCGGCGCATCCTGAATATTAGGATCAATTTAATTACACTGTACGCCAAGAAATGTCCATTAATAAAAAAATCATAACCCGAATAATAAACTTTCATGGCCCATTGAACTAATTTAGGCTATATTCTAACAAATAATTTGCCCCATGGTTGGCATGTGCGAACGTTCTGTTCATTCACCCTGCATTCTGAATCAATTCGTCCCTCCTCATCGTGGGCCGACTTTGTACTGCGTACTCATCATTCCGCAATTATGAATTTAGATTACCCGCCCAATCTTCTAGAGTTCTTTAGCTCCGTTCCTACTGACTTTGGAGAGTCGCAGTAATTAATTAGTGGCGTTTATTACTTATTTCGCCTTTCTCCGGCTTCCCCGTCTCTCGAGGTTTCTCTGATTGTTTTTTTAATTAGCCTTTCGGAAAATTGTTTTTAACCCCCTTTTTCGTTAATTTGTATGACTCGAATTTCCCTGACAAAGAGGAAAGGAAAATGACTTAATTTACTTTCTACGCTTATTTCATTTCTCAATTTCAGGGAGAAGGAATTCATTATATTCTCCAGAAATTTTTTTTGTCTACCACTAAATTTTACCGATTTCATTTTATGGGAGAACTGGGAAATTTGTCTCTAATGATTTTTTCGAAAGACTACCGTCAGCACTACAGGCGCAAGATCTAAAATAAGACCTGGGACGACTGCAAAACAGACCGTTTAAGACCGTAGTTTTACAGACAGCTTTCACTTCAAGAGCCCGCGCGTTGAACAGTCAAGGCCTCGAAACCGATAATTGAATTGTGGCACGCACATTCGTCTTATAGTCCAGTGTCTCTCTGTTCAGCTCCCTTGAGCAACAGTACCTTTCTAGTTTAAAAACCAGGCAGTACCGAGACACAACATTCTCCACAACCTCAACATAGCGACAGTTGAATTCATAAAATTCCGGGTCCTCACTCCTCGTCCTAATTCACTCGTTGAATCCCTCTCTTATATTATCGCTTACAGTATTAAAACGAAACCGATTGTACTTCGGCGGACCTTTTTTAAACATCTGTCTCCTCGGGGCCAAAACCAATTGGGAGATTATGAATTTTTAATCGTTCAATAAACGGGGACAATCCGGCATGTTAAAAACTGACAATTTACACAACCGGCTTATAATTAAGTGAGGCTTATTCACTTTAACCTCACTCAATTGAATTGTGAATGGGGGGAGTCGAAAATTTAGTGGTCGAAAAAAATTGCCCGCTTTCATTAGCCCCTTCGCTCCTTTCGATTTTCCTTGCCCCACCCTCTTTCTGTAGGCGTATTTTCATTTCTAGTTTGTCGCCCTCTCTTCCAGACCCTGTTCGGGGCAAAGATAACTTCACGATTCCCTGTAAAAAAAATAAAAGGATTTGCGATAATCGATTGCAGTATACGAAAGGACTATGCAAAACCCCGTAAGCCCTCGTTACTATGAATACTGTGTCTTCTTCCGCCTACACTCGATGACAGTAGAATCTTCAATCTTCACGGAAGTATTTTTGATTTTCGGTTTTAAACGATTACGGGCCCAGTGACCCGTCTCACATTAACTGTACCCTACGTTCAACAGTTTCAAAAGGCCACTGAATTTATATCGGTTAGTGCCCTATTTATTTATCCACTTCGGCCTTATAAAACCGAGATGGTTTCAGTTTGGTTTCGAAACGCTCAGAAATTAGAATTAATTCCGGTGAAAATGGAACGAAAGAAATCTATATTAAATAGTATTATTAATTGGCATAAAGATATCTTTTCAACAGTATTATTGTGTATTGAGTTGCACAGATTGATGTGGGTCCAGCGACCCAACGTCCTCAGTTCACATTGACTGACCTCAGCGCTGATATTAAGGCCTTAGTACTTGTGAGAGATGTTGCTAAGTGTTATATACTGCATTCAGTATGTTATAATCTGCATTCAGGGCGCAGGTTATTGATGGTGGGCTCGTAGGGTCGCTGGGCTCCTACATCAATCGTACAACCTCTGGTATCTCCAGCGGGATCCTGTATGTACATCCCATTTATATTACTAACGGAATTCTACCGACTCTGAATTCTTCGTTTTTCTCGTTTTAAAGCATGCTGCACAACATAGTGCTTAAGTGTCGTCCCGACGGGTTAATTGAGCTGCTAGTGTGTTACAGGATGAAGGGGGTACAGTAGGGGCCGAATAAATTTGTTTCAATACAAATAACTTGTCGGCTATTTCATGAAGGGCCGATGAATAGTTTGGGGCGTGGGCCCCTTTCTCCACCCACGTTAACATAATTTGTGGTCTCCTTTTAATAAAGATTTAGCGGACATTATACGCAGACCTGTAAGGCCAAATACAATTCAAACAGTCATCTTAACTTAAGGCGTGGAGAGCAATATTTATTATAATTTCAGCGGTGAAAAATAAAGTAGACTTTTTTTAGGTACGCTACTCGATCACAGAAACAGCGTAGTGCCGACATGGTGCTTTATCGACAACTGAAATTCGGTACACGAAGTTCTCATTTTAACAGGTGTGTAGTATTTATGGCAAATGCGATATAATTGGATATTAAATAAAATCTTTTCGTTTTGGTACAGGTTATGTACCCTATTCAAAATGGCATTTAAAAAATGTATTTTAAAAATAAGGACGTGATGAGTCACTAATAAATAACTGAATGTAGCTAACAGCCAATATAAAGGTCGAGAAGTTGTACCACAATACCCATATTCATTCGCTAAACCCTAACAAACGAAATGACTGAGGTATTATATAAATCCATTTAATGTTAATAACGTCCTTATAATTTACTGCGGAATCCTCAATTAGCAGTAAATCAAAATATTTCAAATTACCGGATCGATATCTGCCGCGGCAATTTGTAATCTAGCCAATAAATTCTATTCTTCGCACGAAGTTTTTGAGCTCCCATTGTCCCGGGGGGGCACATCCCGGGGGAACACGGCCGGGAATAATGGAATGAAAAATTAGCCTTCTCAAAACTCGTACAGATTATCCGGAAGTTACATTGCCATAGTTCTTTTCCAATTTCTAACTATACTATTCTAATTTCAACAATCATTAGTGAAAAAGAATAATGAATTGCTCTTTCTCATTAGACAAATTCTCAGAGCCACTTAACTGAGCTCTGTGAGTGAACTCTTGGGCCCTGGGTTCGGACCAAAATTTCAATTTTCATATTGTTAAAAAATGAAGATTTAAGTATATGTAGACGATTTAAGATGCAAATTCTGATATGGGAAAATGATAACACCAAAATTATAAAAAATGAGCAATTAAAATGTTTTTCCAACGCCCAGTAATACATGGAGAAGACACATAATTTTAATCTTGGCATGGAAAATATTTTCTGTACATAACCAGTACAATTTAAAATGAATTGAGATGTTGAGATTGAAGATTGCAAGGTATTAAAGTATTGTTTACGTAATTCGATTTTTTAATTTAAAGCCCCACCTTTTCTAAGCGACGAAAATACGCGGGAAGATGCAATTTAAACGAAAGTTCTCACGAGACCTCCAGTTTTCGGAATTGGGGTACCTGACCGTGTTATCGATTGGAGCCCGGTCCCTAACGAGCCCTCGCTGGTCTTATAGTATGACTATGTTGTCGGCGGGCTCTAAGCATTCGAACGAACCGACAACCAGACAGGGACATACGTTTTTTGAGTTGTTTTTCAGATTTAACCGCACTTTATTTGTCTTAAAACTAAAATGAAGGGTGCAATACTGTATACAAAAAACATAACAGACGGTTTGAGCCAATGTTTAAAACGATATAAAGAACATGTTTACGTTTATAAGCCAATCCTATAATTTTGGTAATTCGTTTTTGACTTGGAAGGATCCACTCGGAAGGATAATTTTAAATTCCATTTCATCATAGAGAGAATTAAATTTTTCAAATTACAAATAGTGCTCTCCATTTTCTAATTTATTGGGCATTCAAATCATTTCTAATCATCCTAAAATAATCCTCTCGTGCGGGCCACAAGTTAACCTATTAGGACAAACCTGTCCTAAAAGATTACTCAAAATTTAAGCAAAATTGGGCTAAGATATTTGTCACACTAATGAGGCTTTTAAAAATATTAATAAACTGCACGGGAGCGTCCAAATAAAGGATTACCTTATCTCAGCGAATGTCTCTCTAACGAGAGAAATTAATACAGGTGAATCATTATATTTTTTATTTTGAAAACAGTTTTTCGTCTTGGATGTTATTTTTAATTATGAGATCCACTTCTAAATGAAAATATCCACTCGGATATGAATAAAAGGTAAACAATTCGTCGGCTGTCAGTCAAATATTAGACCTTTGAAATAATAACTAAGGAGGAAATCACTATAAAAGGGCGTGAGTTTATGGTCGCGTTATCGTTTTGATATTGAATTGACGAGAACTGAAATTCACGTTTATCCTCGCGAGTCTTCGGTCGCGACTGGAATATAAATTAATCTGGAAAGCTTTCCAAGCCGGAAAGGAAAACGGGCAGAAGGCAAAGGTCTGCTTCGAATAAGAACAAAAAATGTTTAAATATAATGATTTCATCCATCCTGCGATTATCCATCTCCACATCCACATTTTTTATCACGCCGAAAGTCCGATTTTCGCCAGTTTCGTCAGGAATAGACACGTAAGTACCTAACTACAACCGCAGACGGAGTGTTAATGACGATGGCGAGAAATCGAAACTAATGGGGACGAAAAAGGCGAGCGGAAACGGGAATGACAAAACAGCAATGATGACAAAACATTTTAAACTCCAAATGAAAACCGTACCAAAAAATTAATCGTACACCTTTGGTTACCTTCTTCGTGAACAGGTCCAGATCCTTAGTCGTCCAGAATTCTACCAAGGCACTCTACCCTGTGTTTCCCACGTATATATATATATTGCTGATATTCCAAACACTCGTAGATGTTAAATTGTACTGATAGCTGATTTGATTGTGGTACGTGTTTAATCGGTCCTTTCAGGACGCCAGTTTTCAGGGAAGTTATCTCTGCTGATAATTAAAAATGAAAAATCTATACGTCCGATAAAATGCAGTTTACTGTAAAATAGGACCGCGTATCGGGAAAACCATATTTCCCTTGCTCGCGTCGATCCCCCGCCCTTTTACAAAATCGAAGACCATTAACTTTACGCCTTAATTTCACGATAACAAGTTTCGAGTCACAGTATATCAAATTAGTACATCGAATTTGACGAATAGTCAAAGAGTGTGCCCCCCGCCTGGAAATCGAACCAGCTAGGGCCGAGTTGCGCCATTTCCAATATTGTTCGTTTCATTGAATAAACGCTTTGTATATTGCGGCAATAAGTCAATAGACGATTATAGGCAAGAGGGGACACACGTTAATAAACCTTATCTCTGAACTGAACTCGGCATGATTATAACGCATCGAGTTAAGCATTCGTGTTTTTGTTGGTATGATTGAATGAGAAATGAATAATATTAAAGCGTCGAATTCTTTATTGAAGATTCAATTATTAAGGCTCAAATTTGTACCATCTTGTCGACCGATTTGCTCCGAGAATGGAACAGTGATTCCTATTTCGTGAATTATTTAAGAAACAATTTTTGTGCTCTCCATATCCACGATATTTTTCGGGCTCGTCTTCCTCTCTGCGTTCATGCATGCTTGTCCCTCCTCATACGGGGTATTTAAGAAACGTGCAAAGTGCCTGAATTAAATAACCGTGTCCTGAGCTGACGATCATAAGGGAATTCTGCCATTCCAATGAATGTGTGAATGAATGAGATGTTTTAACGAGACACATGAATGAATGAGCCCCGCTCGGCACGTTTACTACCGACGGATTTATATATAACATCATTTCACAACCTCCGTCGACAGTACCAGTTTAAACGTTTAGTTTTGCAATTAAACGGGCGTGAATCATGGGCAGTCCCTTCCCAGATCGGGCTTCGGGGGAGATGATTTCGCAATAATTTTGATTTCCTTAATTAATTATTAGATATAATCTAAATATGTAAGTTTCAAGGCGAGATATGTGGAACTCTTACAGTGTTAACTGAAATAATCGAAGTCTATGTGGCATTACTACCGATCAAATTCGTAATTCCTGTCCATTATTTCTTTTTTAACCTTTTACTCTAAAGTAAACCGAATTTCGGGACAATTTTTGCGGAATGAAAAAGGGATAAGTTCAGGAAACTGATAGACGATGTAGGTAAACTCTATTCGAGAAGCCGATTCTGGGCGGAGGGTCAAGTTGTGACACAAGTCTTAGTCATACACCCTTAGAGGGTCAAAAATGGAGCGGCACGGGGGGTTGCCCTCTGATCGATAGCGGGCCACTAGAAGACGAGTAAGCTCCTCACTGGCGTACGCTGCTCTTCCTATTTCAAACAGGGTTGAAAACAGTGAAATTTACCTTGTCTCTGTTGTGGGTCCATCTGAGGGAAGAATACCGACTGGTCCAGAGCCCGGACAGACTGTGCGCCTTCCCCCAGGGATCCACCGCCCCCAGTACTGCCAACCGACCCCCGCCAAAATGCCCTCTCCCACCCTTCACCGCCCCTAACACAGTTCTGCCGTTTCACGATCGACGGGCCTTCCGACATATTGGTGGGAGGGGGTCTATAAATTCGTGATTTAAAGTATTTGACTTTAAAGTTTCCTCAGACCCATCGAGTATTAATTCCAATTTATTTGAATCGATTGAATCTCAAAACATAACAATTCTAGAAGCTCCGGAACACAAGATGGATTCGAATTTGAGGTTTTCCTTAAGAAATTCCTCCCAGTGGACGAATTTTAATCGATGACTACCACAATCCTGTTTTGAAAAACATAAATACCCGAACTAGAAACGAATAACCATGGTTATTAATACCTGTGGTCATTCCATCGACGACTCACACGCAATGTTAGAACTACCTAAACCTACCTATGTAGGACAGATATATGAGAGAGACAACGAGGAAATTAACGAAACAATCAAAATATCAATAGAAAGAAACCAAGACGCTACAAATTACCACTTAGATTACTGGACGATAGATCTAAACTATGCTTAAACAAAAAATTATTATTATACTATACTAGTATTTTACAGTCATGGGAATATAAAAGTTATAACAAATAGAAACCAGGCTTCTTTGGAGTTTAGAAAAATGGATTCTAGCGACACTTTAATGGCTTATCGTAATTTTATAACAATTCCCAATCAAACTTCGCCATCAGAAATAATATGTGTAAGATATTTGTAAATTGTCTGGATGTGGACACCGCGCAGGACTACTACAAACCTGTGGATGGACAGCCGGAGACCAAAAACCGAAACAGATCTAGCGCAAAACCAAATGGCAAGAGTCGAAACGGACCGCACGGCGCGGTATTACTTCACCGACTTAATGGACTAACTGTGTAACACGATGCTGACAAGTTGCTCTATCGGCAAACGGCTCGTGTCTGACACTGCCCGCATTATAACCTCAGGCAAAGTTTTCCTACCGGTTTAGAATCGAATTTGAACTTTTTTCAAAGGATGAAGTCCTGCCGAGAAAAAGTCTTGAGAGCAATTTACTATGATGAGGGAGCGCTCAACTCAGGTTTACCTTAACCTACTTTTTTCATCGCAAAAGTTCCATGTCGCAGGCACGTTATAGAAACGCGGATAAAACGTTCTGAATTTAAAATAAAGGAGTTTCCATTATATGAAAAATACATCATAAACCGAGTTCGTCTCTTTTTTTTATTAAAAATGGAGGGAGGTCTAAAAGTCCAAAGGTATAAAGAAATTTTACAAATTTGTCTGGGATCTTCGAAGTTATTTATTTATTGGACAATGATCCTATCGACAATACGTCAACAGTTGTTCTATAGCTCTGTTTCATTTTCATTTTTCATTAAATACATAGTCATTCGATATTTTAGAATATCACTAAAAATAACTTTGTTCCTACTCTTATTTAATCTGGCTTGGCAATTATTTGATACCCAAATATGTATTTATTATTTCTCGTTAAAAATATGTAGATCATAAAAATATACAGACAGTAATAGTTTATGTTAAAGGGTGTGGTGGGACTGTCCTGCTCTTAGGAAAGTTAAAAAGTGGTTTAGTCGATTTCGAAACGGCGACTTCAATATAAACTAACGGTAAGCTTCGCTTTGGGCGACCTTCCGGTATCGATAATGAGTTTATCCGTGATCTAGTGAATAAGAATCCAAGGATTACTACCGTAGAGATTGCCGAGAGACTAAATGTTAAAAATTCGACTCCACGTCGCCCAACTCCAAGCAAAACGTCCAAATTTGGTCAGTCGAAAACGTATAACAACCATTCACCATGACAACGCTTGACCATGCGTCGGCAGACACTGCAAAAACTTAGTGGGTTAAAATAGGAAATTTGTTGAGTAATTTATAGTGTCTATCGTGGTTTACGTTAAATAACTAGTGAGAATGAGAGCGCACCTTTTCACAAAAACCAACCGGAGAGGTGAATGAAATAAATAAAATATATAATAATATACAATATACAATAAGTGGATGGCGCTCGATTCCGATTGGCCGGATCCCGATTGCGTTTTACCGATCGGTCGCCGAATTGGCCTCGATTCATGAATTGGCGATCGATTTTTAATGAGCCATGGGTAATAATGCGCGTTCGGCCATTAGAATTGTGGATTCCGCTCTAATCGATGCCCGAATTTGCTCGGAGTCATTTTATACTCCACTCGTGCTCCAAACACCGAAACCGGGGATTTATGTTTCGCAACTTCCGACCTATGTCGCTGTAGAATATTCCATTGATATCGTGTCCAGTCTTCGCGCTTTACCGGACGCAGGCTTGGAACGAAAAATGTCAACAATCTTTTACACCGAGATAGAAGAGCGCGGTATAACTGGTCTTTCTCTGGCGCGGTTTCGCCTTCTCCCCATCATCGGTAGGATTCCGCCAGTAATTTAGCGACGCGCCGTCCAGACAGGATGCTGACGGGCTGGATTGCATTCGCAGAAAGGCAACAACCCCGTGTAAGGTAGAAAATAATTTCATACGATACGGACTGGAAGTTAGAAACGAGAGTTTATTCCAAATCATCACTAGGAAATTGATTAAGAACTGTTCTTTAATCGTGTCAGGCCCCTCGGCGAGTGTTATTTAGGACCGATGTAATCTTTTTGAGGTCGTTTTCGGCGGCGCAATAACCGACTGATGTTAGTGGAAACTGAAACTTTAATCCAACTGTTGTTGAAGTATCGCTTTTAGATTTAATTTAGGGCCACAGCGTGAAAAGTAATCAAGTAAAATTCATCGTAAGATTTCATCCGCAATTAGTGTTATCCCGCTAAAGGTATGTTGAGAACGTTGAAAATTGAAGCCTAAATATTACCTTATATATCGGAACAGTTTTTGTTCTGTTCATTCTCTCGGTTAGCACCGGTGAAAGTTTTGCATTCAATGTGCCTGGTGACTGGTTTATTAAAATGAAGTTCCGAACTAACGTCAATCCGGTTCGTCGCGTGACTTCAAACGCGTTCAACAGTCTCGGCGGTAATAAAAACTAACAGGAAATCTGATATACGTGTTTTGTGGTCTGCGAGGGGTTGGAATACTGTACTTTGCTAGCAAAAGACCAAACCAGCGAGAGGAGATAGAAACATCACGAACCTACAGTAACAGGAAATCGTTCAAATAATTTTCTATACCATCGAATCGTCCGATTAATAAAATGAGATTGACACGAAACGGGGGCTGGGCCTATTATTTTTCGCCGTATTGAATTTCAAGCGCATGGACAAATCAGGGTATGATGAAGAAGCGGGGTTATGCAATTAAGTAAATTAGAGCTGCCCGAAGTAAAAGTTTGAGAAGTTTTTTGCGGAGTTGTGTGCTCCCCAAAGCTGTAGGCAAACTTGAGTCCGCCCGAAATACCTGACTGAAGTTCCTTCCGACCGATGTTTTGCGACGCTCTTGTCGCTTTTGCGAATTCCGAAAGCTTAAATTCCAGGCATAATGCAGTACTTACTTTGGTGGTATATAATAATAAAACGTTCGGTATGGTGAAAAACTGATCACTGCGAAATGTATTTTCATGTTAAACCACATCGCTCTATCCGTTCTTAAATATGTAAATACGCGTGAACATACGCTGACGTTCGTACCGACGGCGATGTTACAAATATTCGACGTGGGTATTCGAAAACAATTTTCGAATGTTGACAATCCCTGGGAAGCCGAAGATAAGACAATCTAGGTTCGTTCTATCTCCCGGTCTGCCTCCTGTGGAAAGATAAATCCAGTACAATCATCTTATGAAACTCCGGCTTATCCATCGCTCATTATAATCCGCGTTTCGGTACTTCCTACGGTAGCCCGTTTGCAATTTTTATTCAAAGCTTTGCCAAGTATTTCAATTTTCAACAAAAATGTGATACACATTTTCACAGTGTGGTACACTGAAAAAATACTACAAAGATATATGTATTATAATATTATAACAAGTCATCTAACTCGTATAATTTTATATGCAAAACAGGAGAACGCATTATCAATACTTTTATAATAATAGTAAGAGAAAAGATGAACGTAAAAAACGTAAAAGAAACGAAAATATAGTGGTCGTAATGGCGCTGACAGTTTGCTTGATAGGCAGCCAGAAGTGTAAGTTCCTTTCAATTTTCGTTCAATTACGCATTTCAAATCGGGATTATATTAGTGCCCGTTATTACGCGTTAATTTAAACGTTTCGTGCATTTAATTTTTTCCATTTTCAGCAAATAATACGCTTTAATGTAGACGGTGGACGGAAAGAAATATACCGATATATTTCCGTAAATAAAGTTTTTGTATAAGAATGGGGAGTTGGGTGGACTCGACCGAATGGGCTTTCGAGGTGCACGGCTGGTTCGATGGGAAAATCCCCGGTCGAGGAGGATTTGAGGAGACACGAGTGGAGGATTTGGACGGGCAGCTTCTTCGAGCGCCCGATCGTGGAGATCTTTATGCATGACGCGGATGCGAAATAAACCCGGCACCGTTCAGAGGGATTTCAGTTTGAGAGGTCCCGAATGGGAGGAACGTTTCGATTTTTTTACCGGTTAGGACTCTTCTATTCCGCTCTGTGGATAGCTTCGGCCAAACCGTCTGACATTAATAAAATTCAAACTATACAGTCGTAAATACTAACAAAAATGACTAACCCACACAAAAAGACTGAAAAGGAATCCACACATAATGTAAAAAGACAGGAAGTCATGAGATGCTACAGATTGCTACTTAAATCACTGGACAGTAGACCAAAACTAGGTGTTTTGGCAATGAAACATTTATAAAAAAAAAAGAAACCGGACTTCTTCAGGGCTTAGCAAAATGGATTTGAGTGGCACATTAAATTAACGGACTTTTACTTTGTCAGAAATAAAAGTTATTTGTAAATCTGCTCCCGGTATACTGTAAACAGTGGGCTGTCGGCAGGTAATCAAAATGTTCACACAAAACAGTTAGGAGTTTTAACTTCATTTTTTTGTACAATCAACTGTTACTTGTTATAGCTAGAATGGCGGTTGTTTGATTGGTTTGACTTGCTTCTCTCGAAAAAAACGCCATCCAGCGATGGTACTTTTGACCTGTATCCAGCCTGCAGAAGATCTCTAGGCCAGTGGCGTTTGAGCCGGCGCATGGGGGATAATGGATGGGTAAAAGAGGAAAGGGACTGAACGAGTGGGTTTGGATGTGGAGAGAGGCGGGAATGGAATTTAAGGAAGCGTGATTTTGCGACTTCGTCGACTGTTGGTATGTTGAGGCCATTATAGATTGTTTGGTTGGAAACATACCGGGGAGCATTAAGGATGGTACGAAGGACTTTTGATTGGAATCTCTGGATGCAGGCGATGTTGGATTTCTTGGCGGAACCCCATAGTTCAGTTCCGTAAGTCCGTGTCGGTTTTAAAATGGATTTGTATATTGTCAGTTCGTTGTCTATTGAAAGTGTTGAAGACCTCTTTTGAAAAGGACATCAAAAGGTTAAAAAAAGTTTAAAAATTTAAAAGTTAAAAAAAATGAGATATAAAGAAAATTATGCTTGGATCATTACGCGATAGTTCCGGACTCATAGTACAAATCTCGTTATCGGAGCCAGGGAAGTCGAACTTATCCCCCGTCGGGAGGTCCGGGATTCCGTTCATTGGTATGTTGGGTGGATGGCAGTCAGATAAACACTATTTGCCCTGTCCCCCTTGAGATAATCGTCTGCCTCCAACAATCGTTATCTCCGGTTTAAACCGGACTTTTCCCGGTCCAGTTCTCCGAGAGAAGTCCGACAGGAACGTCCGCATCGCAGCAACGATCCGGTTGAATCGCAAAGTCGGAATTTATTCTGATCTGTGTCCGAAACTCGAGCCTGCAAAGACATGTATTCTTCAGGTAATTTATAGTTATAATTAAGACACGGGAACCAGAGTAGATATTAGTATTTCGATACAATAGATATATTCGATACAATAGATATATTCGATACAATCGAATTATATCGTATTCCTAATTGTAAATTACGGAATAATTTCTAGCTTTTCCTCTTGCTTTTTGTATTCGAAAATTCTTCAAATTTTTTCTATTTTCGCAGTTCATAATAGTTCAATTACGCAAATTTGTTGCCGACTTGTCCCCCTGTTGTGCAGCCATACCAATGGCTCTGTTGAAATATTTTGTTGAGGACATTTCGGTCTGCCACAGGAAAATCGGACACGTTTAAGTCAGTGGAACTCACTAAATGTAGTATTCTTTATAGTATTTTTATATACTTGCGAGAATTCAATTAAGGTCCAATATTCCTAAAATTTATCAGTTATACTAAGATAGAAAACTGTAGAAATATTCACATATGAAATTCTTAAATTGGTTTTTCAGATTTTTCCCTCACATCAATGGAGTTCGAAAGAATCAATTTTCATCAAGACCACAAACAATTTGGTTAGTTATTTAAGAAATAATCATTTTCCCCTCTAGACAAACATTTTTACCCATTTATTTAATTTTGTTATATATTTATATATAAATGTGCACTGGGCTCAAAACACGATTTATTGTAGACAAATTCTTGAATAAAGGACTAAAGATTGATAGCTAAAACAAGATCCAGGCTGCTATAATCTGATCACCAAATCAGCGCAAGAGAATTTCCTTGATTATTTTGGGACTTGTGCTTTTCTGAATTTTCATCTGCGCTCCTGTATGTCTGAGCCCCAGAATCAAAATTTACCTAGATCCTGTACCATATTGAAACTGAAGCATAGACAATATTATGAATCAATCATTATTGTAACCATGAAAAATGTAGACTCACTATAAATTAAATTACTACAAAATAAATCATAAGGAATTAAAATTTCAGTTCAATACTTTCCATTTATTTAGTTTTTAATACCGCAGATTTCGCGTTCTTGTGTATTCTCTCGCTGCTTTTGGTCTTTTGCTAGACCGGCGTCGGCTGCTCGCCATCTTCATTAGCGGTGTTAGTCACTTTGGATGCTTTTGGGGCATCCTGTTTACAATGTCACTGTCACTTGTACTGTGGTGTTTGTCTTGTGTATAAATATGTCAATTCTTGTTTTCTTGGGAATGTTGTTTCTCTTTGGGTTGGGAAGGATTTTGTTAATCAGCTTAAGACTTTCTTGGATTACTGGAGGAGTTGTGGGGATTGAGATCACTTGGTAGTATTAGTGGGGCGATTATGGAATCACTTTGGGAATTTATTTTCTCATTTATTATATTCCTTTGTTTGTTCTTGAAAATGTCCACGTTTTCTATCATATCCATCTCTTTGCCTTTCTTGCCTGGGTGTATTAGTTTTCGAGATTCTTTGATTTTTATTGTTTCATGGCCGGAGCGTATAATGTGGTTGGCGCAGTTGGATTTGGTATTATAGTTTATTGCTTTTATGTGTTCTATATCTGTCCTCTATTTTTTGCCCGGTTTGCCGATGTATACTCGGCACATGTATACTCGGACGATGTACACAAAAACAAGAACAAGATATATATATATACACACACACAACAAAAAGACAACCGCCTCAGTACAAGTGACAGTGACAGTGCAGTGAGGATGCCCAAAAAACATCCAAAGTGCTAACAGTGACTAACACCGCTACTGAAGATGGCGAGCAGCCGAAACCGGTCTAGCATAAGGCCAAACCAGCGAGAGGAGACTAAAACGAAATCTACGGTACCTAATTTTATTTACTCCGTATTAAACAACAAAATCATTACTGCTATATATATTTTTTATTTCTTTGATGAAATGTAATAGATATTGAACTCTTACTAGCATTTGTTAATTTTTAATTCATATCATTACAGTGTATAAATTGTAACGAATACTAATACCGATAACTCAAAAATATGTTTCATAGAACGAGGTTACAACAAGGCAAAAAGAAAAAAACCAATGCAGACAGCTGCAAAACTCCTCATGCTTTTTATTATGACTATATTCCTGCCTGGATTATTACTTGGTATTCCAATCTACATGCGTTATTTTGTTTACCAAGAACAAATTTACCCTGTAGGCATGTCGGATATTCGTTTGATAGATGCGCAAATATCAACGACATGGTGCCAGGTAACATGTCCAATATATGATAACATTGTATAAGTTGAATATTTTTAATGCATGTTAAATATAATATAATATATATATATATATATATATATATATATATATATATATATATATATATATATATATATAATTATATGCCCTTATTTGTCGAGTTAATAATATTAGATAATATTTTAATGGAAACTTTATCAAATTGAATTGAAGATAATATTAAAATTAATTCATATAGTATTATAACAATATATATATATATATATATATATATATATATATATATATACATTACATATAATTGTTAATAATATAATTTTCGGATGTATTTAACTTCATACTGATAAAAAATAATCCCAGTTGTGCTGTACTACTCAATATTATAATAAGGAAGACTGTTGATATGTTAACATATTTAAAGCTTATTATTAGATAAAGTCTTCATTTACAACCAGTGAATCAAGCAAAAATAGTTTTGTCCTTCACATTTTTCAGAGCCAAACAGTGAGGTCAAATGCAACCTTCAATGCTTTTCTTGTATCCGAATATCCAAAAATAAATTCGGATCTTCGTCCTGTGTCAATGACTAGGAGGTTGATTCTTGAAGATGATATGAAAGAATACTGGGGATTTTATCTTCTAAAAGGATCTATTGTAACTGTGTCAACATGTGCTAGGTAACAGAATATTTAAATTTTACAAAAACTCAGTTTAGTTACAATGATAAAATAACATTAATATAAGCAAATATTAATTATGCTTATGTTATTTTTGACTCCAAAGTGTCTTCAATGAAATGTCAATTGAATACAATAGTCAAATTACTGTATTTTGAGACCAGGTACTACTGTTGCTTTTTCATATTCTTGTAATATCAATAATAATGTTACCATGTTTAATTATAGGTGGCCTGGGGCATCTCTTATGATAGTAAAGGGGCATAAACATTTACGACAGTGTGCTTATATCGGTGACAATTCATCTGAGGAATTAGATGAAATAAATACTTTAAAGAAGAAAGTCAGTAAGACGATTGAAGATGACCCTTCTAATGATCCAGCTATAATGACCAAAATAAATCCAGATATAATGTTGAATGGAAAAATTGATAAACTTCTGAATATAAATAAAACTCAAAAGTTAGAAAACTTGATGGACAAATTCAGTACTACGTTAGAGGAATCTGAAATCAGAGAAAATAAAATAGACAACAAATTTGGAAATTATGTGCACCTGAAATATGCTGAAGAAATGGAAGAAATTTTAAAAGGAGCAAAGTGGGGAATTAGAAGTATAAATGAAAAATCAACATTCACTTTGACTGACACAAGAAAGTCCAAACTAAGCTCAAAAGAAGTTTTTGCTGATATTTTAATTAAATTGAAAAAAATGGGTAAAAAAGGAAAGCATATTTTGGGCGAATTAAACAAGGAACTTCTAGATCTTAATAATGCAAACGTATCCCAAAAAAATGAATCCAAAAACAGGAATTTACCCAATAGTAATAGTGGGTCAGAAAAAAGCAGTTTAAAAATTAAAAGGTTCAGGAGACATGTAGCAATGGATTTATTCAGTAATCCCATGGAAAGTCGAGAAGCAAATGATGATGAAGGTGTAGAAATTGTATGTATACCTTTATTTTACAATTTAAATTCTGTAGAGATTACAATCCCTTTTATGAAATTCCTGCTTTCAATAATTCAATCCAGTGACAGTATGAAAATGCTGTTGAAGCGCATTCTGTGAGCGGTTCCTGAAACGATTCTGTAATAATCTTCGCAATAATTAGTGACTGGCTTCCGGTGGTGAGATGCCGTCTTGATGTGGGAAGAATCACGGTTGGCCCCCCCCGCTGTTCGGAGCTTTTTCCTGTTTTTCAAAACCACCCGAGTGGGCTCCATTGAACAGGGCTAAGAATATCGGCCAACCGAGATTCTTCCCACATCAGGCGATCTCATGACAACATGACACCTTCACTCATTTATCTTCGTAATAATATATTAAACATGGATTCTTTGTGGGTTCAGTGGAATAATTATATATATGACAATAAAATTGATGAGGCACATTTTAAAACAAGGACATTAAGTAGTAAATTATTTAAAATATAAAAAATATTTGCAATATAATTATTGAGTCATTCAATGAATTACACTATAAATAAGAATCATATGTTATAGCATTGTGTCAGCATAATAAATATAAATGAAATGGAATGTATAAAACAAATTTGAATTTATTTGTATAATAATTAGTTTAGTGTAGCCGATTCAATACAATTAATTAAATTTCATTTTATTCTAAATTGGGTAATTGCACACTTGTAAATCAGTAAAATAAAAATATTTATTATTTGGACAGATCGAGCACGAAGAAATCCCACATATTTATGGAACTGTGAATGAAACATCTCTTAATGATCGGTCGGACAGCGAATTCTGGTCTTCTTTTTCTAGCAGCGAAGAACGTTTACTTAGTTGTGACGGTCTTCTACTTAATTTGCCTTTAATATGTAGTACTGTATGTGATCCGACAAGCAGTGAATCCGATTTATTAACAGCATCGTTAGATAATTCTGTAACTTACAGGTAAACATAACTGAGCTATTTTTTACTTAAATATTATATATGTATTAATAGTTAATAACTTACATTTTTATTACCATTACTAAATCAGCATTACATAATTAAATCTACTTAACTAAATTTTACTTTCAGGATTCCATCAGATGGTTATTATTTTTTCATATTCAACAGTGAAAATGAAGTCGATGCAAACTTTCTGAATACTCATTTCAAAATTGAGAAAGCAACTTATAACCTTTCTGATGTTGAAGCAAGTTGCAAAAATGAGACGTCCTCCTGCACCTTCCCTCTCCGGTTTTGGTCTTCACAGAAAGTAATATTTGAATTACCAGTGAAATTAAATGACTCTTTGTGGAATGAAGAATTCCTAACCGTTTCCGTATGCGAGCCAAGGACAATTGTGTATGCCGGTTTTATCGTAGCGATCCCCTTCATGGTTTTAATATTTGCATTCCAGTAGTAATTGCTATTAGACAACCGAGTAATAGATATTTAAAATATTATTCATGAGAAAATTGCATTTCTGTGATATCACATAAAGGTGTGGGACTTATGGTGTCATTATTTCGTTATTCGAATATATGGAGTTGTGTGATATAACGTATTTAAAGGTTCATCCAATTGTTGTTGAGTCCATGTATTATTTGCAAAAATATTGGAAGAATTTTAGTTGTAAATCAAAACGAATACGTTTTCATTTTTATATGCGTATGCATACATTTTGTTTACCCGAACGGTAGCTGTACAAAATTGTAGTACAGTTGAATACTTGTTTTTAAGGTAACGAACGACGTTGTATTTTTGCAGTCACTATATATCAATAAATATAAGAAAATACATTGTTCATATACTTGATATTACCTAATCAGTTTTGCCGTAAAATAATTAGTACATCTACAATTATACTGATTTCAACTTTTATTTTTGCTTTCAACGAGCGGTTTTGTTGATATATACCCTAGTTAAAGTACATGTGCCCCTGTGTAAGAATGGACTAATTTAATCTGAAATCATAGCAAGCTACAATCTCGTAAATTCCCTAAAATGTATCTGATTTCGCACACTTCTATTACATTCCGGAGGATGTGTTCTCAGGTTAAATTATATAATAAGAGTGGACCCCACCCCGTAGGGCTAGGTCCGTTGCAAAAATTATTATGAATAAATCATTTATCTCCAAATGCGTGATAATAATGCCCTGTTGACATTGTTTCGAGAGTGAAAACTGGGTTAAGTTATAGGAATACTGGGGTGGTAGAGCCTACGAGAGTCGCGAGCGAATTTGTTATGTGATCATTGTGAAACTAGCCGGTAACTATAGATTTAACAGTGGTTTTTCTGTAAGGTGGATTTTATAAATGACTTATGTAATGAACACAGCGTAAAATGAACTCTTAATTCCCCTCCATTCAATTATTTAAATAAATATTCCCGTGTAGTTTCTCTAACAACAGATAGATGTCAGAGCCGAGCTTCAAATCGATCGTTATCAGGCGCCAATGTTCGTAATCAAGAAAAACTTTTTTTAAATTTATTGATGCTAGGGTAATTTACTGTGGTTCGTTATTTGTAATTGAGCTAATTACGACAGCATGTGTTTCTTGGAAGCGGTTTTATGCTTCCATATTTTTATGCTTTATGCTTATGCGCTTTTATGCTGCCGGATTAAAAAAATCTTATGGTGAAATATGTGAAAAATGTGCATCCCCATATACCAATAACTGGTAGACAAAAGTATAGGAATAAGTTTTCATTTTTATGCATATATTTTGTCCACCCGACCGGTACCTGAAAAAAAATTGAAGTACAATAGGATACTTGTTTTTCAGGTAACCATCTTCGTTGTATTTTTAAACCGACTGTATTTCAATAAATACAAGAAAATCAATTGTTCGTGTTCTTGGTAGTTCCTAATTAGTTTTGTCAAAAATAATTATAAATATAATGTAATTATATTAATAATTTATAATCGATCCAGGAAAGGAAACCTAGCCCCTTCACCGATTATAATGTCACCCCCGAATAGATGAATATATACTTAAATCATGCCACACACAGTTACCATCGAAGTACATCTACAATTATACTGATTTCAACTTTTATTTTTGCTTTCGACGAGCGCTTTTGTTGATGTATATACCTAGTTAAAGACTTAATGCGTTTTAAGTACATGTGCCACTGTGTAAGCATGGACTAATTTAATCTGAAATCATAGCAAGCTAAAATCTCGTAAATTCCCTAAAATTGGACCTGACTTCACTCAGTTCCTTTTTATATTCCGCAGATAGTGTTGTTTTCAGGTTAAATTATATAATAAGAGTGGACCCCACCCCATAGGGCTAGGTCCGTTGCAAAAATTATTATGAATAAATCATTTATCTCCAAGTGCGTGATAATAATGCCCTGTTGACATTGATTCGAGTCTGAAAACTGGGTTAAGTTATAGGAATACTGGGGTGGTAGAGCCTACGAGAGTCGCGAGCGAATTTGTTATGTGACCATTGTGAAATTAGCCGGTAACTGTCGCTTAAACATTGGTTTTTTTATTGGGGACATTTTATGAATGACTAATGCAATAAAAACAGCGTAAAATGTACCCTTAATTCCCTTCCATTCAATTATTTAAATAAATAAGCGCTTGTAGTTTCCCAAACAACGGATAGATGGAAGAAGTGGCGCTTCCAGTCGATCGTTAACAAGTGCCGAAGTTTATCAGGAAAAGCTTCTTTTTAAATGTATTAGCACTAAGGTAACTCACGTCGGTAATTACCATATCATGGGTTTATTTGAAGCGGTTTTATACTTAATAATTATTATTTACAGACTAACATATATATAAACTAACATAGCTTAAACCATTAATTGAAATATTAAACCTAATAATAATATTAATCGGTTACACACTATTGTACAGGATAGATTCAAATATTTGAAATTATTTTGATTACCTCCAGTCTCAAATTACAGAAATGCAGATGTACATATAAATGCTTATACATATTACCCACACTGCTAATATTTCCACGTCTTTTATAAATACATTTCTTGGAATTGAATATCTATTATACAGTGATCTAATTAAGTATATCCATTTTACCACAACTGCGTAGATATAACTGGGAACATAAACAGTGCGGACTTGTGTGACTTGTGAATTTATAACAGTGAATGGAAGGATAATGGGAGAGAGCGACTTACAGCAGGGAAGCCAGAATGGAACTGGAGCCAGAATGGCCGGCACCCTATGCAGAAGAAACAGCGGTGCTAAAATGACGCCACTTGTTTTGTGGAGATGAGCGTCCTGTCAGCGTTGTCATTTTCTGTCGGCATTCTCCAGTTCTTACTGTCTTGTTGGTTTCTCATTGTTTTTTTTTTGTCTCCAGACCCAGTTATTGCATTTTTTTGTAGTATTTTATGGTGTTCAACTTTAGATAACCATAATCTATTTTTTGTGGTGGTACTGGTTTGTTGAATGTTAATAAAAATTATAATCCCTTCAATTCTTTTATGCTTGTTTATTTTGCCTGTCTTGATTTTGTATATATCTTTTTGGTCTGAGTTTTAATCTTGTAATTCTGTTGGCAGTTCTTGTCCGGTTTCCTGCTTGTTTCCGTAAATGGTGATAATTCCTTCCCTTTGGTTAATCGGGCGCTCTATGATGTTACCCTAGAGTGGCAAAGGTAGACAGAGAGGTAGCTTACCTTAGGGCCTCCTTCCTACCTTACTTTGCCTTTTTTAGTAGAACATTTTTTGGCTGAAAATTAAATTTTTGGTGTAAGTGTTTAATGATTTGTATCGGTATTCCATTTGGTCCTTGTGATTTTTCTTTGTTTTTTCTATTATTACTGTCTCTAGTTCGTCTATTGTTAGTGAGTCATTTATGTCCATTTTTTGGAAGAGTGATTATGATAATATTATTGGGTTTTCCATTTTATTTCCAGTTTTCAACCTCGTTTTATTATCTCACAATATGTTATCAGGTGCATTTATCTTTATCTGTTCTAAATATTTGATACCCGAGTTTCTGTTCGGTGTGTTTATAGAACATTTGAGTAGTGCCTCTTGTTTTTGTAGTTTATTTTATATTCTTGTTCTTTTTTTCTGGAATTTTGTCAGTATACTCCTTACAGATTGGAGATTTGACGTTCTTGCGCTAGATGGCGCGCGCTGTACCGTTCGGTCGATCGAATTAAACAGCATTTTTACGAAATATCCTGCTTACTTCTTGGATATTGGACGTTTCTCCGCTAGAACGCGCGCTCTGTACCGTTAATTCCGGCAAATTTCCCCAATTTAAAAGCGACTGTGCCATCTAGTGGTAGCGGGTGAACTACTAGGCCAAGGAATAGTGTTTTCTTATGTTTTGCTACAAACTTAAAAAAGTAGAAGGAAGACGGGGAACGAATTCCATATCATTTCCTTGAACAATATTGCTCTCCATTGACTAGATAAATATTGAATCCTACTTTTTAAAATGTATAGATATGTTTATATTTTATTTATACAATATAATATTGAAGTAGGATATGAATGAAGTAGTATTTCATTGATTGCCTTGGAACATGGATGTGAAATTTAATCCAAAAAAACGTAGGGAGAAAGCACGGAATCTGGATTTTATAAATTTCATGAGATCATCAAAACACTTGCACTTCACATGAAAACATATATTATTATTTTTGTTTCTGGATACAATATCATTATAATTATTTATTATTATAATATAACACTGGAGACAAATGTGTATTCATTTCCTGAATATTAATTTACTTTTAGGACATGTTTACTTACATAGATATATATTTTTCACATATGCATTAAATGACAGCAACAGTGCCAATAACAATTAATTCAATGAACATCTTTTTGAAAACATTTACACCTAATGTTGAAAAAAATTAATTATTCGACATGGATATGAAGGGATGAAACATTTGCAGCCCGATCAAACACAATTTTCACATATATATTTAAAGCCTCATTAATTGATAGTGCAACATTTATGTTAACATAGCTTAAACCATTGATTGAAATACAGTTATTACTAATTTACAGAAGTGATGCAATTTTTTTAAATTGTTTGGATCTCTTCTGTTTCAAATTAAAGTAATGCAGATATACATATATATATATATATATATATATATATATATATATATATATATATATATATATATATTACTGACACTGCTATATGGACACAGCTATAGTTGATGCTAACACTAAATATTTCCACATATTGTCCATCATATAATCATGCATGTAAGAGTAATAGAATTTTATGTTCCTTTAAAATTAAAAGTACATTGAAACTGTCTAAAAATATCTAATTGAAAGACATGTTTTACACCTATATAATGATACATAATGCATTTCAAAATGCATGTCCAAGTATCACATCTCCTTTGAGAGCTCGATATGCTATTATTCAACTCTGTAAAACACTTCAAGAAGCATTTGAAAACAACAATCTCAATATTTACATATCCTTAATATTAATGGTACATTATTCCAATATATATATATATATATATATATATATATATATATATATATATATATATATATACATACACATATATATGCTTATATATAGATAAGTTAAATTTCTATTTATACCTAGTAAGAGGAATAAATAAATTACCATATTAACATTTTACTATAGGCATAAAATATATTTTAGGCTTAAAAATAATTATCTGAAAATTCTAGTTATAAGTCAACAGTGGGAAAATATAAGATTGTTATTTACAAAAATGATCTTACAACATACAAGATATCTCTTATAACTTCATAGCACACAGTCGTACACAAAAATGATATATATGTATATTACACCATTTTCACATTAAATTACATTCAAGCGACATAAAAATTCGATTAATACTTTTATTTATATACAAACTTCATATATCAAACATTACCCCTAATCAAATTCAATCCGTACAATTTTTTTATAAACTCCCATTGTGTAAAATAGCATTACTATAAATTTCCAACGACCAGTACATTGAATCCCATATTGTAGGAAATATCTTGAGTTTCGGCGAGTAGTGTGCCGAATCAGACTGTAACTTCTTCGGTGAACTTGTTTTTGTCATCTAAGTTGAGTACGATAGCGGCCTGGAGGGTCGGTGTTGTGGTGTTGGGCCCGGGGGGGGACTTGGTTGGGTTAGCTTGGTTGGCGTCTTGGGCGGCCCTCGCCAAGCATGTCGAACACTCCTTCTTCAGTTCCTCTTCACCGGCCTCACAGGACTTGTCCTCCTTCTTCACCTCCCTCACCTCCTCTTCCTCCTCCTTAATGTCAAGCCTGCCGGCTTCCTGCATCGCCGATATTTTCGCAATCAAATGCCTGTTGCCCTGCAGCTTGATCTTCTCCTTCAGGTTTTCCAACTGCATGTACAGAAGCCTGAACTCTTCCTGTAAAAAAGTGTGTTTGTGGGGGGAGGGAGAGATCAGGGATTTATAGACAGGGAATACATGATTCTTGCGATTCTTTGACACCGTCCATTAATTCGGTCCATTAATAATGAAGTTTTGTGTCGGGACTGTTACTACTCTGTTGAAAGCGTAGCAATTTATTATTTCGCGGTGAGAAAAAACCGCAAGAATACCCTAATACTAGTTTTAAGAAACTTACTTACTAAATAGGCTTAGTGTAGGCTTCGATATTAGAGCGTGGAGAGGCCGAAGAGTAAGATTACTGTAAGTGAATATTTAAATTGTGGCCCGTTTAATACACGCGTACCCGTATTCTTCAGACCAACTCGGATAGACAGGTAGGTTCAAAAGGTTAATGAGCACTTGTTCATAGTAGAGGGTTTCGATATTCATTACTTCCTTATTTGACCCAATGCTGACTTGTTTTCGACCTCGCACTAAATCCATTCACGTAATCACACATTCACTACAATCCATTCACATAAGATCCCTTCCACGTGATATCTTATAGATCAAGTTTTCGTTACTGATAATTATAAATAATTTTCTACCTGATACGAAGGGTATAATATAATGTATAAGGTATGGCGGGACGTTAGTATTATCAATTTATACAGTGAAACCAAATTATTCAGGAATAATAATTAATATGTAATTCAAGGTTGCCAACAGTGTTAGCGGGGAGGACCCTAAATATACTCAAGCTACACTCACGTAAATTCCCTAAATTTCCCTGAATAAAATTCGAGGGGGGTACTGGCGAGTACGATTACTGTAAATTAATATTTAAATTGTGGCCTGCTTAATATACCTTTACCTATTTTAGTACTTAAAATCAAACTGAGACACAAAGGAAAATATAAGAACCGATTTCAATGGCAAATTTTTATTTATTCCTAGGCGAGGATTTGGAATTTCATCACTCACGCAATCACTTCTTTGCTTCTGCCCGATGATGACGGGTTTTAGTCTTAGTGTTCAATTAGAAATAATTTTCTATGACATATCGTTTAGATCGTGTGAAATGCGTTCTATATATCTAAACTTTCATAAAAATTTGTTGTCATGAGTTTTAGTGATTATAGAGCTATGTTTTATTGATTGAAAACGTGATAGGGTGGGAGTACTTGGCTAAATATCTAATCTGCCTTCCAACCACAGGTTGCGATAGCCTGTAACGATATTTATGTAATAATTCTGGATCCCACATAAGTGGGATCCGTTCCAAAAATTCCGTTAGGTTCTGTAAATGTGGAACAAGACCTAACTTATTTCAGCGTTTGTCATTAGTAAATGTTGTTTTTTAATTTACTGAGGCTAGAATAATTTATTTGAGCATGCCAGGGTTTATTTGACCCAAAGCTAGACCTAGTTTTCGGATTCATAACATTCAGTTAACGACGACATCGGGGGCTTGTTACCATGACGGTAACTCTATAGCGACAGTTCATTTACTAACCTACTGACGATGGTGGGAATCCGAAACCGGTCTAACAGGAATACGTCAGTGAGTGAGGACAGAAGATCGATTGAGTGATGATATTCCAGACCCTAACATATCTTATACTATTACTTAACGTATCTTAACATGTCAACATCTTTAGACGCGAAATGTAATCGCGCCATGAAGAACGTTACATACGCTGCTTGATACCTGCACGTCCTGTTCCGTGAGCTTGATTTCAACCCCCATCGCTGAGGAATTGGTGGAAAGTGCATGCTGTGAATTTCCGGAGCGGGGCTTTGTTAAAAACTTAGTCACTTGAAGCTTGGGCACGGTATTCAGAGTGTCTTCAGATTTCCCGTGCCCTTTGAACACCATGTAAGCCTGAAGTGAAAATTGTTTTCGTGAAATTCGGAAATTTTTACGGTCGTATGTTACACTGAGCGCTGGAATCAGAATAATTCTCAAGCGGTCTCGAAAACTTACCTTACTGCCGAAAATGAGGCACAACAACAATGTCACCGTAAGCTGAGTGTGGCAGAAAAATATAATGTAAAGGAGGTCGGGATTGGCCGGCGATTGCAAGAACAGCCTAAAAAAGAGACAACAAAAAGTTTATCTTAGCCAATCTTAACGGCATACTCCGACCTAGGAAATTAAATTAATGCTTACATGGATACATTCAAGAACAAAGACAGGAGGAACTCATTGTAAATAGCCATGGATATGAATCTGCTTTCGTTAAATTCGGACGGTGCCTTTCTTACAACGATGCACAAGCGAATGCCCCAGGCGAGGAACAGAACTTCGACTGCGAACAGAAAATTTTCAGTGTAGTTATATCGCTACCATTAAATGTACTCGTGTCGTTTACAATCGGCCCGTATATGTTTACAGAAGGATACTCTAATAACAGTAACCGCTAAAATGATTGAAATGGGTTAGAAGGGCTGACGGCAAAAGTGCATCTATTCCAAATGCATACACCTTTCTGACCAGACCATTGTCACCGCAGAAAAAGGTCCTTTTTGCGAGGGAAAATATATAAGTGACAGCGGTGACAGTGCTCATCCGATGCTTCATCGGCAGCTGGCATTTGGTAAGTACTTATACATACTACTATAGTACTTATATATTAATAATATATTATTAAAGGAATCCTACTACAAATGCTACTGTTAAGGGGACATCGTTCGGATTTTGTTTCTTAGGGCGAAGCGCAATGACCTACTGAAATATAGAAGGGACGCCTAATCTCGGATTATAGGTCACCGCTCGCGATCCCCCCTCCACCCGTTGTAAACCAATACCCAAAGCATTTAATTCCCAAATAAGCGTCGTATTTCCTAGCGATAGGTCCCAGTTACTAAAGAACGTCCGGGAACCTCACCCATGCTTGAGTTATTGCTCAGACCAAAGCTGCGGGAGCTAATCCCACCGGGTAAGGTCAAGCCTAGCCCATCTCAATTCGGGGACAAGCCCACATAACAATATCCGACTTACGCAGTATTAGTTTCTGTATTACTTACACTTAACCCAGAGTTTAAGTTTCTCTTAGATGAACCTACCACTCATTGGAAGTTGCATAATTTGCTCATTTCCCTAGCATCTATATTGTCAAAACTACTGCAACTCGCTAGCATATAGTTTTTTATTTGTCATCATATTTGACGTCTGCATCGAACATTTCCCTTCTAATTTGCAGTCACAAGTTACGACATGGACAGGACGGTGAATTCTCACCAGTGTCGAGCTTGAACTTACGGGTTGTGAAGGAATGGTCCCACCAGTTGGTCGGGCACAGGAAGGCCTTCAGGTTGTGGGCGGTCCTCCCGACGATGACGAGTGGAGGCGACACCAGGGTCCGGATCAGCAGGAGGACGGTGAACCCGCCTACGATCATCCCGAGGCGCTTCACAAGGTCCAGGTCGGTGATCTTCACGGCTTTGGCCGAACGAACGCGGAATATCACGGAAATCCTGAAACCGAGCCAGCATTCCAATATGACACTCTCATTCCGATTTGCGAAAATTTGACGAATAATGTATTAGTGAAATTTCTGAAATATTAAGTAAGCGCATACTGATACGGAAGAACGAAACACGCATCATCCTATCCAGACACACAACGTCCTCCCGACATCCGCAACGTACCTTAAGTTAGTAGGTTTCTCCTCAGTTATTTTCTACTCGTTCATAGTGCCACTCGAACATCAATTTCGCTAATTGTATTTTACAAGTGTGGCAATGATACAGTTAAGAAAGGAACATTAATACCCTCGAAGTGTTCCATGATCTTGATCTTTCGATCTTTCGGTTTTTGTCCACAAAATTTGAAAAGCAAACAGGAAACATCCAAAGCGTGGTATTTATTTATATCGGAGTTCTCCCTAATAGGCCCGGTGTTAATGAACGGAGTCCGGTTTTTTTACAACGATTTTTTATTTATTTTTTTTTAAATGAGGCTACTCTGAATTAGGACGTCCCAATACGGGCGGGGAGTTCAAAGGGACGGCTGAAAAAAAACGTTCCGGCCAAAGGGGTTTGACCGTATTTGAATTTTTGAGAAGTCGACAGCAACAAGTTCGAAAATGGGTCGTTCCTACAGAAGGAAGTTCGGACCTCCGAGCTTATTTGTATCTTTCGCGCGGGATTATTCAACTCGAAAAAAGTTTCGCCGATAATTCACAACTTTGGGAAATCGTCGATCTCGGGACTCAAGGATCTGTTATGACAAAACTCATTACCTCATTATAAAGTTAGACTCACGAATCTGTTTTCGCCTTCATATAAAAAATATATAAGCATGAAAAGTGATCAGCTAGTTAAATGAATAAATTATTATTGGTAATGATTCGAAGTCTCATTTCGAAAAATACAATCACGAGCATTTTGAACATTTATTGGGGTTTCACTTTCTTACTGATGATATGAAATATTATATTATTGGCTACATATAAAATCCGAATCGTTTCAATTTAATGATTTCACGCCTAATGAAATGTTATATGGAAACACGTACCTCCAGGTTTTAAGCATGAGAGCACCATAAGTTAGAGAGAATCCAATTTCCCTGAGCCATATTCGGGCTGTGCAAGTTATAACGTTGGGTCTCGGGTACATGACTATAGTCTGAAACAGGTAAAACATATTGCAGCTCGAAAATAATCTGAACGGATTGTATTTATGATTTTATATATTTACGGCTTAAGGTCAGTTACTCATGTTACTTTTTTCAAATCGCATATTCCTTCATGTTTTAACAAAATCAAGGAACATTAAACATTAAAATCGCGTTCTGACTATCATCCCTTGATTGACGAAATAAATAAACGTTGGCATTTTTCGCGAAATTATTTGAAACCGAAAATTAGTTAAATTAGCGAAGGTTTCCGCAACTAGAACTTGAATTATCACCACCGTCGGTAGGATTGCTTAATACTGTGGAAAGAATACGGTTAGCAGGGGTTGACAACCTGGTTTTCCGGGATTTTTCCTGTGTTTAGAAACTACAAGAGCGAGCCCCACCGGAAGGGTTTTTGCCCAATCCCTCTCTGGCCCTCTCGGGCGTTGTCTGCTTCCAACGTTTCGGAAATCTTACCGGTTTGTTAAAAAAAACAAAAACAACTTTAATTCGGTATAATATCAGTAGAGGATGGTTCCCGGTAAGGCGGAAACAAACAAGTCGTAATCCAAAGAGCATTAACGACACCCCACCTCCAGGTATATATAGGATCCCAAACAGTATTACGCGATCCTACCTGAAGTTAGTGATAACTCAATTAATTTATTGTTTAGTACCAGTCCTACCCAATACAGGATTGTCAAATTTTCCACAGTGGGTTTTATGAACACAACAACAAGATTCAAAGTTTTTTTATCATTATCTCGGACAATATAATGTCAGACACTTACGGTGCAATAGATGAAAAACGCCCCCAGTGTGATGACCCTAAGCAGAACGGGACTGGCCGCCCTCACCACCTGCAAAACGATTCCACCATATCACACTAATCCAATTCTTGGAAATTTTACATGATATTTAGAATATAAAAAGTTGTATATATAACTCCGATATTGATTGGTAAACGAAAATTATATAAAGTAATACATTTTTCAAATACCTAATAAGTAAATAATTTCTATTCGTATGTAATTCAATATATAGTAATCAATTACAATAATCGTACTGTGTAAGTAAAAATGAGTACTGTACAAGTCAAATAGTGACAGTGCAAACAGGATGCCTTAACGAGCATCCCACGTGCCAAAGTGACTAACAACTGCTACTGAAGATGGCGAGCAGCCGAACCTGGTCTAGCAAAAGACCTGTTATTTATATATATATATATATATATATATATATATTTTTTTTCCATCGTATTTCCATATTTGATAATTATACGAACACCCTCCACATCCTGGATGATTACCTTAACGTGTGCATATTTCCAAGTGAATAGAATAACGACGGGGAGACAGCAAATGACAAGACAGGATAGAGCCAGTATAGCGGTCCTCAGTAGCCAGTTGAGTGATACTACGCAGGGGCTGGCGTCTAGGCAGGCTTCGCAGCCCTCCGCGCAAGGCAGGCACTCGAACACACCGCTGATGTTGTATTCGCTCGGTTCGCCCTGGAATAAATTGGAGGCGTGAAAAAAATTTTATTCAGGCCCCGTCCCGCTCTTCAATCAGTTTTCTACTTTTTTTTTCACCCGCAGAATCTCCCCAATTGTATTTGCCGAGTCGGTTACCTCACGGGAAATCGATCGGTTGCGGGCAGAAGGGTTTCTTCTCTTCATCCCCCTTCAATTGAAGAAAAAACGGGGCACCATCCGGTTTTGAGTACGCTCGACGCTAACGATACAATTACGTAATCCCGAGATAACAATTATTTTACAATATAAATTGAGCGTTAAAGAATTAGCGCGACTAATGAATACAGGAGATACTCTGAGTTAATTCTCTAGCCAGTAATAAATGTTAATCCTCTTAGGATTAAACAAGAACAATTTCAACACAGGTTTAGGTTATAATATTAGCTGAACTTGTTTCCCCGTAATGCGTTAACAAGCCCAAGAGAATATATGTCGATTCAGTCTTCACTCGGAATTCGATGACTGGACCAGTAAGAGTTCGGCGACTTCCGAAGCGGACAACACCCCTTCCAGGGCCCCTTCCAATGGAGCCCACTCGGGTGGTTTCCAGATACCGCACCAATCAGATATTCTGCATAAGTCACAAAACTCCACAAATCAAACTTCAGAAGCGATGGAAATAATTATGATGAAATGTTTAAGTTAAAACCTTACTGAAAATATATACGGATTTTTTTTAACCTTTTTATTTTTGTACAATCAACTACATAAAGTTATTGTTACAAATGTTGAGTGTGTTAGGAATACTATCGCTCGCTTAGGAAGGTGGCGGAGTATCTCGGATGTTATTAGGTCGGAGCCGGGGACTTTACGTGCTGGGAGTTTTCGTATGATGTAGGAGACCTCCGAGGGAATAATGGCCTTAGGAGGAAGTGAGAGAGGGAGGGGTGATTGGAGAAATTCTAGAACCGAGTTGGTGTGCTCTAGATCACTTGCAGGATGTGGTTGAAATGTCGTAGTGAAATGCTTGGCGAACTCGGCCGCCTTTTCCGCATCAGTCCTGGCCCAAGAGCCATCACTTTTGCGAAGAGGCGTACTCGTTGTGGGATAGGCGAGGAGTCGTTTGGTCGCTTCCCACAAAGAGTAGTCACAAGTGGAAAGTGAAGAGACGTAGGAGTTGTATCGTTCGGATTTTAGGGAAGTGAGTTGTGAATGTAGCTCACGGGATAATTGATGGAATCTACAACGATCGGAAGGATAACGAGTACGCCTCCAGACAGCATGAGCGCGCCTTTTTGCTGTTAGAGGAGTCGTATATGCCGGGGTAAGTTTAAGGATAAGAAGTTAGGCGAGGACTTCGGAGTTTTAGAAGATTCCCAAGCGGATTTTTGGATAATTGTAGTGAAGTTTTTGATGGCTGAATCTATTTCAGAAGGGGTTTTTAGGCGGATATTAAGGTTTAAGTGAGAATCTAAAAGTTTTTGGAATTTTTATCCAGTCAGTTGGGCCCGATGTAAGGGTTGGAGGTCGAGGGATCGGAATGGAATTAGTAGCAATAGTTAGGAATACTGAGCTATGGTCGGATGTGAGGTCGTCAAGGACTGAGATGGTATTATAGACTCCCCTGATACCAGAGGTAACGAAGAAGTCTAGTAGGTCAGGAAGACGGGAGATATCCGAGGGCCAATATGTATAGGAGGATGGAGAGATGGAGCTATAATTTTGGGATTGAAGGATGGAGACCAAAAGTCGACCTCTGGGATTCGCAACTCTACTACCCCATTGAGGGTGCTTCGCTTTATAGCCACCACCGGATACAAAGTGGGGACCGAGGGATTGGAAATGGGATGATAGTTGGATTCGAGGTAGATTTTTATTGGGTGGACAATAAACTGAGGATATAAATAACGGAAATGGAAGGGTTTTAACGCTGACGGACGTTGCCTGGATGGAGTCTAGGGGTAGGAAAGAGAGGGTGTTATGTTGGGGACTATGACGTATTAGGGTACCAGTGCCACCGTGGGCTACGTCGTCAGGGTGATCCGTTCTGTACGTAGTGTATCCGAGGATGGTGAAGTGATTCCGAGTAGTTAAGTGAGTTTCTGTCAGGAGATAGATATCAATTCATGGAGAACAATTTGTAGTTCATTAATTTGTTTAGTTATGCCGTTCGCATTCCAAAGGACGATAAGGAGGGAATCGTTCGTTCCATTCGTTGAGGAGTCAAGGATTGGACGAATGTGGCGAGGGTATTTATCGCGTTGATTAATTGGTTGGCAGTCATAGAGAACGTTTCTAAGAAACACGAGAATTGCTGACCAATGTTCTGCGTATATAGGGAGGAAAGGTCAGGGGAGGATTGATGACTGGCCGGGGGGATGCGACGGCCGATGCGCCGCTGACCACTCTGGAGTATGTCTCGTGTGGTACTTCGTTGAGCTTGTTGCCGAAACTGCTGCTGTGGCTGTTGTTGCGGAAGTATTTACTGTGGCTGTTGTCGCAGTTCCTGTTGTGGGTGTTGTTGCTTTTACTGCTGCTGCGTTGGTGGCTTGAGCTGGTGCTGTGGCCGTTGCTGTTGTGGTTGTGGTTTCTGCTGTTGAGGTTGTGGCTTCTGTTGGATTTGTGGCTTGCGTTGTTGTTGTGGTTGTGTCTGTCGTTGTGGCTGTACTTGCTGTGTCGGCTGATCAGTAAGGACAGTAATCGGTTCAGGCAGAAGAATAGGGGGAGCAGGAAGAATTGTAGTTGTTGTTGCTGTAATCGTGTGTTTTTGCGTCGACTGTGTGTGTCCACTCTCGTAAATGTGTCTCGGTGAGGAGTGCTATGTCCACTCTATTTTCGATGATGATTTGGGAGACTTCGTTGAAATGGCTTAGTAGCCCTCTTGAGTTGTATACTAGTCCGTTTAGGACCAGTTTACGGGTCGAGAATCTGGGCGTACCTATACAGGACTTCCACCCTGTCTAGGCCGCGCGCGTTTTTTAGGTCTCTGACCATGCTCTTCAGAATTTCTATTCACTTGGTAAAGTTCAGGGCCTTTAGTTCTTGGCCAAGGCTTCTTAGTTCGCTCAAGAAACTCATGGGGTCTTCCTCTTGTCTGCTCTGGGGTGGTGGTGGAGCTGTCGCTGTCGCTGCCGCTGCCGCCGCCGCCGCGTAATTTTCCCGGTACGATCGGGGCTGGCCGGTTTATGATTCTCGGCTTCTCTTGTGGTTGGAGTTTTTGTGGCCTCGGGGTTTTTTCTTTGCTCGCGATGTATCGACTGCGGTCTTCGCAGGTTCGGAGGCTCGCTACGTGGTCGCCCCCGCAGTTCGCGCACTTAATTTTTGTTTTAGTGCGGTCGCACTAACTAGCTCGGTGGTTCCCCGAGCATCGCACGCACTTTTGGTTGAGGGCGCAGTATCTGCTGCTGTGCTCGAATAGTTGGCATCAGTAACATTGTGTTACCGTTTCTTGCGATTGGTATTTTTCCAACCTCACCCGGTGGAAATATATCACGATATTATTGAAGTCCTTGGGTTGCTGGTGTTGGCCGGCTCCATCTCTGGATCGTGTCTCCTCTTCAACCGCTTTTCCATCGTGGGAGTTTCGTCCCACTCTGGATTTGATTTTTTTAGTATGCTGCTCACTGTTTTCACCTATAATGCACAACTACTAACACTACACTGACTAACTGACTGTTAACTGATCTGTTGTGGGTGGTGGTTGGGTGAGGGTGTCTTGCTCGCGTTCACAATGGGACACCAGGTAGAGGTGTGTACTCTTCGGAGGCTGAAACTCGACTGGGACTGTACTGCCGAGAATGTACTGTTAACGGCAATTTCCCCCTCTTGACTGAGCCCCGCGACTTCAGCCGACAGGTGTCTCCAGGTCGCGGATTGGGTTTCAGCATTTATTGTTTTTTACACAAACAATTATAAAACAGAAAGTACATACGATTAATAACTAGCACTAAAGCACAGTGTATACAAAGTTTCACGACTACAAACACAGTTTTGCACACAAAAAAAACGAGATAATTGTCAGTGGCTTTGTAGCGCGTCCACGCGGTACGATGTCCCAGAGAGCACTCATATACGGATATGCATAATTCTTGAATTATTAATTAATATAAGTATTTTTTTTTAAATGGTGATTTAAACTTGATTTTTGGCGAACACGTTTTCTAATTTCAATTGAACAGTCTGCCGTTTCCAGTTGTCTTCAAAAGATAATTCTTTAAGGAACTGTTTGTCATTTTAAATACCTCCATACTTTGTATATTGCGATTTAAATGGTTAAAATAATAGAATTGTGAACACTGCGAGCAAAAAACTGATTTAGACATTCTGCCATAAACTGTATATTAGTATAATTCGAATTACTAATTTCTGGAAAATTAAATTATTTCTGTTGGTAACTCAACAATTAAGCCCTTTCAGTCTGTCAATGTCTTTAAACAAAAGACAAAGGGCAATTATGTATATGAATTGCGTATGAAAATAATTTAGGAATACCTGTATTAACGGAAATAAGAAATAATAGGACCAAATTGGTTTTAATACCGCATCCCAGATTCGTAATTTATTTCAGTTTGCCCCGACAATTTCTTTTCAGTCCCTTATAGTGCGTGCGGAGTCAAAAATAATACGGGGAGCGAATCGGGTTCAGAGTAAGAGGCTGGGGCGCCCGAAAAAGACGCCTCCCCGACGGCGGAAACAAAGCGTCGCAGATTGGAAGGTGAACAATAGGCTGGAATTCACAGGGACGCCGGTGTTTGAACGAGGGCATCGTTATCATAATAAGTAGACGCTTCGAGCATGAATGGCGAGGGCTTCTTTCGGAAAACACCGTTGTAAAGGGGGCGCGAAAACAATTACACTTAATGTAATGTAATAACGTTTGCTATAAATAACCGGAGTCCAATTTGAGCACATGTACACTGCCGACTGTGTGGAGATGTCGAAAAATGGAAGCGATAAATACTATATGTAATGTGCGTACCTTTTAATTAAATACTATTCAAATTTGCAATTGATCGCCCCTTTCTTAAGCATTTTATTTGTATGTTTTTATCCTATTTTTCTGATATAAATAGTTCGCGTGGCCACTTTCTTTTCAGGTACCTGTAAGGAATGTTTGGTATGTCAGGAGATAGTAGAGTTTGGACCATTAAAAAAATATTATTAAGCTCAGAGCGTTGCTGAAGATGGCGAGAAGCCGAAACCGAAAGCATTATAAAGCCGCTTCAAAACGGACATCGGTAGTTGAGGAATCAACTACTGAACTGAACTCTAAACAGATATCAAAAACGTAATATTATTTTTTAAAGGGTACACTTAAGTTGTCACTAATGCTGTTGTGGTATATGTAAGTATTATACCTTCATAAAGGCTAACGTTTAGGCCAACGATTTTGGCTCCCCGCCACCAACTCAGACATCCAGCCGGTAATATATGGTCGATGATGGCGACATTTCGGTAAACCATTATTTATGCAGCGAAGTACTTACGGACGTCGACGAAGACGGCGGGAAGCCGATACCTGCCTAAAATAGACGGAACAACGAAATAATGTGGAGATCTTAAACTCTCTGACTAATACTAATAGGATGTTTAAGAAGGTATATTTTTTATGTGACATTGCGTATCTTTGGAAATGGCCATATCTATCAGAGCGATTGTTAGAAAAATTCCTCGAAATTAATATCATCAACTAAAAAGAAGTCTTTTAGTAAGGATTTTTTTAAACTCAAAAATTTTTCAAGAAGGTTGCTTGCGATAGGTTCAATAGTTTTGTATACTCCCATCGACGCTTTCGCCAGATGAAGGGGCGAGCAGGGTGCCGGAATTGAATTTTAAGTCCTTTTAAGCCCCGGACGAAGGGAAGGTGGGCCTGAAAAGTTCGTCCCTGGCAGACACTGAAACTTTACCTAATCCCCGCAATCAAGTCGCGCTTTAAAAGCTGGTAGGACTCACTGTTTTAGTGCAGATATGAAAATTGTTTAAAATAAATTACAAAAACCTTCGCGGAGGTGGCGAGTATTACCAAGTGAAATTTAAAAAATATCATTAAGATATTATATAAATTAATTAATTAAAAAATAAAAAAGGGGGGAAGCCAGTGGGTTTCTCCTCCGTTATTGTCGACTCGTTTGTGCTGCTCGAACAGCAATGTTGCTTGTTGCTTATTTACAGTTCTGACAATAAAACAGTATATTAAATAATAATATTATATAAAAACGCTTAAACCGAGTTGATTTTTGAAACTGTTGAAAATAATTCCTTAATATTATGGGCTGTCGTAAAGTCATTCCCGGGGCTATATCCAACTAATATTCAGATCTCAATTCCAATGCCGTCCCCCGGGCTTATGTTTTGCGTTCGGCCAAGCAGAAATAGTTTAATCCTGGCGACGTTTATCTGCGGCGCTCGCTTCAAATTTGCGAGATCGTAAAAATCGGGAGGCGTAAAATAAATCTATCGGAACTGGCAAGTGGGATCTAGGTTGTGTGGCTCTTAGGATTTTTACGACGTATACGCCGGCTCGTCGCGCGAAAATGGCACACCGGCCTAAGTTACCTCTAGGAAATACCTGATACAGTAGTATCGTGAACACCCGAACGTTCCTTACAGATGCCTCAAAAGGAAATGACCAAGTGATATAAACATACCAGGAAAATAAATAAAATGAAAAAAATGGGAAAGCCAGTGGGGTTTTCCTCCATTATACTCTACTCGGTACTAGTGCTACTTTAACATCAATATCGCTGTTGTAAAAGATTTAAAGATTGTACTAAACATTTAAGAAAATTCCCGTTATAGGAAGAGATTATAAAATTACACGCGAAAATACTTATTTTTAAAACAAAATATTAAGCCCCCGAACTTTAATGTCCGAATATCTATGGTAGAAATAGAAAAGCCGGTTTTATGGTACATTGAACAACCTGGAAAGCGGGGAACCCAAGTTAGAATTAATTTGGGTTTCTTGGGGGACCGATAATATAGGATCGAATAGAGGACAAAGATAGTAATTGGCGGGAAGGAAGATGTTCGTTAGCCTCCGGTTCCTTGTTAGCGGAATCAATCCCCCAGGGTTGCGGCCGCCAGCCGAAGAAAAAACCCCAATTATAATCAATGAGGGTCGAATCGAAACGCGGCCCGACCAAAGCAAGCATCCGGATAATGTCGGTTTACCGTTAGGACGGTCACAAGGCGCTCCCTTTCTTCGACACCGCATAAATGCCAATAGAAGTGCATTGCTCGTTACCAGTCGGCGAGGCACATTTTAAAGCATGCAGCAGACAGGAATGCGATTGATTCGCGCGTTTAATGGATTCTTGAGATAGGCCTCATAAACTGCAATAAATGAACTTGATAAGCGATGGACATTTTTTAAATGTTACTCAAAATGTACCCGGATATATTTCGATACTTAATTCTTGAATTGTTAAAGGATGTAGGTATATAAAAAAGGGTGACTTAATATTTGTGTGGAAACCAACTTTTCTAATTTCAATTGAACAGCAGAAACTGCCTGTAGCCGTCGCGCCTTGTACCGCATATTTCAAGGAATGGTATTGAATATTTGTTGTGCGTTAATTGAAACCGGACTTTTCAAAATCCAGGGTTTCATATAAGGCATCCCAGATATTCGGCCCGTAACATCGACGGAGCGTAACGGAAAGTTTCATTAATTTCATGGAGCCTATATTCGGGCATACGTTTCGGGTTTGGAGCCATCATACGGGGTCCAAAAGGGCTACTTGCGCCACAATTGTACGACTATTTTAACATCCACCACCTCAAAACCAGCAGGTCATCTTCTGAGAAAACAGTTACATAGGTTCACATACATTATTCGCAGTTAATTTTAATTAATTCGTCGCTGTAATAAAATGTGACACGTTAATTTCAGTTAGTAAATATAGTCTTACTATACCTGCTTTCAGCTTTTAATATTTTACATATCTTAATGAACATAAAGTGTTTAGGTTTTATTCAATACAATTAAACAGGAATTTTTCTACAGGTTCTTATAAAGATTATTTTCACAGTGATTATTACATATAATGCTCTGTCTTATATTTCTAAAATCGTTCATAGTGATTTATATTATTACCGGTATCCATTTGAAAGCGAACATAAACTGTTTCAAACATTTAAAACAGTTAGTTAATGACCGGATTGCATTAAAGCGATTAGAAATATTTGATAGGGTAAATCCAGAGTTGCGCCACGAGTGAGGTAGTTTCCATTATATGGTAGGGTCGAACCCGTTTAAACTTCTGGAATGGACAATAAAATGTTTGGTTTGAAACAGGCTCCGATTGTGGCCGCGGCCAATTTAATCTTCATTTCAAGTCCAAAGCGGTGTTCGACTGCGTTTTTAATGGACTTTGAAATTAACTTATCGTAGAGAGCTCAGCAATTGAAATATTCCGTTATTAATCAGAATTTGTTACTTCAATTAAATAATAAGGTGAGGCATAAATTCAAATTATAGGTTGCTCTGGGTTGCGTAATAGTGCCGTTTGGAGTTGTTTGAAACTAATTCTTTATTCATAGAATTTCTTCATTAAAAAATGGGAATTGGCGGGCTGGTCTGTAGGGCCACCTACATCGAGATATGAGCACCACCCCCTAGCGCCACAATATTCTTTCCATTTACAAAATAAGAATATAACATTAACAATGTTATGACATATAACATTGTCACTAACAAAATTACAAATTGTCACAAACATTCATAGCTTATTGACCATCACAGGCTTTAATTTTTTGTTTCGAAATTTGAAAGCGGTTCGGGAACTCGGAAATCGGGTGTGAGGGGAAAGGTAAGATTATCAATTATAAGTTCTCGAGGGTCAAAACGCGGTCCACGAATTTCGAGCGGAATTCCCGGCCATATTTCCTAATCGAGTTTTGCGGCGTTCAACTTAAATGAAGCAATAGCTGAATTTGAACCCGGTCGTTGTTATTCAATAACGCGTCGGATAGAAGGAACGATGGTTAGTGGCGTTTATAAATATCAATAGAAGTCGTGCTGGGTAGCATTAGACGCGCCGTATTGGTAATATTAATGAAAGTGTGGCAGGTTAGTAGACGCGCCGTATTTATAATTAATAATCGACGTGTTGCGAGTCAGCATTAGACACACTGTATAATACAAATTTATTGATTATAATGATATATCACTGGAACGTAAAGAAAGGCCCCGGTAAATGTGGAACGACAGTGGAGACACGATGCCTCAGAGGCAATCAATATGTGACTCACTACTGACCAAAGAGCTACTTAAGACGGCGAATAGAAGGTGGACAAAAGCACGGTATTAAGGATATTTGTTGCAAAATTATTCATTAGTACGTAAATTGATTATATCCACTGGTCAACCGATGGGCCGAGAAAAGGGGTGGTGGTAGACGGTAATTATTCGATAATTCCACTAACCCTGGCAGTCCCGTTTTCCGCCTATTTTTTCGGTTATGCCTCTTCATGTTAAAAAATACGCCACAAAATATGATGAAACTTACAAGCATGAGCTTCTCGTATTCTTCTTCGATAACCGTTCCATTGTAATAGCGGTGGATTGCTTTAGTGTCGGGGAAGTAGAAACCGCGGCGACATATGCACTTGTAGCTCCCGCGGCGAAATCCAAGCCCAGCCAGAGGCACACACTGAAAAACAAAAACGATGTAAAAATAATTTATCACTCCCACCATAAAACGGTTGTATTTCTGAAAACGTAATTACGATATAACGACTTTCCTATAAGTACAACATTAACATTTTACCCTAAAGTAGGTAGGCGTTTTTTTAATTTTTAAGGTTCTAAATGATCTCATTAAGATAGTAAATTTTAATGAAATGTAGTAAAGCAAATCATTTCTATTAATTTGGAATATATCCGTTTATGCAATAAACGTGTCGATAGGAAAGCGGGGGTCATGAGGGAGGTTCCGGGCGGAACGGCGGGTAGTTGGCCGGAGGGAGGATGTGAGTTGTCGACGGGCTAGCGGGGGTTGTAGGGGAGGTTCCGGGCGGAACGGCGGGTAGTTGGCCGGAGGGAGGATGTGAGTTGTTGACGGGCTAGCGGGGGTTGTGGGGGAGGTTCCGGGCAGCACGGCGGGTAGGAGGCCGGAGGGAGGATGTGAGTTGTCGACGGGCTAGCGGGGGTCGTGGGGGAGGTTCCGGGCGGCACGGCGGGTAGGAGGCCGGGGGGAGGATGTGAGTTGTCGACGGGCTAGGGGGGTCGGGGATGTTCCGGGCGGCACGGCTAGGGAGGCCGGGGGAGGATGTGAGTTGTCGACGGGCTAGCGGGGTCGTGGGAGGTTCCGGGTGGCACGGCGGGTAGGCGGCCGGGGGGAGGATGTGAGTTGTCGACGGGCTAGCGGAAGTCGTGGGGGATGTTCCGGGCGGCACGGCTAGTAGGAGGCCGGGGGGAGGATGTGAGTTGTCGACTGTCGACGGGCTAGCGGGGGTCGCGGCGGAGGTTCCGGGCGGCACGGCGGGTAGTTGGCAGGAGGGAGGATGTGAGTTGTCGACTGTCGACGGGCTAGCGGGGGTCGCGGCGGAGGTTCCGGGCGGAACGGCGGGTAGGAGGCCGGAGGGAGGATGTGAGTTGTCGACGGGCTAGCGGGGGTCGGGGGGGAGGTTCCGGGCGGCACGGCGGGTAGGAGGCCGGAGGGAGGATGTGAGTTGTCGACGGGCAAGCGGTGGTCCGGGGGAAGGTTCGGGGCGGCACGGCGGGTAGGAGGGCTGAGGGAGGATGTGAGTTGTCGACGGGCAAGCGGTGGTCCGGGGGAAGGTTCGGGGCGGCACGGCGGGTAGGAGGGCTGAGGGAGGATGTGAGTTGTCGACGGGCAAGCGGGGGGGGAGGTTCGGGGCGGCACGGCGGGTAGGAGGCCGGAGGGAGGATGTGAGTTGTCGACGGGCAAGCGGTGGTCCGGGGGAAGGTTCGGGGCGGCACGGCGGGTAGGAGGGCTGAGGGAGGATGTGAGTTGTCGACGGGCAAGCGGTGGTCCGGGGGAAGGTTCGGGGCGGCACGGCGGGTAGGAGGCAGGAGGGAGGATGTGAGTTGTCGACGGGCAAGCGGTGGTCCGGGGGAGGGCAGGTTCGACGGGCGGCCGGGGACGGCGGCACGTAGGGGGGCGGAGGGAGGATGTGAGTTGTCGACGGGCAAGCGGTGGTCCGGGGGAAGGTTCGGGGCGGCACGGCGGGTAGGAGGGCTGAGGGAGGATGTGAGTTGTCGACGGGCAAGCGGTGGTCCGGGGGAAGGTTCGGGGCGGCACGGCGGGTAGGGGAGGTGCTGAGGGAGAGACGGGCAAGCGGTGGTCCGGGGAGGTTGAGGATGAGGGAGGATGAGTTGTCGACGGGCAAGCGATGGTCCGGGGGAAGGTTCGGGGCGGCACGGCGGGTAGGAGGCCGGAGGGAGGATGTGAGTTGTCGACGGGCAAGAGGTGGTCCGGGGGAAGGTTCGGGGCGGCACGGCGGGTAGGAGGGCTGAGGGAGGATGTGAGTTGTCGACGGGCAAGCGGTGGTCCGGGGGAAGGTTCGGGGCGGCACGGCGGGTAGGACGGGAGGATAGGAGGGCTGCTGGGGGGGTCGGGGAGGGCAGGATGTGGAGTTGTCGACGGGCAAGCGGTGGTCCGGGGAAGGTTCGCGGCAATCGGCGGGTAACTGAGGGAGGATGGGATTGTCGGGCGCGGTGGGGGGGTCGGGGAGGGCAGGATGTGGAGTTGTCGACGGGCAAGCGGTGGTCCGGGGAAGGTTCGCGGCAATCGGCGGGTAACTGAGGGAGGATGGGATTGTCGGGCGCGGTGGTCCGGGGAAAATCAAGGGGGGCGGCAGGAGGGGGCCGGAGGATGTGAGTTGTCGACGGGCAAGCGGGGTCCGGGGAAGGTCTGGGGCGGCACGGCGGGTAGGAGGAGGGAGGATGTGAGTTGTCGACGGGCAAGCGGTGGTCCGGGGAAGGTTCGGGGCGGCACGGCGTGGAGGAGGCTGAGGGAGGATGTGAGTTGTCGACGGGCAAGCGGTGGTCCGGGGAAGTGATTCGGGCGGCATCTGGCGGGTAGGAGGGCTGAGGGGCGTGAGTTGTCGACGGGCAGCCCGGGGAGGTCTGGCAGGAGGAGGCCGGGGGAGGTGAGCCGTCGACGGGCCAAGGGTGGTGGGGACGTTCGGGCGGCACGGCGGGTAGGGAGGCCGGAGGGAGGATGTGAGTTGTCGACGGGCAAGCGCGGGTGGTCCGGGGAAGGTCTCAGGGGCGGCACGGCGGGTATCTGGGGAGGATGGAGTTGTCGACGGGCAAGCGGTGGTCCGAGGGAAGGTTCGGGCACGGCAGGTAGGGAGGAGCTGAGGGAGGATGGAAGGTCTCCATGGCAGTGAGTTGTCGACGGGCAAGCGGTGGTCGAGGGGAAGGTTCAAGGGCAACGGCGGTAGAGGGCCGGAGGGAGGATGTAAAGAGTTGTCGACGGGCAAGCGGTGGTCTCCAAGGAAAATTCAGGGCGGACGGGGTAAGAGTGATGTGACGACGGGCAAGCGGTGGTCAGGGAAATTCAGGGAGCACAGGCGGTGAGTAAAGTGGGGGGATGAGTGTCGACGGGCAAGCGGTGGTCCGGGGAAGGTTCTGGGCAGCAGCAGATAAAACCGGAGAGGATGTGAGTTGTCGACGGGCAAGCGGTGGTCTGAGGGCAACGGCAGGTAGGAGGCTGAGGGGAGGATGTGAGTTGTCGACGGGCAAGCGGTGGTCAGAGGAAGGTTCAGGGCACGGCGGGTAGGAACGGGAGGAGGATGTGGGTTGTCGACACGGGAAGCGAAGTCGGAGGGAGGTTCAGCGGCACGGCGGTTAAGGGCCGGAGGATGTGAGTTGTCGACGGGCAAGCAGAGTCGTGGAGGAGGTTCAGGCGGCGGCAGGTGGTAAGGGAGGGGAGGATGTGAGTTGTCGACAGGCAAGGGCGGCAGAGTCGCGGGAAGGTTCAGGCGGAACGGCGGGTAGGAGGCCGGAGGAGGATGTGAGTTCGACAGACGAAGCGGTGGTCAGAGGAAGGTTCAGGGCGGCGGCGGGTAGGAGGGCTGAGGGAGGATGAGTTGTCGACGGGCAAGCGGTGGTCGGGGAAGGTTCAGGGCGGCACGGCGGGTAGGAGGCAGGAGGAGGATGTGAGTTGTCGACGGGCAAGCGGTGGTCGGGGGGTTCAGGCGGCACGGCGGAGTTATGAAGGCCGGGGATGTGAGGTTGTCGACGGGCAAGCGGTGTCGGGAAGGTTCAGGGCGGCACGGCGGGTAGGAGAACCAGGGGAGGATGTGAGTTGTCGACGAAGCAAGCGGTGGTCAGAGGTTCAGGCGGCGGCAGGTAGGAGGAGCTGGAGGGAGGATGTGAGTTGTCGACGGGCAAGCGGTGGTCGAAGGTTCAGGGCGGCGGCGGGTAAAGGCCGGAGGATGTGAGTTGTCGACGGGCAAGCGGTGGTCAGGGGAAGGTTCGGGCGGCACGGCGGGTAGGAGGCTGAGGAGGATGAGGTTGTCGACGGGCAAGCGGTGGTCGAAGGAAGGTTCAGGGCGGCACGGCGGTGAAGGAGGGAGGGAGGATGTGAGTTGTCGACGGGCAAGCGGTGGTCGAGGAAAGGTTCAGGGCGGCACGGCGGTAGGAAACCGGAGGATGAGTTGTCGACGGGCAAGCGGTGGTCGAGGGAAAGTTCGGGGCGGCACGGCGGGTGGGAGGGCTGAGGGAGGATGGTTGTCGGCGAACGGCGGTGGTCCGAAAGGTTCAGGGCGGCACGGCGGGTGGAGGCCGGAGGGAGGATGTGAGTTGTCGACGGGCAAGGGGTCGTGGGGATTCCGGGCGGCACGGCGGGTAGGAAGGCCAGGGGAGGATGTGAGTTGTCGACGGGCAGAAGTCGTGGGGAGGTTCAGGGCGGCACGGCGGGTAGGAGACCGAGGGAGGATGTGAGTTGTCGACGGGACAAGCGATGGTCAGGGAAGGTTCGGGGCGGCACGGCGGGTGGGAGGGCGAGGGAGGATGTGAGTTGTCGACAGGGGTCGTGAGGTTCGGGCGGCACGGCAGGTAGGGGCAGGGGAGGATGTGAGTTGTCGACGGGCAAGCGGTGGTCGTGGGGAGGTTCAGGCGGCACGGCGGGTAGAGCCAGGGGAGGATGAGTTGTCGACGGGCAAGCGAAGTCGTGAGGAAGGTTCCGGGCAGCACGGCGATGGGAGCCAGGGGAGGATGTGAGTTGTCGACGGGCAAGCGGTGGTCCAGGGGAAAGGTTCAGGGGCGGCACGATGGGTAGGAGGGCTGAGGGAGGATGTGAGTTGTCGACGGACAAGCGGTGGTCGAAAGGTTCGGGGCGGCACGGCAGGTAGGAGGCCGGAGGGAGGATGTGAGGTTGTCGACGGGCAAGCGGTGGTCAGGAAGGTTCAGGGGGCGGCGGCGGGTAGGAGGGCTGAGGATGGTGGTTGTCGACGGACAAGCC